>OZ010741.1:21322300-22522300 GCA_963932245.1 Tachinus rufipes
AAATTGGGTTTTTGTAGAGTATAGAGTAGGGCTTCTTAAATTATGAGCAAACTTAGCAAAATACTGGAGTCGCCACATTCTAAAACTATATTTTTTATATGTATGTATATTGTAACTGTATTTATCTGGGCTTGCCTAAAAACTCAAAATCATAAACATGGTCGTAAATAAAAAATGTTTAAGAAGTCCTGGTATAGAGAATAAAATGTTTAGTGACAAACAATATCTGTTCTATTCTATTCTAGGTAGTGAATACTGTGACGAATTTGGATCTCTATTCTTTGATGAATTAAAATGTATAAGCGCTTCTACAATCAATGATGGTTGTCCATCACATTATGATTGCGACAGTGTGAAATCAGGTGTATGTAGATTTAATGGTACAACATATGAACCGGGAGAAGTAATGCAAGAAGTCATAGGCAGAAGTCCATGCGCTGAAAATTGTCAATGCATGGAAAGGTAAATTAAAAAATAAATTATTATTTGTTATTAATTATTATTGCATTTTAGCGGAAAAATGCTTTGCGATAAAATGAAATGTAAAGAAGATTTAGGTTATAAGCCACGAAAAGGTTGCTATTTAAAGCATTTGGATAATGTTTGCTGTGCTGTAGAAGAGGTTTGCCGTAAGTATTTAAAATAGATGTTTAACAGAATATAGAGATTTTATATTTTTTATACAAAATAATTTAAAATTACACAAAAATCTTCTAAAAACTTGTTATTTGGGTTTAAATAAAAAGGAAAATTTGTATAAAGATATATTTTAAATTATACTGTTGCAGATTGTCAAGCAGTTTGTAAGTTGGTTGCATTGTCCGTGGTTTTGTTTTAAAAATAAAGTTAGACGTGGTTATTATTGTTGGAATTATCAATATTATTAATAACAAATATAAACTTTTCTTCTTATTTTGACTCAAACAAGTTGCTAAATTTTTTTGGTAAATTTTGAACTATCATTTATATAAGTGGTAAATTTTGAACTACCCTGTATATACGTAGTGACGTCACTGCCAAGAGAGATGTATAACTCGACTCCTTAATAACGTCATATATTAGAAACTAACGTCTTGTACTAATTTCAAACTTAAAATACATTGTTCTATAACAAAACGCATTTAAATGCATAATAATAACAAAAAACTAAAATAATAAATTTTGGGTTTATTTGGAATTGGTGTAAGCCTATTATTGCACAACTACATTTATTTTGCGTTCTAGCATTATTAAAACATATGGATGTGTGTAATGTTAATGGCATAAAATATTGGGATGGTCAAAGATTTACACCGCAAGGAACATGTCTTGATTGCATCTGTACGAAAGGCGCTGGATCTATTTGTAGACGCAAAACATGCGGATTTGAGTTAGATCATAGAGAAGCTATATTGAAAAAATGCGCTCCATTATATGTTCTTAAAAAAGAAGAGATGCCATGTTGCCCAAATAAATTTGTCTGCCGTAAGTTAGATTTTATTCAACACTGTAAATTTTTATTTATAAAATTTTATTGATTTTCAGCTTCTGCTTGGGATGTAGTTGTACCGATAGATGAGCGTCCATTGGTAGAAGGTATGTATGTGACAAATAATACAAACGGTGTTTATTTATAATTTTGTTCTCTAACAGGAGAGTGCTTGTTTGGAATGGGATTTTTAAAAACTAATCAAGAGTTAGTAACGTCCATTGATTATTTAGGAGCCACAGTAGATGTGCAGTGCCGTTGCATTACTCCGCCTTTTGCAATGTGTATTGCAAAAAAATAATTTAATAAAATATATTATAATGTGGATTGATAATGTACAATATGTACATTGAATATATAATAAAAAATATAAAGTTTATTTA
Source organism: Tachinus rufipes (assembly GCA_963932245.1). Taxonomy (NCBI): domain Eukaryota; kingdom Metazoa; phylum Arthropoda; class Insecta; order Coleoptera; family Staphylinidae; genus Tachinus; species Tachinus rufipes. The sequence continues at coordinate 21,324,152 of OZ010741.1, forward strand.
TATATTTAATGAATTTTTATCAATAATTTAATTATATTTCTTACTGCTAATCATTTTCTATTATCCTCACAACCACGCTTTGACAAAAGATCAAAAATATTACAGCAATTTGAAAAAACTTAAATTAAAATTTGATAAATGCTTATAAAGGGTAGTCCATGTAGTGGTATCTTTTTAATCATTTGTTATTTTGACAGTGATAGGTTTTTCCAGTAGAAAATCTTGACAGAAAGTCGATATCATATCTCCGCGGAACGAAATGAATCGCTTTACGCTTGAACAACGTTGGAAAATATTGCAAACTTATTTTCAAAGTCAATGTTGTGGAACAAACAGTGCGTTTATTGAAAAGAAGTTTTGGCCAAAATGAGGCATTTACCGCGCGTGTAGTACGCAAACTTGTGCAAAAAAAGTTTATGAGACTGGCATGCCAGTGCTCAACACACACGGTCCCCGCCGTTGTACGGTGCGCACTGACTAGGTCCTGCAACATCGATATCAACATTTCACGCACCAGCCTGATGTAAATTTTGCACAAAAACCTCGCATTATTTGCTAATAAGGTCCAATTAACTCAGCAATTAAAAGCAATTTTGCTCGAAAAATTATCTTTTCTGAGAAAGCGCATTTTCATCTTGGCGGCTATGTTAACAAGCAAAACTGTCGCATCTGGGGATTGAAAAACCCGCACGTGATTGTTGAGAAACCAATGCATCCTCAGAGAGTGACTGTTTGGTGCGGATTTTGGAGCGGTGGCATCATTGGCTCATATTTCTTTGAAAATGCTGCTGGAAACGCCATTTCAGTCAACGGTGAGCGCATGATAAACAATTTTTTGAGAGCGGAAATTGAAGACCTGGACTTGGACAATCTTTGGTTTCAGCAGGAAATCCATTAACAATTCAAGCAAATAACGAGCAGGTGAGATAGAGCTTGAAATCGTCACCAAAGTTTTGGAAAACTGGGTTAACAAGATGCGCTACTGCAAAGCCAGCCGATGTAGTCACATAAACAAAATAATAGAAATGTTTGCTCTTTCAAATAAACCAATAATACAAGTATACAAAAAAAAAAAAATTTTTGTTAATTTTTTAAATTTTTAAAAAAGGACCACTAAATGAAACACCCTTTATAGCCAATAATTGTTGGTTGGTTCATGTATTATCAGCTAAAGCTAAAATTATTTTTTTAACTTAAATATAAGTTTCAATATCAAAAAATGTTCAAACCTTATTAGCCACGGGCACAAAAGCAACAATTTTTCAGAAACCCTTTCAAAAAATTGAAAAAGAACACAACACATTTGAATCATTCAACTTAGTAAAATTTTTTTTTATAATTATTTATTACCTTCAAAAACACATTCTTATTACGCAAAACAACAACAATTTATGGTCAAAATTTGCTATTTTTTACATTTTATAAGCAAAATTATCGGTTTTTTTCTGTGACAAAATTTCTACTTTTCACTATTTATAAATAAGTTATTGCATTTTTTAACAGTTTACGATAAATTTTGGTACTTTCAGACATTATTTTTCATACTTTATAACCAAATTTTGTTATTTTTTATATTCTATGAATAAAATTGTACACTTTTAGATAGTTTATGACCGGATTTTAAATCTTTCTGACAATATTTTAATAGTTTTTGTACGGATATTGGTATTTTATAAATACAATTTTAAACTTTTAACCGTTTTTGGTCGGATTTTGATTCTATCTGATATGTTTTATGACCAAATTTAACTTTTTTCAACTTTTGCATTTTTTAACAGGTAATAACTAAATTTTGATGCTTTCTGAAAATATTTTATGTTCGGATTTTACTATTTTTGACTTTTTATCTTAAAAATGGTGCACAGTTTAGAAGAATTAAACCAGTAATTTTAAACTGTGTTCTTGCCCAAAATTAAAAGTTACTACCATCTACCGTGATACTGCTGCTAAAAAACATGACAAAATGAATGACAGATGTCATTAAGATAAAAGACAGAGGTAACGTATTCAATATCTTGATCACAAACACTTGGACGGGCGGGTGGAAACACACTTTAAAATAATTGAACCTGTAGTTTTAAACTGTGTTCCCGCTCACCAGCCCAAGAGTTTGTAATAAATAAAATTACTACCAGCTAAAAAACTTGACAAATTGACTGGCAGATGTCATTAAGATACAGGGAGTTTATATATGAATGGGATTATGTAATCTCTTTAAATATGCCGCATTTTTAAAATTGTCTTCTATACTATTTGTTTTGACAGTTCAACTTTGACACCTGTCAAGCAAGCAAGGTTATAAGAATGTATACAAATGAAGTGATATTTTTATTATTGAATCCTACTTTAGGAATGGGCGGTTTGATAATGGGAAATGGTTCTATTCTATTCCGGATTGTGTTCGAGAGTTTACTACTGATAATTATAAACATGTAAACATATGAAAATATTTTTATTATTGAATTCTAAGATAGGCAATTTTATTCTCGCATTTTTGTGTATATTAAGTTGCCTATTATACCGTCCACACAATTTGTGTCTAGCTGTAGAGCGGCACAAACGTACATTAGATAGTTACATAATCCCAAACATTTATAATCACCCTGTAGAAGACAGAGGTGACGTATCCAATATCTTGATCACAAATACTTGAGCGGGCGGGCGGAATCACAGTTTAGAAAAATTATGCCGGTGGTTCTTGCCCACCCGCCCAAGTGTTTGTAATGTGCATTTTGACAATATTTTGTTGTTTCAAAGCCAAACTTTAGTGCTGTTAATATTTTATTGCCGGATTTACCTACTTTTTGCTATTTTTGACATTTGGTGAACGAGTTTTTACACTTTTTTTTAATTTTTTTAATTTTATGACCAGATTTTTCCATTTTTGACTTATTTTTTAACAATTTTATGCTCAAACTTTGTAATATTTTAATACTTTATTACCAAATTTAGCTATTTTTGATTTTTTATGAAAAGAATTTTGCATTTTTTAACAGTTTAATTTTGTTACTTTTTAACAATATATTGATGATTTAAAGCCGGATTTTGTTATTTTTCACGTTTTATAAATAAAATTTTACACTTTTAAAATGTTTTTGGTCAGATTATGTTTTTTTTTTTAAATATTCTAACAGTTTATGGTAAATTTTTTGATCTTTAATAGCAAATTTGGCTATTTTTAAATTTTTTTGAACAAATTTTTTTTTTCTTTCAGTTTATGCTCAAATTTAGGTCTAAATCAATATTTTTATAACTAATACTTGTGTGGGCGGTTAATTAAATAAACTGTTTCCGCTTCAGTGTTTGTTATGAAAAAATTAGATGTTACTTCTTTCTGCCGCATTTCTGCAGCGAGCAAACATATTAAGTAATCTTCAATATCACATTTAAAAATGTCAAAAAATAGTAATACTCAACCGTCTACGACGCTTTATTGAAGCGTTCAAATTAGTATGAAACCTGCAACAGTCTACAAACATACATTCATTACAAGACTGGTTTTTTGTCCAACAATTTAAACTCATAATACTATTTCAAACTTCAGGTTTTTATACTACACTGCTCAACATTTGAACTGGTACACTTCCAAAAACATATATAAAAAAACAAATAACTATTTTTTGAAGAACGATTTCTTGCTTAATTGATAGTATATGGTTCTGGAAACACTTTTAGAGCAACAAATTAAAAAAATAAAACTTAAATAACAAATTTTAAATGTTGTAATAGAAAAATAACAAAATCTTTATTTTGGTATTACAAAAAAGCTTGCTCTGGAAAAAAATGATAACCAAACATTAAAAGATTAATAATGCGTGAGACCTCCTCTAGCTTTTATGACTTTTTGGCAACGTCTGGGCGTGCTGGAAATCAAATCCCAAATGTAATGCTGAGGAATACTTAGCCATTCTACTAAAACGGCAATTTAGAGCTGATGGTGATTGTGTGGATCCACTCCTCGTGACCTTCAACTTTTTCAGGTAATCTCATCCGTTCTCTATGGGATTAAGATATAGATAATTTGCAGGCCAATCTATGTGCGTAATATTGTTTTTTTTTAAATGCATTGGTTTGTCTTGTTCTATGAGGACGCGCATTATTATTAAGAATCACAAAACCATAGTCTATTTTATTATATCAACACTACAGATTCTAATACTTCATTAAGATACCTAACACTATTTATTGTAGCATTTCCAAGCATAACTAATTTAGTACGACAAGTCGCAGATATACCTCTTCTTCTTCTTCTTCTTCTTCTTTACGTGCCTTGTCCTCCACGAACATTGGCAATCATCAACATTATTTGGGCCTTGTTGACAGCTCTACGAAAAAGAGTTGTAGTGCTGACCCCAAACCACTGTCGTAGGTTTTTCAACCAGGACGTCTATACTTTGAGCCTCGCATGATACGGCCAAAATACTTAAGCATGCGTTTTTTCAGAAGATATAGAATTTCTGTGTTCTTATTGAGGCGTGCAAGAACTTGGGCATTAGGTATTCTATCTGTCCACACTGTACGTAGCATCTTTCTTTATAATCACATCTCAAATTGTTTTTCTCTGCTTTTCCAATCTTTCATTTTTCCATCGGAGCTATGGAGACGCACTCTGATCTTGTCACTGAATAAACAACAACCCCAACCTTTAACACTCCAATTTGCATGTTGGTGTGTCTACTCTAGCCTTCTTTTTTTGTGGGCTCTGATTAACAATGGACATTTTTTAGAAGATCTGGACCTTAAATTTACCGCATACCTATGCTGGACAGTTTCAGTGTCATTAAAATGCATTTGAATTTTTTTGATCACATTGTGGCTTACATTGAAATGAACAGCAACAGTTCTGCGATGCACCAGTAATAAGCATTCTCAGCGCATGGCTCATTTTATCAACATTAAACGCTTTAATGGCATCTTTAAAACGTAGTCAACTACTCTGAATTAAAACTTACTTGAGATATTTGCAAAAAAATTCTTAAACTTGATAAGTATAAGCGTCCGCAAGCTCAGTAACTGCACTGATGACAGATAAACAACAATTGTTTCAAAAATATTATTTGATAGGCAGTTGTTTGCATTTTGAAACACAGCCTTTATTATTATTGTTATTATTATTTTATTATTATACTTTTATTGCATGATATACAAGTGTACCCGTTCAAATGTTGAGCAGTGTATACTACAAAAATAAATACGACTTTACAGCAGGCAACGGCAACTCCAACGTCATGTAGAACAACACTGATAAAAGCACTGGCAATAAGTAACTTGTTGCAGGCTTTAGAATTGCGGCTCTACACTTCTGACAAATAATTACCATTCTCTTAGATATTGCAAACATCTTTAATATGAGTTTATTCTTCAAAGCAATTAGTTTTAAACAAAATATCACATTTTAACAAAACTGATGCAACTCGGTGACAGCAGTACAACTGTACAAAACAGATCAAATTTTATAAATTTAATAATAAAATAATGCTTAGCTCATACAAGTTCTTTTGAGTCAAAACTTTATTACTGAACAGTTAAGCATTTTCTTATTCTACAACACAGAGAGTGGCTCACCTAATCTAACCTAGTCTAACCTAACCTAACTTAACCTAACCTAACCTAACTTAAATCTTGATGCATAATTTGTAGCAAGCTTAAACCACAGCTCTGGCAGAATTTTTTTAAGAAGTTATTGCATTTACGTTAGTCGAATATATGATTAGATATGATTCTGGTAAACCAGATACTAGGCCTCGTCAGTATCTACAGCACCTCCATTCTCTCAACTAACAAGTGCAATAGTATAAATTTGTGTGTTTAGTTCTAGGTATATATTCAAGAACTGTTTGTGTCGTAGTAACATAAGCGTAAGCCATAAAATATTGGCCTATGCACAAGAAAAAAAAATTTTAGACAACAGTTTGATTTAAAATGTTGAAGTTTTTTTTACCAAAATTATTTACTATTTAATCTGTTTGGGTAATTACTTCCGATGCATTTAAAGTTGTTTGTTATGAACGCAAACATAACTTATAAATAATATTTGTATTAATTGAAGGTCGCCTGACTTATTACAAACGGAAATTATTTTTTATCTGTAATTGAAAATCTGTTTACTATTTTAGATGTAAAAAAATGTGATTTAAAGTTTGAACAATTTTAAATCAACACAATAAGTTAAGTACTTTATGCAAAGATTATAAAAAAAAAATACGCGAGATAAACCGCAAAAACAACAAATGGAAATGAACTGCTAGACTCAATTAAAAGACTAAATGATAGCATTTGAATCAAAAATTAAACAAACTACTTGTTATTTTCTGTGTAAAATGATTTAATATTGTAGAATCTACTTTAGTGTTTTTGACATTTATGCAATTTGTAATTTTTTTTTTAAATTTAATTTAAATTATATATTCAAATATAATATTTACGTCTATAACTAAATTTTGCACATAGAGCTAAAAGGATCAACGTGGTGACAATAAAAAATAACTACACACTTCTCCAAGATCTGTCAAAAATAATTTTTGATTTTCTAAAATTTTGATCAAAGCTTTTGTTCAACATAAGAACATAAACTTTGATCATCTAAGTTGATTATTAATTCTTCTAAAATTAAAGATTGTATTGGACACAACTTTTATTATCCATAATGGTAGTTGCTGCTGACTAAGTTTAATATCAATTATCACTTTATTAATAGTGTCGAGATCTTTGCTTGCTTAAAAAATAGTTACTCTAGCAATGTGTCAAAAAAAAAATTAAATCTATTCAGACTGTTTCTAAAATAGTTTTACTGCGTTGAAATGTCAGATAGTAAAGTGTATTCTTTAAACTTTAAGAATCTGTATAACTATGTATTTCTACAACTCTAGTTTAGAAAACACAATAACAACTTTGGCTATAAACTTAAACAATGCTGCTTTATCTACGTCAACTTTTGCTATAAATATAATCTGCTTTGATTAACCAACGTCAACCTCCATTTATTCTCTAAACCAAATTACTTATGCAGCAAACTTGTCTTAAACTACTAGCCACTTTTCAACAACAATGACATTAGCCCTTTCTCTATACAAATATTAAAATAAAACTTTTTTGTCTCCAATTAAACTGAAACAACAAATAAATCAATAAACTTTTGTCTAGAGTTACCAAATATCACCGCTTACAGCTTAACCACAAAGCTAATTGGCAATAAAAATAGTGTAACGCTTTGTTTGTTTGTTTGTCTTTTAGAGAACATTTTAGATCTTCTTCGTGCCTGTCTTGATGCACACAAATAAGTCTTTTATAACTAAAAACAAACATTTGATCAATTTTGTTTCAAACATTGATTTGTTTTAATTTTAAACTAAATAGTAAATACAAAAAAAATATTATTTGGGTTTTAGATAGCAAGTAAAGTCACTTTTTGGTAAAGCCAATTCTAGTAAACGCCAAGTTAAACTCAAAACAGAAAAAAGTTTGACTTAAGCAATCGTACCGCTTATATTTTTAATAAAAGTTTAAATTTTTTTTTTTTTTAATATTACTGATTTGCAAAAACCCCTCTTTAGTTTTTAATGTCAAAAATAATATTATGCGCGAGTACTTAATTGAAGGTTATTTGAGTTATTGTAAACAAAATTGCATTATTTTATCTATAATTGAAATCGGTTAAATATCTCAGATATAAAAAAACACAGAACGGTTTACAGTAAACAAAATGTTGTTGAACATCGGTGCTGTTCTTTTTTTTATTGGCTTGATTCAAGCTAGGAAGGTAAGCAAAATAAAAAAAAATACAAAATATGTGATAAGTTATGTTCTTACTGCATATATTATTTTTTTTTATATAGTAAAATTTATTGCAAATTTTTATGAACCTAATAAATACTTCAATTTAGAACAATATGTACAAGGTGAAGTGGGAACGTATGGATGTAGAAGTATTCGATCCATCAATTGTATGGATTAATGGCTCATGTATATTTCTTAATAGAACTACAAAAGCTCTCAATATGGATGTGACTATCAAACAAGAATTGAGTGAAGAGTTTACGGTAATTAAATTTTATAAAATAAATTATTATTAAGGCAGAAAGACCTTGGTCGATAGCCATTTGTCTGTATATAATATAAAATAAATATATTTACTACTACTATTATTGTTAGGCACATGTGGTTTTTAACAAATGGATAAACCAAAATTGGGTAAAATATTCTGCTATTCAGTTAACGGAAACTGTAAAGACACTGCTAAAAGTCCAGTTTTTTGATCTGCAACGTTTATTTCTTGAAGCTTGCAAGCCTCCACTCGTTTGGCCATGGCAAATTACTGTAAGTAAATTTTTTATTATTAATAAAAATAACATTTTTTTAAATTATAAAATTATAGTAATTTAAGAACTCATTAGTCAGTCAATATTTATTATATAATATATGTTTTATAAAATTACTACTTTTTACATAATTATTAAAAAATCTTAATTTAATTATTTTTTAATTAATTTTGGTTGATATTAGACTTATAGATTCAGAAATTACGTCTTTGACTCGGAACAATTTCCTCAATACATCCCTACTGGACAATACAAGGTTGAGACAACATTCTACAACTCAAAGAAGAAGATAGATAAAATTGTACGGTTGGATTTTTACGGTAATTTTGATCCGTTAAAACCTAACGAAAAAAATTAAATTTGTTAATTGACCTATTTTTGTAAATATTCCGAAACAATAATGTAGTTTATTTACAAGATAAAAAAACAAAAATAATTTGAACAATCTTAATTATAATTGGTGATTGGTACAACACTATTTAATGTATGTAATATTTATATGATAAAATAAATTGTGTAAGTTTTGAAAATTTACTTCAGCAAACAGAAACTAGTTGAAATATTAAATTCAATTAAGCAATTTTATTAAAATTAACATTATTGCAATAAACTCTTTAGAAGTTTTTTAATAGCTTTTAGGTAAAACCATAAAAACTTTAAAACTAGTATTAGTGCCCATTAGTCTTAAAGTCTAACAAGATTTTTATTACAAATCTAAGTGCAATAGCCTGCGTTTCTATTGGAACATTATTAGTCTCAAAATTCTAATAAATTTAATGACTTTGTAGAATGGTATGGAAAAAATTTTAGGGTTGCGCTTTTAGGTTTAATAAAGCTACTCTAAGACGTTGTAAACCCAGACCAAAGAACCAAAACGATAAAAATATAATAACCTAGAAGTACTTCTAGTCAGCAGAGAAACCGATAACAAAAAACTGTAATTCTTATTGCAACTTAATTGAACTAAACATCCAATTAATATTTACATATTAATTTATTTGAATTAATTAATTATTAATTTAATTAATCAATTCAGATTCTCTTCCAGCGTAGACCCTAAAGAAAAGACGTTAAGCTAAGAAAGACTGGAGATAATGTATTTTTAAGTGAAGAAAAATAAACTGCTAATTGAGAAGCAAGCAAAAAAAGCTATTCCCTAAAAGCTCATATCATGTTTTTGGTAGAGAAACAATTCTTCAGTAAGCACAACAACCAGGTCAAACAAATCAAGAACAATGCACAAAAATTAAAAGTCTTTCTCTTCAAGATAGGAAATTTTATCAAGTCTCTAGCCGCACCAAAGACTCCAGCCTTGCCCACTACTATAGAGACTCCAATGAAAAGCTGCTCAACCATACAGGTTAAGCCCAGCAAGCCAACGGGGTTTTTGGCATAAGTTTCCTTCAAAAGATGGTCCCCTCTACTTCATTTCCTAAAAAAAGAAGAGATAAAGATTGACCAAAACGGTAATGCCTATTTTCACCACAAAAAAGAAAAGTTATAAAAAAAACAAAGAAACCAGTGTTACCGCGTAAGCATATCCGGAATCTGGGATTTTGCCCTACACTTCAGTCAAGACCGAAAACGCAAAACAACAACAAAGAAAAAAAAAATTATTTACCCACTACTGTCTGGCAATTACGATTGATGTCTTAGATGATTTAATTTTAACCACACTGCAGCATCCGGAAGACCCCTGATGCGTCGACCACCTGTTAGTAGTACTTCCGGCTTCTTCCGAGATTACTACGCATTAAAAAGTCAATACCGACTATTTTTGCTAATGTTTGCACTAGAAAGAAACGCCGGTCTACTATATATTGGTTGCAACAAAAATTAAGTTTTGTTCAAGAAAAAAATAAAATTCCTACTAACTTGTTTCTAAATTAGTCTTGATTACTAAACCTACTTTAAAAGTTTTACACGCTATTTAACAATAGCATTGTTCTAACGGCCAATAAGACCATTACCCACCAAACCAATCTAGTGGACAAATCTCTAGTACAAGCTCTCCGATGCTTTTTGGAAAGTTCAGATTTTTAAATAAATTTACAAATTAGTTATTTACGGAATAATCAAAAACTAGCTACGGTTTTGCAGAAATTATAGAAAGTTGAATGATCACCAAAACGGTACCACTTTCAAAAATTCAAAGGATTCTAAACTCAAATTAAATCACAGGTTACTGGCAGATACTCGTTAAGATATTTTTTGCTTGCAAATTAGTAATGAACTCATAAAGAGCTATTAGAAATGTAATTAATGTTGTTAATTGTTGATTAAATGGCATTTGTGTAAATGTCTATTTAAAATGAAATTATCATAAAAGTCTAGACTTTCTTTACTGCAGCTTTTTTTGTCTATAACGTTAATTACTCAAACTAATAATAGTGAAATCTCAGTATGTACTATATTTTACAGACTATTCCCGTTCTAAACTATACTGCCCAAACTAAAACTATAAACCTTACCTAGACAACATCTCTACAAGGAAAAAAAGCTCAGCCTAAGAGTTACAGTCTAGTTTTTGTTAAAGACGGTATTTTTTGGCTGGTGGTATGCCTGATAAGATAAAATAATAATAAGGTAGTGCAGTTAAGGCTTTGTTTTTGTTGGAAAATACCTCAGGGAATGGAACAATGCTAATGGTTGCTTATCTAAAGAATTGCGTCTTAAAAATAAACCAAAGTAACTCTTCAAAGTATCACAAATTTTTACAAAAGTCGACTAAGATGTTTTGTTTGGGTATTTCCAGACCTAAACTACCTGCCAATAGCTCAATAGCGTGAGAATACTGCTGAATCTTAGCGGAAATTGTAAAGGTTACACTTTAGAAAATGGATCATCCTGAATCAGATGTCTTGGCCAGCAGACACATTTTAGCAGTCTAGATACTGATAGTGTTTTGGTGATAGCAGAGTCAATGTTAGAGACTTCAAAGTTGCTGTTTAGTTTTCTTCCTTTACGTATGGCGTAGGCACTTAAATCTGGAATAGGCTGAGGCCACTCTGATGTTGCTTCTTAAGTGCTATGTCATGGGGTTCTAGATCTACACACAACTGATAGATATTGGAAAAGTATTCTCTATTAAAATCCTCTTTGTTTGAGTCTTCCCAAATGCTGTTTGGGTTCTAAAGGTTTCCATTGAAAATCTATTAAGGATTCTTTCCCCGAATCAAAGTTTTGACCAACTTCTTCTAACAGGTATTGATAAGGGTCCTTGGATGTCAAGTACAGAAAAAAAAACAAAAAAGTAGTTTTGCTTCAAGACAAGCATAATTGTAACTTGCGTATTTGTAATGTACTCATAAAGTTTTAGTTTAATGTTCTTAAACATTTGATAAAAAAAAATTAAAGTTTTTTTGTTTATGTTCATGCTATAAAATCTATTTAAAATGCGATACAAATGAGAACAATAATATTAATAATAATAATAGCTTATAGTTATTGTGCCCAAATAAACTACCAAAATTCTATAATTAACTTATAAAAAAAAAAACACATAAAACAGGAAATTAAAATAAAATAATCTGTAATTGAAATCATAATCAAAACGGTTATATAAAAAAACAGCTTCGTATTTCTATCAATTGAAGAATTATCATGTTGCTGAAAGTATTTTCAATTTTACTTTTGTGCATTATTTATAGCAATAAAGCTGCTAGAAAGGTACGATTAACAATTAATTCTTTATTTCACAACTTTTAATTAAAAAGAAACTATTATATTATATTATATTATGAACATTTAATTTTAATAAAATATACAATTCTAGTATTAAATTTTTATTGTTTTATTTAGAACAACATGTATACTGTTAAATGGGAACGTATGGAAGCCCATGTATACGACCCAGATTACGTACATGTGGAAGGCAACTGTGTTTTTGTTAACAGAACCACTAAAGACCTTGAAATGGATGTGACTGTTAAGAAAGAAATGGAAGAACAATTTGCAGTAATATTTTATATATTAAATTAAAAAAAATACAATTATATCTTTATTAGGTGCATGTTGTTTTCAACAAATGGATCAACAATAATTGGATAAGATATTCCGCCGTGCAATTGCTGGAGAATGTAAAGTCGTTACTGAAACTTGAATGTTTGATTTGCAAAGTCTTTTTCATAAACATTGCACACCACCTCTTACTTGGCCATGGCAACTTACGGTTAGTAAATAAAATTGAGTTAATTGCAGAAAATTGTGGAAAGTGATTTATTTGTTTTAGACATACAAATTCAGAAATTTTATTTTTAATGCTGAAGAATTTCCACCGTACATACCTACTGGATCGTACAAAGTCGATACAACATTCTATACTTCAAAGAAAAAGACGCATAAGCTGTTTCAGTTAGATTTTTACTCTCACTTTGTGCCTTTAACACCTAATGAAAAAAATTAAATTATAAACAATTTTTTGCAGTTTTATAGTTTTTGATTGTAATACTTTGAAAGTTATATTATAATAAATCAATCAATAGTTAAAGTTTAAAATAAATATTTCTAAATTTATTAATTAAAATTAATTCAATTCACATCAATTTTTGTCAAATTTAAATTATAATTTACATGCTGTTGAAGGCTACATTGCAGTAACAACCAACGGCAAGTGTAACGTGATGTTTTTCCCAACAATTAATATGTCGATGGCTTTTCAATCTTCTCAACACCATTTGTGTACCGTATTTAGTATCACATCCTCCTGCTACGTAGCAAAGTTCTCTGTTATGTTGTGGAGGCATACTGAATGGATCGATTTTGCGTTCGATGCTGCATGTTGTGTTGACTACTTTTGGTGGCTCGTATTCGTAAGAATCGTCGTAGATGGCATCAAGGGTAACTACTTTACGGTTTCTGTTGCTGTTGCATTGCCAATAATCACCCTAAAATAATATAAATTAATTAATTAATAATGTAATGAAAAGTTTTGCTTAAAAACAGTTTAAAAAACTCAACCATAAATTTGCAGAAGAGCAATTATAATTAATATTAAGAAAATCAAATTATCTAAACCTAATCTTAAGAGGAAAGATGAGGAATAAGCTCTACAACAAAAAAAACATACACAATGTAAAAAAAAGCAAAATAAACAAATAAAATTGGTTTGCTTTTTGTGCAAAAATATGATTGATGTTGTAACTATGTACTGTTCTTACCAAGTTTCTGTCTAGTCTTGTATCCTCAGCTAAGTCGTTGTTAGAGTAGTGGTTTAAAAAGTTGTTTTCAATGTTTTCATCGTCATTGTAGTCGTCATTTGGTTTCATATCTATGTTGTTGTCATCAAAGTTGTTTGAATATTGAAAGTTGAGGGACCATGTCGATGGAACGCCAAACGCAAACAGCTGAAACAGAAAATGAAAATTGAAGCAAGTTGAATAAAGTAGTTTTAATTTTTTTTTTGTAGTAAACTGATATGGTCAAGTAAAATAGTATACAAAAAATGGTTAATCAAAACAATAAATAAAATAGTGATTTAGTTAATAATTAATTAACATACTACGTAAACGCACGGTGTGGTGGATGGGTAGTTAAGCATTTGTTGCGTTAGTTATATAAAACGATATATTTAAATTATTCTAAAGGTTTTAAGTGTTCTATTTGATTAGTAATAGGTACTAGGTAATATGTTACAACTGATTTCAAAATAATATTACAGATAATTTAATTTATTATTTTTTTAAATTTTTATGTTTGTTAATAATTGAAACTAATTTATTCATACAAAATTTATGAAAATTCCAGTTCATTACACTCCATCAATCCAAGGTCTTTAATTCAATATCAAAAAAAGAAAATTTTTGTACAACGCCTCAATTTTCCACCCAAATTGCTTTCAATTAAGTCCTCTTAATAGGTGAAGGTATGTGTATTTAATTCATTAATAAGCTCCCGTGATCTGTATGTAATGTCGTTCTAGTGGCACCTACGTCTAAATAAGCCACTAATTGATTTTAACAGATAAATTGCGGCGATTATATACGCCTTATGTTACGTCTACTTATGACCAGAATCGCAGACGCATGAATTAAACGCGTGTTGACCAATTGCAATTTGAAAAGTTTCAGTGTTGTGAGTGTAGTGCGCTTTAGATTTTTATGCCGTTCGGATTGTGATAATAAAAATGTGCGAGTGCGGATGGTTTTGACTATTTAGTGATATTTAGTGTTGTTTGTTTTATTTTAATTTAATTAATAAGTACCAGTCGAAGATGTGGAGTTCTAAGAGCGAGAGGCCTTTGAGAAAGTATGTAGTATTTTTGATAATAATATAAATAAGCTTTGGTATGTAAAGTGGCTATTAAGTTAATTAGATTTTAATGTATCAAGAATATTGTTATTTATTTTCTAAAATTATATCGCCTATTGTTATAAATTAAAAATGAAATTGATATCATAATGTTATTTGTTGTAAATTTTGAAATTTGTTAAATAGTTTGCAGATTTAAATTAGCTGGAAAACTAATATTATGCAAAAGACAGTATTAACAAAGTATTGAAGTCGGGAAATTCTGAATTAAAGCATAACGTTTATTGTTATAAATTAAAGTTAAATAGTTAGCAGATTTAAGTAAGTAAATATTAGCTAAAAAATATTAACATAAAATAATTAGTAATATTAACAATATTAAAAAATTACTGAAACTATCAAATTGTAAATTAATACTTAATTATTATCAATTACTTAAACAATACTACAATTTAATTATATCAGGTTTAATTCAGTATTTTTAAAAAAATTTAAAATCCACCCGATTATAATCGAACCGTAACTTATGTAGGGTTGTCCTATGACTCAAGGTTCATAACTTAAGGAAGCGTTACTGAAGTCATTTAGAGTTAAAATTGCTTAATAAATATATGTTCAAAAATGCTTCCTAACAAAACTACAATCATTTAAAGAACTAAAAACCATTAAAAGCCCAATTCTGAACATATTTTAAACTTGATTTTAACTAACATCGCTATTAAACTCACTTTTAACTAAACTAAGTCATCAACGTTTTAATATGTTACGTACTAACGTTCAAAATCTTACTTAACGTTGCTGTAAAAATATTTCAGAATACCACTATAAAAATTCTATTAAAATATAGATTAGCAACTTAATTTAAAAATAAGTAGCAGGTTTGATATTATTTGTAGTTAGTAAAATGTCTTCTTTAAACAAATTCATTACATTAATGGTTATTATAATAAAATTTTTTAGGATCACAGACAATTTCTACGAGAAACCAGATCTTTTCTTAAATCTACCGCTGACCGTAAACTAAACAACGCCAATCAATAGAATGTAATATTAGAATTGGTTGAACGCAATCTAGCGTCTAGTGTGCAAAATATATCTAATATAAGGCTTTAATTTCTAGATGCAATTTTCTTTTTATCTCATTAAACATCAACATTTTTTTTGTTTTCTTCACTGACAATGCTATCTTCAATAGAGATGGTATTCAAAATACACCTTGTTAGTCTATCTAAAACCCTTACAAAATTAACAAAAAACATTTTCAGCATTAGTTTATGGTAAACTTTTGGTGTGAAATTATTACTTGTACGGTACACCGCTTTATTTTGGTAGACAGGTAACGCGTTTTTAAACAATTCATATCACAATCATTAAATTGGAAGACATGGTTCAGTGCCTTGGACTCAAAAATAACCTAACTTAATACTTCTTGACTTTTGTGTTTAGAGTAATATAAAGTTAATAATTTATGCAGAAAAAATTTGCAATTGGGATAAAATTGTAAACCAAATTATTTTGTTTACATTTTATTAATGGCCGTAGCTCTGTTAAGAAGCAATTTTGAACATTTGTTTATCAAGCAATTTTAATTCTAAACAACTTTAATAATGCGTTCTTAAGTTTTGGACTTTGAGTTATGCAACACTCTGTATAACCTTAAATAAACTAAGTCGGATTTTGATAGTATATTTTTACAACTCATAATGCTCGTTGAACCAAAAATCATTTGTTTTAATTTTTGATTATTAAATTTTGATTTTGATTTGATTGAAAACAACAAAAACCTTAAAAAAATTAGTTTAATCTCATTAGCTTTTCGAAAAACACGTGTAGATACAGAGTGCTCTGCATAATCAGTATGTTTATACGGTATATAAAATAAACAGTTATATTAAAAATAAAAAACAATTCCTTGTAGCTACCAACAATGTTGAACTTATATGTTAAAAATAAACAAGTTTAGGATCACAAAACTCCTTAGAATTACATTTGACAAAGCTTTACAGCTGATATGCTTTAACGACAATGATATGAATATGTGAAATAAATAATAAACTAATACCTAATTTACTTCCATACATAATACCGTAAACATGCGTTTAAAAAATATGTTTTTTTATTGTTTTTACTATTTTTATATTATTACTTTACTTACTATTTCTTCTTCTTAGCCTTTTAACTCATCTATTGTTGGATGTAGGCTTCTTTCATTTGCTTCCATGATTTCCTGTTGTTTGCCACTTTCATTTATTGTTAATTGTTTTCTTGCTACGGTCTTAATATTGTTAATCCATATCATTTAGAGTTTTTTTGTGCTTTTTTTAGTTTTCCTCAAGGTTTTCCTTAGTTTCCAGAAGGTTACTTTGTTCTGAGCTTTGCCTTACGACGTGGCCTACCCATTTTCATTTGAGGCTTGCAGTGTGTTCCATAATATCAGTTATTTTGGATCTTCTTTGAATTTTGCCATTACACACTTTGTCTCTGAGGTGGTTTTGAGTTGTTTTGCCAATTTTTTAGTCATTGTCTTTTTTTTAATTTTTTTAAATCCGTAAGCAACGGGGAGGATGCAGCTGTCGTATACTTTACGTTTTAAGTACAGTGAGATGTTTTTGTCTTTCAATATGAAACTGAGTTTTCCGCAAGCAGCTCAAGTTTGTTGGACTTTACGTTATATATTGGCAGTTTGCTTTTCTTTGTCTTTCGTAATTGAGTGACCAAGATATACAACTTTCTGTTGGCTATTACTCATGATTTTGGTTTTGTTTAGGTTTATTTTTAACCCCACATTCCTAGATGCATTGTTTAGTTCTTCTATCATGTTTTTAAGTTCTTTGATGTCAGTATTTATTATGATTATATCATCGGCAAATCTTAAGTGGTTAAGGTATGAGCCGTCGATGTTCAGGTTGATCTTGTCCCATGCCAGTTGTTTAAAAACATTTTCTAAGGCCAAAGTAAATAATTTAAGAGAGATTGTGTCTTCTTGCCGTACACCTTTACCAAGTGATATTTTATCGGTGTTTAGATCGTCAGTTTTAATGTGGTTTTAACTATTGACACTATAATTAACTAGACAAAACAATTTAGAAGCTGGATTAGAAGTTTAGCAGTTGATTAGACACGTTGTTGGCAAGGTTTTTGTTTTTGAAGACTTTATTTATACTTCAAAAGTCATATTGACAGTTTATCAGTATAGTTTAACATATTAGTTAGCGGATTTATAAGTTAAAAGCCAAAAAGACCGGATTTACATTTTCAAAGAATCCGTCTTTGAAAGTGTAAATCCGGTCTTTTTTAACAGTTTTGGTCAGTTTTAACAGTCGGATTTATAATTTGTAGATTGGATTATTAGTTTGGTAGTAAAGTTTAACACGTTATTTACTGGGTTTTCAGTTCTAAATGCCTAATTTACAATTTTAAAGACTGGATTGTTAATTTAGAAGCCGAATGAAGAGAACGGTAGTGAAATTTTACACTTTTAAAGCTACAAATACTTGTTTTTAATAATAAATTAGCATACTCTCAATTTGTTTTTTACTGCCTGATGCAAGATAATGGTTCAAGCTAAATCCGGCCATAAATTGTAAATAAATGCTAAATTTTATTCACAAGATGTTAAAATTAGCAAAACTTGACCATGAAGTATCAAAATATTTTAAGAAAAAACTTTAATCTGTTGAGAAGTGCAAATGCCTGTTCATGAAATGTCAAAATTACCAACATCTAGTCATAATCTGTTAAAACGTGCAAAAATATATTTATAAATTGTCAAAGTTTGGCCATGAAATATCAAAATATAATCAGAAAGCACCAAAAGTGTAAAATTTCATTTATAATTATTTTTTTATGAAATGTCAATGAACAGTCAAAAAACCGGCCATAAACTGTTGAAAAGTGCAAAATTCTATTTACGAGATGTTAAAATAAGATATTTTGGCAAAAATATCAAAATATTGCCAAAAATATCTAAAATTCGGCCATAAACTGTCAAAAGATAAAAAATTCTTTGTATAAAATGTCAAAATAAGCAAAATCTGGCCTTAAACTTTTATAAGGTGCAAGATTGCATCTTTGTATATATTCTTTATTAGCGTGTAGTACCTTGAGTCAATTCTTGCATTATCTATAGCTGTTAGAAATGACCAAGTCTCAATACTATCAAACGTCTTCTGATAGTCTATGAAGGCCATGTGTATGAGGATACTATTCTTTGTTGTCTTTTTTATGATTGTTCTGATTGTTTGCAGATGGTCCATTGTTCCAAACTCTTTTTGGAATTCTGCTTGTTCCATCAGTTAGTAGGAGTTTATTTTAGTTGTTAGTTTGATGTTGATGATTCTACTTATTAGCTTGTATAAGTGTGATAAAAGACTTATTAGGCGGTAGTTGCTTATATTTGTGTAGTCTCCTTTTTTGTGTATAATAATGAGTTCTGCGTTTTTTATGTTTTTGATATTTTTCCTTCCTGTAGACATTTTTTAATAGTATTTTCAGTGTTTGAAGTAAAGAGTTGCTTCCCATTTTAAGCATCTCCGTTGTTATTTAGTTCTCTATTAAGGCCTTTCGGTTTTTCATTTGCTGTAGTGTATGTTTAATTTTAGGTATAGTAATTTTTAGTAAGTTTTCTGAGCCAGAACTTAGTATGTACTTCCTTGAGTCTCCTGTCGGCCTAGGTATAGATGCTGTATACAAGTTTTTGTAAAAATTTTGTATTGCCGAGGCAATTTCTGCTTTACTATAAACTATGGTTTCTTTGTGGTCTCTTATTTTTGTATTGCTTCTTAGACAGTTTTGATTTAAGCACTTTTATGTTTTTGTTTAGCTCTATCGTTTCGAGGATGTGTTTGGTTTTATACGCTATTATGTCTGTGCGTATTTTCCTCTTTATTGTGTTGTTTAGTGTTTTATAGTTTATTGCATTGCGATTGGTTTTTCTTCTCTCTTGTATTAATTTTAGTGTATCCGTTGTCAGTTTTGTTTCCATCTGGTTTCTTATTTTGCTGCAGATCTTTTTGTAGCTGTTTCTACGCTTACGCTTACGCAATATGTTTGTTATGATATCATCTATATTCATTTCCTGCAGTGTTATTCCTGTTTTCAACTTCCTTTAGATTTCTGCATCGTATTTTGTTTGATTTTAGGCCAGGACATCTGTTGTTGAAAATTTCTTCTTGTTTATTAGCTTCCTTCTTACTGATTTTGTGTTAATCCGCATATGTGCGCAAATCATTCTGTGGTTGTTTATTCTGTTTAGAACAGATATATCCTTACATATATTCTTGTCGTTACATAGTATGTAATCTATTTCTTTTTTTATACGACCGTTTGGGCTGCGCCATGTCTATCTTTTTTGGCTTTGTTTTTTGAAGAATGTATTTAGGCAGAATAATTTTTCGTTATTTAAATAGTTTAGCAGCATGCTTTCTTTGTCGTTTTTGTTCTCCAGTCCGTAGTTTCTCAAGTGTCTTCTTGTTGGTGTTTTACATCTATTTTGGCGTTTAGGTCTCTTGGAATAATTGTATAGTAGGTGTTTTCCAAGTTCTTGGCGTAACTGATTTCTTTGTAGAGTTGTTTTATAGATTCGTTGCTTGCACTGCTAGTTGGTGCATAGCAGTCTATCACTTAGATTTTATATCTACTATTTAGTTTAACTACAAGGTATATAATTTTTTCTGAAATTGCGCAGCAATTTGGTTATTAGATGTTGTATTTTACGATTTTACAATTAACGCTACACCCCCGATGCTGTATTTAGTTTCTGAGTTGTTCTGGTATAGAGTGTGTCCCGATTTTAGAATTGTCTTTTGTTTTTCCTTGAGTCGTGTCTAGCACAGTCCCACAATATCCTACTTTATGTTTTCTAGTTCTTGTTCAAGTTCTGTTAGATCTGTGCTCATTGTTCTTTGTATGTAACATTTTGTGGGTATGTTTTCGATTAAGTTGTGTAGTCGTTGTCGATTTTTTGTTTTCCCCAGAATCCGTGAGGCTGTTCGAAAAATCTTCGAAGTGGGATTCTGAATCTAATGTTCTACCCACCTAGGGTATTATTAATTTTTTTTAATTTAATATTTACTATTTTATATTTGGAAAGTTTTGGCAGTTAAAACGTCGCGCTTGCCCTGCATGTTGACAAGTTTTATAGTTTGGCCAATCTTCTGGATGCAGACGCCGTCTATTTATTAAAGTTAAATAATAAGTTTTTGTAACTGACACCAACTATAAAAAGTTTGCACTTCATTATCAACTAGATTGACATCATTTAATGACTGAATTTTTATAAAGATTAATATGTCATCAGCAAATAATATACAGCGTTTGAAAAGCAGTGTATCACATTATTGATAAAAGTATTAAAGAATAGACACTCTAGATGTGGCTTCTGTAAAACACCCGACGTAATGTCAATAATATGAAAAACAATTTAACCAATGCACACAAGTTGAAATCTGTCAAATAAATTAGATTGTATCTATTGTAACTAGTGTCATAAATATCAATACTACGCAATTTTCTAGTTAGTACTTTGTGTATAAAAAAATCTTTGAAAATTTAGTGTAAATTGAACCTATCTGAAGTCGGTGTTTAAGTGTTTCCGTAATATAAATGAATAATTTTATTACTTTTCGACTAATTTAAAAAAGTCAACCTTTTGGATTTTGCTCAAATTTTGAGGGATTAAAATATGGATAAAAAAACTGAGATTCCCAAAATTTTAGACCTCAGAACAATTGATTCTATAAGTTTTGTGTAATTATTTTAAAGAAAGATTAAACACAAAGAAATCTAAACTGTGGATCAAATTTTATTAAGATTTGACAAAGTTAGAACGGTTTAAAAAAAGCAAAATTTTGCAATTTTGCTAAACTTACAGTTTTTTTTTGAAATAATGTTTGAAGCTTGATATATCAAAATGACTGCTCCAACATTGAACATACAAATATGGGTTTTTTAAGGAATAATTTGAGCCATTGTGGACTTTCTTATCTTTTCCAGAAGCCCAATAATTGAAATACAAAATAAGGTAAAAAATAAGTTTAACTGTGAAATTTCAGATCTTCATATGTGTGTCATTTTAAACTGGCAATATTCTAAAGTCCAAAAATTTGGAAATCTCATTTTTTTCATTTATATATTGATCGTTCAAAAAGAGTTCAACTTTTTTAAATTAGTCGACAGTAATAGAATTACCCAAATGTTAGTTTACTAGTTTGGAATCCATATTGATTTATAGCGATTTCTAATTGAAGAGCGGCAAATCAAGTGATACTTAACTAACTTTCAAAAACAACCAATACAGTGGATATTAGCCTATAATTTTTGACATTATGATTGGCACCAGATTTATGTATCAGAGTGATAAAACTTTGTTTTCAGCAAATAGAAAAAGTAGTTTAAAGTCCTGGTCTTTTCCTGGAGATTCTATGCTAAAAGTTTGTCAAATACGTGACATAATTTAGATTAGGGCTCAACTCATTTATGTGAGTATTTATAAATGGAAGAGAGAAATATATTTTTCCAAGTTTATAGTATCTAATTGATACTACGTTTATATTTGATGTATTCATAAAAAGCTTTAGAATCAGATTTAATCGAACCTTATCAAGTTTTTATTTTTAAACGTTAAAAACCACAAAGTTTAGTAATCAAGTAACTACTCTACGCAGACAAAAATTTTATGTTCAGGCAATAAAATCATATTTTTGTTCAAATACTAAATGAAAATCTTTTGACCTTGGTTTTTCAGTTTAGAAGAGTTTATTTTAGACTCAGCGCCGTAGCTAAGGCTCCGCAGGTCTCGCGGTGCGGCGGGGGGCAAAGGTGCAAGATGTTTTGAGGGCCTCCAATCCTACAAAGGCCCTACCACAATTTATAAAACCTGGGATGGAGGCTTAGAAAGAAAAAGTATAAAATACACGCTATTTTTAACTCTAGGAGGGTTCTTTTCAATATTTTGCAGGGGGGCCTATAAACACTAGCTACGCCACTGTTTAGAGTTGGTTTCCATACTCAATACCATGTTCTTTAAATTGTTGCATATATGGTTTTAAGTAACTATAAAGAAATAATAATAATAATAATAATAAATTTATTTTCAGTGTTTGTACAGTAATACACATAATATACATACAGCACGCACATGAAAAATAGTCAGAATAAAAAAACATAAAGAAAGAAAATACAAAATAAACAATAATAGCAATAATCTTAAAATCAATTAATTAATTCCTTAAAATTATAAAATTCAATTAGATTATAAGGTTCGCAGGAGTTTAAAAAACGTATCAATTTTCTCTTCATAATATTATATGTACTTGCTTCTTTAATTGATTTAGGCAAGTGATTAAACAACTTTATGCAGCTGTAATGTGCATTCTTTTCAAACAGTTTTAGATTATGAGAAGGAATTCGGTATTCCTGACCATGTGTTGTGTTGTAATTACTTGACAATAACTCATTAGCAAATTTATTCCTATGTTTCCATATAAATTTGATACGTTCTAATATATAAACTGCAGTAATTGTTAAAATATAATTTTTTTTAAATATTCCTCTACAACTATCGCGTTGTTTCATTTGATAAATAATTCTTATAGCCCTTTTTTGAATAATAAAAACTGCATCTATATGCGAGCTATTACCCCAAAACATGACACCAAATTTAAGTAACGAATAAAAGTTTGAATAGTAAAACATGTTGACAATGTTACGGTTAGTATTTTTTGATAAAATTCCTAGTCCATAACAAACAGTACTTAGTTTATTAGAAACATATTCAATGTGATCATTGAAAACTAATTTATCATCTATGATAATGCCTAAAAATTTTGCACTACAACTAAATTGATAGGTTGTATTATTTAAAAGAATATTTTGTGGTAATTCGAAATAACTACCTGTTTTAAATAAAACACAACTCGTTTTTCCAGAATTTAATATCATTTTGTTTTGAGCAAACCATTTTTCCAAATTTTGCATAATATTATTTCCTTTTCTAATGTATTTCTATGTAATTTGAACCTCTTACAAGAAGATTTGTATCATCTGCATAGTTTAATAGTTTAGTGTCATCAGAAACACTCAAATATATATCATTAATATAAATAACAAATAAAAGAGGACCCAAAATACTTCCTTGTGGAACCCCCATGTGAAATGCTGTTCATCAATTTGCAGCAACACTAAATAATGTTTAAACTGTTGATGGTCTAGACAATAAACTGTAAATATCTGTTTAGCACTAATTAGTCCTTGAGTATCAATCAATTTATTATTGCTTTGATTTTGTAAAATAATTTGATTAAAATAGTTTTTTTTGCTTTAATTTTACAAATCATGGCTTTTTTTAATGATATTTTTGATCTAACTTAAGATTTTGCTATAGGTTTTTGGTGCTTTTAGAATGGCCAAAAGGCGCATGACGTAGAACTTAGAGCTTTTGTCTTTTGTCTGTTTTCTTGGCGTTGTTATCAAAATTATTTTGTTTAAGAGAAACATTTTATCTTGATCTTTATCTGTAAATTTTAATCTTTAATATTGATCAGAAGCTTAGACGTTTCCTAGAACAATAGTAACTTTTTTTTGGTTAGTATTTTTTTTTTTCAAAAATGACATTCTTTAATTTGACAAGGTTGCAGTTTTCTTTGCAGTAAATTTAAATTTGTTGTTGTGATTGTGTCAATAAAACATATTTCGATAGCTTTATAATTATTTTTATTGGTGTTTTAGAAAATAGCAAACTGATTCTATGATTTACAACAGTAATTATATGAAGATGTTTCTGAAATATTGGAGAGTTTTGTTTAGTTGATAATGAAATTTGCTGTTTGTATTTACTTGGCTCAAAGTTTCTGGATTGTAAAATGTTTTTATGAGCATGCATTATTGTTTTAGCAGTTTTTAATTTTTCCTTTTAATTGACCCATACTATTCTGGAGTGTAGAACATTCTTTGTTGTTAAGTTTTTGTCTATTATCACTCAAAAGCTTTTTGAGAGTATGTCTTGTAGTCTTGCATGAGTTACAAATTAACTTAATTTCTCTTCAATTTTAAATGTTTTCTTCATAAAGTAGATTGTACTGTGTTTGTCTTTTATCATCTTTAATCACATAAAATACGAATATCCAGTTTCAAAAGATTAGAGATAAGCTTTACCATAAATGCAAGTTTTAGAAAACTTGCTCTCTATTTCAACATTGCTATTCAGCTCACAACTTACCAGAAATTTTACATGATGCTTGGTTTGATGTATGGATCTTTTGTGTGCTTTTACATGTAGCATTTACTTTATTTGATTTAGGTTGTATGCATGTTTGTAAACTTTGACTAATTTCACTTCTGCATTGAGTTACAAACTATTGCGGTTAAAATGAATTTACTTTTGGAGTACTTGTCTTGCGTTGCGAGAATAGAGTTTTTTTATGAATTCCTGATAAGCACCATAAATCTGCTAATTAAATTTTTTTATTGCTGCTTTGATGTTTTTTTATTGCTTCTGATTTGTCATTATTTGTTGAGGTCATTGAATGTTAAAAATAGTTATAAAATTCTGATGCACTTACAATATTTATAATATAACTTGTCGCGTCATCATTGACTATTATACACAAAGTTTTAGCAGAATGGATCATATTTGTATTGCACTGTGTTACTCAGTTTTGGCGGCCTGCTATCTGCAGTTTATTTTTTGTACACTTTGATGTAGTACTTAGGCTTTTTACAGTGGTTTTTCAAAATCCCTGCTAAAAGCTTGGTAATTTCTGCAGCCTAGTTTTTTAAATCGTTTTTATAAGCTCACTGTTGTGTTGTTAAATTATATACTGTTTGGAATTTTTGCTTTAATTAGCTCTTTAGATTCTTTAATTTTAAGATATGTGTTGCAATAATGAATGAATTTTTCTTTAAACGTTTCTTTAAACATATCTACAGCAATTTTATGAGCTGTTTTTTTATTAGCAGTTGCTCTGACGTTGATTATCCAAGTTTATTCTATTGTTTGTTGAATCTACTAATTGACAGAATAACGTTAACTTGGTAGAGATTTCTTCAAATAAAACGTAAAAGCTTGTTGTGTTTTATTTTCTAATAAATACACATTGCACTATTGCACATCTGGGCTTATTACCTGTTAAATATTTTTAATAAAACCAGCAATTTAAACTAAACTGATGTTGCATGCTTTAAATTATTTACTAGTAAATTATTTTATTATTTCATAAATTTATCACGAAGCAGAGGTCACACCATTAATTTTATTATAAAGAAGATAGTTTTCAACATGAAATATATTAGTAATATGTCCTTTGCTTTTGATATTTTTTTAGAAAATTCAGTACTGATTAAAAAATGTTTATATTGCAGATTTAAGCTCACTAATCTAAAAGAATATAACATATTTTTAGAAAAAGAATAATATAATGTTTTGTTTTTAATTCAAACTCATAACTTTAATTTTTTGCGACCTCAGTTACAATTTTCTAGCATGGTCAAAACCAGTTTAGCCTGAATGAATCTGATACAAATATTGCTAAAAATTGAGTAATTTGTCCTTTAAAAATGCGATCATGTTTTTGCCTCAAATACCGAATACGCAATATCCAATTATCAACATCAATAACTTTAATATAAACAGGATAATTAATATAAATCCGGCCTATAAACATCATTAAAAAAATAACAATTTTGTCAACATTTTGAAATATATAATTTAATCATTAATTGCAAAAATATTATTGTAATGTTTTTTATTATTAATTACATAATCAAATAAACTATTTCTGTTCTTTATTTAATCATCCACCTCTTATTTGCAAATTGACCATTGAGATGGCGGTCACGTCCGTGCAATCTTTACAGGAGATACAACCAATTCCATTCTATAAATAACTAGATAATGGGATGAGCAAATGCGATCGACAATTGTTGAATGAAAATTGTTGTTTCTATATTTAGACTTTGGGGGGTACTGTGTGTATTAATAAGGTCATACTGATAACGATTGGCGATGGAAGTCCTCACTTCTTGTAATAAACATTCTTAATAATAATAAACATTACCAACCGTAAATAGAATAATAAATTAAATTATATCTGAAGACTCTGCAGACTGTCAATATTTATTATTATTGCATATTTGTATAATTTTTATTATAATTAAAAATTTTACAAAATTTTATTATTTCTTTTATTTTTAGTTTTATTTTTATAGTACATATAGATAAAATAATGTTAAAATAATCAAAATTGAGATATATAAAGCAAGTCTTATAATCTTACATTAAACATAAACAAACAAGAGACGCCGGCCACTCGTTCATTGTTATGTTTCCTTATCTCTCCGCATTTGTGAAAATTAATATTCCGATGCCGCTGCTGTTATAAATAGATAATCTGTTGGTCGTAGCAAACTGTTGAGTGCGGTCGCTTCTATTATCGGTTATGAACTTTGCTGAACCACAAATTTTTATTAATTTACAAACAAAATAAACAAAAATGGACAAAAACAAAAAACATGATGAACAGTAAGTAATCATTTTAATCAAAACAAACTAAAAATATTATTTATTGAATGATATTGAAACTCCATATTAGATTTTAAATTTTTGCTCATTTTTACAAATAAATAGATTTCTACTTACAATATAAATATGCTAAAGAATTCAAAATATTCTAAAATCTACATGATATCAACTGATGAATAATATTTGATTATATTAATCTAATGATAACACCTGTTGGTGTAGTATGGTCAAAACATTGATGTTAATTGTTACTGTAAAGTACGTTGTGTTTGTTCAGCAATAGTATTAGTTTAACGCGTTCAATATTAAGTCAGTCATGTGCAGTCGGTCGAACGTGCTAAAAAGGTACATTTAGTAATATTTAATGTATGTAAATATTTGATAAATATTCTCAGTGTTTTTATTAAAATGTGTAGTTTTTAAAATAAAAATATTTTCATTACTTAATAAAATAATAGTTATATCAGAAATTACAAATGATTTGCATGCACACAATCTGTGAGTCAGTAATAATCAAATCTAATATGTGATTCAGTGTTCAAGTTAAATGTTTTCTTCAGATAATAAAAGGTCGCATTATATTTCTGAAAATATGTTTTTAAAACGTTTGATGTTAAACAATAATAAATGTTGACACTCAAAAATGTAAATCTTTGCGATTGAAAAAGAAAACTAAATGTTTAAAAGTGACAATTTTGTGAAATCATAGCAAAAATATGTAAATTGTTAAAAACAAAAATGGTCGTATGAATTTAAGTGATCTTATTCAAAGGAATAAAAGTTGAAATAGCGCGTTCTGATGACAAAGAATGAATTAATTCATCTACGCCTACAGCCATAAAATTGGTATAGTCTTTATACACACAAAAAGTATACACACATATACATATTTAGTTAATCTATTTTTTGTGATTTTTTTTCTATGTGTTCTTTATAAATATTCTTGCGAGCACATTCTTTAAAAATGTAAACACTCAATCTATCGCTTTGCAATTATAGTGTCGCAGTACGCGCATAATCTAAACAACATTGATAACCACTTATTATATTTTAACAATCGTCTAACATACGACTTATTTTTTTTATGCACTCACGTTGCTATTAAGCGTGTACAAAAATAATATTTTTGCGATTATACAACCATCACATAACCTAAAAAATGTTGTAATTTAATCTGTGATAACAAAACTGATAAAATTACATGTTTGGGGTTGTTATTTTATGATACTTAAGCAACTTTGACATTCTAAAAAACATACCTTTTTGGTTAGTGTTTTAGATAATTTAAAAAGAAACTGTTGATTTTTAATTTGTTGATTTATAATTGACTGGTGTGTCATTGCATAACCTCAAAAATATTGACATTTAAATTGTGTTACTTAACTTAATTTAAACAAATATATCATCTGTTGCTTTACAACCGTAAAATTATTATTATTCAGTCACATAAAAAAATAATTGTAATATGTCATTTTTAATTGAGAGAAAATAATCTGTCAATAGCAATTGTGTAATATTTTGTTAAAATTTTTAGTTTTTTTTAGAAGATTGTAGATAGCAAAAATCAGAAAATTCAACCTAAAACTAATTACATCCAAAAACCTAAATCTAAACAAACACAATATTCTAATAGTTTTATTTTTAAATTGCCATCTTAAAAACTTTGTTGTGTTTTGGGTATTAGTTTTTTTTTGTACTTATTACTTGTAAGTGTTTGTTTCTTTCTGGTGAGCAGTTCAAAGATTAACTGCTGTAAGAGAGAATTAGTAATTAACTTTGATATAATGTATTATAAATTTGTGAAAACTGATGTGAACATTTTTTACTGACTAAATTGCTGTGTTTTGTGTTAAATAATTTAAATACAAAAAAAAACTTTAAAACTCAAAATAACTAATAATGTCGGAGCAGAGCCTGCCTTTTCTATAAAAGGGTTCAAATGCAAAACACTTTTTAGGACTCCAAATGCAATTATAAAAAGTAATTTATTAAAAAGAAAGTTGACAATTTGTTTTAATAGCAGTTTATTTGTTAGACAGTTATACACTATTTCAAAATGTTGACAATTGATTTGACAATTTACTGACAAATTTGTTAAAAAAAGTTAACAATTTATATGTAAAACAAATGATGTGAGACAGTTATACGCTTTCTTAGAAAGTTGACAGATAACTTGTAAAACTGAGAGTCAACAGATAATATCACTAATTTGTAGAAAAAATAATTTAATTTAAATGTAAGATACTTAATTTCAGATTTGTTAAATTTACAGTTTTTGTTTTTTAAATTTTTTAACGACAGTTTATATGTGTTTGATAAAGATCAGACTTATATATCAGACTATTAAAAGTTAAAGGTTATATAAAAAAAACTGTCGGCAAAAAAATTGACAGCTTTTATGATAGTATTGTGAAACACTTGACAGTTGCTTTGTCAAATTGACAGTTTATCTAATAGACAACACATGTAACAAACTTGTTAGACAGTTGACTGTTGTTTTGTCAAATCAAGAGTTGACAGTTTATTTGACAGATTTATATAAAAGTTAAATTGACAATTTTTTTGTCAGTTTATGCCAGTTTTGTAAGACTGTCGACATGTCAATTTGACAGTTCAAATGACATATTTGACAATTTATATGACAGATTTGTAAAACAGTTGATAGATGCTTTGTACAGGGAGTTTATAAATGAATGGGATTATGTAATCACTTTAAAAATGCCGCCTTTTTAAAATACTTTACTATACTACATATGTTTTCATATGTTTGCTTGACAGCTGTCAAAGTTGATCTGTCAAAACAAATAATATAGTGGACAATTTAAAAAAAAGCGGCACATTTAAAGTGATTACATAATCCCATTCATTTATAAACTCTCTGTATAATCAACAGTTTATATGACATATTTGTCACAAATAAATGTTGACAGTTTATATGTTAGTCGATTCACACAACTAAAACAGTTATCAATATAGCAGTTGACATTTTATTTGATAAATGGCTTATACAACGGATTAGCGTAATTGTCAAAATTAAAAAATATTGCAAAAAAATGCTTTTAAAACGCATTTACATTTATTTAAAATAATAAAAAGAACGTTTTTTGAATAAAATGTTTGAACTAATTAAAATGTAAAAGATGCGTTTTTTTTTGCTCAAAAACGTTATTACAGTTATAATATTGCACAAATTAAATCACAACTAAAGGTTTAAAAAATGCTTAAAAAAGTGCGTTTTTTGTTATCGGTAGACCGCAACAAAAAGTCCATGGTCGGCTACAGTGCGCAGTTTTCTTGGTATGACACTGCATGAAAGCTGGACTTTTTTGTTGTTGATTTTTTATACTTTTTATTTTATTTATCAACTGTTCCGTAGTAGGTGCATTATATACTAGAGAACTTAAATTCCCGAAAAAATCTTCAATTCGACGACATTGCGGCAAAGACGGATGGTTGACCGTCAGAATGATGATTTTTAATGAATAAAAGCAAGACTTTCTTCAAAAAATGTTTTTCATACATTGGTTTGAACCAGAGTTGAGAAATTTCACAATGTACAACACAACATTAAACTTATATTTTACATTAGAATTTGTCTTCAAAATGTTGCTTGTGTAAAATATATTATTTACAATCATTTGCAAAAGGGAAGTAACTTTTATTCAAAATTAAACTTTTTTCTTGATAATTTCTAAGAATCTACTGACACTAAGATTTAACTATTGTTATCTGATCTTTTGTGTAATCTGGACACTGTTGGTTCATCATGCACCTAATATCAACTTTTTTAATTGTCTGACATACGATTGTAATTTAATTTTTTTGCAACTTTTTGTGTCTTGGTTGTTAAATTCTCTTTTTGACCATTCAATTTTTTTTTTACAAATCTTGGAGCTTTTTTGCCGCTACCAATCTTTGTAGTAATTATCTGTTTGTTTAAAATATTGTAAGTAATGCTTCTAGAAATTTTCTCTTTCAAAAAATGTCTGACCGTATACAATTTACCTCAATTTATTCTCATTATAAAATTGCACAATCCTCTCTCGCACAAATTTCTGTTTTAACATTATTCTAACAATTTAAAAAAAAACTGCAAATTGACACAAAATTGTGAACTAAACATAAATTACATTGTTTTGTGTCATAAGCATTTTTAATTAGATTTTTAAGCTAGAGCAGCTCAGTTTAAATTTTTAGTTATCACCAGTTAAGTAATTAAAAAAACACGTTTTTTTTTGCTCAGAAACGCTTTAAAAACGCAATTGCATTAATAAAATCGCACACCTAATTAATACAAATGTAAATAATCGTTTAGAAAACAGGTTTACTGCACAAAAATGTTTTAGAAATTTATTTACAATTCAAACACTACAAATTTCTAAAAGATACAATTTCTACACAAAACTTTTAAAACGCTAATAATAAATAAAGTTGACAGTTCATCTGACATATGTTAAACTGTCTTTCAAATTTTTCACAGTTGATTGTTCTTTTGTTATTTCAACAGTTGTCAATTTATACACGGGTTTATAAAACAGTTGACAGTTGCTTTGTCATATTGAGATTTAGTTTATCTGTCAGATTTGTAAGACAGTTGGCATTTGTTTTTTAGACTCGACAATTTTGTAAAATAATTGACAATTGCTTATTTGAATTGATTGTTAAAACTTTATATAATAACGCTAAAAGTCATTAAGCTCAAACTGTCAATATTACTAGACTTACAGAAATATAAATGTTTTAATTTTGTCATAAATAAACATAAAGTAACTTTAGAAACAAATTAAAAATCTATTTTATAAAATATTTAAAATTGTTTGAATTTGCTTGTAAACTGAAGTATGTAAAACAAAGTATTTATTAAACAAAGAACAATAAATTTGTAAATTAACTTTTATTAAGTAGCTCACAATGAATACAAAAATGTATCAATTGCATCCACAGCACTCCTTTTTGACCGGCTCTGTGATGGAGCTGTAGTGGTTGATGCATATTTTTGTGACGCAAAGTTCAGTATTACAATTTATTAGAAATAAATTAAATTAATTTATTGTTGAATTTTACAAATAAATAAACTAATTATTGATAATAAAATAGTTATCAATTGTGGGATTGGATTGAAATAGTACGCCATTCTATCCTGTTCTGGGATGTTGTCTTCATCTCTCTTATCTGTTTTATGTAGTATAATCTTGGCTTACCTCTGCATGTATTTCCTTCTGCTATAACTTCTATAAGCTTCTGCATAATTCTCCTGTGTTTAAAAATATGTCATACCATTCTGTGCCTCCTTTGTTGTAATACTTTCCATATGTTTTTTTTTAACTAGTTCTAATACTTTTCTGTTTGTTATTTTATCTTTCTAGTTAATTTTCTTTTTTCAAACTCTTCTATTCTTTGTTTATCTTGCTTTCCAAGTTTTGCAACCATACAGAGTTACACTTCATACGTATGTTTTTACTAATCTTTTCCTGGTTTTAAGTCAATATTAGATCTAAAGATTTTTTCTTTTTCTACAACTGCTTTTCTGCTTGATATCTATACTTAATATCAAACTTGCTTTTATTGTTCTTTGTAATTTTACTTTCTTAGTAACAGAAGTCTGTTTGTCTTCTTCTATTAAAACATTTAATTTTTGTTTTTGTTTATGTTTGTCACACTTCAGAACTTTGGTTTTATTTTTATTTGTTTTCAATAATAATAAATATTAATTAATTAATTAATTAAAAATAACATCAAATTCTTTACGTCAACGCAACATTTTTTTTAGTAAATTTAGAGTGTCCCAACAAAATCATTTGAATTGCACTCTATTTCCGTCTGCTATATGTTTGTTCCTCCATCTTTAAAAGTTATTATGTTGAAACATTGTCTAACATTTATGAAAATAGCACGTAATTATTTTGATGTGCATAATTGTAAATCAAGATATTTGAACGAACTTTTTTATTGAATAATGAGAAAAACTGCACCGCTCCAAAAGTTTTATCAAAAAGGCCGCCGTGAGTACTATTATTACAAAACAACCAAATACCTCAATTAGTGATGCAAAATTACCGGTAATTTAAAAATTGGTAATATTACTTTAATAAAAATTAAAAATTAAAGGCGGCCTACCATAGACACCGCAAAAACTTTGTCAACTGCATTTTAGAACAACAGTAAGTAGATAAGCTACATTTCATTGCAATGGCTACGTTAACAAGCAAAACTTGCAAATCTAAGAGTCATAAAATTCACATATCAATCAAAAATTTTTGAAATATTTTTAAAAAACGTGCATTACAATGTTTTTGCTAACAACATTTCTAGTTTGTGTTATTTTTTTTCTTTTGGAGAGAAAAAACTGGACACTAACGTTTTTTTAACACAAGATTAGTTAAACTATTTTTTTTATTTTTTGGAATCTTTTAAAGGTTTTTGAATTAATAGTTTTTTCTTTTGTTGCAAACAACTTAAACTAAAAAACAGTACTGTGTTAGCTAGAAGCAAAATAAAGTATTACATGTCTATTTGATAGTTTCTCTGTCAACCAAAAAAAGTATTTTGATTAGCTGTTAACTGAATTGACTAATAGTTGTAAAGTTAACTTAAACATTATTGAAGTTATTTTGAAATTATTACTTTACTATTTTATGTAATAATTTTATTTTGTTTTAGTGATTATTTTGTCCCAATTATTTAAAAGCATGTTTTGAGTTTACACAGTGTATATACACGATTATTATAACTGCAATAGTTTTTGATTGAAATTGTTAATATTGCTAACAGCATAATGTTTTTGTCTTCTATATAAATAATACATGATATTTAGTACATCCTAAAACTTTTAAAACAATACTCATATATAATATTAAAAGATGTTTACAAAACTTCAATTTGTCTTCAATGGCAAGTTGTCTTGAAGAAGTAGCGGCTGATTCTGATATAATAATAAAATAATGTTTGAAGTTGTTTTGTGTAGTCTTGAGAAGTTTTCCAATAAAGTATAATTAAAGTGTTTATGCAAAACAAAAAAACAAAAAGAAGAAAAAGCGTTATATATGCGATGAATTGTTTAAAATCAAGTGCTAAAAAATAAGTTACAAAAGTGTTATTGCTTACAAAACAAAGGAAAGCAAAAGTTTGTTTGTTTGACAATAGCAAGTTCTAGGTATTTATGTTTTACCTAATAACAAAAATACCGTCTAGCTGAGAGTTTATAGCGCAGAGTTTTATATTTTTTGGAAGCTATTTGCCAGTTTGTTGCTTTGGAAAATTAAAATTTTAAACAATTTGATCAGCATACATCTGATTACCTGAATGTTTTTCTTTAAACGTGCCAAGCTATAGAACATTACTCTCTACTTTCACACGTTTCATTTGATCAAACATTTGATTGTAAGAATTTGTAACATGTAAATAAATACTGTGATAATCTTAACTTTGCATCATCCTTGAAACGTTTCAAGATTGATGCTCAGCATGCCATAGATGCATAACAATTATTATTATACTATTTGAATATCGTCAAATAAATATTATTATTACTTTAATTATTTTTTACAAAAACCCAATATTTAATTAAATAAAGGCAGAAAGACTTTGGTCGGTAGCCTTTTTTTTTATATTTATACTCAATTTTACTTACTGCATGTCTTATCAATAGTTCTTTTTTTAACAGAAAAGTAAGAATTGAGAACCCAAAAACTATAAATGATTATAGAATAGAATAGAATAGAATAGAATAGAACATAATAGAATAGAGTAGAATAGAATATAATAGAATAGAATAGAATAGAATAGAATAGAATAGAATAGATTATCATCCAAATCAAAAGTTGAGTCGACAAACTTTTTCAAATAACCAATAGTTTAGCAAATAATAGCATTCTTCATATTTTGCAATGACTATACTGACAAATTGGTAAAGCGTTTTGAATTTTTTTATTAAAATCTATAAGATTTTTTAAACAAAAATCTTAAAATACTATCTGAGTGGGGTACTCTTAACTCTAAAAAAATTTATTTCGGTTTCAAAAGTTTAAATTCGAGGTATCAGATGTATCTATATCTAAATATTTTCAATTTTTCTACATATTTATTGCTCAAGAAAATTTTATTATAATTACAGAATAGTTTATTTCTTTAGAAACTGACTAAGTTTAGCAATATTATATAAAATTCGTATTAGTTGTGAAACACTTTAGTTAGTCCAAAATAATTTTCTAAAGAACATTTAATAACAAATTATTTTGTTTTGGCAATTTAATAAAACATATTTACAATTTAGGG
The DNA here is from genome assembly GCA_963932245.1 of Tachinus rufipes. Taxonomy (NCBI): domain Eukaryota; kingdom Metazoa; phylum Arthropoda; class Insecta; order Coleoptera; family Staphylinidae; genus Tachinus; species Tachinus rufipes. Next base: position 21,359,510 of record OZ010741.1, read on the forward strand.
TAATTTTATGTTTTAATTAAATGTATAAATTTATTTTGACAGGAAATAGAACTAATTATAATATATAATTATTTAGTTTAATATTAAATTTGTATTTTTATATATTTTTTGCTCTTAGAGCTACGCAACTTTATAAACAGCATACGTAGTTGCATATATCAATCACTTTCAAACAATAAAATCTGAATGAAAGCAATTAAACATTGGAAACGTCGGGTTAACAAACAAATAACTTCCTCTTCTATTATGATGTTAATTTATCACCTCATCGCAACAAACAAATGATAATAAGTTGCAAATAAACACAATTTATTGAAAATCATGATTGTCACTGTGTTTGTTGTATGCGAATAATCGGTTGCAAAAAAAGTGTTCCAAAAAATATAACTAACAATGAACATGTAAGTTATATGTATATTTAAAAATTAGTTTGTTAAAAATGTATATATTAATTTAAATTGCGCTTTAATTAATTATGTTATTTTCTTTCAATTAAATAAATAGTTTTTTTAGTTTCAATTAATTAAATATTGTTTCAGGATGGAACCAAGGCGTAGAAAGACGGGGGTGTATAGGATGGAATCTACAGATCAGATTATTTTCGAAAACAATCGCTTCTTGAGTACTCTTGTAATCGGAAAGAGGTAAAATTTAATTAAGAAATGTGTTGTATTAAGTTAGGCAACTTTGTATACTTGTGTATATTGAGTTGCCTATATTAATTAAACACAAAACTAACAATAACTGAGTATCAATATTTAAAATCAAAAGCCGAAAGATCCAAATATAAAATAAAAGTTAAATACTTTAATGTAAAGTTTTTTACTCTCTAATACATATTTTCAATGTTACCGCTTTTACATAATTTAGGCAGATTTAGGAGATTTATGAGAAACTTTTCAAACGTTTTTGAAATAAAGTTTGTTGTTGATGCTATATAGCAGTGCGGTATACAAAAAATATAAAATAGATAGAATTTTTACTATTGCCTATTTAAATTTATATTATTTTGCTTCAGCTCAAATTAAAGAAAACTTTGCTTAGATTGCTCAGCTTGACAACTTTTCAATTAATAAAAAAAACATAACTAATTATGCGTATATAATACTATAAATTTGTGGTTTGATTCTAAAAGGGTCAAGTCATGTTTTATATGAACATAATCTGAACATTTCTGTGTTGAAATGGCTAATATTTAATATTTATATTGTCAATGATGTCAACATCTAACAAAGGTTTCATATAGACATTAAAGATTTGTCAAAATTTTTGTGAATGAAGCACTCAAATGAAAACACTTATTAGGAACGTCTCACACTAGACAAACGGACTAGAAAATATTTGACGTTTGTGGGACTTTAAAAAACACATCAAAACTGTAAGACGCACTTGACAAATTAAATTCAAACGTTGCCACCAGATGGTACCATTTTGTCAAAATGAAAACCTGTAATGCGTTGAGTATATTTAATAGTTGCTTATGCAATATATTTCAAAATGTAGGTGTTTTTTCACTAGTCGTAAACTAGGAGAAAAAAACATTAGTTTTCACATAAATGGCATTCAAGATTTTTGCAATTCCTAAAGAAAATTATAAAATTAAAAAATAAATGTTGACATTAGAAAAATATTAATTTGACATGTCATAATGAAGTATGTCATGATTAAATAAAGAAATTAATACTTTATTTCTTTAATGTTGAAATGGAATAAAATGACATTGACATTTAAATACCGAGTTGCAAACATGCTTTTATAAGTATATTATTTAAATATACAATTAATTAATGGCAACTACATGTACATGTTGCTGTCAAAGAAGTTGCATACGTTAAAACAACATTTGAATAGTTAAGCTATATTGGGGGCACCCTGAGACTGAGATTAAAATAATTACTACCTTACAGCTTTGTATTTATGAATGAAGTATTGTATAGTTTTAAGTAACTTAATTGTTGCAACAAGCAAATTTGTAAACATGTTTGAGCTTAGTTTGTTTCATATATTGAAATATTAAAAAAACTAATTCAACATTTTACAAAATAATAAAATTGTTTCAAAAAAATTATATTCAATATATTTTTTTTTATCAATATTAAATTAAATCTAAACTAATTAATATAATTAATATGTTTACTTACAAATATTAAGAACCACATTTTTATTCACTTGCACTCAATCAGCTACAAAGAGGAAGTAATATTATAAAGTTGTGATTCTGACAAACGCGGTTTTATAGTAAAAGGGCGCTTACGCAATCTACAAATATTATATTTGTCAGGTTTATAGGTACATTATTGTTTTGGGTTATCATATACATATGTTAATTAAAGTATTTCTAGCTACATACAGAATTAATTAAATTTGATAACACATATTTGCATCTTTTATTTGATCAGTTATATGAATATTTACAAAATATTTATGTACAATCAGAACGTGGATTGGTGTTTTTATTTAATTACTTTTAATTAACACCGATAATATTGATTTTGATTTAATACGTACGTAAAATTCACTAATTAAAGTATTTTTTTTTAACAGCTTGAAAACCTTCTAATTGTATATATTTTGCTAGGATAAGTTTTTGCGGTGGAGATCAGATAAATAATAATTGCGAATTGAATATTTGTGTTCTTAATTAATATTAATATTATTATTATTTCTGCAAATTGAAATTTAAATTTATGTTGCTAACTTCATAAGTTACTCTCACTATAATAACCATTTTTAAATACAAACTTATCATTCATATAATTGTAAGTAGTAAATACAATAGATAACAAATACTATTAAAAATATAAAAATTTAAAGTATTGGTTATCCCTCGTATTTACAATTACAATTTATCCATGACTCAAACCATTTAAAGATGCAATTTGATTTTCAATTCAATTGATTAAAATGCGTTTTAATGTAACCAATTGATTAAAATATTGATGATAATTTATTATTTTTTATTATTGAAACCAATTATATTTAATTGAAAGATTGAGACAACAACTTTAATTGATAATACATAATGATTATAATAATTAATAAATTAATCTTTGATTTAGGAAAATTTCTGATGAAGTATTCCCTCCTGGAAGTCATGGAGTATTTCGTCAGAAGTCGATCAACTCCTGCGACAACCATCTCTCGTTAAGCGGTTACGCACGGGCGGCGCGTCAGTCGATCGGTAATATAGGCAACATTCTGACACGAAAGATGGCCGCCTCCGTGTCCCAAACACAACAGCCCTGGGGAAACACCAAGGATGAATACGAATTGGGAAAAGTAATAGGTGAGTAATTATTATAAATAAGTAAATAATAATCAATTATAATTAATGTGCTCTTAAAATTATATTAAAGTGCGTTGAAAACAATCTGGTAAAGCTTGCGACGTCACATTTTGAGGTTATAGTGTCTAAGGACCTTTCCGACACCGCTTATTCTTATTGCATACTTTAAGGGATAAATATAGATGATTTAAATGCAGACTGAACTGAAACATTTTTAATACAATCCTTATTAGGAATTTATAAAAATAATACTCATCACTACCACATATACAATTATAACTGAAAACATTCATATCTAATATATCAATCGAAAGAAATGTAATAAAATAAGTTGGTTTAATTCAATTTATGCCTGTAATGGCCTCACAAATTACTAAAAGATTGCCAGTTAGATCAAATAATTATTACATTTTTGTGTCGGGATAGAAAATTATCCCAATTGAGTAATTCTAGATGTTTTTATTTAATCATAAGAGATCCTGTACATGAAAAATTATTGCTGTGAAAAAATTGATACAATTTTTTTTTTTTAATAAATGTGGGTTTATTTAAATTTTAATAGAGTTTGACAGGTATTTAAGTTATTTTATTTTCTTACTGTTTGAAATTTGATATGTTGACTATGATTTGGATGAATTAGTAATTTTATACATTTCACAGTTCATTAATATATTTTCTATTTTTTGTTGTTACAAATTATCGCTTTTAGAATTGATTTGACCGTTTTTTTTAATATTCAATGCTTTTTTTATTAACTCTATGAAATTCATTTATATTTATTATTATATTCATATTATTTCATATATTTTTTATTATTTATTAATTAGTATATTATTATTTTTTAATACATATGAATTGCAAAATCTAATGAATAACATTTTGGTTACCTGATCTATTTAGAATAACAGTTACCAACCTAACTTAAATAATAAATTTCACCATAGAGTTTTTTATCAAGGTATTTGATAGATTAGTATATGACACAATTTGACCAGAAAATTTATGAAAGTTTAACAATTTGGTAGTTTGGGTAGTTTTGGGGTGAAAAGGCAAATTAAATATATTCATAATTGCACAGATTAAAAATTTACCAAAATGATGCGGTATTTGATCGTTGATAGCTTTTTATCCACCTGATTTGGAAGTCACTTAATAAGCTATTGGTGTCATCAATTCTCTTGAAACAAGTTCTAAGACTTCTGGGGCGATGTAAAATAGCTGTAAAACACAATATAATATAATAATAATAAGATACATAATAATTTATAAAAGTATGTAATTTCAAAAATTAAAAATTTGATAGATTTGACATAATTTAACAAACTGACATTTTGATAATTTCACAATTTGATTGTCATAATTTTCCAATTTGATTGTCATAATTTTCCAATTTGATTGTCACAGTTTGGTTATTATAATTTTCCAATTAGATTATTAGAATGTGACAATTTGATTGTCAAATTTGACAATTTGATGGTAAAAATTAGACAATTTGATGGTCATAATTTGAAAGATATGATAGGTATAATCATAATTTGATATAATTTTAAAAGTTGATAGTAAAAATTTGACAAAATTAGTAAGTTATATGTATCCATAATTTTGAAGTAGTCCAAATTTTACATATAAATTGTCTTATATTATAAAATAATTAAAAAATATTGTTGAGATATGACATGATAGTCAACATTTTTTAGGCTTCATAGTTTGACAAGCAGATATGAGAGGCATAGTCAAAAGTTTGGCAGATGTGAATGATAGATTATCATAATTGGAATGGCAGATTGTCATATTAAGTTTTAGAAATAGTAAAAATGTGAAAATGTATGTGCGTGATTTTTAATAGATTTGTTATGTAATAAATGGGTTTCCTGAGTAGTTGTGCACTGTATTTGATAATTTTTACACAAATCTTTTCTGTGTTTGCAAAAAAAGGGTCTCTTGAGCTTTTGATAATTGATCTTTTGAGCGATTTTATAGGCCTCAATTATGCATGATTCTTCATTTTTCTTGAAATACATTTTTTTTGTCTGTGCGATTTTTGATGAGTTTTATGCAAAAATTTGGACTTCTAAGCAATTTTTGATAAATTTTTTGTAATAATTGCGATTATTGATAAATTTTATGGGGTTTTTGGGCAATAAATGATTTTTTGCGCAATTTTTATTTAGTTTTTGTAAAAATTGATTTTTTAAATGCAATTTTAATTTATTCAATGTCATGAATGCAGAAAACGCTCAATTTTAGATAAGTTAGGTAAATAAATTTGTGTGAATTTGATGCAATTAATGTATTTTTGGCGCTATTTCAATCAATTTTTTAATTATTTAATGCAATAAACGGTTTACTGTAACAAATTTTGATGCATTTATGTGGTAAATGGGTTTTTTGCACTATTTTTGATCAAATTAAGAATAACTTGGTGTTTTGTGCGATTTTGAATGAGTTATTTATGCATCAAATATGTTTTCTTAGTGGACTTGGGCAGTTTTATTGCTTAAAATGTAGGTTTGCACTATTGTTTGTAATAAATTTGTCCTGTTTATGCAATAAATTGGTGTTATGAGCGATAAACTACGAGGGCGGATAGAGAAGTCTGGTGGAATTGCCGCAGAGGGCGCCACCATCGCAAATCCCAAATGTCATTTGTCAATACCAAAATTTTCAGACAGATCTGTTATTTAGTTGAGTTTTGACAGCCATTGAAACCAGACTCATCGTATTTTTGCAAATATGATAAAAGTGAATTTCGTGTGTTAATTAAACATTATTTTTTGCGTGGAAAAACCATTACGCAAACCAAAACAAAGCTTGATAAATATGTGGACTGTTCACCATCGATTAAAATGATTCACAAGTGGTTTACTGATTTTCGTTGTGGTTGTACAAGCACAACTGATGCCGAACGTTCAGGACGCCCAAATGAAGTCATCACGCCAGAAATGGTTGGCAAAATCTATGATACGGTATTGCAATACCGCATAATGAAAGTGCGCGAGATAGTAGGCATCTCAGATGAACGTGTGCGCAATATATTGCATGATCATTTAAATATGAAAAAGCTTTCGGCGCGAACGATGCCGCGTTTGCTTTCAATCGACCAAAAACGCACACGTGCGACAACTTCACAGGCAGATTTGGCGATGTTCAAGCGCAATAAAAAGAATTTTTTGCGTCGTTTCATAACTGTGGATGAAACATGGATCCATCACTATACACCGGATACCAAGGAACAGTCTAAACAGTGGATTTCTGCTGGTGAATCTGCGCCGAAAAAGGTTAAGGCGGTTTTATTGGCCAACAAGGTCATGCCCACAGTTTTTTGGGATGCACGCGGCATAATCTACGATTGCCTCCAAATGGGAAAAATGTTTTGAAAGAAAAACGACCGCATTTGGCGAATAAAAAAGTTCTCTTCCATCAAAATAATGCACGGGTGCACACGTGTGTAGTTGCCACGGCCAAAATCAATGAATTACGCTTCGAATTGCTTCCACAGCATATTCTCCAGACTTAGTTTTCTCCAACTATTTCTTGTTTCCGAACTTGAAGAAATGGCTCGGCGGAATGAGATTCGGCTCTAATGAGGATCGTCGATGCAACAAACGCCTATTTTGAAGGGTTGGAGAAATCGTATTATAAGGGATAAAAAAATTAGAAAAACGTTGGGCTAAGTGTATCGGGCTAAAAGGCGACTACGTTGAAAAATTAAATATTTTTTTGCCGAAAATTATGTTCTTTGTTTCATTTTTACCAGAATTCTTACTCCGCTCTCGTGCTTTGGACTCTACTAAATGAATTTTTTGCGCAATTTTGATCTATTTTAAGCGATGTTTGAAAGTGCAATGGGTTTTTTGGGTGATCTTTGTCATTTTTTTTCTTATTAAATCTGTTTTGCTTATTATTTTTTTTGAAATTCATTGAAATTTTTGAGTGGTTTTGGAGGAATTTTATGGACTGCTTTGGCGCATTTTTTTTTTTTTTAATAAATGTTTTCTGTGCGACCTTTGATGATTTTTATCCAACTAATTGGCGTCATGAGCGGGACTTCTGAGCGATTTTTTGGAATGAATGTTTTTTTGTGTGCAATTTTGGATGCTTTTAGTGCAACAATTTCAACTTCTGAGCTATTTTAGACGTTATTTGCGACTCAATTTTCTTGAAATAAATGTCTTTTTGGTCCGATTTTTTTTTTGAGCAATTTTAAATTAATTTTTTGATACAAATGTTATACCACTATGAATAATTTTAAATTTATTTTAACTAATTTTCATTATTCGCGTTTTTTTTTTTTTTTTTTTGAAATAAATGTCTGCGATTTTTGATCAATTTTGTACATCCAATGGGACTTCTGAGCGGTTTTTGATGAATTTTATGAGATTTTTGTTCAACAAATAAATTTTCTGTGCAGTTTTAACTTGATTTGTTGCCATAATGCCATGATTTTCTAAATGCAATTATTAATTATTTGTTGCATGAATTTTTTTGCACAATTTAGATTGAATTTTATTAAGTAAATAGATTTCTTTGTGGGAATTTCATGCAATAAATATGTTTTTGGCGTAATTTTTGCCATAAATTGGTTTTCTAAATGAAATTTTTAATTATTTAATGTAGTATTCGGTTTTCTGCAACAGTTAGATGCTTTTTTACTCGGCCATCCTTAAAATGCGTCATTCTGTGTAAGTTTATGTAATACTTCATGATTTTGTATGCAGTTTCAGAGCGGGTACTATTTTTTGTAATAAATTTGTGCTCAGGGCGATTTTTAATGATTTTTTTGCAGCACATGTTTTTTTGGTTTAAATAAGTTCTTTGCTCTATTGAATTTACGTGATAAATTGATGTTTTTTGCGATCTTTAATAATTTTTTATTTTGCAATGGATTTTCTGATTGATGTTTTCATATTTTTTTTCATTCATTAGGTTTTGCACACTATTTTTGATGTATTTTATGCAATAAATGATGAAAAATTTTAATGGTTTTTTAAGCAGTTTGAAATTAATTATAACTTATTTGCTGCTCAATTTTTTTTTTTTTCAGCAATTTTTAATTATTCAATGCTATGAATGGTATTTTGTTCAATTTTGGATGAATTTTATAAAGTAAATAGATTTGTTTGTGCAAATTGTTTTTCTAAATGAAGTTTTTAATTATTTAATGCAATAAATGGTTTCTGAAATAGTTTTTGATACATTTTATGTGGTAAATGGGTCTTCATGCAGTTTTGTGCAGTAAATAAGATTTCTGCATAATTTTTGTTAAATATTTATATATATTTGACAAGTACAAACATTACCTTTTATTTTTGTATTTTAAATCCAATTTTTACATAGATTCATTAAATTGTTCAAATTAAAAAATGTTTTATTTGCTGTTGGTAATATGTTGACATTTGTTGCAATATATGTTTTGAGATTTGATTTCTTATCTAAATATATATTTTTTTATCATTTCAATGATTTATTTTATTAAGTTAGTAAGCCTGACACATGTTAACATTAATCAAAGCCCGAATTACAATAAATTGCGTTTGTTTGGTTTAGAGATTAAGTAAATCAGTTTGTTGATAAAAATAATATATTTCATACGTCAGGGGATAATGGACAGATGGTCCACGTAAATCACTTCTATTTTTAATTTCTTTTTTATACACATTCAGTAGACCTTCGATTTATTTAGACATTTTATTAAATAATATTAATCTCATTTTAATATTTGAAATATTTTCAATGTTATTGTTGGGTCACCAATAGTATTACCATCTGTTAATTGGAATGTGTTTTGTTTGTTTGGTATAATTGAAAAGTAATTGATAGGCATGACCCGGTTCTGATTGGGTTAATTGATACTTGTTATGGTTTCTATTTGCTTGGTGATTGGGTCGACGACTTATACCATGCAATAAATAAAAAAACAAAATATGTTTATTTATTTTTGCTTTGCATAATAACAATGTCAAGGTTTAATTTCATTAATTTTTATTTGCAATGTGAAATTTAAAAATATTTTATGCAACAAGTCAATTATTGCATTGAATTGTCAATTTTACAATTATTTAGGACACAATATAAATTAAAAACTCTGAATTGTGACCTTGTGTGCTAAATTAAAAATTATACTTGTGTTATTACATGACAAAACATAAAAAATAACCAAAAACTATAAATATTAATTATTAATAAATTATTATTATTTTTATAGGTGTTGGTGCGACTGCGGTAGTTCATGAGGCTATATGTAAGCCGAGGAGTGAAAAATGTGCCATCAAACGTATAAATCTGGAGAAATGGAACACATCTATGGACGAATTGCTGAAGGAAATTCAAGCTATGTCCAGTTGCAATCACGAGAATGTTGTAACCTACTATACGAGCTTTGTCGTAAGGGAAGAATTATGGCTTGTTTTGAAATTACTTGAAGGTATGAGTTACAAATTATGATATTTTTGAAAATATAATTTTGTACTTTAAGGTGGAAGTCTTCTCGATATTATCAAACATAAAATGAGGAGCTCTATCTGTAAGCACGGGGTTTTTGATGAAATGACTATTGCCACTGTCTTGAGGGAGGTGCTGAAAGGTTTGGAATATTTTCACAACAATGGACAAATACACAGGTAATTTTCATTTGAATAAAATATAAATTATTTTATTTATTGAATTCTTTGCTTTTTTCGGACTAGTTTTGATATGTATGAGTATCATTAAATCAAGTCATTCATTCATACATATTGAAAATAGTCTTTAAAAAGATGTATTCTTTTTTTGAATAAAAAGTAAAACCATTATATTTATATTATATTTAAAAACGTGAATATTGCAAGATATTACAAAATAAATAAAGCAAATATAAAATGTACAGGTAATTTTCTTTAATGAATCGTTTATCAAAATTTTTAATTCTAGATTAATCTTAATCATTTAAACTAGGGTTTGATCATATGTATTTGAAACCTTAAATGTGGAACAAAAGCTTAATCTTAGTTTATCAAAGCATTAAACTGGCAAAGTTAAATTTTAATCCTAGCCTTTATTGTTATGGTGCTTTACTTAAAACTTGGTTTATCAAAATTAATCCTACATAATCTCAATGCTTAATAGAGGGTATAATAAGAAGAAACAAATTTATGAAATGTTTTGTAGATAAAAGTATTAGGGTTTTCTAGATCTTGACTTTAATCCTAGGTTCAGTAGATCTCTTTTCCTAAATGTATCTAATTGTGTGTTAATCATAGTTTAATCAAAATATTAATTAACTTTTGAATTATGTTTATTAAAACCTTAATCCTAGTTTTAATTTCATAGTTTTTGGTCATTAGATTTCGAAACTTTTCATGCTAAGTTTTACAAAACCTAACTTAACTATAGTTCAGTAGAGCATAATCTTAAATTTTTGAAAAAGGTTTATTAAAGTTCGAATTTTGTGTCGATTTGAATTTAATGTCTTTCCGGTTTAGCTATACTTCAATTAGAATTTAATTCTTGGTTTATTTAGGACGTAAATTCAAATACTTTAATCCTAGGTTCAACTTTACATAATTTTAATTGATTAAAATCTTGATTTGATCTTTATTATAGGTTATGAAGACTGCATCATAAATTAACCTTGATCTTTTGATTTATCTAGTTTAATCTAATGTAGGTTAGATTTATTAACAATCATTTAGTCAAATTTTAAACCTAACCTAATCGAACATGTAGTGATGTTTTATTTTTACTAGGGACATCAAAGCGGGTAACATATTGTTAGGTGAAGATGGCACGGTTCAAATTGCCGATTTTGGTGTTTCTGCATGGTTGGCAACTGGCAGGGATCTTTCAAGGCAGAAAGTCAGGCACACATTTGTTGGTACACCATGTTGGATGGCACCTGAAGTCATGGAACAGGTAAAGTAATAAATAGAACTGTTTGTTTATCTTATCCTCAAAAATGTAATTAAAATTTTGTATGGAGCAACTCTCTCTGTACGAATTAATGAAATGAAATAATCAAACAATTTACTATGTTTTTTATCACAAGTTTATTTTTACGAATACATTACTAGTTTCGGCTCTACTAGATTCGTATTTTATAATGTTCCGCGACGATCGCAGAGCTTTGGCCTCATGCAAACAATCACGTAAAATAATAATGAATAAAATTGTTTATTTTGCAATACAAATCCGCATTACTACCACAATTACATAAATAAACCGTATTCGATAATAAATTTGATCCTTTTTATAATAAACATTAAAATTGCATCTCATTGCATTGTTCTTGTGTAAATATTTATTGCCTGTTAAGCAAACACAATGAGCCAATTCCTCCCGACCTTGGAATTATTAAATCAATCAGATAATTGTTTATCCATTTGTTTTTATTTTCATTTTGTAGCTTGGTTACTTCATTTTCCACATGATTTAACCTCTTCATGTTTGTTATTATTATTCTTATTGCATTAATTAACAGCTAGCTAGTATATTTTTTAAAGATTATATCATAAAAGCAAGTAAACATCAGAGTTTTGAGATTAATTTGTTTACATTGCATTAATGTAAATAATTGTTTATGATTATGAATGGGATTTATTTTATGATTACAAATTGCGTCGTGATTTTATAACTGTTATATTGGTACCATTGTTTAAAAACTAAATATAACTGTTTTTCTTGTATATGAATATTTTATCAATGTACTACTTTTTGCGTCATCATAGATGAATTTTATTGTTTCAGGATCATGGTTATGACTTTAAAGCCGACATATGGTCATTTGGCATTACAGCTATTGAGATGGCTTCAGGCACAGCACCTTATCACAAGTATCCTCCCATGAAGGTGTTGATGTTGACACTACAAAACGACCCGCCTAATCTCGACACCGGTGCCGAAGAAAAAGACCAATACGCCAAGGTATGTAAGAATTTTATAAGTAAATTTAAGTAGGTGGAAATATTAAATAATAAAGTAATTAAGAACTTATTTGGATATAAATTTGTGAAAATGTTGCATGAAATGCATGATAACCAATGTTATAACTACTGTGCCAACTTAAATTTATAAAAAAAAAAAAAAATTGTTTATGAATATTTATGTTAAAAATTTGCAAGAAAGAGTTCATAAGTAATTTTAAATCAATAGAAATAAATGTTTGGCTGGTAGCGAAATTATTCTAAAGACTTGTAAAGTGTCGGATTCACTCTCACGAGCGCGTACCGACTAAACCCCGCCCCCAATGATATCTAGCTAGATTCCTAACTGAAAGGTTTGCGTTTTGACCTTTTCCTGCGGCCTGCACATAAGATTTCTCTTTGCGGGCATTGGGAGAGCTTTGGGGTAGAGCAGGAGTCTGCTTTTGAGAAGTCAGAAGTTTGCCTACTTAAATACATTGGACAACTCTAGCATCTTGCGGTGTGCGTCGCATGTTTCAACTACCCGGACTAATTCGTTTTGGAAATGGTGAAATTGTGCGTTATTTGTCCCCAAAGCTTGTGATAAATAAAATCTTTTTGCTGTTTTTGTTCTGCGGATTCTGAACGTACAAATGGTTTCATGCATGTAACAAAATTTGCTTTATACCCGAGACATGCTCCACATCAAACTAGATGTAGTTGGGTTTGTTTATAATGCAAGATTGCAGATTGACAGGGTTTGCAAAAGATTTTTTTTTATTTGCTCTGTTTGTGGTTGGTCGAGTGCCTCACGGAGTGGGTGTGTGTTATGGATGGTTAGTGTCGCCTGGCAGTCCTAACACCGCTTTGACTGTTTTATTTTTTAGGGACCGGCTGGGTTGAAGACCTTTTTGTCTTTGGTGGCTGATGGCCTTGCTCGTCTATTAGAACAATTATTAAAAAGAGAAAGCTTACCCTGTTTGTTCGTTTTTCATCTTTTGTTCTTGTTGACCAACTTAATGAAGTGTTACTCTGGGGGAGGCGTTTCGATGGGTCTCTGCTGGACTTTTATAAGTTCTTGTGGATTAGTGGATCTGAGTTTTATCGGGTCTCTTTAAGGAGAAACTTGGGGGTTGGTGGGATAGGCTGGCGTTGGTCGTTCTTTTCAATTGGCTTAAGTGCCTCTTCATCTTTAGGTCCTCCTTCAATTGGTATGTTCGGTCCTCTTTCTCCAAACGGATCTGCTGAAATTCGTTTTCGTCGATGCCGATCTTTTCGGGCCTTGCTCTCCACTAGGTTGACTATGAACTTCTCCAATAAGTCTTATTTTCTTATTCTGTTTGTCCAGACTTTTAAGAAGATTGCTCATCTGGACGGACAGCTTGTTGCAGAGGTCAATGAATTGCTCGTTCATGCTGAGAAAAAATAATTCATTTAAATTAAGTATATTCATATAAAGGGTCCGCCATTTAAAGTTTTTTTTTTCAACTAGTTATTATTTCGTGAATGGTAACACTTAGCTCATGTCAGATTTGACAGATAATTAGTTTTATCCTTCCGCTGAACGAATATGGTTGTGTATACGCTTGAACAACGCTGGGAAATATTGCGACATTACTTTGAAAATCATGGTAATGTTGCAGAATGTGTGCGAAAATTGCGTACGGATTTTGGAAGAAGAGAAGCACCGTCAGCTCTGTATGTTTGTTATCTTGTGAAAAAAGTGAAAGAAACTGGCATCCTCATCGATAAACCAAAGCGTGAAAAGCTAAAAATAGTGCGTACACCCGAGAATATTGATGCTGTGGAAGAAAGTGTGCGTGAAGCGCCATCGACATCAATTCACCGTCGTTCTCAACAATTGAACATTTCGGAGACATCATTGAGACGAATTTTGCATAAAGACCTTGGTATGACGCCATACAAAGTCCAATTGGTTCAGGAGTTGAAGCCAACTGACCATCCAATGCGTTTTCGCTTCGCTGAGTGGGCCTGCGATCGACTTACAGAAGATGCCGATTTTGCCAAATAAATCATCTTTTCGGATGAAGCTCATTTTGATCTTGGCGGGTATGTAAACAAACAAAATTGTCGCATTTGGAGCACAGAAAACCCGCACGCATACATTGAAAAGCCGGTACACCCAAAACGAATCACTGTTTGGTGCGGATTTTGGTCCAGAGGCATAATTGGGCCATTTTTCTTCGAAAATGAGCAAGGAGTGGCTGTTACAGTCAATGGCGATCGTTATCGGGCCATGTTGAACGAATTTTTGTTCACAAAAATTGAAGAGGAGGATATTGGCAACATTTGGTTTCAACAGGACGGAGCTACGTGCCACACAGCCGAAGCTACACTCGATGTTTTGCGCCCTGTTTTTGAAGATCGCATTATCAGCCGCAGAGCTAATGTCGTTTGGCCACCTCGGAGCTGCGATTTGACACCGTTGGACTATTATTTGTGGGGTGCCCTCAAAGATAAGTGTTACGCCGACAATCCAGAGACAATTGACGCTTTAAAGGAAAATATTCGTGAAGCCATTGGTGAAATACAGCTGCACACAATCGATAATGTGCTTAAAAATTGGACCGATCGTGTATGACCAGCCGAGGCAGCCATTTGAATGAAATTATTTTCCATTATTAACCGGAAGATTGTACTTTCAAATAAAAAAAGAAATTTGAGAAAATATTCAGTAGTTTTTTTTTTTATAGCATTTAAAAAAAAAAGTTATTTGGCGGACCCTTTATTTAAGTAAGTCTGGTTAGGTAGGAGCTGGAGTTTGCTGTTAAAAAGCAGGTGCGGTGATGCGGGCCTTAGAAGCTTTGGGTTTCAGCTTGAGGTAAGCTGAGCAGCATTTGTAGCACTCGACGCATAGCGTTGCTACATGCATGTGGACAGTCTTGTCGCAAGTAAAGCTGGGCTGGGCTCCGGCGTATTTCACGCAGAAATATGCTAAATTGCACATCGCTGCCGCGTGGTCATAACGCTGGCAACGGTAGCATTGTAAAATAGCAGCGGACTTGCGTTTGTATTCAATACGAACTGCAAGATTGCACAACTTTGTAAGACACAGGAACTTTATTTTTTTCGTTCTGGGGAAGTTCAACGTAGAGCATTGGGAAGGGTTTTCCATCTCCTCTCATGCGTGTTTTTATCACATACTTCAGCGACTTTTACGGTCGGGTTGAGAACTCTGGCTTTGGTGGCTGATGGCGCTGAATTCTTGAAACCATGCTAGGTATGGGACAGCTGATAGTCTACTAGAAAATGAATTAAAAGAAAGCTCACCCGATTTTTCCTTCGATTTCTTCAGCTTGATTGTTTTTTCATGTTTCTTCCGTGGTCAGGGCTTTAGGTTAGGTTGTATCGATGTGGGCCTTGTTGGACGTCCATTATCACCTTCTCATCCTTGGAGGTTGTAGTCTCGATCGGGTTTGATGCAGGTCTCTTCAGGGAAGCTCTGGGCTGGAGCTTTCGATGGCGTGGGGGTCTGGATGGGCTATCTCTTTTGCTTGCGGCTTTGAGGGAGCTGCCGATTTGCCGTAGGCTTTGTCATAGGCTCCGCCATTTGCATCTTGAACTCGTTGAAGATGTTCTGCCCATCCTCATCATCCTATCGGATCTGCTTGAACTCACCTTTGTTGGACGTCGGAGACAATTTTTTCTAAACTTTCTTGTTCTGACTTTTCGGGGCCTAAAGAACTTCGTAAAAATTAAATTAGTTATTTAATCAGATTAAATAATAGTTGAATAGTTTGGCCAATTAAATGAATCAGTCTGATCTTTATAGTGATCATCTACTATTATTAACGCTGCTGCAATGAATATTGCATTTATTCGGATGGTCGGTCCGCTTCAATCGGGCGTTGATTGAAGTTTCGACTCTTTGATGTTTACTCGATAGCTGCTGGGCTGGAGCTGCTGCTGCTGCTGCTCACTGTTCTGTTGCTACTATTTGCTCTACTCGCTGCTTGCTCTCTAAAAAGAAAAGGTTTTAAAATTGATTTTTATACAATCTACCCAAAGTCAATTTGTGATTGGTAACATAAGATACGCATCTATTGTGGGTGTGGTCGTATAAGAGTTTTTTTTTTGTCACAGTTTAGTATTTGTTAAGAGGAGCCTCCGGAGTTCCATGATTTGGTCTAACTCTTTATCTGACTTACTAATTTTTTACTCTCCCAGAGGGTTCATTTTGTGTGGTATGAATGCTGGGTGAGTAGTGCGAGCTCTGATATGTGGCCGGGAAGATAGTTGTTGCGTTCTCGAACTCGGGAGCAAACCGCTACAACGGTAGCGGTCTTTGCTGCATTTGTAGCACTCGCTTCTTATTGGTTCTGCTTTTCAAATCGGTAACGTCCCGCTACTAATGTAACGGAAATTACTAAAAATGTAACAGTCTACCTGTATGCACCCATTGCAATTGCTCTCTGACGTAAGCGATAATGTTAATTTTGCGCCCGTGACGTTTTTAACAAACTAAGAAAAAGTTACATAATTTGTCATGATGATTTACTATTGGCCTGGTCATCTCTAAAGAGTTATTTGAGCAAATAAATCTCAGAAACGGACAGTTTTTAAAAGTGGTTTTGACCTGGAAGATATCTCGAAAGAGTTTTTGAGCAAATTAATAAAATTATTTAGAAATGATCATGTGGAAGCGATACAAATATGGACCTCATCTTTGAGGGGGGCAAATTAAAGTCACGAACAGGAGTATAGGAATAAAACAGTTTTTTTGGAGTGACTCACACCGAAGGTAATCAAATTAGAGATTAGTAGATTGGTTATAATTTTTTATCGTTTTGACTCAAATACAGGTTCTACTTCTAAGCCTCTACTAATTTTGGGTGTTGCGATATAGCGTCAAACGGTATCTTGATTGGGACGTTTTGGTATTTTGATTATTGAGTGTAAACAATTGTGTATGTTGTCATTATGAAATAGGCGATCACAATTTTTGCCGGAGTTATGAATGTTCGCTTATGATCATCACACGATCGAAATTAAGTTTGAGGTTAGGATATATATGCGCAGAGTCGGTCATAACGATGTGCACATGAGTCATACTTGATCATTATACGATTGATACTGAAAATCTGTATATAAAGCAGTATTACTGCTGTCAATTAATATTAAATTTAAGCTTGATGACAACAAATTGTTGTGTTTTAGAATTACGGCAAAACATTCAGGAAAATGATAGTAGATTGCCTTCAAAAGGAGCCTAGTAAACGGCCTACAGCATCGGAGCTCCTCAAACATCCATTCTTTAAAAAAGCTAAAGATAAAAAATACCTGCAAACAACGTTGGTATCAATAGGACCAAGTTTAGAAACCAGGGTGCAGAAGGTAAACAATAATTATTAGAATTTAGAACAAAAAGTGAGTAAATTTAATTTTAAAGGCGAGTAAAAGGCAGCCAGGAGCCAGTGGTCGTCTGCACAGAAAGGAAACGGGCGAGTGGGTGTGGTCTAGCGAAGACGAGGATGGTGGTAGTGGGGGTAGTTGCAGTGATAGCGATTTACCCGATTCAAGGCCTATGAATAATCTGGTTGCTTCTCAAGGATCCGATTCCGAACATGAGGATAGCAGCGATGGAGATGCACCACCCGTTAATTTGGTTTTAAGAATGAGGTAAAAATTTTGAGGTTAGGTTGAAAAGGACATTGGTTACATGAATTTTGATTTCAGGAATGCAAAAAGGGAACTAAACGATATTAGATTTGAATTTGCAGTGGGTAAAGATTCATCCGAGGGTATTGCAAGTGAATTAGTAGGAGCCGGTTTGGTTGACAGTAGAGATATCAATGCAATTACATCTAATTTACAAAAGTTAATTGAAGCGAGGGAGAGCACTAAAGTCGTTACCTTTCCATTGGTAATTACCATTTTATTTATAATTTACCAAAATTAAGCTATAATAAGTCAGTAGATAATTAAATTTGATCAGTTTTGAGAATATAATTCATATATTATGTTGTGGTATAAGACAAGTATTTACATATTTATAGTTGAAAAAATAACATGTTTATAGAATATTTATTTATCACCAATCTCCAGTTGTTATATTAGTTATATTACCCTTGAAAATAATTTAACAGTCCACGGCCATTTTGTCAATATATAATATTGTTTAGTTTTATTTACATTGTTACAGTTGGCAACAAGTTCGGAAATAGTAAGTTATTAAACAAAATGGCCGATATTATTATTAAGTAATGTACTGGATATATTATTATATGTGTTTATATTTTCTAATTTAGAATTCTGGATGCAGTACTGCAGAGGCACCTGATGACAAAGCTCTAGTGGGTTTCGCCCAGATCTCCATAACAGACTGAGTTATTAAAGCCTCCTTCTCCTACCCTTTTCTCCCCCCCAACACAAATACACAAGGAGTACACCTGAAACGATAGGAACCCCACATTTTCTTTAGACTTCCGAGCTACAATACAATCACGTGACTGTGAAACAATATGAAACAAAAATTATTTTACAATTTAGGCTAAGTTCCATACTAAAATAATGCACTCCGTACTTAAAACGTCCACTCTCTTAGTTTCCTAGAGTCGTCTGTTTAATTTGTTTTTTTTAATTTTATTAATTCCAGACTTTTATTATTATTATTATTAACAAATTAGTAATATATAAGATTTAAATAAAAACGATTGAATACTGTAGTCAACCACAATGCCTTTACAGTAGAACTGATTACGATGTAATTAATAAAAAAAGATGTCAAAACCAACTAACATAACAGGAACCACCATATCGTGCTTTATTTTTCTTGTTTTGATGTTTTTATGATTATGCTATTGTCTTTTTTGTAATGTTAGTTGTCTGTTTGATTAAGAAGGCGGATTGGATCGGATGAATGGAAAATGGAAAAAATATAATGATGTTGATGATGAAAACCGTTAGTGATATTTTCTAAATAACCCTAAATAACTGCAGTTAGGCTCTAGTTGCCAACAGATTTGTAACAACTGTAGATTTATTAATTAATGCAAATTTTTAATTGGTCTGTATATATGTTTATTATATATGCAATATTTATTTATTTCTGATAAATTATGAAGAAAATAAAATGAAAGTGTAGATGCAAATATAAATCGTTAAGGATTAAAAGAAAAAATGTGTTTTATTTCATTTGTGTTATATCTCAGTAAACAAACTATATCAATAACAATAATAAACTTAACTCCGATGTCATCTGTGATTAGTTTTATTTATTTTATGATTTATGGAGTATTTTTCAACTTTGGTGTTATAATATAAGAAACGATAATGCAGTGGAACTGCAAACGCAGCTAATGTTAGCTAAAACAATCCCGGTAAAGCATGTCTTTGTGCGTGTGTCCATGAAACGCACTTTGTCGCTTATTTTTCTGAGATAAAATTTACTGTTTATGGAGATAACTTCTCATTAATTTAACAACATAACATGGTTTCTTTTAAAGAGTATAAATAATCTAATTCTAGTTTATTTACCTCAATATTTTTTAGTAAAGACAAAAATAAAATTAAACAACTATAATTTTCCAATTAACAATTAGTAAATGCCACCTACCCTGGTCGTAAGTTATCTTAAGAATGTCGCACTTAAACTCTGTCGGAGCAATTCACAAACATATCTGTCCTGATCTCATGTGTTTCTCGCCAAATTTCATATCTACAGTTACAATAAATTGTAGCATTATACACAGATTAGGCAACTCAAAACACTTTCACGTCAATTGGGTTGCATACTTCAAACATTCAAAACTGACGTTTTCGGTTGACTTTTTATTTGGGATGAATCTGCACCAAAATAACAACGTAATTATCCCACAACAAAATTAATCAATTAAATTAACAAACAGCTAAAAAATGTTTGGCAAAAAGAAACCTGAACGCCCAAAACGTAATCACAGTGGAAATCTCTCACAGGTAAATAATAATCAAGACAAAATAGGTTAACTATGAATCATCTCTTAAAACTAACTTCTAGTATGGCCTATTTGATGTACCCACCGATTTATCAATGGGTGGAAATGATGATGGTTTTGATGAGGATGATGGAGATAGCGATTTGGAAGCAGAACTAGCTGCTTTAGCTGGCGGTGGTAAACCGAAACGACCTCCAAGACGTAAACCTGAACCAACTGTTAATTTAGATGCAATGGTGCAAGATAGTATGCGAGATATACCATCGGATGAAGAGGTTTCTGATGGTGAAGATGATCCTGATTTATTGGATGAGTTGAGCGAAATTACCGGTGAGTGTAAACAATGAGTCATCTGCTAATTATGATAATTGCTTTTGTTAATGAGGAAATGTGTTCATAAATTATTCTCGAGTTGTACATTGTTGGTTTTATTGTTATTACTATGAGTTGGCAGTTTTTGTATATTTTTTCGATTATTTAAAAATATTGCTATTAATTAATCAGATAACTTCATTAATATAATTAAATTTATAAATGCGATTGATTGGTAGTATTTAAATTTATAAGCAAAATTAGCTTAATATTTGTCGAGGTTATAAATTTTTTTATATTTTATCAATCTTGTCTGAAATAGTCCACAATTCAGTCATCTCAGAGAATGGGTAGAACTTAAACTTCTTTAGATAGAGTTTTTTAGATAACTTTGACACATTGAATCATATCTAACCTAACTTATAAGCTATTCTCTATTCATATATGGATTTGAGTTAAGTTAGGTTATGTGAGGTTAGATTTTATTAGGTTTGATTACATCTATGTTGAGCAAGTTTTTGATAGAAATAAGTTTCAAGCAAGTTTTTGGTACCAAAACATTGCCTGATCTTGGACTTAAATTAGGTTATGTGAGGTTAGATTTAGGTATAACCAAATCTAACCTCAAATAATCTTAATTTGTTAATTAAATATATTAAGGTTATGTGAGGTTAGATTTGGTTATATCTGTTATCTTAGGTTAGGCAAGTTTTTGGTACCAATAAGTTTTATTTTATATCTGAATAATTTATAGGTTAGGTTATTAGGCAAAGTTATGAGAAGATAGCTTTGCTTTGTGTTATATTAGGTCTATCAATTCAGATAAGTTAAGCCACGGCTGGTGGAGCGTGTAACTAACGCGTGGCGCAGTGGTCTAAACATTGCAGTGGTACAGAGTACATGATCAGTTAAAGATTTTGGGGAAACGATGCGGCATATAATGATTGCGATGGACAAGCATGCAGAGTTGTTCAAATTCTACCAAGCAAGTTATACTTTTGCGGACGTTGACCAGGTCATCGAGTTTTGGGTCGAAAGACACGACCACGAAGAGTTACCGCGCTATTTTGAGTAAAGTTGGGCACCAACTAAAGAGCCATGGTAAATCTTGTAGAATAGATCATCAGATTTCAGCATATGACCTGAGTAATGGAGTTCCAGAGTATGCAAGGCTTCATTGACGGAAAGGCTGAGATGCATCTCAAGAAGCAGTTTCCCCAGAAAACGTTGGATTTGAGAAACGAGGCCTTGCAGAGACGACGACTTTTGTACTCAATAATGAAGGCCAAGCCCAACAAACACTTCCAGATTAACGGCGAGGCTAGAACTAGGTGGATAAGCCGGCACTTTGCGAAACTCTGATACTAGTAGACTGGTGTCTCCAGGAGTAGAGGTTTAGCATGGGCTAATGATGTGTTCTGCACTTTGCACGAAACAGTCTAGCTGCAACCCGCACTACAATTACGGCACGCCAAATCTGAGGCCAGCAAATTTGAAGCTGTAACTCGAATTTGCTGAAGGACTAAAGCTGTCTACCACTAAGACAACTACCTCAAGTTTGTGTATAAAAAGCCATGCGTACTCAATGCCGCCAAATAGGCAATTATTTATCAAGGGGTGGATGAAATGCTTTTTGCCGGGGTATTCGTGGCTCCAAACCGAGACTACTGGGCGCTGGTAGTGCTGGTTAAGAAGAAAATCGGGAAGTCAAGATTCTGAGTTAAATTATTGAAAACAAAATCAGGTTACTTGGAAAGGCCTCTTCCCTTTCAACTATCCCTGACCCTTCACGGACGGGGCACTTTTATCAATTTAAAGTGATGCTGTTTGGTCTCAAGAATGCACTGGCTACTTTCCAGAAGATGATGTTTCAGGTCTTGGCGATATTGTTGGGAAAATGGCTCTTAGTGTGTCTAGGCGACATTATGGTCTACTTTTTTTTTTTTTTTTTTTCTTTTTTTTTTTTTTTTTAGGACGTAGTGAGTTGTTTGGCTCTCAACAAGTGGCCCTTAAGAATAACTTACGCATGGTAATACCTTCCGGTTTTCTTCTCTGCGCAAATCCTGTTGTTTTAATGTCCCTGTCTAAACTAACCTACATTTGGTGCTAGTTTGAGGCGGGCTGGTTTTTGCTTCGCGGATTTTCACGCATCATCTGCGGCACGCATGCTGTCCCCGGCCCCTCTCTCCCTATAGCCCCTACCTTTGTCTGTCTCTTTTGTCATTTTGCCTTTTCTTATCTGCACTGGCATCTACCTCTGCATTCTCTTCTTTCTCCCATCTTTGTGTTATTTACTCTAAATATATAATTTGTTCTCAGATGTGCTCTTAGCTTACTAAGGTCTTCGTTCACTTCTTCTATATCATATCCCCTCTCTTTCATGAATAATTTATGCAGTTCCATCAGTTGTATTCCTTTTGGCAGTCTTAGATTTGTAAGTTTTACCTCCAGTGATATCCTTGTATCTCCATCAGGAATTACTTCTTCATGTCCTCTCGTTGCCAGGTATATTCTGACTATCTGAAAGGTTGCGTTCTCAGTCATCCTCGAGATAGCATATCTACCATTTGGTATATGCCTTGTTATTTCTGTTATTCTGCTTTCCTTCAATATTTCTTTTCTCCTTCTCCTTATCTCTGCAATTTCGTTTGGTATCGTAGTCTCTGTAAATGTTCTTCTTTTTTCTTCTGTTTCTTGGTATGCACAATTGTCATATCCTTTCTTATTTTTTTCTTTTTGATCTTTTTCTCTGTTTTCTTGTTTCCATTTAGCTTCTCTCATCTCTTTCCTTTCTCTTCTATGGCTTTTAGTTTGTGTGTTTGATTCCATTGTTTGTTTTTCTATATTCTTCTATTGTCAAACTCTTCAATTTTTTTTTTTTGTACACTTGTTGCAAAGTTTTTTAACGCCCTCCATTTATTTTCATCTTTTAAGCATTTGTTAATGATTGTTCTTTTATCCACTTTGCTTTCTAGTATATATTCTAGTTTTTTTCTATCTTCCTCCCACGCCTCGCATTCTACTAGAGTGTGTTCTGCGTTATCGTGTGTTTCTTCCTGACAAAATGTACACCTTTCTTCTTCCTTTATTTTTTTAATTTTTTGCAAGAATTTTCCAAATGCTCCGTGCCCGGTCAGTATTTGTGTTGTATAATAACACGTCTCGGGTTTCTTCTCTACCCATTCTTTTATGTCTGGGATTAATTCTCTCGTCCATTTCCCCTTTTCTCCTGTATCCCATTTTCTCTGCCATCTTTCCATAGTCTTCTCTCTTGCTCTTATCTTTGCTTCTTTTTTACTCGTTCCTTCTTTTACAAGTTTTTTTATTTCTATTCTTTCCTCCACCATCATATCCGCGGGAGGTGTTGCCGCAATTACCTCTACTGCCTCTTGTGACACTGTTCTGTAAGCTCTACAAATCCTTAGCGAGCTTGCTCTTGTGGCTCCTCTTACTTCCTTTCTGTTTTTCTTTGTTTTCATGGCTTCTCCCCATGTTTCTGCGGCGTACAGCAATTTGCTTCTTGCTGCCGTTGCTATTAGCCTTCTGCTTTCTTCTCCTGGACCTCCGTTGTTTGGCATAAGTCTACCAAGCTTTCTCTCAATTTCCTTTGTTCCAATGACCGCTTCCTTAACCTGTTCATTCCATCCCTTTGCTTCGAGTGTCACTCCAAGGTATTTGATTTTTTTCCCTATGGTTATCTCTTGATCTCCCACCTGTATCTTACCTGTTCCTCTATTATTCCTCTTAGTTGATAGCCATGCCGCCTCAGTTTTTTGTGTTGCTAGTTTTAAGCCCTTACTTCTCATCCATATTTGTATCATATCAATTGCCAGCTCTAATCTTCCTTTTAGTACTTCTATTTCTACGTCTCTACCTACTACTGCTATGTCGTCAGCAAATGCAGTTATTGACACGCCTTCCGGCATCTTCATTCGAAGTAACTCGTTATAGACAAGGTTCCACAGTTTTGGTCCCAGTGCTGAGCCCTGCGGTACCCCTCTAGTAAGTTTGAATCTTCCATTTTTGGTCACTAGATTTCTGTCCTGTAAGTAGCTCCATATAATCTTGATTGTTTTTCTGTTCAGTTCTTTCTTCTTTGCCGCCTCTATGATTGCTGCCCATGATACGCTATTAAACGCGTTCTGTATGTCCAACGCTATCATTACACAGTGTTGCCTTTTCCTCTGCGTTCCGCTGTTTGCTTCTTTTGCTATTGCTTTCACTTTTTCAATAGCTCCTAAGGTTGTTTTTCCTTTGGTAAATCCGTATTGTTCTTTTTCCCATCCTCCTTTTTCTTCTATTTCTTGTTCTATTCTCCGTACAATAACTTTTTCCATTATTTTAGCCAGTGTGTTGATTAAACATATTGGTCTGTATGATGTTGCTTTTCCTGCTTCTTTTTTTTTCTCAATCAGTACCAGAGTGGCTTCTTTCCAACATCCTGGGAAAGTTCCTTCTTTTAGGCACCTGTTGATTATTTGAGTTATTTCTATCTCGTTTCCGTCTAATGCTGCTTTAACAATCTCTGTTGTTATTTCGTCCGGACCTGGTGCTTTGTTGTTAGGCAATTCTTTTATGATCTCTTTGATCTCTTCCACTGTTGCCATAACTGCTGCTTCTTCTTCTTTTGTTTCTGGTTCTTCTACTGGTTCTCCCTTGGGAAATAGTTTTTTAATTATGACCTCTTCTTCTTCGTCTTCTTTTAAGCAGATTCCTTTTGTTCTTCCACCCAATTTGTCCATCACTATTTTGTACGGTTTTCCCCAAGGATCCCCATCTATAGATTCTATCATTTCTTTCCAGCATCTTTTTCTGCTATCCCTAATTGCCTTTTTTAACATTTTTCTGTCGTTTTTTAGTTTCTCTTCTATTTCCTCTGTGTTCTCTCCTCTTCTTCTCAGCCTTTTGATTTTCCTCGCTGTTTGTATTGTGTTTTTCCTGCATTCTTTTATTTCCTCACACCACCAGTATGGTCCTTTTCGTCCGCCTTCCCTGTACCTAGGAATCGCTTCCTCCGCCGCTTTTCTCAGTTTTTCTGAGTACCTCTCGCATCTTTTCTCAATATTTTCGTTTTCTATCACTTCTTCTGTTTCCATACCTCTCTTTATCTTTTCTTTGTCCATTCTTCTTACGTTCCATTTACCTTCTCTCGTGTGCTCCTGTTTTCCTTTCTCCTTTGTATTGTATTGTATATGTTTGTGTAGACTCAGTGATTCTTCTTCAGTCACGGTCCATTCATTTATTATTTTTGCCATTTCCCACGTTGCTATGGTGATGTCAATATGCGATTTTGAGCTTCCTCTTACAAACGTCGGTTTGTCTCCATTGTTGCAGATTGTAAGATTTAACCCTGCTATCATCTCCTCTAAGATTTTTCCTCTTAAATCGTTCTTGTAGCCTCCCCATCTCGGTGATTTTGCGTTGAAATCTCCTCCTACAATAATTTTTTTGTTTTTCTGTTTTCTTAAACTTCTTTCTAATTCTTCTATCCACTCTCGATAGTATTCCAGACCGCAGTTTGGGCTGATATAACAGCTGTATACTATCATGCTTTGTACTTCTGCCCACACTATTCCTTCTTTTGGTGTTCCCCATCTTTCCACCTTGTCCCTACACTTCCCCCTAGCTAAAATTGCTGCATCTGTTCCTTTGTCTCTTATCCACTTACCATTTAGTTTGTTTTTATTAGGTTCACTCACTAGCACTAGGTCTATTTCCTCTCTCTCCGCTGTTGCTATTAGTAAATCGTGAGCCTCTCTTCCCCTCCCTATGTTTATTTGTATAAACTTATACATTATGTGATACTATTTTTTCCTCCTGTTCTCTCCAGTTATCTGGGTTGTTGTCCTCCATATTCTTCTTTGTTTTTCTCATTTCTTTTTTCTTTGTAGCTGGACATCTTTTCTCTCCCGTTCTGTGTCCTAATACTTTGCATTCAATGCAGTATTCTTTGTTTCTGCATTCGGCAACCTGATGTCCCTCCTTTCCGCATTTTATACATAGCGAAGACCTGTCTTCCCCATTGCATTCTGCCGCTACATGTCCTTTCCTCCAGCATTTATAACATTTTCTTTCATTTGCTTTAACTTTCTCTACTCTGCATCTTATGAGTCCTATGTTTATTCTTCCTTCTCCTATTATCTGTTCTGCTATTTTTTTGTCCATTTTGACTATAGCGGTTTGTATTTCTCTAAAACCTTTCTTTATGGAAATTATTGTACTTCCTTCTGTGTTCACTTTGTTCATAATTTCTTCCAGTATTTCTTCTCTCTTAATTTCCGGGCTAATATCTTTGATTATCACCAGTTCTGTAGTTTTATTGCTGGCTTTTCGTACATTGCAGCCTTCCATTCCATTTTTAATTTTTTCTATCTCTTTCTCCGTCTCATTACCCTTTGTAATTAGTAACAACTCCCCTTTTTTTGTTTCTCTTACCTCCTTGAACGTAGATCCTTTTATCTGGGTTTTTGCCTGTCTCAGCAAATCTGCATATGTGACACCTTGTTTGCTCACTACTATAGCACCTGTTTCCGTACCTGTTTTTTTTTCTCTATGTGTCTCCGCTACCTGTCCCTGTGTTGGCACGCACAGTCTTATTTTTGTGTTAGTTCTTCTTCCTGCTATTTCCATAATTTTTTTTGCATCTCTTGCCGTAATTCCCGTTGGTATTGGTATATTTATTTCTTCAATACTTAATGTTTTTGTTTTGATAAGCATTTTTTCGATAGCTATTAGTATCTCCTTATTCCCTGCCGTTTCGATTTTCTGCTTAATGATGTGTACTTTTCCCACATTTTTTCCGCTTAGATTTTTAACTATTTCTATATATGGCGTTTCATCTTCTCCTTCTTCCTCCATTAGTTCAGGGTATTTTATTTTTGCTTGTTGTAAGATACCACCTTCTTTGCCTATTTCCTCTTTATTTATTAAAAGTCCTGTATCCATTTCCTTTCCCATTATTGGGTTTTTTTTTTCCACGTTTACATATTTATAGTCTGTATCTCTCCATTCTTTATTTATAATATTTTTTATATCCTCTTCATTATCCACTTTTAATATCTCCTCGTCCGAGATGAAATGGTTTTTACGGTTTTCTTCCCTATTATCTCCAGTTTCCATTGTCTGTGTCGACATTTCTATACCTATTTTTGTTTTATTTTCATTCTCCTGTTCTTTTTTTTGGATTTCTTCAAATTCCATTCTCTCCATATTTGTTTCTAGTTGATTCGCCACCTTTTTAATTTCCAATTTAGTGGTTGTACACTCACTGGTTAAGTTTTTTAACTCTCTAATTAATTTCCCCATTATTTGGATTGTTGTGGGGTTATTTGCTCTCTTCGCCTCGTTGTTACCTCCTGGCGAATCTATTTCTCTCCCTCTTTTTTGATTCGTTTGACCTAATTCTTTATCTGTTTTTTTATCCGGCGGTGTTCTTTGCAACATCCCGCTTTTTAAAAATGCATTCATCTTCGTTTTTTGACCCTTGGCCTAGTTTCACTTTTAATTAATATCAAATTGCTGTTTCCGCGTTTGTGTTTTATTATGTAACACTAGACGTGTCGCGCGTCACGACACGAGTGTGTTTTAAAACACGACCGCACCTTTATTTTTTAATGTGTCCTTATCACAGTTTTACACTTTTTTGAACTTTCACAATAAACTTTTCACCTTTCCACTGTTTGTTCTAATTCACAGAATTTTTTAATTTTTTAAATAACGTAGATTATTCACCATTATTTAAATCGCCTTTACGCACATTCGCGAGCGCGTCCGTTCTCCGTCGGACATTGGTCTACTTTAACAATGGGCAAGAACACCAGGTTCACTAGCGACTAGTTCTGAAACGGTTTAAAAAAAACACGGGCTGCGCTGCAGCCGGGCCAAGTGCGAATTTGGCAAGAAGAATTGGAATTGAATATCTAGGCCACCGCATCACCGCAATGGGAATGAATCTCTGGAACACCACATAAAGTTGATAAAGGACTACCCCAGGCCAAGCACGAAACAAGATCTACGGAATTTTCTGATTTATGTTCCTGGTTGAGGGACCGCTGGTGGCAGTGCAAGGTTTTAAACAGAAGAGCAGACACTTGTGTCGCTTTTGAACAGCTCAAGGAGGCTATTGACCAACACATCTACCGAGGTTAAAGCGAAGTTTACTAGTTGGTCACTCCTACGCAAAGAGTTTAACTATACTGTAAAATACACTCTTGGCGCCGTAAACTTGCTACCTGACGTTTTGCCGCGACCTCCTGACGAGGAACATGTTGGCGAAGAAGTCGAGCACGTAGACCGACTAATGCCTTTACTTGCGGAGAACTGAAACCAGAAACTATCTAGGATCTGTACCAACAACAATTTACTCTCTGATGTTAGCATCTGGTAGCAAGGCTTAGGAGAGTACTATTACCTCTATGAGAGGGCGGTTTCTGTGATTGGATATCTAGTTGTTGGCGGTTGAGACAGGTCGTTTGGTTGCTTTTGTAATAAATAGCTGACTACAGTTTTTAACGGTTAGCAATTGTGGTACAGGCTTAAGCTATGCTTGAGGAAGAAGGTTTATTGGGTTGGTGGCGCTATGTTTTTGTGCACTGTTGAGGCGTGGTTTTTATAGTGCGGTGAATGTTTTAGACCAATTTCTACTACACTACTTCAAACATAACATGGCCGCTATAATATGCAACTTAATATACAAGAAAATATTGTTTGCTCTATTGCCGTCATGCCTTTGCGCGTTTTAGCACTTTTTTCTCGCGCTCACATTTTGCATGTTCTGAGGGCCAAGCTAAAGTTTACTGTATTTCCACTCTCATTTTCTATATACTTATCAGACTTTACCTTGATTGTTAGAATATTTTGTCAACATAAGTTTATGTTGTTTGTTACAGGTGAAGTGCATATAGAACCAACTGAAGAACCTTCCCCGGTGAAAGAATCCCCGCCAACAGATACGAAAACATTACTCGAAGAAAGATTAAAAATGTATCAAACTGCCGAAACGAATGCAAAAACAGCGGGCGAAACTAGTCGCGCTAGGAGATTCAACCGAGGCATTAAAACCATAAAAGATTTATTAAAATCGGCAAACGCCGGTCGTGCCATCAACCCCGACGACATTCCACCAGAAGTAACAGTTAATATACAAAAACGCGATCCTCCACCGCCTGCAGCCGAAACAACACCGGAAGAAGCTGAACCGACCCGACCTGCACCACCACCACCTTCAAGTGTAGTAAGCGATGAAAGTAGCGCTCCATTGGAATTAAGCGATGAAAGCAAAGCAATGTTGGTAGTATTAAATGAACGCAAAAGTGAATATAAAAATGCAGCTTTGAAGGCAAAAAAGGAAGGTGATACATCTACAGCAGTGACGTATGTAAAAGTCGTTAAACAATTTGAGGTTGTTATCAAAGCTGTTGAAAGCGGACAGGCAGTGGATTTGAGTAATATGCCTGGACCACCTGTTAATGAAACGGTTCCGATTGAAAATTCACAAAATCAAACTCACGAAGAAGTAGTTGAAGAAGAAGCAGAAGAACCTAAAGTTGAATTAATTACTGCTAGTACAATGGGGGAATCCTTGCAGCAACGATTAGAACTCTACAAACAGCAAGAGCAAGCCGCAAAAGAACAAGAAAACACCAGCAAGGCTAGACGTATGGGAAGGATTGTTAAACAATATGAACAGGCCATTAAATTAAACAATCAAGGCAAGCCTGTTCCAATTGAGGATTTACCGACTCCGCCTGGTTATGCCCCATTACCTGGAGCAGCACCAAAACCGGAAGAAACTCCATCTCCAGTAGTAACACCCAGTAAGCCATCTCTACCGGAGGTTGTAACACCCACTAGACCGTCTCCACCAGTAAGGCAAAATTCCAGGCAATCGGGCAATCATATCGCGACAAATCGAATGGAAAAACAGATTGCTATGTTAAAGTCTAGGCAGAAGGAATTCAAAGAAGCTGCTTTGACTGCCAAAAAGAAAGGTGAAATTTCGCAAGCAAAGGAATTTTTACGTTCGGCTAAAGGGTTTGATCCGTTAATTGAAGCAGCGCAAGGTGGGTTTCCTGTTGATGTTGCATCTTTACCCGTTCCACCGTCGGCGAAATCGCAACTAGATACTGAGTAAGTGAATTGTATTATTTGTTCAAAATAAATTTTTTTATAGAAAGTGGTGTCAGAATTATTATTTTGTTGATACTTATATACACATTTGTAAATTATACAAGTGAAAATGACAATCTACAGATTAATTTGTGAATTTAACAAAATGACGCCGTAAGCTTCCTTAAATGTATATATAATTGTATGTATAAAAAAATATTTTTGGTGGTTAAAAAGTATTGAATCAAATATTTTGAAAATTACTAATGAATTAGTATAGGCAGAAAGTTAGTTCAAACAATGAAGTTAGTATTAATTTATTGTTGAAGCATGTAGGGTGAAACTGAATTTATTTTAGATACGATCTAGTGATGGCTGAAGAATGCACGGAACAAGATGACGGCGTGCTTGACGTAATCACACGATTGGAGATGCAACTGACGAAACAGTTGAAAATGTGTCTGACTACAAGAGACCATCACAAAGCTTTAGGTGATGTGGCGGGAATGAATAGGTTCGAGCATTTAGCGTTAACCGTCACAAAAGATTTAGATGTGGTGAGAATAGCGAAAAGGAAGTGCGGAACTGCGGTACCGAAATTCCATTACGAAACAAGAGACTTTTCCATTGTGAAAAGTTTCACGGAGCTGAACGACAATGATCTGGAACTGACGGTTGTGCGAGGTATCAACTATAACTGCCAGAATCCGAAAGAGATTGATACTTATGTCAAATACGAGTTTCCATATCCGCAGGTAAGACTTTAAACAGCTCTAAAACGATTTTTAAAGATGACACCTTGTTGGCTTTTAGGAAGAACCTTTAAGGGATAGAACAACTACTGTAAAAGACACGAACAATCCGGAATATAATACAACTATCATTCTTCCCATACTACGCTCAGCCAGACCATGCTTGAGGGTATTTAAGAGGCACGCTGTTAAATTTGAAGTTTATTCTAAAGGGTACGTACTTCATGCCTTCCCATTTGTTTAGAATCCTCATAATCATAGAAGCTTTAATTATAGCATGATTCGATTTCCTTACAGCTTTAATAAAATATTATTTGCATGCAGAATGTATTAGGAGTAATTATTGCTCAGTGTAATTTGAGGGCAATGTATTACTCAATTAAAAGTTTAAGATTGTCAATTAAATGCTCAACATCATTCAAAGGTTAATTTATTAAAATAAAGTATTCAGCACAAATTGAAAGTTTTCTGCACGCTTGATGTTAACCTAGTCTTAACATAGTTTGTCTTTTGTTATGATTAAATAATTAACTTTTGTCACTGCTTCAGATATGGCAGTGGAATTGTTTGAAATGTCAAATGTCAAAAAAATAGCACACCCTATTTATGTATGGTTACATTTCTTTTTATTTTGTTGCTTGTTATTTAAGTTGCACAAAACTTTGCAAAACTAATTTCATCATTGGCATATTATAAATTAGCTGTGATTGTTTGACAGGTTATATTAAATTTGACAGATGACAAATGACATTGCAGATTTTGACATTCAATTTAAATAATCTTTCTCACTGTGACATATCATATACACACTTTTTGACTGATTTGTATGATTCCATTCTAACACATTCAACAAATTTGTCAACATTTGGCTTAAACATATGTCACAGTGGAAGATTGTTATTGGTGATGGCTTTGATACTAACAATTGCTTCATTCATTCAATTGATGTATAGATTCATGGTGGCGGTCTTAATGTCATTTTGTGTTTTTTTTTTTGTGGTCATATGCATAAGTTCCATAAACGGGGTGTGCTAGCTGTTTTGCTAGCGACTGGGGTTGTTGTTTCAGTGGGTTCTTCCGAGGGGATACTCTACTAGGCACCATCAACGTCAAGCTACAACCGCTGGAGACGCAATGTGAACTGCACGACAGCTTTGATGTAAGTATTAAATTGTTTGATTACAATAAATAGTCTTACTATTTATCTGTTTACATGAACGTTATAGATTACATGTTTTTACTTGCATTGCATCAAATGCATGCATGACATTTTGACAGTTCATATGAAACTGCATAACTATTTGAGAGATGTTTTAATATTTATTCAATGTTATAGAAAAGTCGTAAGATAAATTGCATGTTTTGATATTTTAATATTTTTTTACTGTTTATGAACCTATTATGTTTTGCATTTTTTAATGCAAAATTTAAAACGCTATGTTTGGTGGCCTCTTACGGTATAACGGATCATCGTGATCAATAAAAGGTTTTGTACAAAAAACTAAATACGGCCCTGGCTCATATAGAAATATCTGACAATTCATTTAAAAAGTGCATTGTTTGGCAGATGACATAGATTTTTTAGAGTGTTAACGTGTTATATTTACACTTGAGCTTATTTACTTGAAAAT
This sequence comes from Tachinus rufipes, assembly GCA_963932245.1. Taxonomy (NCBI): domain Eukaryota; kingdom Metazoa; phylum Arthropoda; class Insecta; order Coleoptera; family Staphylinidae; genus Tachinus; species Tachinus rufipes. The sequence continues at coordinate 21,392,408 of OZ010741.1, forward strand.
ATTTGATATATTTTGTATTATTTGGATAGAAATAGTCTGAAAATGTGAAATTTATCAATTTTGCTGAAGGGTTTGATACTCGTAGATAATAATAATTAATATTTGATGTTTTTTTAAATTTAAATTTACTTGTCGATGGTTACTATTTTTTACGTTTTTAAATTATTGTAAAATATCTTCCTTTGATAGCTCATCAGGGAAAGGGGGGAGGGGTGTCAAATTCTTAAATAAGATAAAGTAAGGTGAGGTAAGAGTAACTGAGAAATGTTATATTCTGTGACTACAAGGTCTGACATAATTGACAGCTCACATGAAAATATTTTTAACAGACTACATGTTTTGATAGTTCTAGAAGGCAACAGGTTAATATTATAATTCATAGATATTGTCAAGTTTCTTATTAAAGGAAATAAAATATAACTTTCACATTTGAATGGAGACATAATTTTATATTTTGGTAGTTGCACAACGTAATTCTTACATCATTTACAGAAATACACGAGTTTATTTGCTCTCTTGATAACAGGGATATTTTGTCAGCGAATATTGTGACCGATCAATTATATATTTATTTCAAGGCCTTTTAAGGTGGCTATGCAAACCTATAATTGGCGGGAGCACAACTCATTAGACACATTTTATAAGAAAAAACGTTTCTCATAAAAAATATGATATATTCAAATCGTGTGATAAATAAATTGTAAATAATCAAATAAATTACATTACAATAACTAAGGGCGCGACCCAGAATGAGTCATTATTACAGAAATATTAAATTTAAACATTTAAATATAATTACTCACCTGTTGTATGGGTTTCCAGCAGTTTAAGGCCTCCAAAATGAACCATGTTCGTCCATATTTTTGTTTTTTTCTCAATTGTTGTTTGAAATGTATAGGTGTATTTGTTAATAACCAATTTATAGTGTATCCGCAAAAAAAATCCACAACGGGTAAACGCGCGTTCAGCACCGAACTAAAAGAACTTTTGCACATCTCGGTGGTTATAACATTATTAGATCACATTGATATTTAATTATATGATAATAAATCTTTTCTTGTTTAACAATCTCTATTTGTACATTATTATGCCGAATATCATCTCGGTTCGTATTATTTTATTGATTCCGGCAATGTTCAATTCACGCTGTTTGAAATGTATAGGTGTTGTTAACAACCAATTTATAGAGTACCCGCAAAAATTCCACATCGGGTAAACCCGCGTACAGTACCGAACTAAAAGAACTTTTGCACGTCGACCGTTACGAATGGTGATAACATTGTTACTATTGTTAGATCACATTGATATTTAATTAGATCATATTTCTTCAAACATCCTTTCGACAGTTTCTATTCAACAACTTTATTTATTAAATTATTATGCCGACTATCGTGACTGCAAATTCCTTCTATGTTACCTATAATATGAGTAAACATTGCAACACTATTTTGATTTGCAATCTCTATTATCATATATGTTGATAATACTGAAATTTAATATATTTGTATTGTGCTTTATTTATCTTATAGCTTATAAAATGATAGTGTGTTTACATTATTTTGAATGTACGTAAACACAATTAAAAAAATAATGTTAAGTTAGTAAATAAATTTTCTATACATATACAGGATGAGTCAAAAGGTATGTTAATAAACCGATGTCCGTTTTACAATGGTTTTCTAGTTATAACAACTATTATTGTTTTTAAAAAAATCGTCGGTATACAATTATAACAGTTCAAAATGTCTATCTTGTACTTGCCTGCGACACCGTCGCAGGGAATCTCGAACATTTCTCAACTGTTCCTCTTCGAATATCCGCAACTGCTTTATTTATTCTATTAACTAAGTCATTTCTGTCTTGAATTTTTGTTAAACTTTTTCTTTTTATCCTAAGTACAAATTTAGTGGAGTAATATTGTAGTGCGTACACACTTGCAAGTGCTTCAACGCAACATCCTCGCGTAACATTACCTCGCAACGTGAGACTTTTATAGAGTTCCATCGCTTGTCGGTTTTATGCTGTCGGATCAAAGAAATGTTACGCGGCGATGTTGCAGCTCTCTAAACACGACGCAGCACGGCATTGTGTTGCGAGGATATGTTACGCGATGATGTTGCAGTACACAGAACATTTTATTGGTTATCAAGTGATTGGGTTTTACCTTCTCCTTCTTTGACTATTGGGGCACTCAAGTTCAAACTAGTCGCTGGTCATCATAATCTGGGACGACCCACTCACTTGCCCAAGTGTTGATCAAAAAAACATTGGATATCACTTACTCCTTTTTGGACAAAGAAACATCTAACGCTTGCAAAGAGAAGAAATTTCTAATATATTGAACCAACTCTTGGGTGGCTGGATGAGCATTTCAGTTGGAACTAGTTGATGGTAATCATGATCTGGAGGTGATCTATTTACTCGAGGTATTGGATTCATTATTTCCTCTTCTAAAACGCGTGGAAAGAAGGTCAAACTACTCGATGGTAATCATGATCTGGAGTGATCCTTTACCCGCTTAAGTGTTGGTCATTAAATTGAATATCACTTCCTTGTTCTTCTTCTTTTTCTCTCGTTGATGGATTTTGTTCGACTGCGCCAATGTTAACATTATTTAAACGATACTTTTTTTTAACATGTGGTCTAACCACACAAATGTTTGGTGGTCAGGTTGTCGTTGGTGAGGATACTTCCGATGTTCTCATTGCAATAGCCATACACAAATTGCATTATTGCACATTCAGGCACTGAAAGGGCTTCATCAATGACTTGATTACTTGATTTAACTAATAAGACATTGGATTTTTTACATTTTTTGCTTATTGCAGCATTTCACATTACAGCTAAGTTTGGACAATACCTATTGGCTCACTTTTTATACGTAGCTAAACTGGGGTGAGTTTGCTTGACATAAAAATATCCAACATGTTGAATTGGTCTCGCTGACTCTCTACGACTTGTTAATACTAGGGATAAAACTTCAGCTAAGACACTGGTAGTGCCGAGTTTTTACCGGCTAAAATCACCTCTTGTGCATTGCTGAAAGATTGGGTTGACTTCTTGGCATTGTTTTACCCGTCCCTAGCCTAAGCTGCATGAAGTATTATTTCCGATCTTCTTCCTAACTTTTTTTTTTCATAATCTCTCGTATTATGTTTGAGATAGAGTTCCATGCGTTTTTGTCGCTGAAAGTCCTGTCAATGATGATGACTTAACGTATGCATTTTCTTTCTTGAGTTTTGTTTTATTGCGACCCATCTATTGCATTTCATATTTATATGTTCCGGGGTGTATGGCTCTCCACAGTAGGTGCAATTGTTGTGAGTTTTGATGTAGATGCGTTTTAAATAGTTTGAGAAAGTACCTTACCTTTCTATGTTTTCTGGTGACTTATGTTGTGGCCTTGTTTTTTTTCTCTTTTGTTTGCTCTTGGAGAGTAGGCCCTTTTCTGGCGAGCAGATGTTTTATAATGACTCTTGCCACCAACTGTATAGCCAATGTGAGATGGTTTGGTAAGCGCTGCTACTCAATCATACCGCACTAGTGCCCCATATAATATACGAGTTGACCACGGAACAAAACGTTCTTCTTCTATCGGGTCCTGCATTTCTTATGTTGAGTTTCAGGCGGCTTAACGCGTTTTGTGTTCCCACTTGGCTTGGCTATGTGTTTCTACATATTTAAGTTGTGGCCCAGCTTTACACCCAGGTATTTGATGGTTCTTTGACACTTGATGTTTACGCTTCCCACTCTTACAGTAATGTTCTTGGGTATATTTGCCAGGTAGAGTTAGAGCTTTTGTTTTTTTTATTTTCCAACCATTTCTCGATTTTTTTTTGCGCATATTCTGCTACTATCCTTATACCTTTCTTGCGCGTATCAATTGTCAGGTCATCAGCGTTTGGGATGACCACAATACCTTTCTCTATATTAAGCTTCAGTACACTCTTCATAGTATATGGTCTACAGAGTTGGGCCGAGAATCGATCTTTAAGGAACACCACACGTTGTTTGCAGAATACGATTTTCTACTGTTATGGTCCGATCTCTCAGGTATGCTTTAATCATATTAATGAGGTAGTTAAAGGTATTTTTTACATTGGCCGTGACTAGCACTGCATATTACCTGTTGTTCTTGGTCTCTTTTGCGGCTTTTTTTACTTGCTTTATGACGATTGCTGTGGATCTGCGCTTGCAAAAGCTATACTGTTCCTTGGACGGCCTCTTCTTTTCTTTAGTTTTCTCTAGGTCTGTTATTTAGAATATGCTCCAGATGTTTTCCTAACGTGTTGATCAGACATATTGCTCTACATGACGGGTTTCAGTTTTTTACTTAGGTTTGGTGGTTTTTTATATATCGTGAAAAGTGCCTTGATCAGCTTTTCAAACACCAGTTTTATTTTTTTCTACACAAGCTTTAAATATCTCTGGAGTGATCTGGACCGGGTTTACTGCTTTTCCAGCTTTAATTTTGGACCCTGCCGCAGTGGAAAGCGGATTATTCTTTTCTTTGATTACGTTTTTTCTGTCGGGATCTTGACTCCGGGTTCCCAGCTTATTTGTGACAGTTTTATAACCTATACTTAATTTATCTATTTTCTTTAGTTGATGTACATGGACTCAGTTTTTCTTTTCTCTTTGGACGAGTTTTCCGTAATGGTCATTACGATGTTTTTGCGATCTTTTTTGGTTGTCGGCTTTGCTCATCTCCAAGTTTTGCACCTTTGTTTCCAAATTATGTGAGTACATTGGGATGTTCATAAGACTACTAAATCCAAGCCGCTGAGCCATTCTGTCTGGATCGTATCCTGCCTGTCTTTTTTTTTATCAGAAACTGCTTACTCTCTTCTGCTTTATATCCTTGACCGTGTTTTCCGTGGTTTTTGCCATGTAGGACAAAGTTAGTTCTTGGGACGTATATAGCGGTATCCATGATTTGGTCCGTGATCCAGTTTTGGGTCATGTTTTTATTTGGCTTTGAGACCATAGACAGGTGGTTGCCCTTCACCGAGCTGATATGCTTGTGAAGGTCCATTGCCGCTTTGCACCTGTTCAAGTTGGCTTGGATGATTTTAGTTTCTGCCATTGCCTCTTTCTTGTCTGATTTTGTCAACCTGGTTTTTATATCTTGCGCATTTCATCGACTTCGCTTTATGGCTGGTTACGGAGCAGATGTAGCACGACTGCTCCTGAGTCTAATCTCTGATTCAGTAACTGTTTTACTACATCTATGACAGGATTATTACATGCTGTAATTGGAGGTCTTGCTATTCTGCATCTGTAGCATTTAGCGGTGACGATCTCTCTTTACTCTCCACATATCCTAGCCTGAGCTGACTTTTTTTTATCAGCAGGGGTGCCGTTTTCTTTTGGAGTTTAACAAAGCCTTGTTTGGCGTCTCCTGATTCTCTCGACACATGTCTACGGATTATATTGTTTTTTGAGCTATTCATCTTCTTTGCGATAACGATAACTTTGCGATCTGTTTCGTTATTGTGACCTCATCGCGAATATCGCTAAATCGTTTGGGATAAAAACAAATGCTGAACAATAAATTGACAAATGTAAAACCAGCTTAATGCTCTGAATATTTAGTATATATTTTATAATAACATTTATTTGACATTTCATTTTAATATTTTTATTATCTGACATTCGCATTATCTTACGTGAATATGTTTGACACAAGTTTATATGAAATAATTGTAAATTCTACATTTTAGGTGCTTGATATCATATTTTATTATATTTTAGTTAATGGACGGGAGGAAAAAAGTTGGAGGGAAACTGGAAGTAAGGATCAGATTACGCGACCCTCTGCTAAGCAAAGAAGTCCAACAACTGTCAGAACGGTGGCTAGTCGTCGATCACTAACTAATTGCTCTTTCATATGGATGCCACTTTGATTTTAATTTTACAAATATCCGACACAAATCTATTTTTTTATCTAGTAATTTACAATGTAAGTGCAATTAGGTACTTGGATGGCTTCGCGCAACTTTTACAGCTTCATCAAATTAAAAACAAACAATATGTAATTGTTTTTTTAAATTATTATCTATGCGTAAATTAAATATTTTATAAGCTAGTCTGTTATATTGTTATTAAAATAAGCTTTAATTATTATATTACAATGTTGTTTTTTTTGTTTTATTATAAATGGGTGAAAAACAATAACAATCTATTAGTTTTTAATTCTATGGTACCTGTGCATATTTAATTGTCTACAAAAAAATGTTTTATCTGCATTATCTATTTCAGCAGATTTAAACAAACATTAAACTGATCTTTAATTATTGTAACTGGTTTACAATTTTATTTGTTTTATAAATGGGTTTTTATCAATAACAATCTAATAGTTTTTAATTCTATAGAACCTGTGTATATTTGGTTGCCTACCTTAATTCATCAAAAATGTTTTATCTAATTAAAGTCTTTAGATTTTATCAAATTTTATTTTCTAAAACATGGTAAGTATGTTTAAAATTTATTATTTTATATAATGAATTAATTAAATCATAAAATTTTGTTTTATTATTTATTTCATGTAAATTAACTGTTTTTGTTGCCTGAATTCCATTTCATTAATTAAAAAGTAATTAGGTAAGATAGTTGATGTTTAATTAAACATTTTTTTATTGTTTGATAAAAAGGTTGGTTTTTTGCGTTTTCTGACAAAAAATTAACTCGTGATTACGATTTTGGGGTTTCGACTTTGATGTTATTAGCATTTTTTGCGTTTTGAACGCCAAAAAAGGCTCTAAACGGTAAAAAGGACGCAATTGCTCCTGAGGCAAGCCAACAGATTCATCTGAATTCCCACTAAACCGGAAGTTCTGGATGAAGGGTTTTCTTTTGCCGATCGACGAAATGTTTGGATTTATTGTCAGTATGTACAAATGCAAATGTGGACGAAAAGTTTGTAATTTTTTCGGTTTCTGGGGCAGGACTCCTGATTACGATTTTGGAATCGCTGTTTTGATACTTTCAACATTTCACCTTCTAATTAAATCGGTTTTTTCTTTATATTTTTATTACGGAAAACGGACATCGGCAAATGTTTTTACAAGCGGAAGTCCGTAGGTCAAAGGGTTTTCTTTTGGCAATTGAAAGACGTAAAATGTAGGAAAGGGCATTTAAGCATTTTTTTAACTTTTGAAAAAAAAAATCGGACTCCCGATTACGATTTTGGGGATCCGAACCCGATATTTTTAGCAAACTGCAAAAAGACACTAAACGGTGAAGGAGGATGCAATTGCCTCTAAGGCTAGCTAACAGACTCATCAAACCGGAAGTTAGTGTTTCTTTGTGGATCGACAAAATGTTTGATTTTATTGCTAGTACGTACATATGCTCGTGCTCTACAGACTAAAATTTGCAAATGTGAACCAAAGTTTGTAATTTTTTTGATTTCTGGAGTAATTTGGACTCTTGAATACCATTCCAGAATTGCCTTTTTGATATTCTCAATATTTCACTTTCTTATCCAATGCGCTTTTTTTAGTATATTTTTATTACAAAATAGTGTGAAACTATCATACTTCTAGCCGACAGAGGGAGTATAAAAAAATAGTTAAATAAATTTAACTTTGTTTCAGTGAGTGTTAGTGCAACATTTTCATTTGGATATGGAATGGAGGAGCACCGCAGTTCTTTACAGAGCTTATCCAGTTATTTCCAATTCAACGCGCTCTAGAAGTAATGCAGATTTTCTAATGCATTTAAGGTCAGTTCTGCAAGAGATGACTCCAAGACGAAAGTAGTGAGTTTTATTTCAACTTTTTCTAAGTGGTGATTTTATAAAGTGAGTGATCAACATTAAGTTTAGTTTTATTACTAATATTATAATAAATTAAATAAGGTAAGTGAAATTAAACATTTAATAGATACAGATTAATATTTATGTGTTTTTAACTAGTTTTAGAACTTGCTGTTTCTTAATGCCAAACAAAATTAGTTCACATTGTTTTTTTTTTACATTTTACATTGGATTGGTTGCTCCCAACATAAAGATGTCTTAGAAGAATTGAAAGATTCTGGATTATAAATGGTAATTTTTATTATAATACAATATACAGAGTGCGGCGGTGAAACTTAATGATTTGAAAGGTCAATAAAACAAAAAGTTTTATTAGAAATGAATTAAAATTTATTCAAACTCAATCTAACAATTATAGCGGCCAAGGGTCAGGCACAGACAATTGTTTTGGTTCTACAAACCTTGTCAGTGTGCCTTGTATGTAAGTTTTTGTTGACTCTGCAATGACATCAACAATGGATTTTAGATATTTCCATTAAAAAAAAGTCGCAAGTGGTTAAATAAGGCAAGCGCGCGCGGTTGTAACGGAAAATTGCTTCTTAAACAGATTAGGTGCACAGGAAAGCTTTCCCGAAAACCACGCATTGCAATTTACAATGTGTGTGCAGTGGCTTTATCTTGTTCAAATCACACACCCAACATCAATTTCTTGGGAAAAAAGTTTTTAATCATGTTGACATATTGCTCAGAATGCTCTTCTTTGTACGTTTTTTTGAAGTGTCCACCCGCAAAACAGTTGCAACTTTTTGACTCACTTCTTTGAATGAGACTATCCTTACTCTTATTTGTAGCATTTTGCTTTTATCTGAAAATACTTTCATGTTTTATAAGTTAATTTGACTTTTATGAATACAATTTTGCACTTTTTAACAGTTTTTGAAATTGTATCAAATTTTTTACACTTTTTAACAGTTTATGGTTGTATTTAAGTGCTTTTTGACAATTGTTTAAAATTTTATAGCCCAATTTTGCACTTTTAAATAGTTTATGCCGGATTTTGGTTTTTTTCAATAATATTTTTGACATTTTAAAGCTGGATTTTGCTATTTTTGAGATTTTATAAAATTATGACCGGGTTCTGATGCTTTCTGACAATTTTTTAAAATTTTACACTTTTTCAATTAATTTATGTTGTATTTTGGCTCTTTCTAACAATATTTTCGACTTTTCAGAGCTGGGTTTTACTGTTTTTGAGATTTTTGACTTGTGTTTTGTATTTTTGTAAGCTAATTAGAAATTTGCCAGTTGACTTGAGCTCTGGTTTTGTTAAATCGACGGGGTAGTGCCGAGGCAGCTACCAGTGGCTGTTTTGAAACGCTGGCTAGGTGTTCAAGCACAGGGTGTAGTAGAGTGTGTATAGCCAGGGGAGCTATGGTTTGGGTTGGGTTAGTAGTCTCGGAGATGCCTGAGGATCTGTCTACTACCTGGTGATCGGTAATACCAACGGTTATTGTCTGGCGGAAGCTGCAGTGTTGTTGGGAGCAAGTCACCTAGTTGCACCAGTCAAAAATAGCCTGACAGTGGTGCTTAGGTAAAAGTCTTTTCCCTTGTTGCTACGTTGAACTCTTGAACTCAACCGAGGTGTTGGAAAAAAGCGTTTTTGTTGCACACTCTGGTTGGTGGAGCTTGGTTCCACGCGCGGTAACACTATACACAAAAACATTGACTGTTAGAAGCAGGAATTCCGCCCTAACACTTTTGCATCCTTGCAACTGCTTTCAGCGCATCTACGGAAAGTATACGTTGACTCGACAAACCCGTCCCTTCTATAGGCAACCATTAAGCTGCAAACCATAACCCGTTCAAGATCATGCCACAGACAAGTTGCGTATCTTTAAGTCATTACCCCATACCGCTAGTCTATAAGTTATAGCCGGTTTGATTAATCTTGCCGGCTTTTTAGTCATTATGAGACGGCAAAATAATCTACTTCTAGGTGAGGCTTGGGATGCGGTTTGTTCTTGCAGCAAGCTACCAATTCTAGTAGGTGCTCTGTCAAAGCAAAATGTCAAAGGTCACGTAGTTTTTTTGGCGATAGCTGTGTCCGAACATAGATTTGATAAAAAAAGGCATTTTTCCACTTTGCTACGTTTTTACGGTTTTGTGAGTCCAGAACTGATATTTTCAACACTTTTTCTCTAATTCTCCAATTTTTGAATAACATTAAAAAATCTACCTTTTTAGGTTTTGGACAGTAAAGAAATTATGTAAAACTTACTCTCAAAATCAATTACAATTATTTTTCAAGTAGAAATAGTTAAGATGACTTAAGAAATGTCGAGATCTAAACCTTGAAATTAAAACACGACTGGTGAGATGTTACTATACTACGGAATGGAAGCCTGGACATTAAAAATGATCGACGTTAAGAGACTGGAGGCATTCGAGCTGTGGATATATCGGAGAGTACTGAAGATCTTATGGGTAGAGAAAATTACCAATAAGGAAGTGATGAGACAAATGGGAAAAGAAAAAGAAGTAATTATGATAACCAAACAAAGAAAACTATTATATATAGGACATATTATGAGAGGAGAAAAATATCAAATACTCCAAATCATTATGCAGGAAAATATCATAGGAAAGAGATTTATAGGAAGAAGACGAAACTCATGGCTGAAGAATCTTAGGGAGTGGTTCGGCTGTACTAACAACCAACTATTTAGATCTGCGGTCTCTAAAGTAAAAATTGCCGAAATGATTGCCAACCTTCGAAATGAAAACGGCACCTAAAGAAGAAGAGGTAGTTAAAATAATAACTTCAGAGTTATCCACAATTAGTTACCGTTTGGTGCGAATTTTGAGCTGGTAGAGTGACTGAACCATATTTTTTTTAGAAAAACACCAGCATTGCCAAGACAGTGAATGATAAATGTATAGATTTAAACAAAAATTGATTTTAGCAAAACAAGGTATCCAGTCACAATGTGTAAGAAAGAACAGTTGCTACATGAGAGATTTTTTGGCCCCATAAATTTACGCACTGGTGACTAGAATTGACCATCAAGATATTGTTATTTAATGGCGTGCGACTTCTTTATGTTGTTTGTAAAGTCCTTTGGCTATTATAATTAAACAATCACAAGTTCTAAGCTTAATAAAGAAATTTGAGGTGTTATTGGCAAAATTAAAGAGCAAAATTAGAAAGAAGTTTAAGAAAACAGAAAAACAAAAAAAAATATTGTAGGAGGAGATTTCAACGCAAAATCACCGAGATGGAGAGGCTACAATAACGATTTAAGAGGAAAAATCTTAGAGGAGATGATAGCAGAGTTAAATCTTACAATTTGCAACAAAGGAGACAAACCGACGTTTGTAAGAGGAAGCTCAAAATCACATATTGACATCACCATAGCAACATGGGAAATGGCAAAAATAATAAATGAATGGACCGTGACTGAAGAAGAATTACTGAGTCTACACAAACATATACAATACAATACAATACAATACAAAGGAGAAAGGAAAACAAGAGCACAAGAGAGAAGGTAAATGAAACGTAAGAAGAATGGACACAGAAAACATAAAGAGATACATGGAAACAGAAGAAGTGACAGAATACGAAAATATTGAGAAATGATGCGAGAGGTACTCAGAAAAACTGAGAAAAGCGGCGGAGGAAGCAATTCCTAGGTACAGGGAAGGCGGACGAAAAGGACCATACTGGTGGTGTGAGGAAATAAAAAAATGCAGGAAAAACACAATACAAACAGGGAGGAAAGTCAAAAGGCTGAGAAGAAGAGGAGAGAACACAGAGGAAATAGAAGAGAAACTAAAAAACGACAGAAAAATCTTAAAAAAGGCAATTAGGGATAGCAGAAAAAGATGCTGAAAAGAAATGATAGAATCTATAGATGGGGATCTTTGGGGAAAACCGTACAAAATAGAGATAGACAAATTGGGTGGAAAAACAAAAGGAATTTGCTTAAAAGAAGACGAAGAAGAAGAAGTAATAATTAAAAAACTATTTCCCAAGGGAGAACCAGTAGAAGAATCAGAAACAACAGAAGAAGAAGAAACAGTTATGGCAACCGTGGATGAGATCAAAGAGATCATAAAAGAATTATTAATAACAACAAAGCACCAGGTCCGGACGAAATAACAACAGAGATTGTTGAAGCAGCTTTAGACAGAAACGAGATAGAAATAACTCAAATAATCAACAGGTGCCTAAAAGAAGGAACTTTCCCAGGATGTTGGAAAGAAGCCACTCTGGTTCTGATTGAGAAATAGAAAGAAGTAGGAAAAGCAACGTCATACAGACCAATATGCTTAATCAACACACAGGCTAAAATAATGGAGAAAGTTATTGTACGGAGAATAAAACAAGAAATAGAAGAAAAAGGAGGATGGGAAAAAGAACAATACGGATTTACCAAAGGAAAAACAACCTTAGGAGCTATTGAAAAAGTGAAAGCAATACCAAAAGAAGCAAACAGCGGAACGCAGAGGAAAAGAACGCGTTTAATAGCGTATCATGGGCAGCAATCATAGAGGCGGCAAAGAAAAAAGAACTGAACAAAAAAACAATCAAGATTATATGGAGCTACTTACAGGACAGAAACCTAGTGACCAAAAAGGGAAGATTCAAACTTACTAGAGGGGTACCGCAAGGCTCAGCACTGGGACCAAAACTGTGGAACCTTGTCTGTAACGAGTTACTTTGAATGAAGATGCCGGAAGGCGTGTCAATAACAGCATTTGCGGACGACATAGCAGTAGTAGGTAGAGACGTAGAAATAGAAGTACTAAAAGGAAGATTAGAGCTGGCAATTGATATGATACAAATATGGATGAGAAGTAAGGGCTTAAAACTAGCAACACAAAAAACTGAGGCGGCATGGCTATCGACTAAGAGGAATAATAGAGAAACAGGTAAGATACAGGTGGGAGATCAAGAGATAACCATAGGAAACAAAAATCAAATACCTTGGAGTGACACTCGAAGCAAAGGGATAGAATGAACAGGTTGAGGAAGCGGTCACTGAAACAAAGGAAATTGAGAGAAAGCTTGGTAGACTTATGCCAAACACAGGAGGTCCAGGAAAAGAAATTGCTGTACGCCGCAGAAACATGGGGAGAGGCTATGAAAACAAAAAAAAAACAAAGCAAGTAAGAGGAGCCACAAGAGCAAACTCGCTAAGGATTTGTAGAGCTTATAGATCAGTGTCACAAAAGGCAGTACAGGTAATTGCGGCAACACTTTCCGCGGATATGATGGTGAAGGAAAGAATAGAAATAAAAAAAACTTGTAAAAGAAGGAACGAGTAAAAAAGAAGCAAAGATAAGAGCAAGAGAGAAGACTATGGAAAGATGGCAGAGAAAATGGGATACAGGAGAAAAGGAGAAATGGACGAGAGAATTAATCCCAGACATAAAAGAATGGGTAGAGAAGAAACCCGAGACGTGCTATTATACAACACAAATACTGACCGGACACGGAGCATTTGGAAAATTCTTGCAAAAAATTTAAAAAAATAAATGAAGAAGAAAGGTGTACATTTTGTCAGGAAGAAACACACGATAACGCAGAACACACTCTAGTAGAATGCGAGGCGTGGGAGGAAGATAGAAAAAAACTAGAATATATACTAAGAAGCAAAGTGGATAAAACAACAATCATTAACAAATGTTTAAAAGATGAAAATAAATGGAGGGCGCTGAAAAACTTTGCAACAAGTGTACTAAAAAAAAATTGAAGAGTTTGACAACATGAAGAATATAGAAAAACAAACAATGGAAACAAACACACAAACTAAAAGCCATAGAAGAGAAAGGAAAGAGATGAAAGAAGTTAAATAGAAACAAGAAAACAGAGAAAAAGATCAAAAAGAAAAAAATAAGAAAGGACATGACAATTGTGCATACCAAGAAACAGAAGAAAAAAGAAGAACATTTACAGAAACTACAATACCAAAAGAAATTGCAGAGATAAGGAGAAGGAGAAAAGAAATATTGAAGGAAAGCAGAAAAACAGAAATAACAAGGCAAATACCAAATGGTAGATATGCTATCTTGAGGATGACTGAGAACGCAACCTTTCAGATAGTCAGAATATACCTAGCAACGAGAGGACATGAAGAAGTAATTCCTGATGGAGATACAAGGATAACACTGGAGGTAAAACTTACAAATCTAGAACTGCCAAAAGGAATACAACTGATGGAACTGCATAAATTATTCATGAAGGAGAAGGGATACGATAAAGAAGAAGTGAACGAAGACCTTAGTAAGCTAAGAGCACATCTGAAAACAAGTTATATAATTAGAGTAAATAACACAAAGATGGGAGAAAGAAGAGAATGCAGAGGTAGATGCCAGTGCAGATAAGAAAAGGCAAAATGACAAAAGAGGCAGACAAATGTAGGGGCTATAGGGAGAGAGGGGCCAGGGACAGCATGCGTGCCAATGATGATGCGTGAAAATCCGCGAAGCAAAAACCAGCCCGCCTCAAACTAGCACCAAATGTAGGTTAGTTTAGACAGGAACATCATAACAACAGGATTTGCGCAGAGAAGAAAACCGGAAGGTATTACCATGCGTAACTTATTCTTAAGGGCCACTTGTTGAGAGCCAACAACTCACTAAGTCTTAAAAAAAAAAAAATTAGATCTAATTTATTTAAAAGTAAGTAAGTTAAATTAGAAATAAAACGCAAAAGCCACAATTACAGCACAGTTAAAATATTGTCCCAGATTTATGTAATCATTTAAAATTGAGATTTTATTGCTTATAAGAATTGTACATATTTATTTGTTTATGACACTATGTGCCCGGTACTTTTCTACACAAGAAAATTTATCTTTCCAGGCTCAACAACTTGACATGGGCATTATAAGAGAGGGTCTTCTGTTGAATGATGTTTTAGCGTTTAGCAACCACTTAGGCTGGCACTGTTGAACAGCTATGGTTGCTGCTGCAAAAGGTACATTAGGAAACATAAATGCAGTGAAATGTTATATTTTTATAATAATTTAAAAATAATCTAGTGTATTTTTGTTGTTTTGAGTTAAAGTTGAAGTTGCAGAAGCCGTAACATTAATTGAAGAAGGGCACAAGTATTATTATGTTGTGTGCTTAGGCAACGCATATTTACTGCAAGAGATCTGCAAAATGATTGCAAATCATTTAATGTAATTTAAGTGTGTACAAAAACCATAAGAAACAGGTTGCAAAAAAACAATATAAGATCCAGGAGGCCAATCCGGAAGCCACAGTTGACTTACAAAAGGGACAGGCTAACGTTTGCTCAACAATATTCAAGTTGAGGGACGGTGGTTCTCAGTTATTTTAGTAACAAGTTTAGATTTAGGTTGGTTTAGCAGGTAGACAGGTTTGGGGAGGTTTTGACATGGTAGAACTGGCATCTTTTAATACTCGAACAGATCTTTTCTACTCCTAAACAAATAAATGCTGCACATGCTTGCAAAAACATGTAGAAAATCAGACAAGACACTTTAAGGAAGAACACCAAATCTCAGTTATAGATTGGTGAGCTATTGCCGCAGATCTTACTTCTATTGAGCACTTACGGAATCAACTAGATAAGCATATCAAAAATAACCTTGTGGCTCCAGAAAGTTTTTAGCAGTTTTTGGTAGGAATAATAGATCAACATACATAAAGAGGATATTTGGAGATTGATTAAAAGTATGCCACGAAGGTGTCACACTGTCATTCAATCTTGTGAAAGTTATATACGTTATTAGCCTTAGTTATTGTAGTCATTAGTTGTAGTTTTGTAAGCTTGATATTTTATAGTTATAATAATTTGATTGATTAAATTGTTCATTATTTACTTATCTTAAAAAAATACCTAAGTTATTAACCTACTTTTTTTAATATTTTTTTTTTTAATACTTAAAGATAATTAGGAACTATTTTACTAACGTTTAGCTAGTTTATTGCGCATTATGTTTATTACAATTTAAAAAAATATATAATTAATTTACTTCAAGTAGTTAATTATCCATAAAATACTAATAAAATAATAACTTGAATTTTAAATTTATTTCACAATAGCATTCACCTGTCACAATTTTGGTTGCATAATTTTAAACAATTTGCAATTTTCTGCTCATTAATCATGCAAGCAATTATTATAGCAAATATAAAAACCACAATCAGCATTTTTGTTTCATGCTTGTGTAATGCATATATGAATCAATTTTAGTACGTACCAAATGTTAGATAATGTTATTATCACAAAATTTTTTATATCTGAAATGCGTCTTTAACAATTCTCAATAAGGACTTTAATTCTAAGTAAATTTTAATTAAAATATAATTTTTTGGTATAATCTAGAAATGTTATTATTTATTACTTAAATTTACCGTTACTATGTGATACTTTATTATAAAATAAATAAAACAACTTTTCTATGTACTATATCAAATCAATATGTTAAAAAATAATAATAATAATAAACCGTAACTAGTTTTAACCTTTAGAAGGCCATCATCGGGCGGTATATTTGTTTGCATCACCGTCCAATGATGGCTTTGTAAAGGTTGAAACTAGTAACGTTTTGTTTTTTAATATATTTGTGATATAGTACATAGAAAAGTTATTTTACTTATTTAATTTACTTAAATTATAAATGGAACAAACGCTAAGTTTTTATAACGTTTAATAATTTTTTGAATACTAATTTTGACTCTACTAGAGCTTTCTACAGACGTTACATAATAAATAAAATAAGAAAGTAAAAAACAAATGGTTATATAACTATATACAAAGTAATTAATACTAATAACCCGCAAAGGGTTTAATGGAGACAAAAATACTGCTAATGATTTTTACATGTTCATAGATGGTTGTAGTCATCATTAATGCAATAGCGTACTCTACGCACAAAAACTATAACTTGCGTTAAGTAAACTTTATACAGTTTAAACAGATTTTACTACTATTCACACATAGATGGCGCTACATTTATACTTTTCAATTTAAAAAGTAAGCACGTCGTATTGTTTACATTTGAAACATGCGTTTGAATATCCGGTCCAGGTATTGTTTTAGATATAATTACGTAAATGATGTTGCAATATATACCATAATAATGCAAATTATGTGCAAAGTCCTTAATTAATTAATTCTGGTTTGTAGCAGACAACAACTTATTTATGTGTCTGGAATATGAACTATTCTGTTGCAATCGCATCGAGGTGATTTGAAAATAGCTTAAAATCAAAGGAAAACTGTGCGAACGATACGCACATTTGCGTCAGTTGTATTTATAAATGACTTATATTTTTTCAAAATTACGTTTCAAAATAAACATGACCTTCTGCACTTATTGAGTAAGGAAACGTGTCGATAGATGTGTGTTGACTTTATTAGCATATAATTGAATTTAAAATTAGAATGAGACATGATTTTTTGAATAAATAATTAGAATCTACTGAATTTAAATGATTTTGGTTTTTATTGTTTTTTGATTTGAGCCAAAAAAAGTGTCTTATAGGGTTCAATGTAATTTAAATTCTTAAGTCTACAAATATTATTAAAATAAACTTTTAAATCATTTTTTTTAAGTTTGTTTACCTTTTTATTATTGTTTTCAGTTCTAGTTAGGTCAATGTCAGGTTGAATAAATTAGTTTGTGAAACAATCCTTATTCAGACAATTTATTTAGTACTAAACTTTGCTTTTATAAGTTTAGTTTGGTATTTTAATGAAACACAATATATGTTATTTTGTTTTGTTTTATTCACTTGCTCTAAAATGGGACGTTTTTCATACTTTTAATGACGCCATCATTTCTTAAGGCAAATTGTCTCATTTTTCAATTAAAGCAACTTTTACTTTCTTGATCTTATTTGTGACCCTATTAACCATTCCAGTTTTTGAGCAAAACCTAGTTGCGCTAGTCGATGTTATCTCTGGAGTTTTGTGGCTTTTATTAGCACATACAACTTCAATAAGTTTTTTTCTGACTGAACGCTTACTTATGATAGTTTTATACAAAACTTTTTGCAGGACATTTCTTGTTTGAATTACCATCTGTTTTGGAGTGTGTGGTAGTTGTTGAGCGTTTTCTACTCTGATTTTATCTTTTCACACCTACAATCCAGTCTGTCTCCAACGTGTTTTGATTTGCCAAACATTGAGTAAACTTTTGTTTATGATTAAATAATTACTATGAGCTGGTTTACAACTAAAATAACAAATTTAAAAAAACCAAATTTAAACGATTACTGATAAAAAATACAAACTTTACACAACACAGTACATCGTAAAGAGATGTCAACGTTAACTTGCACATTTGGAAAAAGTTTCAAAAAACTACAATGGTTAAGAGATACACTGCAGGCAAGAATGGCAGTTGGGTACTACAAATTTTGTAGTCATTTTGTATAATTTATTTTAATTGTTGTAATGTTAAAGGTGTACTCATATGATGACATTTCGACCAAAAGTTAGACCAATTGTTTAGTGGTGTACTACCAGTTTCTTTATTTAATCGGTGCTAGTTAGTAAAAATGACCCAGACTGTAAATTTTAGCTAAGATATGATGAGGATCTTTTTTTGAAAAGTGGATTTTTTCTGCGGTTGTAGTTGATTTTACAAGTTCAACGCTTTGAAAGTCAAGCAATTTTATCTGTATTTTGTTTTTGAGGTCAGCCTGAGTAATTAACCTCTGTCTTTTGTTTATGTTTGAATAGTAATTTTTTTTTTTTTAAAGTTAATACAGATGCTAGTACAGATACTTATTTAAAGGTACCGTAAGTTACTAGCACTAACTTAAGCCTTAAAATATCAGTCTTCTACAAATGTTTAGGGATAGCGTAATCCGCGTTTTTTGGTTTTTGTATATACCAGCTTTGGTGCCATTTTCGTTATTAGCTTTATCTGTATATTAGATGGTTCTTTTGACTTTGCTCAAGTAGCTTATGTTTGTCTATTTGTTTTGGTATGGTATTGTCACATCAAAAATGTTTTTGAAGCAGTAACCTTTTATAAAGATTACTTCTGTTATGAACAAACATGTTGCAAAAAGCATGTGTCTTAAGTATTTTAATTCTTTGTATTTTGGCATTTTGTTGTCTTGCAAAAGGTTTAATTGAGGTTTTTGTGATAGATTCTCAATTGCCAATTGCCCTACATTTTTTGTATATTTATTTATTAATTATTATTGACATAATAGGTAGATAGTTACAAGATAAACAAAATAAATAATTATGATAAGATTACATAGTGTAGTTAATAGTAAACAAAACTTATAAATAAACTAAAATAATTAATGAAATGATTAATTGGGTTCTACGGAGCTTACAGCATTTATTACTCTGTATATTGGTGCAATTAGTCCTAAACTACTGTGGTAAAGAGTGGTGGGTTTCGGGCTGCTAAAGTCTAGTTAAAACCACGCTACAGTAACAACATGCAATCAAAACTGCGCGAACACATTTATTCCTGCTTACAATTGGTTGTTTGCTGATGGCAGCTTGATCCAAATCCCTATAGCTGTATTGGAGCTGTGCACATAAACATTGTTTGTTTATTTTGACTTCAGTGCGGCTATGTATAGACTATAGTCTTGGTACATGGAAGTTCTAACTGTCTAATAGAATCGGATTATCTACATCTTTGCAAACATACTTAGTGGCTAGCAATACATCAGTGTTTCTACAACGATAAAAAAAAGAGTCAAAATTATAACGGTTTAATAAGACATCATAATCTGTAAGACCACAAAGCGGGTTGTGGCTATTTTTTTTGATAACACACATACTTCAAAAGCGTCTTTAAACGAAAATATTTTCTTTTTGGTAGGTTTTATGAAAATCTTACAACTTGTTTGAAAAGGTTAGATGTGATCAACGGTTTATTCAAATAATATTCAATATTGAGCTTACTGTCTAATTTTCTTAGAGAACGACAAAGAATCTTCATCTATTGTCAACTGTACTTCTCTAGGTTGTGTTGTGTTTTTATATGGGCTTGTACAAAGTAACTGCCATAAATTTTTGGTCTAACCAAGACATCGAGCACTTATGAGAAAGATATTTTATTATTTTTTAATATAACCTTACTTAACCTCAACACTTATTACATAGCTTAATTAGTAATTCAATGCCCTCATTAAAATATTTTGAAGATTTGTTGTCAAAATGTTCCAAAGCAGCAGTTTTTACCTCTTCATCGTGAAGAAATTGTCTACCCTAAAAGGCTTTTTTTAAATTTTGAAAACAGAATGCTAAGGGCAAGTCTGGACTGTAAGAATCATAATCAATTTTATGAAAGCCGTATTTTTTATGGCAATTAGCACAGGTTTATGTTGTGCAAAACCTAACTTTTTGTTAATTTTCCTTGACGCTTTGTCCGAATATTTTCCTTCAACCTATGTAATAAGGTAGCATAATAAGTGTCATTTACTATAGTTTTTTTTTAATTAATCATCAATCCCAAAAGATTGTGGCTATGATCTTGTTGGTTGACAGGGATACTCTGGCTTTTTTGATAGTGGTTCACCTGCAAACCGCTATTTCTTAGATTCTTTTTTGGACAGAGAATTATAATACAAGACCATAGTTTTATCTCCTGTAACAATTGCATTGCATAACTTCTTCTTCTCCCTTCTCACAAAACTACAAAAAAGATTGACCACAAACAACTTGATGCTGTTTTTCAACAGCATACAGTTTTGGAACTTATCTTGCACTCACTTTATTCATAGCCAAATGGTCATGGAGTATTTGTCAAATCAATGTATTTGACATTCTTGATAGTTTTTAACTTTTAGTTGGCAATCACTTTGGACCAGTTTTATCAACTGGTTGACCAGAACGTGAGTCATCTTCTAAAGATTCATAATTTATTTTAAGTTTTTTGGCCCGTTTTTTTACAGTGTAATAAGAAGGTAAATCTTTATCTTATACGTCATCCAATCTTTGTTGAATTTGATGAGGAGTAAGACCTTCTAATGTGAAGAATTTGATAACTGCTTGCTTCTAAATTTTTTGCACTTAGCCATATGCATCTACTGCTGGAAAAAAGGTTTTTCGTATCTCATTCCGTATCTCATTTTGTTTGCGCTTTACGACGTCAGTCTACTTTATTAGAGGTTGTCTTCTGCTTCTCATGCATGCTCTCTTGGCATTTATTCCAAGATTTTTTTGTCCATCTACCATCGTTGTTCTGAATAGATGTCTAGTCTAGTTTTACATTAGAGTGAATACCTTTTTGATAACATCTGTTATGCAACGCATAGCTTATTTGCAAGTTAGTGTTAGAGGCTTTTTTTTTCTCTAACTCCTAATCTAAGGATGTATGACCAGAAGGAGGTCAGTCTGGTGCCTAATGAAAGGAAACCTGGCAAAGGTATAAATTGCCCTTCAATGAATAGTGATAAACAAGGAAACAACCACCAGGTGGGTACGGTCAGCAGCTCGGACTTCCACCTTGCGCAAGTAGGTTCCCCATAAAGTCTACCCGTAAAGGAAGACACTTGTCTTCTAAGAACGATACAAGCAACAGGCTAAAGCAACCCGGGCCTGGCACTAGCACTGATACAGAGCTGAATAAAGAGGCACCAGCTAAAAAAAGTTGAAACCGTCCGCAAAGTCTATAGGGATAAAAGGGCTCCTTACAAACTCCTACATAAATTTAAGGGCATCCCGGAGGAAATGCGGTCTGATTAAGACAAGGCAAAACTCGAGTGGGCCTTTAAAGTAACAAAAGAACATGAGTCAGCGGCAATCCAAAGATTGTCCAAAAGAAAGGATGGATCGATGGATGAATCCCCGCTCGTAGGAAAGAAAAGGGCACGGTTAGGTTGCTTGCCAGAGTCCAATAAAAAGGGACTCCCGAAACGCTCATACAGCAAGGTCATGAAAGATCACCTGGTATGGGCGTTCATGGACAGTGGTCACCGAGATGGGAGCATCGCGCCAGCCAAATGCGGGGACTGGTGGAAGCGGCTCTCTTGGGCAAATACCTAGACATTCTCCAGAAGAATCCAGGCCCACCTCCTTGCTGCAAAGACGCAGGTTGGCACCAAGGACACATCAAGCTGGTGGCTTGTGCAGATCAACGATCAGCGGACCTGTATAAGCAAGCTATCGGGGAAGTGTGAGAAGTCTGGCCGAGCGTCCAAATTGAGGCTGTCTCAAGGGACAAGATCCCGAGCTCAAACACCAGTCTTGAAGAGACAACCATCGAGCCACCATCAGACTGGAACTTCTCAACCGTCATCATGGAACCTGCGATGCCCTCACCGACTACATTCAACGCCCGGAATGATTTCTCGCCGACGACCGCTACGCCCCTGGACTATGAACTGGAACCACGACCAATGATCACTTCCACACCGACGACCGCCTCGAGGATGCTCCAGCACCCCGACCTGCACGCAACTCCTGGCTTCGTACCTACCGCCGAAAGCCGCACCACACCCGAAGGATGGCAGACCATCTCCTTCACGGGGAACCCCTTCACCACCTCCCTTACGCCGACCCCTGCCATGTCCCCGATACTCCCAAACCCCCAACACACACCAACGACCGCACCAGAGGTGACTCACCCACCTCTGGACACCAACTGCACCCACGGCATTGCACCACACGCCGTGGGACAAATAACCCCGAACCCTGGGGGTAACAAAGTTGCGACGACCTGGGGCGTGTAATCCAGCTGCGGGTTTGTCCCTAACTGGAATGCACACTACCCCATGACACCTGGACACAACCACCAGGTGCCCGGCGTGACCTTGAACCACGAAGGCACGCTCCACGTCGCAACACACATCGCACCACACCACCAGGTGCTCCCAGGACTGCCAACCACCTGCAGCCCTCAGCTAAACGTGGTACCACCACCACCTCCACCGACGGGAACCCCAATGCCACTCATCAAGGCAGAAAACCGAGGCCTATGGCCTCAAACACAAACACAGCTTACAAACTACCACGAGGAGGGTCACGCCGCCTCCTCTAACACAACCTACCCCCACCCCTACCACCTCGGGGGCGGGGAGCCGGTAACAACTCTAAAGAGGAGTGGATGGAGAAGAAAGGGATACCAGCAGGACACACGCAGGTCTATACAGACGGCTCACGGAGGGAGGATAAAGTGGGCTGCGGAGTTTTCTCCAACGACCTCAATCTCAGAATTAGCCTACGCCTGCCAGACTACTGCAGCGTTCTACAGGCGGAAGTAACCGCCATAAAAGAGGCAACAGAGTGGATGATGGTAAATGAAAACCCTGGTGAACAGATCCACATTTACATTGATAGCCAAGCTGCTCTTCGGGCAATTACTAGCGTGTGCACCAACTCA
This sequence comes from Tachinus rufipes, assembly GCA_963932245.1. Taxonomy (NCBI): domain Eukaryota; kingdom Metazoa; phylum Arthropoda; class Insecta; order Coleoptera; family Staphylinidae; genus Tachinus; species Tachinus rufipes. The sequence continues at coordinate 21,415,511 of OZ010741.1, forward strand.
ACAGTAGTCTCTGACTGTCGGAAAAAAGCTGAACGAGCTGGCAGCACACACATACTTGAGACTCATGTGGGTACTAAGCCACAACGGAATCCCAGGTAACACAGAAGCGGATGAGCTTGCAAAGAATGGCACAAGCCTGCACTCATTTGAAGTATTACAGAGTATTGGTATTCTATTTGCTTCGTGCAAGGAGACCATAGCCAAAATAACCTCAAACTTAGGGAAGCGAAGGTGGAGGGATGAAGACATCTGCGAGGTAACCAAGCAAGTATGGCCTGACCGAAACAGGAAAAGAAGCACCAACATCGTCTCTCTAAAAAAAGATAGTATCAGACTGGCAGTGGGAGTCATCACGGGACACTGTCCCATTTGCAAGCACGCTGGGAGACTGGGTATAGCAAAGCGGGACTACTGCAGAGGCTGCCTGGACGAGGAGGAAGAAGAGAGTGTTCAGCCTTACTTATGCCAATGCTCCTCTCAGTCCGCAACACGATTGCTTTTCTTAGGCCGACCTTTCTTTGATGACATCTCTGACCTTGCATCACTAGATGCGCAGACTCTCATAAGGTTCATTCACGGCTCAAAATGGTTTGACAAAATCCCCTGAGGAGGGTTATACTTTTAAGTACTGTGGCAACACAACGGCCTATGTGAGCGTTAGCTGCCTCTTAAACCTAACCTAACCTAGAGGCTTTTTATGTCATAACGGGTAACAAACATTGGTCATATATCTTTTGTTTTAAGCACATTGGCATTTTTGACTTATAAAAATGTTTTCTAATTTTACAAATGCCGCTTACGCTAAGCCTATTTTTTTGAAGAAAAAATTGAGAAGCTTGATTATTTGATTGTCTCTGGTTAACCTATGACCTAAGTACTTGTAGGATGTTACTTGTTCTGTTTGATCTTCTCCTACTAAGATATGATGATAAGTTTAGTACCATATTTGTTATAAATTCCGTTTTTGAGAAGTTGATTCTTAGCCCAACGTCCATTAAAGTACGGTGCAGTCACTCATGAAGCAAACAATCAGCAATTAGGACAGTGTTGTCGGTAATACCTAAATGGTTTAGAAACTCTTTGTCTACCTTGTTACCTATTTTTTTCTAATTTTCTACAAAATTGATTCAAGTAAAATGGTGAATAACTTTTAGGGCAAATATTACTCTGGGAAATACAATTTTTGATGCGGACTTCTCCGTGCTCTATGCTCTTAATTAAGTTAGTATATAATTACAGGCTTTCTAGAATAAAACAGCATTAATTGTTTATCTTGGCCATCAAGAACACTTGACTTGAACCATATAAAACATGTCTGAGATATGCTGGGAATAACATAGTCTCGTTCACCGCATTCTCTAAACTAAACACTTTAGATGAACTGCGGCATCACCAGCTTCAGATAGTCTAGATCGAGCATTAGACCATTTGATTTCTAAATGTTCAGAAGGGTTAATGAATGCATAAGATTACGCGGAGATGTAACGCATTATTATTTTTTTTCTTAGTAATTTTTATAATTTTTCTATGAAAATTTAATCAACGTCAACTCTTTCAGCATAATTTATTTTTATTACTGCAATTTCTGTGTAAGATAAAAAATTTGTTTCAAGCAAATTCTACAGCTGTCATAGATAGTTGGTTGTTATAAAATAGGGTCCAAAGTCATAACAGGTTAAGAAAATAATCGGTATATATGAATACTATTGAATCTTGTTTTCTTTGATGCGTTAGCTTGAGATTGCGTAAATCAATTACAACTTTCATGATTTAATATTAGATTTCAGCACTTTCTTGAAACATTATATGATAGTATTAAAACAATCTGTAAATTTATCTATTTTGAAATCATTGAATATTGACCTCTTCTATAACAATCGTCTCATTGTCAAATGTCTCCCTTGAATTAATCTCGCATTTATTATCACTACTTAAATTCCATTATCATCACAATTTCACCTTGTTAGAAAAAAATCGAGGTTGAAATTTGTTGGAAATTTTTATATCCAAAATATAAACCAACCGGATCTAGGAAAAAAAACTTCCTTCCACCTTCACAGATACAGTTGCTAATTTGTTAGGGGTCACAGATGTACGCTAATCATACACTGAATATTATACTGTTACAAAAATAGACAGATTGCTTTGCCAGTGACGTCGATGTTCATGCCTAGGATGCGTGAAAGTATGAGCATTGCGGAAGGTTGACGCAAATTTCTTCCATCAATTTGTAATATATGCATAAATATATCCTCAATGCTATTGCAGATCGTGAGGTGGGTGTGTTCGATTGATTGTATCGAGATTTTATTGTTATACTTGTTAAATGGAAACTGGGTCAAATATATTTATTTATTTTATTGTTAATTCAGCAAATTATAATTATTTCACAAACATTTGAATGCGGAAGGATTGCAGCAATTGTGATAATAGTTTTTTTAATAGATAAGTAGTTAAAGCTTATCAGATTTTTAAAGTTTTATGTATAAATACCTATGACCCAATTTATTGTATTATTATAATCCAGGCAAATTTCCAAGTTGGAATAATAATACTTTATTTATTTATAAATAAACAAACTATCACAATGCTATATCAATAATAAAATTGTATGTTATCTATCGCACCAGTGTAACATGTATACATTATTGCACACAGATTAGATTATGACGTGCATATAACAAAGAAATCAATTTCTAATAACTTATAATAGCTTTTAAAATGCAACATGGAACTGTTTTCTTTGAGTATTTTTTATTGCAGAAATATTAACATTTTTTACTTAACTTAGTATCTTGGTTAGCTGGTTGCTGTAAGTTAGCACTTGTAGCTTTAGTTTGTCAATTTTTTTTACTTGGAACAATCCAGTTTTTTTTTTAATTTCTTTCATAAACATGCATTTTTGTGTTAAACTCAATTTTGGCTTATGCAAAAGAATATTTGATCTTAAAATTCAGAAAGATACGGCGGTTATTTGTTAAAAATTCTTGGAACGGTTTTATCAAGTTCAAGAAACAAAAACAAAAACAATTTTGAAAATTCAATTGTTTTATAATATAGAACGCCAATTGATTGTAAAGGTAATCCTGAATTAATTTTGGGTCTACACCTCGAGAATTGGATATTCAGTTTTTTGGTCGGACTCACTAAATTCTTCCAGATTAATTTGCAGTAAACTTAATTTTGGTTTTTAGGCGTACATTTTTTGTGAAGTTAACGGAATATGTTGGAAGAGGTTTTGTGAGAAAAATGGTCTTTGTTGAAAGAAACATTTTGGCGTGACTGACTTCAAAATTGAAAAAGTTGCTGCAGTTATTTTATAAAAAAAATTTAAAGCCTCTTCCGCAAAGCCAAAAGATTTCAACAATAAGCAATTATTTTTGATTTTTATTTTACTACAATCTATACTTGGTGCACACTTCCAAAACTAAAAAAATACCTTTTACCAAATTTTTGCGTTGTAGGCTTAATTAAATAAACTTTGTTAGTATTTACCAGCTAACAAAACAAAATGATTTGGGCATTTAAACAAAGGATTTGACCGACGGCAGCGCAATTCTAGTTTTTCAAACTAGACGACGTTGAAGAACCCTCCCAAAGATATTGTGAAAGTAAAAAACGCACGGAAACGGCGTATATTTTGGTAATATAATTGCAAATACCGAAATTCTAAAGGAAGCTATTAGAACTTGTTTTGTTTGTTTATTTTAGAAGTTTTTTTTGATACGCAAAACTCCTTAGCTGCTTTACTTTTTTGTATCAGCTTGTACCAATTTAGTCTTGCAGTTTGTTTCAGGTTGTTGCTTCATCTTATTTGTGGTCATCTTGCGTTTCTTCTATTACTTTTTAGTCATTATCAAACAATGTGTTGGAGTTGTCTAGTGTCTTTGATTTTTTTCTAATCTATTTATTTGTTTTTTGATCTTTTAATAGTTTGACAAAATATTTTCTTCACAATAACACTTTGGTTGACTTTGAGGTTGTCAAGTTTTGCTTTTGTTAACGTCTAAGATTGTGACCAGTAAGTATTGATACCAAGTAAGAAAAGGACGCTTTTCATTGATAATTGGCTTAGCCAATCAACATCAACTATAGGAGGAACATGGATGACCACGGATGTGTATATAAGGACAGATTTTTTGACCAAACAAGTCAGTACAGCACGAGGAATTATGTACGAGCCTTTATCTACACAAATTGATAGAAGTAAACTTAAGAGTGGAAAGTAGCAATGAGCCATCATCTTGCATGCGCACGGAAAACTTGTAGCAAGCAAGTGATAGTAAAATAGTGATTAGTAAGTGTTACCGGACATTTCCTGCTGAGAAATTGCTCACAAGGTAACACACACCGACGCTAGCATTGTTTTTCTGCGCGGTGGAAAGCTTAAGCTTACGAAGTACGCCCTTCAGCTCTCAAGGATATTGCACTACCTGCCCTTGCAGCAGCAATTCAAAACGGCCAATTTGGCGCGGTTTCAACTCTGCGCCGTTTCTTATGGTTGCACAATCTAAGTGTTTCCAACCTTTAAGGGATTCGATCAGGCAATCTATGCTACTATAAATCAGACAGAGGCTTTTGCGGTATCTTTTCTGATCTGCAAGTGTTAGAAGTCCTTTTACCAAAGGAGGAGGAGATGATATTATATTTTTTGATCACCAACATTTTGGCTGGTGGGTGGGTTACTTCAAATTTGAAGTAACCCACCCACTCGCCCAAGTGTTTGTTATTAAAGAATTAAAAGTTCTTCTTTGCTGCAAGTGTTAGAAGTCCTTTTATCAGAGGAGGAGGAGGTAATATTAAATTTTTTATCACCAACACTTGGGCGGGTGGGCGGGTTACTCCAGATTACAATTACCCTCAAATAGTTTGAATTGAAATATTCACCCACTCGCTCAAGTGTTTGTTATCAAAGAATTAAAAGTTCCTCTTCTCTGCAAGTGTTTTTATCAGAGGAGGAGAAAGTGATATTAAATTTTTTGATTACCAACACTTGGGCAGAAAAGCAGGTAACTTCAGATCACAATTACTCTTGAATAGTTTGAATTGGAGTACCCACCTACCCGCCCAAGTGTTTGTTATCAAAGAATTAAAAGTTTTTTTTTTCTGCATGTGTTAGAACTCTTTTTATCAGAAGAGAAGGTGATATTAAATTTTTTAAACACCAACACTTGGGCGGATGGGTTGGTCATTCCAAATCACAATTACCTTCAAGTAGATTAAATTGGAGTACTCACCCACCACCACCACCAAAAGTTTCTCTTTGCTGCAAGTGTTAGAAGTTGTTTTATCAGAGATAGAGGAGGTGATATTAAATTTTTTGATCACCAACATTTGGGCGGGTGGGTGGGTCATTCTAAATTACAGTAACCGTAGACTAGTTTGAATTGGAGTGCTCACCCATCCGCCCAAGTTTTTGTTATTAAAGAATTAAAAATTTCTTTTCTCTGCAAGTGTTAGAAGTTCTTTTATTAGAAGAGGAGGAGGTAATATTAAATTTTTTGATCACCAACACTAGGGCGGGTCTGTGGGTCATCCCAGATTAGAACTACCGTAGACTAGTTTGAATTGGAGTGCCCACCCACCCGTTCAAGTCTTTGTTATTGAAGAAATAAAAGTTTCTCTTTTCTGCAAGTGTTACAAAGTCCCTTTATTAGAAGAAGAGAAGGTGATATTAAATTTGTTGATCACCAACACTTGGACGGGTGGGTGGGTCAAATTACAATTACCTTAAAGTAGTTTGAATTGGAGTACCTACTCACCCGCCCAAGTGTTTGTTATCAAAGAATTAAAAGTAATAAAATTAAAAAAAAACATATAATAAATAAACCTAATAAAATATCTTGCTTTCAAGCGGACACCCATCGGCCAAAGCCGATGCAACAACCGCTTTGTTGTTGTTTGAATTTGCCGATTAATTGACATTTGAGATAATTTTTTTTAATAGAGTTATTTAATTAAAATACGCATCAACAACCATACACACATACGCCACATTTTACTGAACCACTTTGAGAGCCGCTGAGTCATTTTGCGATTTCAACATTTTTTTCGGCAAAAGAACGATTAGCAAACAAGTATGCCAAGAGTAGTTTGTTTGCTTTAAAAATGATAATATTAGTTTAGGCAATAGGCCAGGAAAGGATTGGTTTTTGGATTTTGATGATTAGGCTATGAAAGAAAAGAAAGTTGTATTACTAAGACATTGGCTAAGAACTTTAACACTAATCATTTTACATTTTTTTGTAATTTCAAAATCTCTACAAGATTTGAAAATTCAAATGTGTTTTTTATTAGTTTTTAGACAACTAAGTTCATTTTTTTAGCAATTTGATTCAGAAAAATAATCAAAACTCAAAAGTCAACCTAATATATTATAGCAAAATGCCAAAAGTTTTTGCATTTTTTTTTATTAGTTTGATCAAAAATTTAGAACGTAGCAACCCGCATCTGCAAGTTTCTAAATTGAAAAAAGTTTGGACAAAAATATTAACTGATTTTTAAAACTTTGCAAAAAAGGATAAAGGAAATACAATTAAAACCAAAACTTGGACTCTATCTTGATTTAAATTTGGCCTTGAAACGGCTAAAAAATCGTCAAACGTTTTTTTTGCCTTTCCGTTCTCAACCAAAACTTGTTGCAAAAAATTATGTAGGATTTCTTTTGAGGAAGAAGTTATCTTGAAAATGTTGCTTCGTTAATGCACATGAGTAGTTAATACTCATGTGCATTGGCTAAATCCAAAACTTATATTTTCTAAAAACTGAATTTCTTGTAGCTTAGACAAACTACCTCCACTGGCTTAATTTCAAATCTTTGATCCGCTTTTTTTTGGCTTTACGCCAACTTTTTATGATGTTGACAAAATATTATGGAACAGTTTTTGTGAGAAAAACGGTCTTTGTTAAGAAAAACAATTTAACGCGCCTTACAAAGTTATTTGTTAAAAAAATTACATTGTTAGAACCGTATGAACAAGCTTTAAACAAATCCTTAAGATAAAAGAGTTCTGAAAATCTAATTGTTCTGTTTTTGATCATTTTAACAAAAAGTTACAACCAACTTATACTCGGCGCTCATTTTTGGTGAAAATTGGCAAAACACAATATTATCCAATACTAAAAAGATGCAGAAATGAAGTTTTGCCATCGCAAGTTGATTTTGGTAATTTATTGCGTTGTAGTCCCAATTGGATAAGCTCCGTTGGTATTTATTAACTGATTGCAGAAAACAAAATGACAATAGCTTTGGGCATTTTAACTATTATTGCGCTGTTTAATTTAAAAAATTGAAACTACGCATATAACAGTTTTGCGCGTTGTCGGCGGCTGCTAAACGCGTCATTCGACTTTTTAATAAAAAAAAACTACGTCACAATTCTAATTTCTTACGTGTTACGTTAATTTTATAAATAAGTGACGCAACAAACATTAACTATCCAACTACCCAAAGGCTAATATTTTTGGGCCCTACCGCAAAACATTAAAAAGAGCCCACTCATAGACAATTTTTTTAATTTAATTTTTATTTTTAAAGTTTTGGGAGGCTCCAGGTTTTGAAATAATTTTTGGAGGGCCTCCTATGCATGTGGACCCTTCCGCATTGCAGACTTTTGCTTACAGGTAGCTCCACTCTTACAACCACCACACCGTGCGTTCTCTAATTTTTTTTTCTAAGCGTTATAAACCACTATTTTATGCAATCGCATGATTACGCTGCAGAATAGAACTGCTTGTTCTTTTTTTTTGCTTCGCTTGACTTGCTTCACTGCACTTTATTTGAGTTGGTTATGTTGATCTCAGTTTAACATGCACTAATTATTAATTTGTTCTGTGCAAACATCTAAGCACTTTACTATTAGTTTATGATACCAGAATATCTGAACGGATTTTACTCATAGGGCTTCAACGTAAGATACGGTGTTAGCACAAAACTTTAAATCTTTACGTTCTAGTGTGTTAATAAGAATATTTTAATGTTTTTAGCATGCTACAGATGTTAAGTGTCTTGAAAACTTTGATGTCAATGTACTTGGTTTTACACCCTTCTAATATTTTTTTGGCCAATGTGTGAATAATCTTTGACAGCTATGAATTACAGCTTTATTTATTTTTAAAATTGTGTGTTTATGTCATCATTCATAGCGCAAACATTGGCCAACAATGTACTAACTTCAAAATTAAATTTAAAAATGTTTAAATCTTTTTTATTATTTTCTGTAAATTTTAGAGTTTTTTAAAATTAGATGTTTATGCTGAGGTCACAATTTTGCAAATAATTGTTTAAAATTTGGATCTAATTGGTTAGTTCAAATACTGACCAACGATGCAATAACTTCAAAATTGAATTTAAAAAAAATTATAAATATATTTTATAGTTTTCTGTAAATTTTGGAAAATTTTTAAAATTATATTTTTATGCTGAGGTTACAATTTTTTAAATAATTTTTTTAAATTTGAATTATTCATAGTCCAATAGTTGCCCAACAATGTATTAACTTCAACTTTTAAATTTAAAGTTGAAACTACTGTCGCGCATTTAATGAACTAAGTGTCCCGCCTACCGACCCCAGTGTTGGGCTGTGCACTCGGAGAAATAATTGCGGGACAGTAGTTTTAACTTTAGTTTCTACCCACCTGCCCAATTATTGTGATCCAATTTCTTGATTACAACACTTGGATGGGTGGGCGGGGCACTTCGAGCAATGATTACGCGTCAGTTGTTTCAACTTTAGTTCCCGCCCACCCACCCAAGTGTTCGTGATTCAATTTCTTGAACACTTGGGTGGGTGGGCAGGAACTAAAGTCAAAACTACTGTTGCACAATCAATGCACTGAGTGCTCCGCCCGCTTACCCAAATGTTTGGGAGCAAGAAATTTGATCACTAATACTTGGGTGGGTGGGCGGAAACTAAACTACTGTTCCGTTATCAATAAATTTCATGCTTTGCCCACCCGCCTAAGTGTTTGTGATATAGTTTCTTGCTCACAAACACTTGGTCGGGTGGGCGGTTCTAAAGTTAAAACAACTGTCGCGCTTTCACTGAACTGAGTACTCTTCCTACCCGCTCATCTGTAATCAAGAAATTGAATGACCAATATTTGGGTGGGTGCGAGGAAGCTAAAGTTAAAACTACTGTTCTGCAACCAATAAACTGCGTGTCCAGCCCACCCGTCTAAGTGTTTGTGATATAATTTCTTCTTCATACTATTTTTAGTGATTTTTATATTTCATGACCTTCAGAAGCGTTTAGCGTTTAATAATAGTGACTTTATTTTAGTTCCGGAAAGATAATTTGTTTTAATCTCCAGACTTATTTTTAGATTTTATTCATAGATAGTTAATATTATTATTTATATAGAAGAAAAAACTAAACTATTATTGTTATTTGTGTTTATCTATTTGCAGATAACATATGGAGTATATATCTAAAGTTGATTCTGTCATCCTTGAGATGTATCATTTTTTAATCTAAATATAAATAATATCTATTTGGGCTTTGTTTTTTGTCTTGCACCAAAACATAACTTTTCTAAAATATGCTCACATTAGTTTTTATTAAATTTTAGTTTCTATGAATTACATAAATTAAATAATCCAATAGAATACATGCATATTTACTTAATTTGACTAAATTGTACAAACAGAATATGTTATTTATTAATTTGCTTAAATAAGTTAACAAAAATTATTGTTTATTCAAAGCAAATATTTGTTACATATTTTGCGATAGTGATAAATACTTGGAAAAATACCTTTTTTGCATTAAATTGTACTAATTACTAAGAATTTGTTAATAATGAAATTATAGTGTTGATAGCAAAATTAAATCTACTTTTTATTTTTTTAGATTTTATATAAAATTATATAAAATTGTTTTGTATTTTTTTGACAAATCAGAATCGGTTTGCGGCGATACACTTCAATTTGTGTATTTAAGCCATAAGCGGAGGATTATCAAAATTTTCACAAATAATAACGTTTTGGACATGGACAAAAAACTTAATTTGCAAATACTCAAGGTCAATGTTTACAGACTGCTTAAATCTCGTCTTCAATGTGATAGATTTTTATGTTGTTGTGGCATATTAGCTAACTCCTAAATAAATTAAATATATGTAAAATAATTGATTACAGTTATTTTGGGAATTACTCATAAGAATTCTAAACTATTGTCATTATTATTATATTATATTGAAACTATAAATTGCTCATAATAATTTTAAATTTATATTTAATTACAATTTACAGATTATGATTAATTATACTGAGATATAAAAAAATATAAATCCGTTGTGTATCATTTTAATTAACAGAAATATTAATACTTATCATTCACATAGTGCGTGATCGCGGAGATGATTGTGCATGCACATCGAAATGCGATCGAGTAATGGAATGTTAAAAAAATTGTTACCACAACAACCGTGTAATGGGAATAGAGTGTAACGTTATTGGAAAATACACTAACATTTGATCAATGCGTGTTCAACAATTCTTAGAATCTATTTATTAATTATTCCATTGGTAACAATCGTCTGGGGTTGCACAATATTCTTCAAAATTTAGAAAGTCAATATTTTCAACAACAAAAAATATATTTACATTTATTTAAATTAATTCAATTATTTATTTAATATTTTTATCGAAAACAAGTTTTTTACGTTCAGAGTAAAGTTTTCCGAGTTAAAACTAAGTGCGCTACTTTTTATTTCATTTCTGAATTAAAAAACTAGAAACTGTCAAAACTTTGATTTATTACAGAATATGTCATCTTTTTGATTTTAAATCTGTTACACGGTTAGTTCTTCAAGATTTTTTACACTGCGTCGAAATAAGAACTTTTTTGTTCCATTTAATGAGTTGAATACACTATTTAAGTTTCTCTAAAACAATCAGACCTACATATCAGACAGTTGACAATTGACTTGTCAAATAGGCAGTTGATAGTTTATGCAACAGATTTGTCAAAAACAGTTGATTATGACACTTTAACATATATTAGACAGTTGACTTGTCAAACTAACATTTTAGACAATTAACAGTTTATTTGCTGTTTTACAGTTTATATAATACATTTCTAAGATGAAAGTTAACAGTTCATAATCTGACATACGTCAGTCAGTTAAAAATTGATTTGACAAACTATATAATAAATTTGTGAAGCAGTTGTTTTATAGAATTGACAGTTTATATAACATATTTGTAAAATAATTGACAATTGCATTGTCGAATTGACAGTTGACATAACTCAAACTGACTGTTTATAAAACAGTTCTTATAATGTATATATGTTAAACGATTTACGTCAGATTTGTAAAATGCAGTTGTTTTAATTAAAGTTGAGATTTTATATAAAAAATATAAAAGATAATTGTTTTGTGAAATTAAAACTTTGCAGTTTATATGATGGCTTTTCTAGCAAATTTGTGAGGCAGTTTTTAGTCAAATTGACAGTTAACATATAACGCAAATTTGTCAAAAGTCTAGTTAACAGTTTAATCGTAAAATTTTTAAAAAAGTTGACAGTAGCATTCTTAAACTGAGAATTTATTTGGCAGATTTGTCAAGATTAGAGGTTGCAGTTTATACGTCATATAGATCATATGACAATTTATTCTAAAACCAAAAGTTGACAACTTATATGTTAGACGGTTCATATAACTAAAACAGTTCGTTTTGGTTCAATATATTTATTATCTACAAACACAAATATTTACTACCAAACTCGTTAATTGAGAGAATGAAGGCAATGCAGATATTGAAGAGATTATAAGTCAGATTTGTGACATATTTGACAGTTGTTTTGTTGAATTTACAGTTTATATGTCAAACGGCTTCTATAGTAAATTTGTTTTTTTTTTAATTTATATTTTTTAGATTTTTTAAAAAATAAATAATTTAATAGATCAGCTAAATAAATTTTAATTTTTTAGTTTTTGCCTTGTCAATCAGTAGCATTTTTTTTGTGACCGGCTCAGTATTTTTGATTTTTGATTCTATAAGGCTAGTATAGAGTAAATGTGTCAAATAAAGCAAGTTGGTCACTGGCTACGGTACAACTTCCTCACAGTCACTATCTTCTGCTGAACCGATAGTCAATCAGTTAGAAACTTTGCAGAAGCTGAGTTGTTAGCAAAAAACAAATTACTTATTTATACTCATATATTACTACCACATTTAATCTTTTCCTTTTTGTTTTGTTTATTTTTAAATATTACTTAAGACTATTTCAACTTGAAAAAACTTTTGACTTCAGAAAATTGAAACCAATGTTTTTGGACAATTTTGAGAAGAGCAACAAATAAAATTATTATTTATTTATTTAAAGTCTTTTTTGTTGCTACTAAACAAATTACTGACGCCAGCTGCAAATTCAACAATTTTTACTTAAATATGTGGATGTTTTAATGTGCTCGCAATATTGAGACAGTACATAGGACTTATTAAAGCTTTTCTTCATATCCAAACACATTTTTTCTTAACCAGAAAAACTGACTTTTTAAACTTGATCTCAAGATTCTTGGTGTGGTATAGTAATTAAGTACGCTAATCACCTAAGAGGTATTTATAATTACGAGGAGTGTTTTTTTTATATTATTTACTTAGCTATAAAAACAAGGATAGGTTTTTCAATAAGAGGTTTTATTTTGATATTTAAAAAAACTGGTATTTTTTAAGAGAAATCAATAAATGTTTATTTCATTGTAAAGAGAAAGGTATGCCATTAACATTTGAAAACGATATTAATCAAATGGCCGCCACGGTTACGGTTGCAGTACCACATTCTTTTCATAAAATTTTTGTAGACAAATTTGCACATTTGCGGCTGTATGTCCTCGATAACTTTACAAATTCCATCTTTAAGGTCTTGAATCGATTGTAGAGCATTGGCATAGACCCTATCTTTCACGTAGCCCCAAAGAAAAAAATTTGAAGATGTTACATGACTAAATCTCGGTGTCCAATTGTGATCACCTCTTTGAGAAATAAAATTGCGATTGAAAACGTCGTCCACATCATCTTACAATTCCGGCCATAATATCATCTTACAATTCCGGCCATAAAAAATGATTAATTATAGCTCGGTAGCGCCATCCATTCACCGCAACAGTTGCACCAGCCACATTTTCGATAAAATAGGGTCCAATCACAGTGCCAGCCCAAAAACCGCATCAAACACGTTGAGGATGCAAAGACTTTTCAACAATCATTTTTGGATTTTCTGAGCCCCAAATGCAACAATCTTGCTTATTAACGTAGCCTCCGATGTGAAAATGGGCCTCATCACTGAAGATGATTTTTCGATTAAATTCCGGATTTTTCAAAATGCATCAAGCATTTGATGGATCCAATTAGCGAAAATACGACGTTTATGGTGATCGACCGGGTTGAGTTCTTGTTTTAACTGAACTTTAAAAGCCTTAAGACTTAAGTCTTTATGCAAAATAAATTGTAAAGTTGTTTGAAAAATGTGTAATTCTAAAGATCGACGAGGAATCAACAAACCTGGGTTTTCTTCAACACTACGGGCTACATCAGCAATATTCTCATGTGTTTTTGAGCGATGCAGACGGTTTCGATTCTTCACATCACAAACTTGTCCCAACAGCTCAAAGTTTTCCACTAGGTTTACTATTGCTGGCCGAAAAGGTGCTTTACGACGATCAAAAAGTGCTTTAGTTTTGCGAACTGTGACTGAAAATATTTTATTTTATTATTCAATGCGTGAAGCGTGTATCGTTCCGTTTTTAATAGTTTTTACTTGTCAAATGTTAAAAGATAATAGCTTTAAAACTGACAGCTGCCTAAATAGCTTGCTACTCAAAATGAAACTTTTTATTGGAAAACCCTTTACTAGACAAACAAAATTTAGAAGTTTTTGTAAGTTTAATTTTCTAATTTTTCTTTTGGTGTGAAGAGAACCAGTTCGGTTTTAAAAGCTGAAAGAACCTGATCTTTGCACCAATTTTGATTGACCTTTTGTATTAAGAGTGGGAAATGAGGTGGTGGAACGCGTCAACTCCTATAAGTACCTTGGCTGTAACGTAAACGACAAATGGGACATGACATCCGAAATTAGAAGCCGCATCGAACAGGCAAGAGGAGCTTTCACCAAAATGAAGAAAGTGCTGAACAACAGGCACTTGGAAATCCCCCTCAGAATCAGATTGTTAAGGTGTTATGTGTTTAGTATCCTGTACTACGGCGTCGAGGCTTGGACACTTACGGAGGCTATGTGTAAGAAGGTGGAAGCTTTTGAGATATGGACTTACCGTAGAGTGCTGAGAATTTCTTGGGAGGATCGAATTACTAACGTCGAGGTTTTGCAAAGAGTCAATAAGCAAACAGAAGTTCTCAACACAATAAAGAGAAGAAAACTGGAATACCTTGGTCATGTTATCCGAAATGATAAGTACAAGTTACAGCAGACAATAATACAGGGTAAAATACAAGGTACGCGCAGTCCAGGCCACCGTAGAACATCATGGCTCAAGAACCTTCGCCAATGGTTTGGACATAGTACAAGATCCCTATTTCGAAAAGCTGCAGATAAAATTCAAATTATGAAATTGGTTGTCAACGCCCTTGGAGGGCATGACACATGAAGAAGAAGAAGATTAAGCCGCTTAGCAAGATTGTTATGTCATCTGCTTAACCAATTGTATAGATACCACAATTATTGAGTAGTATTGGGAACAACTTTTAGCAACAATTTTCTTGACCTTCAAACTTCCTACTGTAACAGCAACGGCTTTTTTCTCCAACATGTGTTTTATCTATCCACTAACTTGTTTACACCATGTGTTGCGCGATCAGTTTCTATTTTGTTAAAAGTGGTTTTATCAAAAGCGTCTTTAATATCTGGGCAATTTTATTTCAAATGGACCAGAACAGAGAATATTTTTTTTTAGTTTTTATAACTCTATAAGTTTTTTGTTGTTTTAACTTAATTGCATTTTTTTGTTCTTAGTGGGACTTTAGCAGTTAAAAAATATCTAAAAAATGTTTTTTTTGCGTAGCCCACTAAATAAAATAATTTTTTAATCTTTAATTTTTTTTGTGGTTTGGGTTGGGAGTCTTCTAACGACTCAACTTTACAAAGAAAGTGCTTTTAAGAAATAAATAATGGGACGCTTTATAGACTGTGGAGTGGCATGTGGTGTTATTCACTTTAGGTTATAGGATGGTTACGTGATTTATTGGTTGTTTGTAGAAATAAGCTTCTTTGTATAGCTTGGCAAGTTTGGCCAAACTTTTGATACGTTGGCGCAACGGGGACATCCCAAAGTCTGTCAAAATTTCTGTTTTAGACAAATCTATAGTCTCAAAGTAGTACTTTAAAAAGTTGATTGAGATGCCACTTTGAGGCAATTTTCCAGATTGGAGACGTATATGTAATCATATATCTGATGGTAAAAGTGTATAGCAGGATTTTGTTCCAAGCGACAAATCACGCAGCATTGAAACAAAAAGATTTTTTGTTATTTTGATTTTATTAAGAATAGACTGCAATTTGTAAGTGAGTTCATTGTCAAAGGTTATCTCCAGATACTTGGCAGTATTTGAAGCTATGGGAATGTTGTTAAAATATTCGTTGCCGTGTGAAGAGAACATTTTTTTTCCGGATTCTTTAAGGTTGATGGTGGGTTTTTGTAGCTTCAAGGTGATTACTATGGATAGTCTTAACTGCTGTGTTGTTAACATATTGAGCCATTTTTACTCCGTGCGTCTATCCTGAATTCATGTCAGCGATGAACAGGTTAAATAACAGAGGCAAAGGGAATGCCTTCAGAAACTATCACCGTAATCTAAAGTGAGGTAGAAATTTGGTTCAAAATTTTGACTGCCAGAGTTTTGAGATTTAAAAATGAAACTATCAGTCTTATAAAACGTAGAAGGAAGTTATTTCTGTGCAGTTTGTAAAGAAGTTTCTTATACCAGACATTGTCAAAGGGTTTTTGGCGTCGGAAAAGACTACCACCGTAAATTGCTTTTGTCTAAAACCTTTGACTTAAGGTACGTCACGCCGTTTAAAGACAGTTGAGCTAAATGTTTTTGTCTGAACCCATATTGGTAAAAGGGGAGAGGAGAGATTGTTAACTTCCGTGTGGTCTTGGATTCTAGAATCACCTTCTCTATGATTTTATTTGAGGTGCTTAGAAAACTGATAAACCAATAGTTTTGAGGAAACTTTTCTAGATTTTGGAAATTTTATTACAAGTGAGACTTTCTATTATATAGGAAAAAGCTTGGTTTAAAGAATTGCATTTGCAAATTGGTGAGCGTCATTAATGCTGTATGTGAGAACAATTTTAGAACTGTTATTTTGTTGCAAAATCTTTTAACAATTTTTCTGATTCAAGAAGAACAAACGCTTTCAGCGGCGGCGTTTTGTTGTCGGCGGTTTTTAGGAAGTTTTTTTTGGTAAACGTGCTTCAAATCAGTATGTTTGGTGTATGAGGGAGAGCATTCAAGTTTAAAGCTGTCGGAAAATGCTTTGGCATTTTACTCGATAGTGTATTGAACCTCACTTTTGCCATAAATGGCTGAATTAGGGACTTGTTTGTTCCATAAGACTTTGAAGATCTTTCATATTAAATTGTCGTAATCTGTGATCAATTCTAAAGTGTTTTTCCACAAATTTTTGTGCAATTTTAAGGCTTTTTCACATTGCTGTGAAGCGAGTTTAAGATTTTGTAATTTTTTTGGTCGCGGTGCTTTTGCCACTGATGCTTGGCTTTATTTTTACTACTAATCAATGCTTTAGTGTCCCGGGATAATTTAAGAGAATTATTGTTGCAAACTTGATGGGTTTTAGAAGTTTTTTGAAAGATTTGGTTAGTAAAAAATTTGACGGTTTTTACTGGGAGCAGACTGCCAATATTCTCTTTCAGGAATTGTGAAAAAATACTTTAATTTGTATGTTTTATACATTTTCTTTCCTTTCCGGCTGATCCCCTTTTGTAGAGCTTTAGTAGAACTGGATTGTAGTCGGAACTAAAGTTATTGATGATTTATACGTTGACTTTAAAGTTGACGTTCTTGAGTATTGTTATGTCAACAATGTTTTTTTGGTGGCTCGCAAAGTTGTAGTGTGTGAGTTTAGCCTTACCCACCACTAGTCATCTGTTTTGCTCTACATAGTTGATCTTTGGCGTTACTTTGATTTTTTGCAAATTGCTCTAACTCAAGACAAGACATGAAGCTGATTGGTTGATAAGATTTTGCAAAGGTGTAATCGTTACGCCCTGGTTTTGGTATAAATACAATTTTTACTTCTCTCTATGCTATAGGTATGTATAAAAAAAGCAATACATGCTCTATAGATTTTTGCTAGATGAGTTAGAATAATATCTTTGTCCTATTGTAAAAAGGCAAGAAACACTTTATCTGATCCTGGCGCTTTGTATAAAGAAAAGTTTTTATTTGTCCATGCTATATGCACTTTTTCAGCGAGGTGACGAGCAGCTTCTCTGATGAGGGGGTTAGAGTTGCAACGTTGCTCGGACCAGACTGGAAAGTAAGTTTCTAGAAGTATCTTTGTTGCTTCCGGTAGATTGACTATGTTTAAGCCGTCAATTGGTACAATGGGTACAAAAACACATTTAAATGTTTTTAATTTTTATGTTGGATGCTTGAATTTTGTTATTTTGTCTTAGCGTTTTTTGCAATAATTTTGGTACTTCAAGCTGGACGTTTGATGTATGATTTTAAGAAGGATTTTTGCATTTACAGCTCACTTCATCTTTAAAAATGTTTTTTTTGCAAAAGTGCGCTATCAATTTTTGACCTAAAAACACACACAAAAAGTAAGCTTTTAAATGAGTGACTAGTTAGAAATTGTTTGTGCTCCAAACTACATACTTGTTTTTTAATGAAAGCTTTTTTGCACATTTATGTTTTTGTTAATAAAACAAAACAAAAATGAACATAATATTAATTATTTTGAATTTTTATATTACAAATAAATTGATATTTCAGAATATATTTTTAAATATTAGCAATAAAGTTGTATTATGTGATTGTAGCCTTACAATAGTCGTAAGCATCACGGTTAAGAAAGCATTTGCAACACTTTGGTGTCTGCCAAACATCGGCCTGCTGCAAACAGTGCTTTCTTGCCTTTGATACTTAATATACTATTAAGGAACTACCCGAGCAGCTTTAATTTAAAATTCTATGAATTTTCTTACCGATTGATTAAATATTTATATTCATTTAAAATGTTATACTTAACTATACCTATGTCACAAAAAGTATTGTTGGCAATTATGGCGCAAAAGGTATATTAAAAATAGTGATTCGGTGGCTTGCCAAAAATATATACTAGCCTGTTGGAGCGTGTAACTGCCCGCAGACAATGAAAACTGAAAATATATATTATGCTTGGCCTCGAAAATTAGGGACAACATTTTATAATCCAGAACTTATTTTCTATAATTGTACAATACAAAGCTAAAATAACCATATTATTTGTATCAGTATGCAAACATCCCATTTATATATTTGTCCCTACAATTTAAGTTGGTAAAAAAATGCATTCAAAGTAATTTCACAACCTGTTTACCTGCAACTGATGATAATATGCATTTTTTTTAGATAAACAAAACATGAATCGATTAAATTGAATGTGTTATCGTATGAGTGAATATTTGGGACTGATTTACTTCAGTAGCACTCTTTAATTAAATGCGATATAAATTAGAAACTAATTAATTTTAGTTTTTAAATGTTTGTTTGTGTGCTCGGTTCAAATATCGTGTAGATTACGATTTATCGCAATGCATTTCGTGTTCACACATTGGTTATTTTCTACGCATTATATAAATACAGCAGACTTATTATTTGTTTAAAATGTTAATTTGAAATTTCTAAAATCAATCATTTAAAACAAACATTTCTAAATACAAATATTTGCAGATATTTTAATTATTTGATATAATACAATATAAAGTTAAAAAATTCCAAGCTTTTAGTTCACGGTTTTTAAGCCTAGATACAGATCTGCAAATAAATAAATTTTTCTGTTTGTTTAAGGTGTTGTTTGTACAGTGGGTAGTAACTAGATAAATAACAATCGGTCTAACAGCCTCGCTATATCGATACAGTAAAAAAGCCTAATAATTGCTCTTGTGTAGGGTAGAAAATATTTACTTTGCAATCGTAAATTGATTGAGTTAACATTTACAAAACCCTGTAAAAATGATAGATCAATAATATTAAAAGTAATAATCTAAATATTACAATTTGTAAAGTAAAATTGCAATTTTAGCTAAAATTATTGATAGTCAATAATAATAATAATAAATCAAATTATACTATTTCCTCAATAAAATTGAAAATATTGTATCGTGAAAACTATAATCATTTTATTTAATGATAATTTCTATTTTGTTTTTCTGTTGACATAGTTTTGTTTTTGTAAAATCAATACGAGCTAATTATTCCGTCGTGAGTAATGTATTTTTTATAAACACTTCACGATAAGCACTATTCCCACGCCATTTCCGCGTGCACAAATTTGCGAACACACATTCAACACAATTTCAGGCATTTTTATTAATAGAAATTACTTGCAGTTTTGTTACAAGCTGCGATGCTTATCACGATTTGTATTATATTTGATACATTGTTGTTTGCATACCGAAATAATTTGTATAAGGAATAGTATCATAACCTCGGATACCTACATCGATAGAAGTGACGTCAGACTGTCTGGATATGGACAAAAATGACCTTAAACTGACCACAGATCAATTCTCAGATTGACAGAAATTAGTTCAAATAATTTCAAGATCATTTTATATTTATATTTTATTCAGCATGTTAGAACTCATTGTTTCTATGTCATTATGCTGTAGTTTTTATTGTATTCAATTTTTTGTTGTAGTTTAAAGTCACTTTATGATGGTTATATTTTTGGCTTGACCAATTGGGTGTCCTGAAAGGTGCGGTAATGCTAGCTGGGTTGTATTTAGCATAAATGGTAGTCATACGCTGCAGGGCTATTAATGTCGGGGTACAAGTTTTGAGCTCAAAAAACTTTGAGCATTATTTGTATACCGAGACTTTTGACAATATTTCTGCAAAGCCTTCAAGATAGGCTTGTGTTAAATGGCTTTTTTCATTTAGGAAATTGTCTTTTGGTTCAGAATTGTATGTTTGAATAGTTTGTGGAGACGTCTGATAAACAGAACAGTTGTATTTTTTGAGGTTTATTTTTATGAGCCAATCAATACATTATTTTTTGAGGACTTAAGTGGTCGATTGCTAACATATTGTATTTATGCAAGCATTTTTCAAAGACTACAAAAATGTTTTGATTCTAATTTTTGACGAAACAAGTTGGACAAAAGGAAGAAATGTTTTGATTAAGTTTGACACAAAACAGGTAATTTTGAAGGAATCTAACGGTATTTAAACTTTAAGAGCTTATTGACAAGTTTTTGGTGCTAAATCTTATCAAAAACGTTTTCAATATAAAAAGTGCGTTTTCTTAATCTTTTAGTGTTGTATTTTAGATTAGAGTGTTGCCTAATATTTAGAACGGAACTCAAACTGATACTCTGGCAGCACGTGATGTTTATACGTGCAAAACTTAAGTTTCTCTAAAATTATTTTTTTGTTATTCTCTCCATAGTACTTAACAGGCCAATAGTTTGGTAATTCAGAAGAAACTTAAGATTTTTAGTGATTCAATCGTAGAAACGTAATAGAATACACTCTTCTTAAGATGATGAAATCTACTACTAATCGTATTCAAGTTTTAATTTTTTTAAAGTTTCAAAAAAGTTTAAAGACATATATGGGTGATGTTTCACTTTAGTTTGGGGTGCACCGTCACTCAGTTGCGCAATGCACTAATTTAAAATTTTAGGATACAAAATTAATAACACTCGCATCTATTCAACTTTTTTCTTCTAAGTTTGTAACAAGACTGCTTTACAAATAATAACATTTGAATGAATTAGAGCAGTAGTTATATTGGGAGAGTAATAATTCTAAGAAGGGTATTAAAAAAGGGTTATTAAGAGATATAAAAACATGTATAGGAATATGCTAACAAACTACTGGGAAAATTTTACAATTTTGCGGATTAAACCTACAATTCCAATAAAAATAAAATAAAATAAGCTTAAAATTGAGTAGTTTAATGAGGGTATTAAATAACATCTGCACAAATAAATAGTTAAATTTGTCGAATAATTGAGGAACACACTTTATTGACTAATGTCGATGCCAAAAATACAAATCTGATTGATTTAAAAAAAAAATAGAAACATTAATTTTTTAATTCAACTTTGAAATGTTATAAAATGACAAAAAATCAAAAATCTGCTAAACGAAACTGTTAGCACTCTCGTTTTTGAATGAGACTATGCACAATCCTTCAATTTGAAGACCTGGTCAGTTATAACAACAAACATAAAACAACTTTTGAGCCAATTGCGTTTTTTTTAGTTTTTTACAAAACGTCACTTGTTTATTTGTGTAGATATTTAAAAAGTTTACTAAATTAATACAAATACAATTTGTGAACAAAGAATCGATCTTTTATTTGAGACTAAACACAGTGTTATACGAGCTTGGGTAAATCAGTGGCGAAAATAATATTTTTAATCAATACATATGGTACGCCACTGTTTTGAAACAAATTCAGTGTGCAACTGTCTAAAAACAAGTTTGTTATTTTACGAGCAAATTTTAATTTTTATTTTATTAAAAAAAAGTGTTTTTTTTCAAATACTACATTGATTAAAAAAAAACACGTTTTTTACTTTAAAAGAAGAATTTTTGCTTTTATAGCTTGGGTAAAGAAAATGATTTTTGTCGAGTTCTGAACAATTTGGTTTATTGCACAATCTTCTTCTGTCAAAAATACTAAAGTAATTTTAAGAATTGTCTAAAAAAAAGAGGAGAAGCTTAATTAAAAATTTAAATTTATTAAAAAAAATTTAAATCCAAAAAATGATATTTGAAAAACCTATACTTAGATTTGTGGTCCCCTTTATGTAATTTTTTTAAACTGAAAAAATTAAATAATAAATAAATAAATTAAATAGCTAAGAAGCAATAATAATAATTAGCTTATTACTAAACTTTTGGTTGATTTTTCTTACAAATTTAATCAAAACTTGATTAAAAATCATTTTTTTTAATTAAAATTTATAGAGAAAATTTAATAAATATTACTCAAAAAACTTTTCATTAATTAAAAATTGCGGAAAAAAATATTTTTTAGTATAGATCGCTAACAAAACATTTTTTTTTGTAAAATTTTGCTTAATTTTTTTGAGCAATATATATAAAATTTGTCAAACCCAGTCAATGTTTGACAAATTTTATAAGTATTGCTCAGAAATTTTTTTTTTTTTTAAAGTTTGGGTATGATAAAAAAATTTATTACCTAAACACTCAAAAAAATGTTTATGTTTATTGTAAATTTAATTTCTCAGAAAACTTATTTTTTTATTAATAATTGCAAAGAAAATTAGTTTTAGTATAAAATGCTAAAAAAAACAGTTTTTGTGAAAGTTAGGCTAGAGTATCAAGAAATGAAGAAGTTTTTTGAAGGTTTAAGAAATAAACTAGCTTTTATCTAACGTTTAAAAAAAAATTGTTTTTATTTTTATTTTTTTATCATTATTTTATATCAAAATTTAATTTTTATTGCCAATTCTATTTTATAGACAAGCAAAACTATTTCTTTTTACTTTTTATACTTATTCGTATGTGATTAAAATAACACTCAAAAAAACAATTTTTGAGAACATTTTTATAATCCCACAGAAAACTTATTTTTCAATTATTATAATTTTTTTATAAAAATGCCAACATAATTTTGCGCGCTAAAAACGCTATTTTGTTAAAAATCGCTTAAGGTGCGTAATACTATATTAACAAAATTGTTTAGAAAGCTATTAATTTAAAACTCACCAACAAAACTTTTAAAAGTTTGTTCAAGATTTAAATTAGTTTATTATCAATATTATCAATTATGTAAAAAAATGGTTTTTTATACAAATTTGTTTGAAAATTGGAAAATTGTTGAAAGTTTTTTGTATATAGCCATGTATGAGTCAAGTGTATGGAATAAACATTTTTTTTGCTCAAACATGAATCTTGGTCATGTAAATTTTTTCAGTAAGCCATTTCTGAGTAATAAGCAATTAAAATTTGAAAAAGCAATTTTTTTGCGTTTTTTGACATTTGTTGTAACTTTTCAGGATAGAATTTTTGGAAAAAATAATATCAGAACTTAATAACAGTTTTTTTAGCTAAAAGGTGTTTTTTTTTTTAAATATAGATAAAAACGTGTTTTTATATGTCCGTGTCGGCAATTCCATTTCAAACGGACCAGAGCAGGAGCGGGTATCGAAAAACTTGCTTTAGTATTTTCTTCCGTTTCTATATCTTATTAGTAGTATAATTGTCAGTTTATAAAAATATTAATTTATAAAAATAATTCTATAATTTTTTAAAGTTTTTTTGTCGTTTTTTAACTTTGACTTTGAAAATTCAAATTTTTTGTTTAAAAATTGCAATTATAACGCAAACAAAATTTTACTAGTAAAATCAATCAGAATACAATTTAATTCTAAGGTCATTTTGAGTCCACACCTTCTTTATACATCGTAAAACTTAAAAAACGCTATTTTGGTCTAAGTGGCCTGTGCAAAAAAAGAGGATTTTTGTAATTTTTTTTAGCCGCTAAAGTTGACGTGTTTTTATGTATATTAGAAATATAAATTTGTTCTGTGTATTTAGGTTAGGTTAGGTTAGGTTAGGTTAGGTTAGGTTAGGTTGGGTTAGGTTAGGTTAGGTTAGGTTAGGTTAGGGTCTAAAATTAAGAGTTTATATTGAAAAATATGCTTATTTTTGCAGTTTTTTTTTCAAATTTTAGACTCCTAAAACCTAAATACGTCAACATCGGCGGTTAAAAATTTAAAAAATGCTTTTTTTATCAACCAAAAACTAGTTTTATCATTTTTTTTTTAGTTAAAATTGTCAAAGTCAAAGTTAAAAACGACAAAAAAATTAAAAAAATTGTCGAAATTTTTTAAGAGTGCAATACGTTACGAGATTTTTTACAATGTGACCAAAAAAATAAATTAAAAACAGCAAAAAAAGTTTAGATTTTTAAATTTCTTAAAAAAAACATTGAAAAAAAAAACAATTTGATTTCTTACAAAGTTTCTTAAAAATCAGATTTAAAAAAGTATTTTATTTAAAAAAAAATTAAAAGCTACGAATGTTTAGAATAGATTAATAAAAATAAAACTCTTTGTTGTAATTGTTTGTTTATGAACATAGAAATTTATTACTAAAACACTTGACAAGTAGATTTTTCTTAAAATTTGATTAAAAATCTTCCAGAAAACTTGTATTTTATATTAAAAATTATAAAAAAAAATATTTAGAGTGTTAATTGCAATTTTTTTTTTTGTAAAACTTTGCTTATGGGCAAAAAAATTATTATCAAAAAACTTTTTTTTTTTTTATTTTATTAAAAAATTCCAAAAACCACATTTTTGTTTGTTTCTACCAAATACATTTATTTCGGCTCTTAAATGCGGGTAAAAACGACAATTTAGAAGCTTTTGAGTATCGGAAGCAAAGCGATTGAGAGCTGCTAAAACCAAAGATCTGCTAAAACAATTTGGCACAAATAAAAACATTGTTTCAAAAAATTTCAAAGTTTATTATAATTTGTCATTACTGTCAAATTTTAAGGTATGACGTCATGTGACATCGTGATTTACTGCCAATCAAATACTCTAAAAGTTTTTTAAGTCTAAGGGCTTTTAAATTGTTGTTTTGGCCTGCGTTTTAAGGCCAAAACTAATGTTTTTGGTAGAGACAGACAAAATAGTATATAGTGTACCAAGAGCAAAAAACTGGCTTTAGTAGCCCGCGGCTTTAGCAGCAGGAAGAAGCGAAGCGAGGAAAGCTGCTAAAAGCAAAGGGTTGCTAAAGCATTTTGGCTCAATATTTTTTTGCCTGCCCCAAATAAAAACATTGTTTTAAGAATTTTAAAGTTTATTATAATCTGTCACTACTGTCAGAAGAAAAATAGTGTATAGCTTGTCAACGGCCAGCACAAAAAAATAAAGCGTGTAAATTGATAAGAAAACATTTTTTTTGTAAAAGTTTGCTTAGGCTAGAGTATCAAGAATTGAAAAATGGTTTTTTTATACATGGTGTTTAAAAATGAATGTAATTGCATTTTTCAACCGTTTTTGGCCGGGTTTTTATTCTACCCACAAATGTTTTAATGTTTTATGACTGGATTTGCTGCTTTCTGATAATATTCTATTAAAAGAGTTTTGCACTTAATAAATGGCTGGATTTTGGTGCTTTCTGACAATATTTTAATAATTTAAGACCAAATATTAGTTTTTCTCAACAATATGTTATTATTTTATGACCAAAAATTGCTTTTTGACATTTTATTAATAAAGTTTTGCATTTTTCAACAGTTTATGCCAAATTTTGAGTTTTTCTAACAATATTTTTGATATTTCATAGCTTAATGTTATGTATTTTTAAGATTTTTACATTATTTTATGTTCAGATTTTAGTGTTTTTTGATAATTGTTTAATATTTCAAGATTTTTTTATTTTTAATCTTATATGAACAAAATTTTTAAACAGTTTATGGTATTTTTATACTTTATGGCTAAATTTTGCTGTTTTTAACATTCTGTAAATAAAATTTTGCACTTTTTGACAAAATATAACTTTTTTTGAATTTCAAATTTTTCTGATTTTTATCAATTTATGTTTCAATTTCGAGTTTTTATGATAATATTTTAATATTTTGAAGCCGGATTTTACTATTTTTGACATATTATAAATAGAGTTTTACACTTATTAACAGTTTATAGTCGGATTTTAGTGCTTTTTTATATTTTATAGTCAGATTTTGCTGTTTTTGAAATTTTATGCAAAGTTTTACACTTTCTAAAAGTTTATGGCCAAATTATGGTATTTTTTGAGCATATTTTAATGTCTAAATTTTGTTATTTTTAGCATTTTATAAATAGATTTTAGTTCTTTTTAAAATTATTTTATAACTGGATTTTGTTATATTTGACTTTATAAATAGAGTTTTGCACTTTTCAACTCAATATTTTGCGGTGAGGCCCAAAAATCTTAGCTGCTGACTATAGGTATTAGGTAGGTTGAATAAAACTTGATATCATACTCAATAACAATATTATTTATTGGTAGAATAAAATAAATAAAATTGTAATTTTATCTATAAAATTAGATCATGATACCACTAATGTGGTCTTGCTATAATTCCAAGTTCTTATCAATAAAACAATTTCTCAATTTATTCTTAATAAGGTTTATGCTTAAAAAAGTTAGTTTAGCTGATTATGAGTCAGGATTACAATTCCAGATCAAAATTGATTTTTACAAATGAATTCTGTTACTGTAGCGTTTGGAGGGTTTTTAATAAAGACTAACGTCGCTTTGCTGTTTCTAAATTTTTAAAACCTGTTGAGAAACCATATTTAAGAGTTGTTTTTAAGCAGCAAATGATAATATCAGAATTATTTTTAGCAGTGTTTCAACAAGCTTAGAAAATGAATCAAAGTTTTTCTTTCAAAATCTTGAGCAAAAATAATAATTTATTTTTAATGAAATAATTTTTTCTAACAGATCTATTATAATTTTGCAATAAAAAAGCAGTTTAATTTTAAAAAATGCTTAAAAAATAGTATAAAATTGTAATTTAGAGATAATCAACCTAATGTCAGAGCCAAATTATAATAAACTTGTAAAAAGCTTCAGCAACTTTCGCATTTAGCATCTTTAACTTGTTTTGCACCTTATGCTTTAAAGCCTATTTTTGGCACTTGACTATATATACTATTTTAGCACTTGTGCTTCTAAATTTTCTAAACGCCAAAACAGACGGTAGAATGCATAAAAAAATATTTTTTTACAAATTGTCTAGAAAATTGTTACATAGTTTAAAAGCCGCTAA
Organism: Tachinus rufipes; assembly: GCA_963932245.1. Classification (NCBI taxonomy): domain Eukaryota; kingdom Metazoa; phylum Arthropoda; class Insecta; order Coleoptera; family Staphylinidae; genus Tachinus; species Tachinus rufipes. The sequence goes on from OZ010741.1 coordinate 21,442,516, forward strand.
TGAAACTTTTTAGTATAGTTAACAGTTTTTTTTTAAATTTCTTTAAGATTTGAAGCAATTTTTTATACAAATTTTATTGAAAATTGCTCAAAATTTTGTTTTGTTTATAAATTACAATAAAAATGATGCTAATAAAGCATGATAAAAGTAGGTTTTTTTATTAAAAATTACAAAGGAAACTTATTTTTGGTATAAATTGCTAAAAAAACAATTTTTATAATAGTTTGCTGAGGGTGAATTAGTTTATCAATTTCTCTATGAGTTTTATCAAAAATTGCTTAGGAAACTTAATTTTTCAAACTAAAGAAAACAGTTTGAACTGATTTTTTTATTAAAAATATTTTTGTTTGTTTTTAGTTAGACAATTTTATTACAAAAACACTTAAAAAGGTTTTTTTTTAATTTAATTTTTTTTAATTTTTAAATTTTGAAAAAAAAAAAGTTTAAAACAGATAAAAACAATTTGTTGATAAAGTTTGTTCATAGATTAAAAGTTTATTTATTTGATTAAAAATTGATCAAAAAACTTGTATTACTGAAACACTTAGTAATTTTAATAAAAATTGCTCAGATTGTTTTTTAAAATTTTTATTATTATCTTTTTTTGTTTTTGTGTGCATTGGTGACGAAATTTATTATCAAAACATTTAAAAAATTGACATTTAATAGAAATTTTGATAAAAATTGCTTATTTTTTTTAAATTTTTTCATTAAAATTAATCAATATTTTTATTTGTTTTAAGTTTAGAAAAACACTTTTTTAAAAATTACAATTTGCAAAGTGTAAATTAAATTTTCACATATAAGATGTTTAAACAACATTTTTATTTATACAGGATTATTTGTTAGCATATAAATTGCTTACAAAAAAATAACAAATTTTTATTTTAAAAAAATATTTTTATAAAGAAAAAATTTAAACCGGCAATAAACATTATTTTTATTAAAATATGCAATTTACATGTCAACAAATTATCCTGTATAAATAAAAATATTTTTACGTTGTATTATTTTTCAAACAAAAAACTTTTATCCGAAAAGTATTTTTTAGACAAAAACAAAAAAAATTAAATGAAAAACATTTTTTTTTAAATTTAGAAACTCTTAATTTTTGCAACAAAAAAAATCGGAATTAAAGTTTTTTCAAAAACTTTGTTGGGTATCGATTGTTGGAAATAAAAGAGAAAATTAATACAAAAATTAAATAAGTTTTATTTAATATATAAGAATAAAAGAACACAAAGAGAATACTATTATTACAAAATAAATAATACATAAAATCACAGATAAATTCAATTTTTATCAGTTTACACTTTTTAAAGCTATCTGCTCCCAATAAATATTTAGATTTGTACAAGAAAGCTAATTATTGCTTCCAAATTCGGGATAGTATTTGTATAATTATAATCAGTCGATTCAAAAAAATTAAATTAAATTAAAATTGTTGGTGCGGGCTGTAGTGGTCTAAGTAATGGTGTGACACTGGTAGGACGTTGTCCTGATGTCCTATCTTTGGCATGCCTTTTGACGTGTTTGGCGAGGTGATCAGATCGCATGAAACATCTTTCACAGACATCACATTTGAATTTCTTTTCACCGGTGTGGGTGCGCTTGTGGCGTGATAACTCGTCAGAACGTGAAAATTTTCTTCCGCATGATTCCCATGAACAAACGAAAGGACGTTCACCGGTGTGGGTACGATTGTGTGCTTTTAGGTGAGATGATTTGAAATAATTCTTGCCGCAACCCTCGTGAGTGCATTCGTATACTCTTCTGCGAATTGGTATTGCAGGTTGTTGTGTTAATACTACAAATTGAGCTGGGATTATTGTTCCATCGGTTGATACAAATATTGTTTGAGATGTTTGTAATTTAGGTGCAATCGGTGTGAGGAGATTCAATTTTGGTATTGGTGCCACTTTAGGTGTTGTGTTTCTACTGGTTAATAACTCGCGATCCGCACGACTTCCCATTTTAAATTTTAAACTTCTAACAATGTTGATTTCTTTTTGTTGATCTTCGGCTAATGGACTTGGGGTGCATGAACCGTCTTTGTGTGCACGCATTATAACAGAAACGCGTGCTGCAGGTGGTTCAGGTGGTGGCGTATTGGAGGTCAATCTTCGAGCCAACTCGCTTTCCAAACAGAACTTCTTCTTTATGGGCTCAATGAAATCCTCGCATTCAGAATCTGAGGGTTGTGGGGTGGGTGGTAAATTCATCATAGGTGAAGCGGGTCTTTTACCCAGTAAAATTGTTTGTGTTAACTGTAATTAATAAAAATAATTAATATTTTGATTGATTGATTTTTTTTTTTAAATTATGACTTACAATTTTTAGTGGTGGTGTTGATGGTGGAGACAATGGTCCCTCAGTTGAATTTTCACAGTACATAGTTAATCCTTTTATTTATTGCGCTTTTCTAGCCGCGATTGTCACAGAAGCAACGCACGAAACGGAATGAGCACAAAGTGAAGCGTTCAGCGTGTTATTGCTCGAGCATGGGGTGTGTTGTCTGTGCCCGGGTTTTACAACCAATAGTAAGCGGGGGCTCGCCGCTAACAGCCAACCGTTGGAAGGTAGTCATCCGTCGGCCGCGTGATCGCATGCAGCTGTTCACGTGCACAGTGGATGATATTCGCGGTCGCGGCCGTGATGCTTGCGTCACGAAGCGTGGCATATAGTAGAAACGTCACTGCCGAGCCCCGCTCAGCGCGTGCGAATACAGATCGATCTCCGTGGGTGTGTGTATGTATGTGTGTGCACCTCTCAAACTAACTATTTTCCTCACGTACAACCAATTTCATTTAATTAATTAATAAAATCTTATTGCACTAAACGTATTACTAAAACAAACAATATTTTTAAAATTATAATTTAAACTTTTCATATCGGTTTTTTTGTTTGTTTGTGTCTTCGGGAGAAAGTGGCCTTTATGATGAAAAAGGTCTTGAAATAGGTCATGTGAATCAGGATTTTTTTTAAACAAATCCATATAAACAACGGAGGTGTGTATGCATACAAAGCAATGCAGCAGAGATACCAACCGCATGACACATTTCGCAGACGAATGTTTTCCTTGCAGTGCAGAAGGATGTTGAGGAGGTCATGGCCAATTTGAAAAAAAAAATTGTTTATTAATGTCTTTTTTGACTAATACAATTTAACACTTTTTTAATTGAACAAAGAAAATTTAAAAGGAGATTTTTATAGAATTTGTTTGTTTATATTGGTCTAGCCTTACTCACGTAAATAGTTAAAAAAGTAGTATGTGGCAATGTTTGTTAAGATTTTGCTAAAAAAAATGAAAAAAGTATTAATGTAAATTACTTTTTTTACATTATAGCTAGCTTATTATTGTGTAACAAGACTTACTATATACCCAAAAAAATTTAATAATAATTTATTTATTTCAAATAAAATATTGTTGACTAGACTTCTCCATAAAACATAATAAAACAAAAAAAAATATTTTTTTAAATAAATTAAAATAATAAAATTAATATAAAGTAAACTGGTTTTTATAATTAACTCTTTAATGTAAATAATTTACTTTTTAAACAAGCTCTATCTATTTTGTTACCAGACACACTTTCCAGTACGCCTACTCTGTTACGACTTATCTCACTTTTGCTGAGCGCAAACATTTAACTGTATACAAACATGTATCCCTAAACAAAATGTTTTCATTAATTTTATCGTTTTTTTATTGTTTTTTTTTTAATTTCAAAATTTGATTTAACAATTATTTAATATTTAACAACAATAAATAACATTTGTTGAAACTATCACATTGAAGACGAGATTTAAGCTGTCTGTGAACAATGACCTTGAATACTTGCGGATTATAAGTCTCGGGAAGTATTAAATTTGGAAGGTTATTCTATGTGTCAATAGTCCGGTTAAAATTTTATTTATAAATTGGCAATAATAACAAAATTTTGTCTTTAATATTAAATACTTTTAGAACAAACTAAAATCCGGCCAAAAACGGTTAAACAGTGTAAAACTCTATTTATAAAATGTCAAAAATTACAAAATCTAGCCTTGAAACATTAAAATATTGTCAGAAAGCAATAAATCTAGCCATAAACTGTTAAAAATAGCAAAATCTGGTTATCAAATATCAAAATATTGTTAGGATGCACTCAAATTCAGGCATTAATTGTTGAAAAACGTAAAGTTGTATTTATAAAGTGTAAAAAATAACAAAATTTAGTTATAAAATATTAAAATTATGTCAGAAAGATCTAAAATTTGGTCAAAAACATTTTAAACGTGCAAAATTTTATTATCAAAATCAAAAAGCAGCAACCTAGTTATCCTGAATCTTTATGGAATTAACAACAAATACATCAGAATCCAAGACCTAAACAGAAACAGCAAAACCAATATTAAACTTAATGAAGCATTGACGCAAGAAATAGACGTGAAGGCTGGAATCAGACAAAAAAATTAAAAAACTCAAGTTAGGCTTTTCCAAATTTACGAAAATCCTATTTTAGCTCATGATCCGGTGAGCAATGAATCTATAAAACAAGTAATGAAATTTAATTGTCTTGGGTTGCACTTTATAGAAGACGTAAGAGTAAATGCCTCAAAGCTTCAAAAATCTTTGGTGTTCTAAGAGATGTAGTATACAAAAACAAATATGTGTCGACACAGGGCAAAGTTACGATCTATTAAACTTGAGCCGATCCTAACCTACGCCTCTAAAACCCGTGCAGAAACATTTTAAACCAAAAAGATTAATAAGAAACACGGAAATAAAAACTTTTAGAACAAAAAGAGATTAGAAACAGCGCTATCAGAGAAGAAATAGATACTGCAGACGTAGCTAGATAGGTCAGATCACAAAGAAGACAATAAAGAGATTTTGTGGATATAATAGACTATAACAAAATTGCCAAATGAGCTAAAGATCAAAGACTCTAAAGTAGAAGACTTACAGGCAGATCACTTAAAAGATCGACGGAGAGCCGGACGTCAGCACATCAGGGCAAGGCTAGAAGCCAGATACAATTTAGTTTTAAATTTGAAGAAGAAGAAGTAGAAGAAAAAGTCAAAAATAACTAAATCCATAAATCATCAAATATTAAATATGTTTAAAAAAGCAAAATTTTATTTACAAAATGTTAAAAGTAGCAAAATCCGATCTTCAAACTTTAACATGTGGTTATAAAGCACCAAAACTGTTGAAATTTTTTTTTATGAAATCTTACAACCAACAAAGTCCGGCCATAAAATATGAAAAAAATAACGTTAAAAAGTGCAAAATTCTTGCTTTAAATAAAATAAATTAGATTATAAACTGTTAAAATTGAAAATTATGTTTATAAAAAGTTAAAAATAATAAAATCCGGTCATAAAATATTAAAATATTTTTAAAAAGAACAAAAGTTTGGTCAAATACGATTAAAAACTGCAAAATTCTGTTCATTAAAAGTTAAAATAGCAAAACCTTGCCTTGAAATTTTAAACAATTGTTAGAAAGTACTATAAACTTTTAAAAAGTGTAATAATCATTATAAAATCTTAAAAATAGCAATGCGCTCTATTAGGAGCAACGTTGAACTGTTTGTGTGTGAAGGAGACTGTAATACAGTTAAATCCTACACGGTCAGGCAACGGCATTTTTGGCGATTATTATTTGAATCAGATGACTAAAACAAATTTATCATTTAAAATTAATAAATGACGTATTTTATGTAAATTGCCTTTTCATTCAGTTAACACCTTGAGCACTTAGGCTCTTTGTATGTTTTCCAATAGTAACCTCACTTGATGCAAGCCAAAACACTGCGTAAAAGTTTTTTTTTTTTTAATGTCCGCCATGACGAGCTAGTTGTTTCTCAACAAAGATTTCTTTGCGCAAAAGAAGACTTGCTATGCGCATATCGAGCTTACCAGCCTTAGTACTATTACTGTATTAAAATATCCTTTAACTCAGCCTAACTCCAATGTTTTTTACGTGCTGATAGATTGATGGCAGAATGACATTTTAATATTAGTTTTAATGTAATCTTAGGCTTGATTATAGATAGAACTGCTGTTTAGCTGTTTGTTAGAGTTTGCAAATTTTTGCCAGATAATTTTGGGTTACTATTTTCATTCTCTAGTGATGATACTGGTTACTTCTGCTTGGACAATAACTGTTTGTACTTTTAAGGTTAAGAATATTGAGACTATATTTTGTGAGTAGATTTTTGCTTTAGAATTTTGGGATTTTTTGTAGCCATTAGTGTAGATTTCTAGAAGATTATTCTTTTATATACGTTTTTTTTTGTTGTTTCTGTATTTGTACATTGTAAGATTTTTACTGAACATAATAATGTAGCATTGTGATTGTTTACACTTATAGCAGAAGTGTTGCAGTGCACCAAAGTCCAGTTTTGTTGCTACCTTTTCAAAGTAAATGTCAAACACATCATTGTTTTTTTGGCTGCAGTTAATGTTTTTTGCATGACGCATATTGTACTTAAACATGCTTCTCATTGCAATTGATTAAGTTAGTTTGTAGATGTTTTTTGCTTAGTTTTTGGCTACCACACTAATAAGCTGCAGATGAGCATATGTCTTATAATAACTGCATGTAGCCACGGTACAATCTTAGACAGTTTGCATGTTTTGCTAACAGCTTGTATACATTATTTTACTTTAGTTGACAATGTTAATGGGAAGAGTTTTTGTAGGTTTTGTTGACCAACTTTTATAATTTGCCTTTGATGACAACTTTCCTGAACAACATGTTTTTCATAGTAACTGATGTAATAAAAATGCAGTTTCTATTTTATTAAAAGTTAATTTTTAGCTATGTAGACATTAGTAAACATAAATTGTTTAATAGTTACTGTGATTTTATCTAAATTGTCTTTTTGACCAGTGAGATGCTAAGCACACTGATGCTAGGTGCATACCCTGAAACACGAGTGTATGTGTCTACTGGATGAAAAGGCAATTTACATACAATACATCATTTATTAATTTTAAATGAAAAATATTGTTAAAATAAACAAAATCCGGTCATAACTGTCAAAAAAATGATAAAATTCTATCACAAAATGTAAAAAAAAATTTTGTCTATTTTATTAATAATGTTTTGCTAGCATTTTTCTTTGGCTTGTAATATATTTATCCGAAACTCCTTTTTGAGGTCATTTTTTTTTCAAGCTTACTTTTGATTTGTGACTGCTCTTCTTGCTTTACTAGCTTTATTCCTCAGTCGATGGATTTTACTGTTCCACCAATAGGTTTCCTTGCAGGCTTTGCTTATTAATTTCATGAGTTGTTCTGGGGTTTTACTGCTGATATTTTTGCATTCCCTGCCAAAGTTTTCAGCGTACTTCTTTAGTTTTATGTTGCTAAAGACCCATTATTACTTCTTATTTCATTGAATCTTGCTTATTTGTTGAATTGCAGTTTACTTGGTAGTATATGTTTTGATGTTTACTGAGGTTTTCTTCTACTCTGATTCTCAGTTTATAATTTGATGGGCAATCTTCTCAGTTGTGTAAGGTTAATGTATGATGTGCTTTGGGTCTTAAAAAAGTTGAGTTGGTGATTTTGTTGTGCAAGACGAGTTTATGGTTTTGCTGCCCATTCTGTGAAATTTTTTTCCTTTTTATTTTCTTTATTTTTTTTTTACAGTTTTGACTTGGCGTTGAAGTAGCCGGCAACTATTAATTTTGTTTTGTTTGTTTTTTTAATTCACGTCCCTACGTGCTAAAGGAATTCTAAAAATTGATGTATTGTAGAGTTTAGGGAGATATAGCACATTGTGAAACTGTTCATTTCTGCCCAGGCAAAACGTTTGTGCTCTCTTTCTTTTTTGAGTACTTCTACGTTTTGGTTGAAGATTTTGATTGCAACGTCACATTCAATCTTTTTTTTTTGATATTTTTGGGATTTGGTTCAACAATGTTAGCTACTTGTGTAATTTGTACAGATAAAAACAGAAAAAGTTGTTGCAGAAAACCGACTATTGTACCCAATATTTAAAAATGAAATAGAAAATTAACTTTATTTTTAACTCATTTATTGCATAACATTGGCAAAAAGAGCAATAAAAAAACCCAATAATTAAAAAAATTATCAAAAATGGTACTCACTTGTCCACTTTGAAAAGCAAATGTTTTTGCTTGTATTTTGAATTGGAAAATGACGCTTTGTGGTTCTATAGCTAAAAATAGGCATTATCATTCTTGAAGCTGCTATAGTATATATTGTCAAGAGGCAAAAATCCGCGTTAGTAGTCCGCGGTTTTTAGCAGCACAAAGGAGTGAAGCGAATAAAAACGTGATTTACAACCAATCAAATACCGCAAAAAATTTTTAGATTTAAGACCTTAAACTGCGCGTCAAAACGACGATTTCTAAGTCTTTGTCCTTACTGACTAAAAACCTTACTTTTTTTAAGCGGTTTGCTTGGCGCTCTTTGCACTGTGCTCATTTCTGGTTGGTGCTGCTCTGGTAGTTTTGTATCTTTGATGAATCCATAAAATTTTGCCAAATTGCCTTGAGCTCTTGTTTAGTTAGCTTATAGTCTTTTTAGAACTAACTTAGTGTGCTTTATTTCATAACAGTATGGCTACAAGTTGCTGTGGTCCGTTTTAAGTTTTTTACGGATTATTTGTTTACCGGTTTCGTATAGAATTTTGAAAGCAAATTTTGGTCTTATGAACGTTTTTGTGGCTTCTATTTTGGTAAGCTGCTCTTAGATTTTTTTCCATGCTCTAACTAGTTTAGATTTTCTGACTAGCAAGCGTATTGCCTGTAGTGCCGTTTGGCTGTTGGACATGACAGTTTATAGGTGTTTTCCATTTGAGCGTTTTATGCACCCAGTGCGTTAGAGAACTTTTTAATTTTGCAGGCAAGGGCGTCTCACACTTAATAAACTAGAAGTAGAAAATATTTGGCGTTTGTAGGACGTTTTCTGCTACAAAAACAAATAAAAAATGTAAGACGTGTTTTACAAATAAATTCAAAAATTGCTGAACTAGTGCCACCAAGTGTGACTATTTTGTCAACTGGAACACAGCTATTGTGTTGTTCTGACTTAATAGTGTTTTTTGCGCAATGGTATGGTTATCTTTATAAACACGGGACTTTAGAAACTCTACATGAAAAATCACAGGAAAACAAGGTGGCTAAGACACATTACGAAAAGTTAAAATTTGTTTATAATTTTTTTTCCAAAAAATTCTGTTTGAGGCTCTTGCTGTATGTGGAGATTCTTTGCTTTTTTTTTGTACACGAACATTCAAATTTGCACATCTCACTGAAATTATATAGTTTGCGGAGTTGAATGATACTGGTCTCTCCACGCTTCTACTTGTTGCGTGCGGTTCTTTTGAATCTGTGATCTTTTGTTCTATATTTGTACTAAATAGTTCCTTTTATGTTTTCCGTGTAGTTTTTGTTTATTTACTTTTTTTGAGACGGTATTATCATATCAAACAGATTCTATATGCAATATTCTTTTATGAAATTTGATCTCATCTTTAGTGTCTTTTTTGCAGGGCAACTGTGGGAGCTCTAATTCTTTCAGTTATTAGCAGACATGCAAATATTTGTATTTTATCTAGTTTGCTTTGGCCGTACATTTAAGAATAGTTTTTTACTACATACAAGTGATGATGAATCTTGTCACTACAGTGTATAACTAACTGGTCACTTTGGGTGTTAATCTCTATGTTTGTTCAACTATTGCTTTGGTTGCAAAGAGCATCTAGATGGTCTTTATAGTTGCATTTTTCAGATAAATATGAAAGATTACTTTAGTATCTGTTTCCATACATTTTTAGATTTTTTACACTTTTGGTTATTTTAGTTTTTATTGTCTTATAATAGGGACGATTGCCATTTTGGTTAGGTTTGCTGATAGTCTCTTTTTCATGCATCATTTTTTGAGAGTGTTTAGTGTATTTTGCAATATGTTAGGTACAGTTTCTCTAATTTTTTGCTTATAGTAAGGTCATCGGTATAGCTTAGGACAAAGACGCCCATGTTGTTCAATAGATTGTCCATAACAAGACACCATAGTAGAGGTGATAACACACTGGACAGCAACTTTAGCTCTAATAGATTTGCCATATAATATGATTATTATAGTTTGATTTTTGAGCATAGTATTTACTTGGTATCAAACAAAAAGTGCAATTTTTTTTGTTTTTTTTATTTTCTATCAATTGAATGTACATATAGTTATTAAATACAACTGAATTGGTAATAATAGTATCTTCTTCTAACATAAAACCAATAGATCGTGATGCCAAAATCTCTATCATAACATCACTACATGGTAAACTGTAATACCAAAGTATTTATACAAAAATTGCTCACAGACACTTAATTAACACAGTTTTGCTTACAACTTTAAGATCTCATCAGTCATTGCAAGTTTAACAATCTTTTACAGTTGTTATGTAACTTTTAGAACTCAAATGTCAGCATGCTTTCAACGACTGTTAAATACTTCAGTGCCAAATACGACGTAACACACATTAATTACAAGTATGTATATGAAAAACTATCTTTTATAGCTTAGTACAACTCCAACTCTGGCAATGTAGTTAACATGCTACAGATGTTAAGTAACTTTGGTTTATGTATAAAATAACCTCAAATAATTGTGTACTTTAATTTAAAGACTTACTTTGTATATGTGTGAATATCTTTAACATACTCTCAGGCAGTCTATCTGTACATAAATAACAATGTATATAGTACATTAATTATTACAACAAGAAAACGTGTTACACGACAACACAACTACTCACCGGACATGGAGCTTTTGGTAAGTATTTACAAAAAGAAGAAGAAAGATATATATATTTTGCCAAGAAGACACGCATGACGACCCAAAACATTTGCTAGTAGAGTGCGAAGCGTGAGAGAAAGATAGGAAAGAGTTAGAAGAGGCATTGGAAAACAAAATTAACAAACCCACAATCATTAATGTATCCCTGAATGACAAAAACAAATGGAAAGCACTAAGAAACTATGCAACGACTGTACTGAGGAAAAAGATAGATAAGTTTCAAGCTTTAAGAATTAGATAAACCAAAATGGAAGGAAACACACAGATCAAAAGCCACAGAAGACAAAGAAAAGAGATGCAAAAAGCTAAATGGAAGCAAAAAACAAAGAAGGCCAAAACAATTATGCCTACCAAGAAATGAACGGTAAAAAGATCTACAAGAGAAAAACATTTACTGAAACATTATTACCAACCGTAATTGCAAAGATAAGTAGAAGAAGAAAAGAATTACTCAAGAAAACCAAACTGAATGAATTGACCAAGCAATTTCTATACGGCATATATGCCATCTTGAAGTTGACACACAAAGCAATTTTTGAAATGGTCAGAGTATATCTGGTAACTGGTTGACACAAAGAACAAGTTTCAAACGGAGATTTTAGAATCTTATTAGAAGTAAAACTGGCAAATCTAGGACTACTAAAGAGGATACATTTAATAAAGCTACACAAAATATTTATGAAAGAAAGAGGATATGAAGTTAAAAAAGAAATTAAAAAAACTAAGAAGATACCTAAGGGCAAAGCAAATATAATAACGCAAGAATGGAAGAACGGAGAAATGGGTGTAGAAAGTAAGACAGAAAAAAGAGGGTATAAGGAGAGATGGGCCAGCATTTATTGCCGCAGCAAACTGTGTGAGGCGGAAACCAGCTCACCTCAGCAGGACTAAGGCAGAGTAGAAAACTGAAAAGTATTGCCATGCGCTAGTCATTCTCAAGGGCCACTTATTGAGGCTAACACTTTACTACGTCATAAAGTCTTACACATAAAGTGTAACAAATAAAAAAACAATAACACAGAAAAGATTGTCTTTGATATCTGGATTACGTGAATTATGTGGATTATGTAACTAAAGAAAATAATTTTAATAGATGTATTGCTTGTTGCTATATTTGAGTAAATTTTTATATTTTTTGATAGTGGTCAAAACTTTACAATTGAAAAAACTGTACATTAACCTGGGCTGTACACCCGGCTCCTCCACCATGTCACATTTGTTTTGTTGGGGTTCGAATAAAATGGTTCTGAAATACTTTAACTTATCTTAATATTAAAGTATATGCTTTGAGAATTGATTTAAAGTAAAATAATAATAAATTACATAAATTCCGTTGGAAAGATTTAAAAAAAATTTTAATATGAGTAATCCTTGTAAGGTTATTTATGAATTAATTTTAAGGCTCTATAATTAGAACAATATGTGTAGCCTAATTTCCAAACAAATTATTTCTTTTTTAATCTTAAGACAGATTTGTTTAGTAATTCATGTTTGTGTAATTCTAATTATGCTACCGACATTCCAGAGTGCACCATAAAAAATTAACAATGTCATAAAAACTATAAAATGACGCATGAAACAGTTTCAAGAAATTTAGCAAACAATATATGTATAACATTTTTTAAATTAGTTTGGAAATACCACGCGGTTTTTAATATTTAATTTCACTAACAGGTTTCTTAAAATATTTATATTTCTAAAACTTAAAACAATAATGATTTCATTTATGGCTCAATTAAGATTCAATACAATAGACTGATTAAAAAAGTAATAACAAATAAATTGCTATGAAAGCAAATGATTCAAATATAACATTTTTTTATAACACACGCCGAACCTGTGGATTCTGTTTTTGTCTAACCCTGAGTCGGGGAATAAAGTAGGCCTAGGTTAATCGTTTACCTATATTAAGCGTCTCGAGGCTTACGTGCGAAGGACCCCGTTTGACTTATATCGCGACTAATTTATTTCAATACAAACAATAACAAACTCATTGTAATTATGCAAATGAAATTTAATCTACATTAACGTCGCTTTAAATTAAAAAAAAAATGTAAATTAAACGTATGAGTAATAGTACAAGTTTGTCATCGTTTATGAATAGTATCGATTATATTTCCATAAAATATTGGAATTGTATGTAAAATAAAACGTTTCAAATATTTAAATTTATAATAAAAAAGCGTCATCTATCTATGGATAGCTACACTATGTTATTGAAATCTATTTGTAGGTTTGAAACAAAACGCGTTAGTACGTTCTTGAATTAATAGGTGGCCATTGTGACATATTTTACAGTAGTCTTTAATTGTGTTGAAGCTATTACTTATAGTACTTTAATTTGATAAAAGAGGGCGGCATAGATAAGATATAATTTTAAAGCAGTGGCGTATTTTTTTTAATTGGATTATTTTTTTTTTTAATTCCAAACTAATTTTTAAGTTATTTTTTTTAAATCATTTGCTGAAACTAATCGAACTTCTTTTAATTTTTGCTGAAAAAAAATTAGTTAATTTCTGGATTTAATGTAAAGCATAGCTTTGATTTATTTAGCTGAGTATGCAAGACAATTATTATTTTTAGAACTGCTAATAATTTATGTTTGTTTTAAATCATTTTTTTTTCTGAATGTATATTTTTTATCGTTTTATTTTGATCTGATAGGTCCGGTCAGGAAAAAATACCGTTTTTATGTCCATGCGAAACTGCGATAAAGATAACGCCGTATCCTGCTTTCGTTATCGTTGCGATGCATCTCATCAGATTACGTAGAGTAGACCTTTATTTACAACACAAATACAGAAGGATGTGGAGGGTATCGCTTCAATATACAAAATAATGTTTTTACGTTGTCATAAATTTATTATTATTATGATTACTGCAGTGAAACAATCTTATTTTCTTAAATTTAATTAATTAATTTGATAATTCTTTCCTGTTATATTTTATGACGTCTTTTGTTGATAAGAATCATAAATATGTATAAAATATATAAAGAAGATACGCAATGTCCTCAAATGAGACAGTTGTAAAGCAAAAATTTCAAATAAAGCCTAGTTAAATAGGTAAATTTATACGAATGCCACAACGACATATGTAGCGCTCGTTACTATTTGTTCAATCGGACAACCCAATAATAACATTAAAAAATTAAATTTATGAAAAAATATTCTAACTAAAAACATCCATAGACGCGTTTCGAGGTTTACCTCTCATCAGTATGGCTTTATTTATTTAAACTTAATAATTGGTTTTTAACTTACTTCGTCAACATTGTTCACCACCACAATTCAAAGTGAATATTTTAAAGGGTGTATTGACTATTTATACTAACTGACTTAATGACTTTATTTAATGGCTATGGTTAATAGCATTCTAAAAATGAACAAATAAACTAAATATTTCGGGATATTTAGCTAATGGTAATGACATGAAAAAGAATTAAAAAGGAAATTTGAAAATTTAAAATAGAATAAATTTTTTGCATAAATTATAATTACTATTATACAATTTCGTGTATATCAGAACATATATAAAATATATAAAGAAGAGACGCAATGTCCTTAAATGAGACAGTTGTAAAGCAATAATTTTGAATAAAGCCTAGTTTTGACATTTTATAGACATATTTTGATGTTTTAGGGAAAGAATAATGTCTTGTGATTAGAATTTTACACTTTTTTGCTATTTTTGAGATTTACATTTAGGCATTTTTGAATTTTTATCAGTTTATGACCGGGAATTTTAGTGCTTTCTGACAATTGTTTGAAATTTTAACGCCAGATTTTGTTTTTTTTAACGTTTTATGAGCAGAATTTTGCATTTTTTAGTTGGTTTTTGGTTTTTATTAAAATAATTTTGATATATTATGTAAAGATTTTTAATCTTATGAAGGAAATATTTCATTTTTTTATTACCGTTGGCATCGTTTTCATATTTTACGTAGTATTTTTTTGCATTTTTCAACAGTTTATGACAAAATTTTGGAATTTTTTGATATTTCACGGCCAAAGTTTACTGATTTTTGTTTTTTATGAATAGAATTTTGCATTTTATGACAGTTTATGAGCAACTTTTGTTGTTTTTTGGCAATAATTTTATACTTTATTGCTTGAATTTGCAATTTTTGTCATTTTGAATTGAATTTTGTACTTTTTGACAATTTATGACAAAATTTTGAATCTTTTTCCTAAACATTTTTGCATCTTTTAATAGTTTAAGGCCGGATTTTTGTGCTTTTAGACAATATTTAGATGTTTTGTGAACGGATTTAGCTAGTTTTGACATTTTATAAATAGAATTTTTTGCTTTTGAATCTATTTTAAGCCGGATTTTAATTCTATTTGAAATTTTTTTATTGTTTTTGACCTGATTTGGCCATTTTTATGATAAAGTTTTGCACTTTTTAACATTTATCATCAAAATTAGGTATTTTCTGTTAATATTTTTATACTTTATGGCCGAATTTTGCTACTTTTGACGTTCTATGAATAAAGTTTTGAATTTTTTGACAATTTTTGCCGGATTTTGATACTTTTTAGCAATATTTTGATGTTTTGAGACCGATTTTAACATTTTCAAGTTGTTTCACGCGCGAGTAGTTTTGATTGGAGTGCCCGCCTATCTGCCCAAGAATTTGATATTAAGGGATTGGATTACAAACGCTTGGGTGGTTGGGCGGGGACTTAAGTTTATGATTACGCGCGAGTAGTTTTGATTAGAGTGTCTTACTGACTCCCCCAAGTGTTTGTTGTCAAGAAATTGTATCACAAACGCTTGGGTGGGTGGGCGGGATACAAATTTATGATTACGCGCGAGGAGTTTTGATTAGAGTGCTCTACCCACTTGCTTATGTGTTTGATCAAGGGATTGGATGACCAACACTTGGATAGGTGGGCGGGGACACAAGTTTATGATTACGCGCGAATAGTTTTGATTAGAGTGTTCTACCTATTCGCCCAAGTGTTTGTTGACAAGAAATTGTATTACAAACGCTTGGGTGGGTGGGCGGGGACATAAGTTTATAAATATTTGAAAATAGTTTTGATTGGAGTGCCCGTCTGAACGTTTGTGATCATGGCATTGCATGACTAATACTTCGATGTGAGCGGGTTACAAATATATGATAGCTCACTCGCCAAAAGTGTTGGTGATTCAATTTCTTGATTAGATACTTGGTTGGCAGTCTAATCAGATCTATTAATGCATAATCATAAACTTGTGTTTTTGCCCACTCACCCAAGTGTTTGTAGTCTTTTTTTAAATTATAAATATTTGGGTGGTAAAGTAGCCCAATCAAAAATTCTCTTGCTTAATTATAAACTTATGTCTTCGGCCACTCACTTAAGTGTAAGTCATTCAATCCATTGCTCACAAATATTTGGTTGGGTACACAAGTCCTAGTGTTTGTGATTCAATTTTTTAATCACAAATTTGAAGTGCCCGCTCACCCGTCCAAGTGTTTGTGATCAAGAGATTGATTTACTAACACTTGGGTGGGCGAGGACACAAATTTATAATTACGTGCGTGCAGCTTTTATTGGTGTGCCCCATCCACCCGCCCAAATGTTTGTGATCAAGGGATTGCATCAGAAACGCTTAGGTGGATATAAGTTTATGATTAAGTGTGTGTGGATGCTGAAACTATCACACTCTGGAAATACTAAATTTGGATGTTTATTAAATTTGTCAATAGTACGTTTAAAGAAATCTCTTTTAAAAGTTTCGGTCCTACAACTCTGAACTGTCAGTGAATATTTGTTAGAATTTCTAGCAAGCCTTGTACTACGAGTAAATATTTATTGAATTAAAATGTTTGGGGACCCTTATTACTTGTTTTGAGTTTTATGAGTTTGATTTACACCAAACAAATGAAATTTAAATTTATTTTTATTTTTATTATTTCTAAAAGAATATGGATATCAAAAAGGTAAGTTTTAGAAATTTAGATTGACTATTTACATAATATTTTTGATAAATTGTTCTAATTATATACATTTTATTTCAAATTTAATTATTTCAATAAAATAAAACAAAGTTGGTACTGGTCCTTAACTGACTCCGCTTCAAGAAGTAGTACCATGATGCATTCATCAATTTAAAGCAATCTTCATTTGCTAAAAATAATACAAAAAAATTCTAATATCAACCACAACAATAGGTATTTACTGTATTATAATGAGATTGCTATTTATAAATACAATTAATCTGCTTTTTATCATATGCTAAGCATGGCGGATGAATGTTAGTACCAAATGACATCTCTTGCGGTGATACACGGCTCTCAGTTCCGTGCTTAAATTAATCAAATTTTGATCGTTTTAATCGGTTCGGGGTGTAATTTTGTGTAAATTGTGTTGACTTAAGTGATATTGTGATAGTGTGTGAGTGCTGTGAGGATACTGAATGGATTTCTATGGAAATTAAGGATAAATGGATTAGGAGTTCAATGACCTCTATTAGAATGTAAGTTTATATGGTATATAATTTATTGTTTATTTTAATGCAATATTGTGATCTTATATAGCGCAGTGTAGTACCCAGCTTATACTTCCTTGCATTATGCTCAATATTAGTTCAGATTTTGATATGTTGTGCTTATTATGAATTTCTTAATTTATATTATTATAAGCAGTAGTTGGACACTTTTTTTTATTAACATGGGGTGCAGGATTGTAATAATTTTTTCAAATGTTCTACAGACAGTTTAGGCAAACTTATTAATTAATGTATTTTCAATCCAAATTTTGTATCAGCAATTTAAAATTCCTGCTGGGTACTACGCAAATTTGAAATTATTCACAAAATCATACAATTTGGTTCATTTTGGGACCATTTCTGCTTCAAATCAATTTATATAAATTAGTTTTAAACTTTTTTCTTATTAATTAATGTATTTTGTATGGGACTTTAAGAGTTGAAAGAGTATTGCAAACCAAATATATATCTTTAATAACATTTTATTCAATAAATCAATTTAATTCAAATCAATCTTTTGTGATTGAGTTAATCCAAGATTCATAATTGGCACGCATTTTAAAGTCACTTTTGTGTCACTTTGGTTGGACAATTGTAAAACAGCCGCTTGTTTCGATGTAAAACAATGTTGCAGTTAAAATCTTTTGTGTTGGTGGTTTTGCTTTGACATTTGTGAAGTAAACATATACAAAATACACATCAATAAGACATGAATTGCTATACTTCTCAAGAACGCGGAATAATTGTTTCAATTTTTTTGCTTAATAATTCCTCGGTGGTGATAGCGCAGCGTGTATTTAGACGTAGATTTCCCGGTTGTTCGACACCAACTGGGAAACACTACGACGTTTAGCTGTTTGCCAAGAAGAGTGTGGGTTAACACCGCAGCCGTTCTGCTGAGAATTTTGCGGCTGTGGCTAAAGATGTCACAGAGGACCCCGAGTATCGACCAGACGACGTGTCACCCAATTGGGCATTAATCGGCAGAATACAGAATACAGAAAAAAATTGTGAAAAATTTGAAGATGTTCCTTTACAAAGTGCAGACAGTGCATCAGTTGCTAGCCATTGACCGCCGACCGCGTATAACCTACGCTCAAGCCATCCTGAATCTCGACCACGAGGAAGACAACTTTTTTATTAACAAAACTCTGTGGATATGTAAGAACTGTCGCTTCTGGGGTACCGAAAATTCGCGTATAACACACAAAGAACCATTACACTTGCTCAAAGTTACTGTATGGTGTGGTGTTTACGCTGGAAGCGTCATTGGGTCTTATTTTTTTGAAAACGCCGCGGGCCAAATGACTACTGTGAACGACGAGCCATACTCAACAAATTTTTTCTACCTCAATTGAACAAATTGGGACTGGAGAACATGTGGTTTCAACAGAATAGACCAACGGCGCATATTGCACGACACACAACCAAAATTCTAAAGGCGTTTCCGGGTCGCCTAATCTTTTGTTTTGGTGATTTGCATTGGATTTCTTTTTGTAGGGTTTCTTGAAGTCACGAGTCTATATCAACAAGCCACAGACTTTTGAAGCTTTCAAAGTGCATGGTGATAGAAAATGCGATAATTCGAGCCCGTATGGTCATCAATCAGTTTTTCTACGTTAAATTATAAACTTAGATTATAGAATTTAGCTACACAAATACACAATTTTGATAAAATAAACTAATTACTAAGACAGAAAACCGGTCATTATTTCTACATTTAATACTATTCTGTTTAAGTCTTTATTTAAATATACATTTTTTATTGTTTGCAATATTATTAGTTTTATACTTTTTTTTCTCTATTTTTTTCTTTGTTTTTTTACTTTTTTTGTTGTTTTTTTTTTTTTTTTTCAATTTTTCTATTTTTTTCTTTTCTTCTTTTTTTTTACTAAAAAAAATTAGCATTTTTACATTTTTTTGTTTTTCCTACTTTGTTCTCCTACCACCTATCCTGTCTAATGTGTTTTTCAAACTTTAGTTTATTTCTACATTCTAAATATTAATTTTCAATGTTTATTGACATACGGCTAGATAACTATTTTCGGCATTTTTATTTATTGTTAATCAGTTTTTCTAAGCTTAAACTAAAATATTACAATATTTGTAAAAAAAATCTTTGATTTTTTTCCGAGATTCTTACATAAGAGCATTGAACAGGACTATAACTTTTTTTAATAGAATATTGACGAAAGAGCAGGTTATACTAACCAAATAAATTTAATTTTGTTGAAATATTTTTGTAGAAAAAAGTTTAGTAGGAATTTGTCAAAGGTAAATGTCTTCTTAGCAGCTTTTAGATAATGCACAAAATACATGTTTTTTTTTTATTAAGTTTTTATCGTATTTTTAGTAGCTAAGCGAGGGCGGCAAACATTGTAGTGCTGCAAATGCTTTTTTGTCCTTAGTGCTTACGACTATTTTTTGTCTGCTCACCGTAAATAAGTTTTTAAATTTTTTTAAATTTTTTTTAATACAAAAATAAAATAAAATATTTTTTTTTAGCTGGTGGCAATAAATTTTAGCTTGCTAGGGCTCATCATTATTTTATCTAAAATACGAGCAGGAAAACTGTTTTTCAGAATAGACAAGCAAGAAAATCTCGTTTTGTCTTTAGTATTTTGATTGGTTTATGATTTTTTTTTAATTTAAAACTATTTATTATTTTTATCTTAAGTTTTTCTTTGAGTCGTTATTTTCTTTGTCTTGTTTTAAGTTTTTCAGTTTGATCTCAAAGACTATTTTAATGTCTTGTAAGTTTTTCTCGGTGTTCTCTTTTGTTGTTTTTTTTTTATAAATAGTTAGATTGTTTCTAAGTCTTGCAGATTTGAGGAACTTGTAATAGTTTTGGAAGTTCTAAAACATCGGGTACAATTGTATTTTATAAAATTTGTAAGGTTTCTCAAGAAATCATTTTTCAGATTTTTGTACAAATTTTTTGTTTTGTAATTTATTTGCTCTTAGAAACTTTTTAGAGCCTAATAAGATCTTTGCATCGTTTTCTAACTTTTAAAAGTCGTATTAAAATTGTGTGTGTAAGTTTGACAGCAAAAATATTGACTGATAATTAGCTATAAGGTGCTTCTAGACGTTGCAATATAATTGCGCAAATTTTGTGGTAGTTACTAACACTTCTGCAGTTAACATGTAGAATAAAATAAAGCAAGTTCTGTGACTATTGCTTTAGTTATAACTTTAAAAAAAGAAAAAAAATGCAGATGGATGAAGGAATCGTTAAAAAAGGAAAATAAATATTTTTAGGTTAGATTGTACAATAAAAATCAAACTTTTTCTGATTGACTCAATATATTGTGCAATCTTTCAATATGAACTACAGACGGTCAATATTATTGTATTATATAAATTATTGTGCAGTATATTGACTATAATATTAAACGTCTAGGAGCCGCTTAAGAATTTAATTCTTTAAAAACTGCAGCAGAAATTGGTTAAATATTTGATAAAGCGTTTCATAATAATATTATGAGTAAATGTTTAATTGTTGAAATATTTTTAATACTAAAATCAAATTATAATCATTATTTATTATTTTGGTGGAATACTGTTGATACGATTATCTCAACATATCAATGTACCAGCTGAATCACATCACATGATAAACAGAATGATTTAAATTATGAATCATTCATTAGTTCGATCCGCCACATCCTTAAAATAGTGTTAGTTTTGTTTGCATTTTTATTATATGACTTTTTATCAGATTTAATTTTCCTCACTAATTTAATAAGAATGATTTCAACAGCCCAATTCACCACATCTAAAAATAGTGTTATTTTTGTTTGTAGTTATATTATATTTGACTTATTATATTTTATTTTCTCAACAATTTAGTAGTAACACTTTGTCACAATATGTTTTTTACTTCTACTACTATAACATCAAATTTAACACCAGAGCTTTCAAGGATCTCAAATAAAATATCCAAACAGTAGAAAATAAATCTAATAACTAGGTTGAAATCTGTTAGAAAAATGTTAGAAATAGAAAATTAAATATTAGATGATAAAATGTACATAACAAAGTTTAGCTATTAATCAGTCAAACAAAAATAAATCAATTGAAAAATTTGGCTATTAGAAAATAACTTTATATATTAATTTTAATAAAAACCGTATTTTACAAAAAAAATGTACAATAAAATCTAATTGAATTTGAAATTTCGGCCATTTGTTGACAAAGTCTGCTTGTAAAGTACAAAACTCAGCTTATAGGTTAAGCGTTAAAAAGTTCAGCAAATTGTTTTTTAAATTAAGAAAAAGATTTATCGGTTTACTGTACGCCTTTTTTATACATACACATTTATTTCTCTTGCGCATCTCTGGGAACACTCTCAATTTTCCAAAAAATATTTTTTTGCTAATAATTCTGTTCTGGGTGGTCTTGCGACAAATAAATATAAATTCTCTTTCAAGTCGGCAGTACGGCAAAAAGGACATGTATGATTAACAGCGCTAACGAAAGTTAAGCTACGACCGGAGCTGTCACGAGTTGGATGGGTATAGTACGTCCATAGATATTGTGTCTTTACGACATAGGCTTAAATTTATCTTAGCAAATTACTTCATTACCAATTGCCTTCGGGAGGCAATTATGTTTGTATCATATACCTTAAATAGTTTATAACACCTCTATGTTTAAGGGTGAAAATATTATATAAATATATAATATTTTTATCCTTGAATACTACCTCGGGTTCCAGGTATATAATACAATCGTAATCAGTTGCTAATAAAATAATCTGTTGAGATAATTTAAGCCCATGTTGTAAAAACACTATATCTATGGGCATACTATATCTCAAACAAAGTGATGCAGAGCGTAGCGTTTTTTTTTCAAATAGATCCGTTACTTCATATAGGCATCTAAACACACACATGCCTTCTCTTAATTGAGGATTGCTTATCCTAAAGGGAACGGCGTGACGAGGTATGCATTCTCTATCAAAAAGGTTTAAACATATTTTTACGTAATATCAATATCTATCTTACGAAGTACAGACGGGAAAACGATTGGCATTTACAACAATTATGCTCATTTCTACACCACATTGCGATAGAGCGTTCGGGGCGTTTTTTTTGATATCTCAATGGACCTAATCTACATTTTATTTAGTTATTCAACTTACTTCCGGTATTCTTACTTTCCACAGTCAATGTATATGTACATTTGTTATCAGGCTCAACGGAAAGTAAAGATGCAAAGTTGCATGTACATTTTGTTTCTGACTTAACAAAATTGAGTTCTGCTCCGTAAAAGGCTAAGATTACTTTTTGGCATGTTAAATCTATAATACCTGTTATTAACCAAAATTTAAACACTGGCAACGCCATATGTTTTAACATTTTTGTCCTACCAATTTAATGCTACTTGTTGGCGTCTGTGAAGGTTCTTTGACATAAAACTCACTCCACGTTGATAAGGCTTTCAGTTTGTTTGTCTTATTGTTAGCATATTAACCATTATGGTTTGGAATATTGTGGGAGCGTTTTCAGATCTAACGCGTTGAAGTCTCAAAGTTCAGAATTATGATTGCATTAGTACAGGCAAGCAATTTTTTTTTTAAATTATTAGTTTTAAAGAACTTTGGGTTGTTGACTATGTTGATGGTCGTCTATGACTAAAAGTTGTTTGTTTATTCTTCCAGGTTATGCAACCAAAGTTATGAGTTGAAAAGTGGTGTTTGCTTATGAGTACTATTTCTTATTATATATTTTTTTAGTTTTATATTTTGTTGTTAAGACAATATGTTACTTTTTCTGTATCTAAAAAATAGTTTATAATAAATAATTTATTTTTGAACAAGGTCCCGCAATAGTATACGCCAACATTGCATTAGGATAGTTTTTTATGTTCAACTTTTATTTAATATATGAATTAAAATACAATTAAACGGTTATTTGGTTAAAAATCCAGCCACTTTATAATGTTAATAAATACAAAAGTAATTTAAAAACTTGATAAACTGACTATTACATTTAAGCTTAAAAGCACACATAGCGTTGAATCCTGTCCACCATGCAGGAATTCGTTTAGCAACTGGCGCTTTCCGCACTAGACTTATTGCTAGTGTTTTGTGTGAGGCAGCTGAACAATCACTCTGTCTTCGGCGTAAAATCTTGACTGCTAGGTACGCCACGAAATTAAAAGCTAAACGCTTGCATCCGTCGTTTTCTGTCGTATACAATAATGATCTCGACAATCTATACAACATCAGGATACGGTCCCAAAAACCGGTTGCTGTAAGAAATTGCAGTATACTTCGGGAACTGGATTTCCAACTCCCTGATGTATATCAACTGTCTTACTGTCACGACCTTCCTTGGACTTTTCAACGTCCAAGGTTAAATATTGCATTATCGAGAACTTTACCAGTTGAATATCGAACTGAATTTGCAAAAATTCAAGCAATGCACGTAAATGCCACTTGGATTTATACCGATGGCTCAAAAAGTAACGACGGTGTGGGTTGTGCTTTTCTGCCTGATGAGTTGCAGTTTACATTTGGCTTGCCAAGTGTTAGCAGTGTTTATACTGCAGAACTGTATGATATATATCAGGCTCTTCTCTACATCCAACTAAGTGCAAGTACATTTTATGTTATATGTACAGACTCGTTGAGTGCATTAAATGCTATTGATTATCAATATCCTGATCATTATTTGCTGAGACAAATTCACTCGATTTTGCTCCAGGTGTTTGAATTAAATGTCACTGTTTACTTTGTCTCTGTTCCCAGTCACGTAGGTATCAGTGGCAATGAAAAAGTTGATGAGCTTGCCAAATTGGCTATAACTAGCGCTGATAATGTTACAGACAAAGCTTGTGTTAGGGATGTTTGTAATTTTTTACAACAACTGATGTTGTCTAGCTGGCAGACGGAGTGGTTTGCTATTCAAGACAACAAGCTACGATGCACTAAAAGCGTCATTACACCGTGGAGTTCGTCATGCAGGCCGAAGCGTAGGGAAGAGGTTATCCTCACGCGACTTCGCATCGGTCACTGTCGATGGACTCACAGGCATTTGTTGGCATCTGAGGTGCCGCCAGTTTGTGATACTTGTAATGTTCCATTAAATGTTCGTCACATCTTATTGGATTGTCGGCAGTTTTCGGAACAAAGAATTGCGTCTGAATTATCACCCAGTTTGTCAATTGTCTTGGGCGATCAAATCGTTGATGTCGATCGTCTGCTCGAATTTATTCGACGGAGCAAATTGGGTGTATGGATATAATTGTTAATTTATTGTGATTAATGTTTGTGTATCGTAAAATCTAGCAGTGTTTAGGACCTTTTACACCCTAAACACTGTTGGAATTATCTAGTCATTTTTGCTATAGTCATTAAAGTTAGTGAACGTTTATTTTATCTTTGTTGTTTATTTATTTATTTATTTAATTTTATTCTTTAATATGCCATTTTACAGCATATTATTTTACACTTTTTATAGTTAGAGAAAAGAATCGTCGTTAATAGTCTTCTTAGGCTGATACGCCAAAAATCCAAACTAACTAACTAACACATAGCGTTGAAAAGCTTTTAAAAAATAGATTTTGTTTCTAGAATTTATAAAAACATTTAGGCTTGATTGGCGAAGTGTTTGTTTTACAGAAGTCATAATCCTATTAAAGTTTATGAGCATATGTGTATCAGTCAGAAACTAAATGTTAACGAGTTTTAAACTATAATAGCCTGTTTTTTAAACAATTTAAGATGTACTGCAAGCCAATTAAAGGTTTTCTATTTGTTGAAGAAATGCATTTACAAATATTTTGGCATAAAACTTTATATCCAACTTATAGACGTACTCGCCATTTAAACGTATTGGTAGTCTCTATAATACTGGAGGAAGCTCATTTCTCAAATACACATGTTTTTAAAAATAGGTATACACAAAGTTTCCAAATTACTTTTTGGAATCCAATAAAAGATTTGTATATTCAGTCATATCGCTTTTGAAAACTTCAAATTGCAATCTTTTAAAATTTGTTCTTTGTTGAAAGCAAAATTTGATTTTGATCTAGAAATCTTTTAAACTAGCAATTGTACTAATACCTGCAACGGGCGTGAATTACGCATTTGATCCAGAACTCTCCGATACTAGATTTTGAGGTGCCAAATACAATCAACTTTGACAAAAATTTAAAAAAGTTAAGAACCAAACTTCTCTGTGAATAGGAAGACTGGCCCTAAGAACACAGAATGGGCGTCTTTATTTCCGAACTGTTGCACATCTGTACTTGAACCTAAGATAACATAACAAGTTTTGAAAAACCAGGAAAGAGTTAGAAATTTGAATTTTGACTAACCATGCCAACAAAAGCAAACTTGGCATTAAACTAAAAAAAAAACAAGAAAGACTGCAGCAAGGACGCAAAAACGCTTGTCAGAACTAGCTACGTTTCTTAGGGCTAATATTTCAATCTTAATTTAATCTTTTGTTTAGCTCAGTTTGTGAACTAAGATTAATATAATAAATGTATTTTAAGTTGGTAGTAAAATCTCTGAAATATTTTTTATTTCTAACTTCATTTTATTTATGACATTTTATTCTGTTAAATGTTTGTAGCAAAATGATAAAATAAACATATCTAAACTGCATTATTACTACGTTTTTAAGAATATTGTTAATTAAAAACATGTAATGCACAACGTTTTTAAACGACAATTCTATTATCTCAATTTTATCAAAATTTATTTTAAAATTAAACGTCCCGCTTTTTCTTGACTCAAAGCATGATACAGAACCTATTTACAAATAATGCATTATAACAGATTACATTGTCAAACTCAGTTAAATTGATTTGAAAAGAGCTTAAACTTTAATCTTAGCTTAAACGCAAAATGAAAGACCGGCCCTTATTCGGAGATGTTTAAGAGGAGAAGGGTTGCTTCTCTTTTTCACAAGTAAACCTAGTGGGGTTCGGGTTGTCGTTACCATAAAAACACCGAGCTTGCCAGCAAAAAAAAATTAGAAAAAGTTCAAACATTTTAAGGCTTTATTCGGCACCAAAAATTTTTGAAACTAGTATTGATATTGTTTATAAAAATTGTTTGTTTTTTAAGTATCTATCAAAAGAGCTGCAATTACATATTCAAAGAGCTAGTTTTGTTTGTATTGTTAACTTTTTTATACATCAAGAAAGTAGCCTAGTAGTAATTTGATTTACTTTAGAATCGCTAATCTTTAGCCAGATCTTTATTTGAAATACTTGTATTGGAATTTTTGAACTGACTTTTTTTAATATATTTTTTGGGCTTAGGTAGAAAACTTTGTTTTAAAATCTTTGGAATTTTTAATTATGTTTCTGCATTTAATCTAAAGTGTTTTGAGTGCAATCTTAAATTTTGGAAATTAAATAAAAGCGTTTGGTCTATTGTTAAAATTTCTTGAATAATCTTATAATTTCTTTAAAATAAAATTAAACATTTTACAACTTTAGATGATGATGAAATAGATTCTCATTATGGTTATACAAGGAAAAAAAATAAAAGTTAAAAAAAATAATAATAATAATCATGGGGGATTTACTTGTAATTTCTTTATGCTAATAAGACAATTTCTTAACCAATTTGTGCTTTAAGCACCTTTTAGTAGTTCTGCAGCAGCAGAGTTTTGTGACCACAATAATAAAGCCATTTTTGAGTATAGCCGCTTTTAAGTTTTTAATTATTGTGTCTTTGTAGACATTTTCATACGAAACAGGCAACAAACATTGCAAAAAATTGGTTAAAAATACTAATGAAAAATGGGGCCAAAAAATGCTCGGATCACAGAATAATTGCTTTGATGAAACACATTTTGAAATTTTTTCTAAAAATAATACACAATTGCATCTTCAGAAAACTAGGCAACACACTGACGGGCTTTTTATAAGAGCATGGAAACCAGGGAGGCATTATTTAGAATAAACGTACCAAGACAAAGTTATCTAGGCATAAATCATAAAATGTATATCTGATAAAACACTTGAAGTTGTTAAAGATACTAAAGAAAAAAATATTGACAGTAAAAATATAAGAAAAATTTCTAACCTCTACTGGCATTAAACAGCATAAGTCAAAGTCAAAATGGAAGTTAGAATTGGTCATGGAAAATTTTATGAAAAGAATGTGGTACTGCAACCGTAACCGTGGCGACCATTTCACTAATATTGTTTTCAAATATTAATGGCATACTTTCCTTTTTACAATGAAATAAACATTTATTGATTTTTCTTAAAAAATACCCGTTTTTTAAAAAATATCAAAATGAAACCTCTTATTGGAAAACCCTATAGAATAGAGATAGTCCGCCGGGCCTTCACAAACATGAAAAAAAAAATTTTTAATTGTAATATAAAATTAGAGCTCGGAACTAAAGTATTGAAGTGTTACATATTCCCAACTTTGTTAAATAGAATAGAGGCATGGATAAAAAAAGGCAAAAAACATTAAGAGCGTAAAAGCCTACAAAACGTGGTGCTAAAAGATGATGTTCAGAATTTTGTCAGCACTAAATAGGTATAACCAGAGAAATTACTATCACAATAAAAAAAATAGAACACCTTGGAGAGGAGACAGATATAACATTCTTAAAATAATAATTAAAATTTTTTTATTTAAATTAAGAAAAAAGATCATTTGGAAGAAAAAAAATATTGTAGCTTTGCAACCTGGGGAATTAGTTTGGATCCACATAATAATGATGGTTTTCATCTGACAGAGTCACTAACAAAACAATAATACACCAAACGGCTAAAATTAGAGAAATCGCTATCACGATAAAAACTAAAAAAACTAGAATATTTTAATCACATCTTGAGAAGAGACAGATATAATATCTATAAACTAATAATCCAGGAAAAAGATTGATGGTAAGAAGAATAATATGGTGGCTTTGCAACTTGCGGGACTGGTTTGGATGCACTATTACTAATCTATTTAGAACAGCAGTCAACAAAATCCACATAACAATGATGATTTCCAATCTTTGATAGGAGCGGAGTTTAAAGGAAAAGAAAAAGAATTTTTTTGTTCTTCTTCTTCTTCTTCTTTAGCCCGTATTCATCCACTCCTGGACGTAGGCCTTTCCTATACTCTTCCATTTGTCTCTGTCCTGTGCTTTTTGGTACCAATTTTTGCCGGCGGTTTGCTTGATATCATCAAGCCATCTTATTTGTGGTCTTCCTCTGCCCCTTTTTGTTTTCCTGGGTCGCCATTGTGGAATTTTAGTTGTCCAGCGTTCGTCTGTTTGTCTTGCGACGTGTCCAGCCCATTGCTACTTTAGTTCTGCGACTCTTTGTTCTTCTCCTGATTTCGTCGTTTCTGACTCTATCTCTTAGCGTTATGCCGAGCATGGCTCTTTCCATAGACCTCTGCATCATTCTCAATTTGTTTGCAGTTATTTTTGTTAAAGCGTTTGTCTCTAACCCGTAGGTGGTTACAGGAAGCACATACGAATCGAAGACTTTTCTCTTAAGATTTATGGGTATGGTGTTGTTTCTTAGTATGTACCCTAGTTTCCCGAATGCTGCCCATGAGAGTTGTATTTGTCTTGATATTTCTTTTAAGCGGTTCTCCTTCCCCAGCACTATTATGTGGCCCAGATAGTTGTATTCTGTGACGTTTTTAATAACAATATTGTTTATGAGTATAAGTGGGTTTTCGGGGCTCATAATTTTCGTTTTGTTGTGGTTCATTTTTAACCGTATTGTCTCTGATGCCTGGTTGAGTTCTTTAAGCATTTCAGTGAGTTGGTCTAGGTCTTCTGATACCAGTATGATGTCGTCTGCAAATCGTAGATGACTAAGGTATGCTCCATCACATTTTATTCCTTTGTTCTCCCACTTGAGTCTTTTGAAAACCTCTTCTAGGGCACTTGTGAACAGTTTTGGAGAAATTGTGTCTCCCTGTCTTACTCCGCGTTCCACTTTGATAGTGTTGGTTAAGTCTCCTTTATTAATTCTTACATGTAGTAGTGCGTTTGTGTATATATGCTCGATGATTGCTGTGTACCTGGAATCAATTCGTGCATTTTCCATGGATTTAAGTATGTGCTAAGTTTCGACTGTGTCGAAGGCTTTGTGGAAATCGATAAAGGCCATATGGATGGGTACGTTGTATTCCGTGGTTTTTTCAATAAAATTTCTAATCGTTTGTAGATGGTCGGTTGTGCTAAAGCTCTTTCGGAATCCGGCTTGCTCTACTGGTTGATACTCGTCAAATTTAGTTGTTAGTCGGTTGGTTATTATCCTTGTAAAAAGTTTATAAACGTGAGACAATAGACTGATCGGTCTGTAGTTCTCTATGTTGGCCGTGTCTCCTTTCTTGAATATTAATATAACTTTAGCCTCTAGCCACTTTTCGGGTATTCTGCCTTCGTGTAGACATTTATTGAACAGGACTGTGATTGAGTTCAGTAGTGTTTGATCTCCTAGTTTGATCATCTCTGCAGTGATATTATCAGTCCCGGGGCACTTACTATTTTTTAGTTGTCTTAGAGCCTTCTCCATTTCTTCTGTGGTAATGTCGGGTATTTCTTCCGAACCCACGTTTGTTACATAGGTTCTTGCGCCGTGATCTCTCTTAGTTGTGGAATTGAGTTTTGCATAGAAATTCTTCACTTCTTCAAGTATAGCTTTCTTGTTGGATAGTATTGTGCCATTTGCTGTTCGTAACTTGATTATGTTGGATTTGCCGTTAGATAGTCTTGATCTCAGTACCTTCATGTTGCAGTTCTGTTCGATGGTTTCCTGGATAGTCTTTGTGTTATGAGTTCTTATATCTTTGTGTATCGCCTTTTTGATGTTTTTGTTGGTTTCTTTGTATAGAACTGTTCCTCTAACCATATTCCTGCGTGTCTTTATTAAATCTAGTGTAGACGAGGAAAGTTTATTGTTAGTAGGTGTTTTCTTTGCGGTGGTAGTGCATATCTTTTTTACGCTTATTTGGATACTTGTTTCTATATTTTGGGATAGTTGCTCGATATTTAGTCCGTCTGCAGGTTGTAACCTTCTTTGAAGCACCCTATGGTATTTGTCCTTCTTCAGTGTCAGCTCTTGTATCGTCGGGTAGCGCTGCTTTCTAGTTAGTTTGTTTCTTTCCTTTTGTAGGTCAAAATAGAAGTCGGCTCTTACCATGCGGTGGTCGCTGCCCGTGCTCATCTTGTTTAGCACTGTTACATCTTTGCATATAGATCTGGTGTTTAATATTATGTAGTCTATCTCGTTTTTTGTAATGCCATCTGGGCTTTTCCATGTCCACTTTCGTTGTGGTGGCTTTTGGAAGAATGTATTTAGGCAGTATAGGTTTTCTTTAAGTAGGAAGTTTATCAACATTTCACCTCTTACGTTTCGATTGCCTGATCCAAAATTTCCAATGTTTGCGTGGTCTCCGTGTATTCGTTGTCCTATTTTGGCATTTAAATCGCCGGTTATGATGGTGTATTTGGCTTTTTCCATTCTTCTGGCTTTTGAAATATCCTCGTATATCTCTTCAACTTCTTCGTCCTCCGACGCACTAGTTGGTGCATATGTATGTATTATTTGTAAGGTATATCGTTTGTTTAATTCCAGCGTGATGTAGATTACGCGAACTGATATAGCTTTGTATCCCGTTATTAGGTGTTTGATACTCTTGTTCACCATAATGCCAACTCCTCCAATATGCTGGTTTGTATCCGAGTTGTTTTGATATAATATGTGTCCGCTTTTCAGTGTTGTCACCTTTTCTCCTGGTAATCTGGTTTCGCATAGGCCGATGATGTGCCATTTGATATTCTTCAGTTCTTCTTCGAGTTCTGTTAGGTGTTCTTCATCTTTCATTGTTCGGATGTTGTATGTGGCTATGAATAGGTGTCTTTTATTTAAAGTTTTAGCTGAGTCGTTTCCCCCCCCCCCCCCCAGAATCCTTGGGGATGACTGTGCGTACAGTGTCGGATTGTGAGTTTCAAGCAGGATGTACCGGGTAAATATTACCGCTCGTGCAGGTGAGGTTGACAATTGGACTAGCGGTTGCTCTTTTTTTGCCTTTGTCCCTTACATCCCCATTTCTAGTTATCTTTTTAAAAAGCATTACAAAAATTGTGACTATTGCTTTTTGCGCAGACTTTTGCTTATTTGCTTTCCTGGACTATTATGAGTTTTTTGCATACTTTTGTTTTGTGGGAAAACCCCAGTAAAGTAGGTAGGTCTTATTCTAAGTTACAACTCTTTAGATTGACTATTTTGTACCAAAGTAGAAACCTTTGGTACAAAATAGTCAATTTTTTTTGTAAATGTTTTTTACACACTTTTTGTTTGGGACTGAGCAGGTTAAAAATCATTGCTTGTTCTCAAATCTACATGTAGAATTTTAAAAACATTATTTTTTGATGTTTCTATTTTAGTGAATCAAGACTAAATCTTTAACTTTAATGATTTTGTTAAGTTGTGCTTTTAGCGGTTTTCCACAGTTTGGGTAATCCTGAATGGGTTTTCTGTTTTAATTGAACTGTTTGCACTAATATTAGACTTGAAAATAAAACGGGCAATTTTTTTGTTATAAAATTATTTGGGCTACTGCTTTTTTTTTCAATACAAAAATTATGTGTTTTTGTGTTCAAGTTACAAACTACTTTATAGCTTAGTAAACAACTTGAAAAACGTTGCTTATGTTTAGAATATTAGGACTTTTAGTGTTTTGTTAAACTTTCTGGTTTTGGTGGAATTTCAAAGTTTTGTTAACACTTCTCAACTGTTAATCTGATTCAGATTAATAAACTATTGATTTATTACATTTTGAAGTCTCTGGAGCAACTTTAATGTTTTATTAAACAATTTTGTACTTTGTTTCTATGTTAGAAGTCTTGAAACTTATTTAGTTTTTGAAAGCACTTTGCTATTTAGTTTAAAGTTTTTGAGCATTTTTAAAGGTTACATTACAGAACTTTTATACTTGGCTTGAAGTTTTTGGGCACTATAAAATAGTTTTGAATCAGAGCTTCTGAATTTACGTTTACATAAGAAATGGTGTTAATAGTTTTTCTAGACTGATGTGCCAACACTTTAAACTAATTCTAAACTTTAATTGACAATCAATCACTGGTTTTAGTTAGTATATGCAATAGGTTTGAACTTATAGAAGTATTTATTATTACATTTTGAGGTTTTAAAACTTTAGTTAACGGTTCTATACTTTGTTGTAGATGCATTGTAGGAGTTAGCTAGAAGTGAGTCATTATTGAATTTTCTGGAATAATTCACGATTCAACTTCGAACTAGGAGAAACTGGAAATTGTTGATTAATGTTTTTCTTCTCTAACTACAAAGCATCATATGAGCTAAGTAAAACCTGATTCTTATTAAAATTGTTACTTCTTCTTTTCAATTTTTTTTAATTTGGTTTTAGACAGTCTTTAGCTGGTTTAATTTCGTCATTTAAATTAAATTAATGTTAAAAAACTTCAATATTTGATCATTAATTTTATTTATAAATTAGTCCGATTGTGATAAAAAATTCAATTGACAAAGTGATAAAGTAATAAAGTATAAACTATTAATTTGAAAACTTTGCTATAATAGATAAAATCTGAAATAAATTACATTATCCGATTATAAATGATCTAAATCCGGCATTTACTATAAAATTTAGGAAACAGGATTTGGTTTAAACATTTTAAAATCCGGCCATTAATTAATTAAACCGGCTAATGTAAAAAAAATACTATTAGATAATAAAGGTTAATTATATGTTATAAAATCTAGCTGTTAGTAAAATAAATAAAATAAAAGTAATTGATTAAAAATCAGGTCATTATATAAAAATCCTGTTTAGTAGAATTCGGAAATCAATCGGAAAATGAACTATTTCATTTTATTATTTTGCTTAGGTGTTATCTTTTTCTAAGCCTCTTAGTATCTTTATAAACTTGTAAATTTCTTTTGTTTATATTTGTTAAATAAGTTACGAAAGGGTTCGTATAATGTATGAGGATTTTTCTGGATGAAATATGATGATGAAACGATATCTTGGAAATACATATTGTATAATATAAAAGGGCTGAAGGTGTCGGGGCTGTGATTGATAAAGATAATGAAAGAGTATAAAATAAAACAAAAAAATATATATTTGGTGAAGGAGGCGCGCGCGCGATTGTGTTCCACCACTTCGGGCCGGTGTTATCCTGCAAGTGTGACTCACTGTTGCCAGTCCATGCCAGTAATGCCAGTCGCGCACAACTCGCAACCTGCTACTCATCGCGCAACGCAATCCCCCGTTGAAAAAAAAAATAAATCCACGTGCGCCTACTTGTCAGATCAAAAATAAATAATTTGAAACAAACTAGGATCGATTATTTTTTTGTGTGATTATGTGAATTGTGTTTGTTATTTTGTGTTTTTGTGTTTACCGCAATGTTTGTGACTGTGTATGCTTTCTATAGCCGAAGCGATTTATTTTATTAATTATTTTTACTGTGAATAAATCCAGCTTAAGATGTCCAGACGGAAACAGAGCAACCCGAAACCGCTGAAAAGTAGGTGGATTCAATCAATTAATGCATGCTTAATTTTTTGGCGCGTTTTCAGTCATCAAGGACCTTAATATAAAAATAGGACAATGGATTGATTATAATTGTTTTTGAAATAATTCCATACAACAGTATAGATATGGTATCTACACAGGCACATTATATATTGTTATCAATAGTCATGATAACAATATAATGTCCAATGTTATCAGCAATTTTATCGTTGGCTTTTTATGTTGTGTGCGTTTTAAATGTATTATTATTATTAAAATAGCTTGAAACTATAGATTATTATCGTTGTGATAAGAAGCGACAAAAATTATTACATCCAGGAAGCATTTTCCCTATCAATTCAATCCTCCAGATTTTGACTCCCACCGTCTTCTCTCTACTCCACGCACAAAACCGCGCGCGTTATCTACGATCTGTTATGTACCCTTTCGGCCTTGCACACACTTCATAATGGACAATGAAGTGAAAGTTCACATGATTTTGCAGATATATTTTTTTTACTGCGATATTAAATTTATATGAAAAGTATATTATAGCAGTGGGAAGCAGCGAGTGGTGTTGCAAAAATCTGTTATCAAGATTGAGCTGTTGAGTTGTAATGAAATAATAAGCTATTAAAATTTTGTTGTTTTCTTTTTGATATCGGATTTGGTATTGAGACGTTTCGGTTTTAATTGCTGATTGTGTTGAGCTGTGTAAACAACATTGGAAATCATAATGGATTGATAAGGATTGCGGAGAAAACATAATTTTTCACATTGTTATGTTTTTTTAATTGCTTTGAATTAACTTTGTGTTATTAGAACAATTGTTTAATTTTTATAAGGCTGAAAAGTCTATGATGGATAGATAACCTATTTGCATATACTTCAGTTTATTTATTTATTTCAAAAGAAGTAAAACAATTTTAATGAAATTACAACTGCAAAATTTAAATTTTATTTTGAACTTTTTTTTGCTATTTTTGCTTATTGTTTACAATTTTTATGGGGACGAAAAGACCCAATTTTATACAGTAATGTTTCTTATTTATTGAATACTGAATTCTAGGAACTTAATTCATTTTTATTGCAAATGTAGCGAAGCAATTGGCCATTGAAGATTCAATAACGCATTTGTTGTTGAAGCATGAAATTAAGCAATCAATTGGGATGCAATTTTTGGCCTAACTTGTGAATGTAAATTGTGCATTATTATATTTGTCACACTAGTGAATATATGTTTCGGAAATGCGGAGGGGAGTTAAATTCTTTAAAGTTCTTTTCTAGATATTGTATATCCGAAGAATGATTTTGCGCAATCCGCATTAACAAATAATCAGTTACCATCTAGCTCCCTCTATTGGCAGAGATGTTTAGATTAGAGTTTAAAGACTCGTTTTTTTAAAGTAAATATAATACAATTTTATTATAACTGTTAATCATATTTTAATAACAAGATATATTGTTTCGGTTTTGGGCCTCATCAGAGTTCTATTGCTGTTAGGCGGGCGACTCATACACTGCAGAACTTTTTATGATATATTGAATGCTTATTTTGTGATGATTCTAAGATTATATTTTATATCTTTTCTCGTCTTCATTTTTGATTTTATACTTGAAAGTGTCTGGATTTATTATCAAAATTTTTAAGGAGTTATATATTGCATATACATTTATTGGAATCTTTATTGGGATGCGAAGATTTAGACATATTTGGGTTTTAATGTTTTTTTAAATTTGAACAATATGCAAATCTATTAACGCTTAATTCAAAGATTCACATTTTGTTTGAATAAATTTGCAAAAATAAAAGAAATTTTCCGTATCACTTTTAAGATAACAATAACAATTCAAAGAAACTACAAGAAACAAAGTGGAGCAAGCAAGTATCCTGCCTGTATAACGTAAAGTTGTTAATAAGGTTTGGTTTAATAATAACGTGTGTGTGTCATTCATTAGCACGAATTACTGCTTGGCATTTTTAGGGACTTTGAGGCAGGCGTATGAGCCGACGGATATCTTCTTGTGGTATATTCTCTAATTTTTTCATTACGGAATTTGTTAGCTAAAGAAGGATCTGAGGTGGATCTGGGCAACAAATCCTAATGGGACTTTGGAGACACCAATCCATAGTTTGAATTTCTTGATGCTGAAGGTAGTTCATAGTGAGGCCGCAGTATAGGGCCTTGCGTTGTCTTGCATAAACACAAAATTTGGGCTTATACCATAAGGGGCTGGTATAACATGATTTTTTAGGACAAAATTGATGTACCGTTCAGCGTTCAGCTTTGTTTTTTTATTAAAATTAATTTTGCACCAAATCATTACAGATTCACCACCATATTTTTTGACTACTTGTATGGTTTGTGCAGAATTGCGTTCATATACACGTACTCGATCATCACAACGAGTTAAACAAAATTGTAAATGTGAATCTGTGAAGAGTACTGGTCTTCACTGTTGAAGTTGCTATGTTTACAAGCAAAATATAAACGATACCTTATGTGGTACGGAGTTAAAACAGGTTTTTGCACAGGTTTTTTTGGTCTCAGGTTAGTTTTTCTCAGTCTATTCTTAACTAATTTTACACTTTACCATTTTATAAACAAAATTTTGTACTTTTCAACCGTTTTTGGCCGAATTTTTGTGGTTTTTAAAAATATTTTATTGTTTTATGACTTTTTAACAGTTTGTGATCAGTTTTTATAGTTTTTGGCAATATTCCCATACTTTATGGCCGGATTTTGTTATTTTTGACAATTTTTAAACAAAAAGTTGCACTTTTTTAACCGTTTTTGGCCGGATTTTAATTTTATCTAAAGATATTTTAATGTATTATGAATAGAATGTTCCACTTTTCAACTGTTAATGACTAAATTTTAGTGCTTTCTGATAATATTTTGAAATTTTAATGTCAAATTTTAGTTCTTTCCAACAATATGTTGATATTTTTTTGACAATTTATTAAAAGAATTTTGCACTTTAACACTTTATAAACAAAATTTTGTATTTTCCAACAATTTTTGGGCGGATTTTGTTTTTTTAAATTTTGTTTTTATTGTTTTATGACTTTTTATAAATAGAATGTTTCAGTTTTTAATAGTTTGTGATCAATTTTGATAGTTTCTGACAATATTCCTATACTTTATGGCCGGATTTTGCTATTTTTGACAATATTTAAACAAAATGTTGCACTTTTTCAACCGTTTTTGGCCGGATTTTAATTCTAGCTAAAGATATTTTAATGCTTTATGACCGGATTTAGCCATTTTTGGCTATTTATGAATAGAATTTTGCACTTTTTAACAGTTAGTGACAAAATTTTAGTACTTTCTTACAATATTTTGAAGTTTCAAGGCTGTATTTTAGTTTTTTTTAATAATATGTTAATATTTTTGACATTTTATCAAAAGAATTTTGCACTTTAACATTTTATAAACAAAATTTTGTACTTTTTAATCGTATTTGGCCGGCTTTTGGTTCTTTTAAAACTTTTTTAATTGTTTTATGACTTTTTATAAATAGAATGTTTTGGTTTTGAACAGTTTGTGATAAGTTTTAATAGTTTCTGACAATATTCTCAAACTTTATAGCCGAATTTTGATATTTTTGATATTTTATAAACAAAATTTTGCACTTTTTAACTGTTTTTGGCCGGATTTTGATTCTATCTAAAAATATTTTAATGTTTTATGACCGGATTTACTTGTTTTTGGCTTTTTATGAATAGAATTTTTCATATTTCTACAGTTTATGGCTAAATTTTAGTGCTTTCTTACAATATTTTAAAGTTTTAAAGCCGGATTTTAGTTCTTTCCAACAATATGTTGATATTATTGACATTTTATTAAAAGAATTTTGCACTTTAACATTTTATAAACAAAATTTTGTACTTTTCAACCGTTTTTGGAAGGGTTTTGGTTTTTTTTTAAATTTTGTTTAATTGTTTTATGACTTTTTAGAAATAGAATGTTTTAGTTTTTAACAATTTGTGATAAATTTTGATAGTTTTTGACAATATTCTCAAGCTCTATAGCCGAATTTTGATATGTTTGATATTTTATAAACAAAATTTTGCACTTTTGAACCGTATTTGGCCGGAGTTTGATTCTAAGATATTTTAATGTTTTATGACTGCATTTAGCCATTTTTGGCTATTTATGAATAAAATTTTGCACTTTTCAACAGATATTGACTAAATTTTAGAGCTTTCTGATAATATTTTGAAATTTCAAGGCCGGATTTTAGTTCTTTCCAACAATATGTTGATATTATTGACATTTTATCAAAAGAATTTTGCACTTTAACATT
The DNA here is from genome assembly GCA_963932245.1 of Tachinus rufipes. Lineage (NCBI taxonomy): Eukaryota > Metazoa > Arthropoda > Insecta > Coleoptera > Staphylinidae > Tachinus > Tachinus rufipes. Next base: position 21,480,623 of record OZ010741.1, read on the forward strand.
TTATAAACAAAATTTTGTACTTTTTAATCGTTTTTGGTCGGATTTTAATTCTATCTAAAAATATTTTAATGTTTTATGACCAGATTTAGCCATTTTTAGCTATTTATGAATAAAATGTTGCACTTTTCAACAGTTAATGACTAAATTTTGGAGCTTTCTGATAAATTTTAAAATTTTAAGGCCGGATTTTAGTTCTTTCCAACAATAAGTTGATATTCTTGACATTTTATTAAAAGAATTTTGCGTTTTAACATTTTATAAACAAAATTTTGTACTCTTCAACCGTTTTTGGCCAGATTTTGTTTTTTTTTCATTTTTTTTTATTGTTTTACAACTTTTTATAAATATATTGTTTTGGTTTTTAACAGTTTGTGATAAATTTTGATAGTTTCTGACAATATTTTCAAACTTTATAGCCGAATTTTGATATTTTTGATATTTTTGATATTTTATAAACAAAATTTTTGCACTTTTTAACCGTTTTTGGCCGGAGTTTGATGACTTTTCAACAGTTAATGACAAAATTTTAGAGCTTTCTGATAAATTTTGAAATTTCAAGGCCGGATTTTAGTTCTTTCCAACAATATGTTAATATTTTTGACATTTTATCAAAAGAGTTTTGCACTTTAATATTTTATAAACAAAATTTTGTACTTTTCGTCGTTGAAACTAACACATTGAAGACTAAATTTAAGCAGTTTGTGAACATTGACCTTTGACATTTGTGGCTTATAAGATTCGGGAAATACTGCATTTGGTAGTTTGTTCCATGTGTCAATAGTAAAAGGTGGTCCAACCGAAACGCACGATGTTAATTGTAAATAAAACAAAAAGCTTTGGTGGCATACCTCTATCCGATGGTCGATATTTTCAATGACTCTGAGACATAATTGAGGTCGTTAATATGCCGAATTATCTCATCCTTTAGTAGCTCTTGAATTGTTCTTGGTTTATTGACGTACACTTTTTCTTTTAAATGTCCCCAATGAAAGAAGTCTAGCGGTGTCAAATCACATGATTGTGATGGCCAATTAACATCGCCACAACGTAAGATAACACGGCCATTGAATTTCTCGCGCAAAAGAACTATTGATTTGTTGGCTGTGTGGCAAGTGGCACCATCCTGTTGGAACTACATATTGTCCAGGTTTATATCTTCAATTTCTGGCCACAAGAAGTCCGTTATCATCTGTAACGGTAACTGCTTGGTCGACCTCATTTTCGAAGAAGTCCGGTCTGATGACGCCGCCAGCCCATAAACCGCAAACCAAATGCGGCAATTCTGCTTGTTAACGAATCCACTGAGGTGAAAGTGTGCTCGTCGCTGAAGATGATTTTCTTTGTAAAGTCATTATTCACTTCTGTTTGTTCAACCAATCATTTGGCGTATTGACTATACTTGAAATGGTGTAAATTCAAATCTTTATTCAAAATTTGCATCAGTGATGTTTGTGAGATGTTCAATTGTTGGGCACGACGACGAGTCGAGGTTGATGGTTCTTCTGCCAGACTATCGCAAACAACAGCAATGTTTTTTGCAGAACAAACTGGGCGAGCGTGAACAGGTGTTTTCACATTTCTTACAGACCCAGTTTGCTGAAATTTGCGCACAATTCTCCCGATTGTGGACACAAAAAAATTACGAAGTGCACGAAATGAATTTTGATTTGAACACCCATTTTTGTAAAAGGCTTCAACAATCTTAACGCGCTGCTCAATTGTGTACTTTTCTATGATTGAGTTTGCCAAACACTGAAACAAAGAAATATCAAATTAAGTTGGGCAAAAAACTTGACGTTAAGGTGTGACTCACAATTAACATTGTGCATTATGGTTGACTAATTACAATTAAAAAAATTTCTTTTAAAAGTTTTGGTCGTACATCTCTAAACTGTCAGTGAATATTTGTTAGAATTCTTAGCAACCCTTATACTACGAGTAAATATTTGTTTAGATGGCAATATGTGTTTTATTTTGTTTGAACAATGTTCATGGAAATATCTATAAAAAGTGCAAAGATCTGCAACATTACGACTGTGTTGTTTTCCATTTAGATATGGATTCGTTGTTTAGTTTAATATTTGGTACTGATGATACTTTAGATTTAGATTTTGAAACAGGTAGAAGTTGAGTTTTTTTAGAGTTAAAATTGACCATGTTGGGAATGCCCCATTTAGATATTGTTTTGAGATCTTTGTTTATAGATGCTACAGATTTAAGACGCTCTGCTATATTTGTCGATATGGTCTTTGGAAAGTATGTACTATGAAAGGTGCTATCATCTGCAAATTTATGAATAGGACTTTTAGTTATTTGAAGAAATTTATTAATGTAAATCAAAAATAAAGTTGGCAAAAGAGCAGAACTTTGAGGAACACCAGAAGTTGGTATAATGGCAAGAAGCACCGTACATGGTCCGGATCTTTCTAGGCAGCATAGAAACAACGGATTTGCTTTTGTATATGAACCTATTCATCGGACTATGGACTCAAGTACTCTTTACTGAGGAGTTTTGCTTTTGCTTGCAAACTCCAAATGTTTTTCAAAGAGTTGCAGAAGGTGTGACGAACTATATTCTCAATATTTGATTATGGTGTTGTATGGTTTTTTGCAAACGGAGTTTGTGTTGGCTTCTAACGCATATAGGTATATGAACGACGGTGAGATAGCTCAGTTATAGAGCGTTAGCTAACAGTGCGGGGTTTGATGTCCGAATATGACTAAAATTATAACTTGCTCTTTATCCACCGGGGGGATTCGGAAGTCACCTAATAAGCCGTTGGTCCTATCAACCCTCTTCAAACAAGTTGTAAAGACTTCTGGGGCGATGTAAAATTGCTGTAAAACGCGCAATAAAGAAAAACATGTTCTTTAAGATCATGAGGAACTTTTTGCACCTCATTGGCGACGATTTTGTATTAATGCATGATAATGCAATGTTAGGGTTGTTAATGAATACCTCGATGACGTTAATATTAACCGAATGGAGTGGCTTTTGTGAATTGCATCGAACGTTTAATAGGAAGACCGATTAAAGCTCGTATCTCTGTCTCAGCTATTCTAGTCAAGTTGATTTCTGCTTTTTAGCAAAAATGGGATTTAATCGAAAATGAAACAATAACGAACTTGGTTGATTTTCATTTGTATCTTAACGATTGTGTCATTTGTTATTTTTATTAAAATCTTTGTTTTGTCTAATTTATTGTTTGACTGATGTTCTTATTAAATTTAAACAACAATGACCAATAAAAAGTAATATCAAAACATATTTTTGCGACAATGAAATAATTCACATTTTAGAATTATACTTAATTTTTTTATAATTTATGCACTTTTAACGATAAAAATTTTGAAGTGATCTACAAAATCAAAATTTGAAGATATTTTACGTGCTTACTTATCCACTCAAGTGTCCGACATCAAAAGATTTGATAACCGCCCGGGTGGTGTAGTGGTTTGCGTACTCGACTGCTATATCAGGGGTCTTGGGTTTGAGCTTCAAGCCCCCTATCTGGAGTGTCAGTTTTTCTGGTTAAGAAAAAATGTGTTGTGATGAGTACGTTTTTTTTTTTTGAAAAGAAGAAAAACTTTAGTAGGTTCCGTGTACTGTCTCGATGTTGCGTGCACGTTAAAGAACCCAATAATTTAGGTTGGAATTTTTGAATTTTCGGCAAAATTCCCAAATGTGGTAGTTTTAATCTCTGGCGTCGGTGATTAGCCTTAGCAACAGAAATAGACCGACATTAAATGAATGAACTAACCTAACCTAATCAAAAGATTTGATGTTTGAATGTTATAAGTCATTTTGTCACAAGAGAAGGTTGTGATTCAACTTTTTTATAATTAACATTTGGGTGGACGAGTGGAACATTTCAGAGCATGATAACGAATCGGTAGTTCAGAATGGAGTGGCCCATCCACCTACCTAAGTTATCCGTTATCAAGAGATTTGATGTTTGACCTCTATGCGAATGTCAGAAGTTATTTTGTTGGAAGAGAAGATTGTGATCCAACTTCTTGATAATTAACACTTGGGTGGGTGCGTAGGACTTTCTAGCGCATGATAACGAGTCAGTAGTTTTTAGTGGAGTAGCCCACTTAATGTCAAGTGTCCAACATTAAAAGATTTGATGTTTGACCTCTCTGAGGATGCCAGAAGCAATTTTGTCACAAGAGGAAGTTGTGATCCAATCTCTTAACAACTATCACTTGGGTGGGCGGGTGGGCCACTCCAATCAAAACTACTGACTTGTTGTTATGCTAAGGACTGTCCCAACCGCCCACCCAAGTGTTTGTCATTAAAAGATTTGATGTTTGACCTCAGAAGTCATTTTGTCACTAGAGAAGATTGTGATCTAACTTCTTGATAATTAACACTTGGGTGTGTGGGTGGGTGGGATTTTCTAAAGCATAATAGTTTGGAGTGAAATAGTCCACCTAGATGTCCGACATCAAAAGATTTAATGTTTTCCTTCTTTGCGGATATCAGAAGTCAAAACAAAAAAAAAAAAATTTACGATGGAGACTTTTTGATTATTGAACTTTTGTTGTAGATGAGCATTTACTTAGATTGGTGCCGAAATAATTATTGCGTGACTTACTGGAAGTGCATTTTTTGACTTTTGATAAAAGCATTTTTAAATATTTTTAAAAATTGAAGAAATATGTAAAAATTAACTCAGACTCATAAAAAATGTAAGAGTTAAAAAAAACAAAGTTTTATTAAATTGAATATTTAATGGATCCCCAATAGAAAATCACGTCACTCTAAGACTAGAGATTTAACAGTTTAGAAAAAAAAAAGGAAAAATGAAAAAAAAAACACGGTTTTTTTCTGTTTTTTATTGAACATTGAAAAAATTGGAAAAATTGGAATAAATAAAAAAAACAAAACATTTACTCTGTCATAAAAAAAAAAATCGGGGATTTACCTAAATACGGATGGGAATCACCGGTGACTTTGCGCGCGTCTCATTTTCTTTCATGTTTATTACATGCATTTTTTAATCAAAACAATTTATAAATATTATTTGAAATACTTATATTTAATAATCTAAATTAATTCTAGTTATTAAAACTCTTTTTTTTCTAGTTTACAGAAAACGATTAATTTTTTCCAAAATTTTCGTTTTTTTTTCCAATTTTTTTTTTTTAGAAAAAAACGTTTTTTTTAAGCTCAATTTTTCCGGAAATTTTTGAAATTTTATCTAGGACTTTTGCTTGGACAGAGCATCTACCGCTGTCGATGGTTTACCTCAAGAGTAGCAATAAATATCAATCAAAAATGGTATTTGTTTTTTTTTTTCAAAACATTGACGATGGTTGCATAAGCGGTAAACATTTTGAAGCAAAAGGCACAGAATTGGAAACTGGAGATTATTTTACATAAGAAACAAAAAAAAAACATTTTTTAAAAATAAATTTTTAAATGTTTATCAAACTATAAGTGATGCCATTACGAAAGTTGATTTTTTTTTTATTGCAACAAAAACTATTTGTTTTACAGACTTTTGGATTGGCAGATCATCAATCAACAAGGTTGTTTGGTGGCTAACTGTAGGGACGATTAATAATAATAATAATAATAATAATAATAATAATAATAATAATAATAATAATAATATCGGTATTTTTTAATTGATTTTTTGTTCAAAACTACGTGATCCTTTTGCTTTGACAGAGTACCTAACGGAGTCTCTCTGCTTTAACTGGAAGTGGGATATTTTGCTGTTTTTAGACACGGCAACTGATCAAACAATTACAAAAATATTTAATTTTTTTTTTAAATTTTTTTAAATATTTTATATGTATCTACTACCGACTGCGCCATTCTGGTGATTTTTTATTATTTTTTGTTAAATCATTACATTTTACATAAATTATTAAAGAACTTTTGATTGTACTTTTTATACATTTATACAGTTTTATTTATTTATTGAATTTGAGCTATTATGCTAATTTATTTCTTTATAGTTTTGTTTAGTTGTGCACTATTTTACTGCAATTAAGATCATCTTACATTTTAATACATTTTAATTCACATTTACGTTTATTTATTTTTTGGGTTATTATTATTATTTCTTTGAACAATTTTTGTTAGTTATTGTATTTATTTACAATATGTTCTAATAGCATTCTGTAATTTTTCCATTAATTTAATAATATCTTGTGACGCATACTTTTATGTTATCTAATAATATTAATCATTCGACAATCATATGATATGCAAATTACAACTAGCAATATTTTAAAATTATTTCTGAAAGTAATAAATTATATTATAAAAATTTCTCATAATAAAAAACTATTTATTTAAAAATCAAACAAACTTTTTGTGTTTGGTACACAGCGCGTAAACGTGTGATTATTAAATAATTAGCAGAATAAAAGCGAAGACGATAATAATAACAGCTGTTGACGGAAATGGTTATTATTTAATTTTTATTTTCACATACACGGACACAATAATAATTTTTTTATTGCTGCCGAGCGCGCACACTCATTAATCTTTGGAAATGAGCGTCAAACGCGTTGATATTATTGTATCGGATTTATCAGTTCCTGTCAATCTCCGACTAAAAATGCATCAGTTAACCTCCACGGCCCAGGTATAAAATAACGAAAGCTGGATATAATTAACAAACGAATTGTATTTGGACACACAATAATATAAAATAAATATTTGATTATAATTCCGATAATTATTTGAATAAAAATATAATTTGTGTGTGTAATGCTATGATTGATACCACAATATTTTTAATCTGATAAGATAAGCTACCAAAATAACTATTACAGTATAAGATTAATTATTATGATAGGAAGGCAGCATTGAACATTTTATGCTAATAAAATTGTTGAATTTTTATATAGAAAAAAAGTTGTGTTAAGATAAATTATTAAAACACTGTATTGAAGTTATCTTTACAATTATAAATATGAATGAAGTGGGTGCTATCTGAGACTATTTAAGCGTATAATTATTCCACATTATACCTACGGTCGGGGGTCCAGACATCAGATACACTTTTTGTCCGTGTATAATATCGACGCGTTTTAATAATAACTTTTTATCTGTGAAATTTCTGGCCGCCAGAAATGTCCAGCCGTCGCTATCTAGATAAGCACTCACAAAGTTCGAATCGGACTGTAAACAGAGATTATGATATAAAATACTAATATTTATGTCGACAGCATCCGTAATCTCGGGAGGTGTACGACTGTGATAACCCGGTATTATCAGCCAGATCGTTATTATTATTTTTTTAATTTTGTTTTTATCTCTACCAATCCGGCAATTGTGTTGCGCAATCGGGAATAAATCGGTTAGACAAAGAGGCACTTGTTGTATTATTTGGTTTGATCGTTGAGGACTTTGATGCGACAGATAAATGCTGTGCACTTTGCTCTTTTCTATTTTTGTTTATCCATGTAGATCACAATGGCAGAATCCGATGCTATTTTTATAAAAGCTTTTATGGAAATTGAAATCTTTGATTGTATACTTATTCACTACAGAAATTTATTAACAATTAAGTAGATTTATTTAAATCAGTTTTATAATTGATAAACTGTACCCAGTTGGATCAAACCTGCGATCTCTAATCGTTCTGACTTACTTTGCTGCGAGTAACTGTGATTAGTATATGCTGTTGGCTACTCATATAACCTAAAATATAACATTTAAGGGAAAAAAATAAATAATTAGAGGTTATTGTGTCACGGAATACACATAACCTAAAAAATATTGACACCTGTGTATTTTTGAAGGCTTATTGTTGTGAATAATTAGTGATATTTGTGATTAGTGTGTCATGGCACTGATAGATAAATAAATTAAAAACAGGTGACACCTAATGTGCTGCTTAGAGATTACTGAGTTACGGAATACACATAACCTAAAAAATAATAACTTTTGTCTATTGCTTGAAGACTTGTATTTGTAAATAAATTAACATATATGTGATTAGTGTGTCACGGCTCTGACAGATAAATGACTTGAAAATAGTTTACACATATTAAGTGTAACATAAACATGATCGCTAAGCAGTTAAATCTTCAAAGAATGGCAAAGTTTTGGGTTTGCACGCAGTTGAATTGCTTTTGGAGTTTTTTGACATATGCCTTTCTATGTTAAGAGTGAGTGGGAAGAAGAGGGTTGAGTAGCTATTTAGGCTGAGGGGTGATTAGTGGGGAGATCACTTTTCTTATAATGCGATATGGTTGATTGGTCTCTTGATGGAGACAAGGGTCTGGTTCCGCCAGCCTGGCCAGGTCCAAATTGGAGTGGCAATCTAATTTAGTATTTTTTGGCTAAAGCTTCCAAATGCTGTTGCAGCGGTGGGATGCCTAGGTTGTTACGATTGTTTTAGTTTCTAACGTACCAAGGGGGCTCCGACTATCCGGCGCAGGGTCAGACTTTAAAATGCCTTGAGACGGCTGAGGTGGGTGTACAGCTGCCCAGATTGGATATTCTAAACGTAGTTTGAGGCTTGATGATGCTTTACACGAGCTCATCTTTAGCTTGTTTTGGATTGACAATCTGCTGTTCCACCGTAGCATCGGGATTAGAAGATTTTTTGTCATCTTGGTTTTGTCTAGAGTGGCCTAGACGTGGAGCTTATACGTCAGTTCTTTATCGAATGTGATGCCCAGATATTTTGCAGATATTGACTATGGAATTGGAGTTTTTTTGAGATATACGTTTCCGTGAGGTAATTTACGTCGCCTGGTGAAGAACACAGCTTTACTCTTTTCCGGGTTGATTCGCTACACTTGCAGACTGCTAGTAGCTTTTTGGAGTAGGATGGCGACCACCTTTGATGACTTGGAGCTATATATCAATTGGGTCATTTTTACCCCATCCTTCCAGCCCGAAGGCATGTCTGCGACAAAAAAGTTAAACAACATAGGCGATAAAAAAGAGCTTTGAGGTACTACAGCCTTGATCTGCCGTGTGGTAGAGACATGGTTTTGGAGTTTAACAGAAAATGTATTGCATTTTAGGTATGAAACTAGCAGCTTTAGAAAACGCAGTGGAAACTTTTGTCTATGCAGTTTAAGTAGCAAACCTTTATGCCAAACCATATCAAAGGCTTTTTTGAAATATACCACCCCTGTGGTTTTTCTCAGTATTTACGCCCCGTGTTGATGGTTGGGTAGATGAGAGTTAACATTGGCGTGCTCTTGGATGATCCAGAATTACTCTTTCTATGCCCTTGCTCAAGGTGCATAGGAGACTGATTGACCCATAGTTTGTTTGGAAACTTTTGGTCTTTTTCATAACTAATAAATATTTATGATTAGTGCGTTACGCCACTCAATAATAAATAACCTAAAAACAGTTGTTAGTTAGAGGTTATTGTGCTAAGGAATACACATAACTTAAAAAACATGGTTGTTTATTGTATTGCTTAAAGACACTGACAGATAAATAACGTAAAAGCAGTTGACACTTAATATGTTACTTAGAGGATATTGTTTCACATAACCTAACCTAACCTAACCTAACCTAACCTAAAAACTATTGACATCTGTCTATTGCCTGAAGACTTATAGTTCTGAATAAATTATCATATTGTTGATTAGTGTGTCGTGCTACTAACACATAAATGACCTAAAAAACACTTAATATGTTGCTTAGGTTAGATTAGTTTAGTTAGTTAGTTTGTAACGTGTAGTGCGTATAGAATGGCAGATAGGCCACTCAACTTACAGGTTATTGTAGTTGGTAGTAATGGAAACAATCTGGTGGGGCAGGTTTCCGGGAATCCTCCGGAAACCTTGCAGCCACTTCAGTGTCTTCAGTATAATTTTGGTCGTTCCTGAGAAAGGGGTTTTTATGTATCGCAAGTGTGCGGATTGAATCCGTTCGGCATGATCGGTCTTTGACGCGAGTGCGGAAGACGTTATAGTATAATTTGTAATATACATGTACTATGCCGACGCGGATAGTGTAATAAAGCTGATAGTGCACGACCTGGCGCCTTTATTATTATATAACAAACCCTACCCGTCCTTCCGTAAGACCCAGGCCCCGCCGACAGCTAGCCGGAGACGCCACCTCAGATGGTGCATCTTTGCAGCCAGTAGGGTGTTACAAGTTTTTATGTAGCGGAATACACTATAACTCGTGGTGTGAGTATATAGGTGTGGCAATCTCTAAACTATGACGTCAAGTGGGTGATAAGAACTCGCATTATTATTATGAATTTAAGTATGTGATTCGTGTGAATTGCGCGTTGCTATAGTTTCTATCACCCACCTGACGTCATGTTCACGATACACCATTATACTCACACCACGCTTTAACTTACAAAATGTTGGAAGATTGCAGCCGTCTCTGTTACATAACGTTTAGTTTTAATGTTTTTTTAAACCAGCCAAAAGACTGTAGACTGAAGTTTTACTTACAAAAAAGATTATTTTTTACGATTAACGATAGACGCTTTGGTGTGTCACCATTTTTACCGACAAGCTCACACATAGCGCTATCACCACAGACGCACTCACACAGAGTGCGGTCCCTGGAAGGACCTAAGTGATATACAGTGGCCGTACAGAATGTTTTTCTTTGGCGGGAAGTACAATGCCGTGGGATAGAGGTAAGCCTCTGTGATGTTGTTGGATGTTGAATCTTGGGTCTGGTAGGTTGTTAGGTTGTCGTTGGCAAGGCGGCGGCGGAAGAATGAATCGTAGACGGAATTTTAGTCACAGGACTTCTTTGTCAGGGCTCCGTTTTGGGGCGCTATCTTGAATGGAAAGTGAGTGACGGTTGGACGGAATTTTAGTTGTTCCAGACACTGGGCTTTGTTTGTCGAAAGCACGAAGTTGACGTTGCAATTTGCTTCAGGATCTTTTTGGTTTGGGCGGAGAATCTTCTAAAGACTTACGAAAATTGTCGGATTTGCACTCAGCGCCTACCGACTAAACTCGATCCAATTGAAAATACTTTTCTAACCCAGAGTAGTTGAACGTACCGTAAAATATGTATCATATTGCGTCTTACGACGCCAACCATATAGGCGTTACTTTAGATATGGCTTGCGTTTTTCATTTTCCTCTCACATTTTACCGTGCGAGGGTTCTTACTGCTGACAACAGAGTCGCTTAAGATGCAGTCATTTGTTTAAAAAATTTGCCATATTGGAATTTACGAGTGGACTGGATTGCAAGCTAGTTTTGCTCCTCTGCCGGTCGTGATTTCTGCAAACGGCGATTTTTATACCCTTGACTTGGCTGCCATTTTAAGAGATTCAGATTTGGGGTACTGAATTATTCAAGGAGATGTTATCCAGGTTTGCACTAGAAGTCCGGCTATTGATAACTATTCTCAAAGACGGGAGTAGTTCAAAAGGGCAATGTTAGGCTCAGCTTTTGCTTCTACCAATTTCGGTGCCTATTGGGTATCTGCCTCTCACTGTATGAGTGGAATGGATGGGGACGGCGTATTTCCAGTTTCCAAGAATTTTGGTTCACTTGTTAATGCCTCATTATGGGCCAGTTTCTTTGTCTGTCTCGTTTGGTCTTTTCTCTATGATCACGGTTGGTGTGTCGACTTTGGCTGTAATGTCGATGTGGTTAGTGGAGTTAAGTTTGCTTATACTCGCCTGTAATCGTGCGTATATTGCGTCACCGGTTGGTAGCAAGTATCGGTATACGTTCTCGATGACATTTGGGTTGCAGTAATGACCTTCCCAATGCATGACATTTTGAATGTCTATGGGGGCTTAGAGGAAATACTCTAGTTGTCGGGGGTCAGCCTGTTTAATGTCCGTCATCACCATGCAGTCATAGAACTAGTCTATTTTGCGACAAATCTTGCTTGTTATATTTAGCAAGAGAGCCTCTTGTACGAGGTTTGTGGTTTAGGTTCTACATAGGCCTTTGCCGGGATTTTTTTTTGGGGTGGTTGGTTTCCAAGATGGGGTTCTCCACAATTGTCTCGTAAATGAGTTTTGCGATGGTGACTTTGCATTTTGCTGGACAGCTTTGATTCACAGTCAAGCTGTGGTCGACATCGTTTTCAACCGGTAAGAGCAGCGTGGCAGGGGTGTCTGAGTCGGTTGCTGGGTAGCAGACCTTAACATCAACGTCTTCTACTTCTAGGTTGTTGACAGTTGCTGTTCTGTCAGGAGCGCAGCTATTGTAGCGTTTTGCTGGATATTGGGGCACGTGATATTTGTGCTTTACTTTAGTCGCGCGGTGGCGACGTCTTTGCAATTTATTTGCTATGCCTTTTGGGATAGCTCTGTCCACATCTGGATGGATTTTTGTATTGTTTGGGTATGTTTGGGAAACTAAAAGCACCAACCTTTTGAAGGTCCATGATTATGTCGGAGATGGCCGGTTTAAGGTTGAGAGCGTCCTCGCTCTCAATAAGGGTGTTCTTTGAGGTCGGTGAATTTATTGATGGCATTTTTGTAAACGAATTACGTTATCAACAGACATCTTCACTCAGAAGGCACACACTTACGTACTCACCTAGAGTAACCCTTCCTACGGACACGCTCACAAAGCGCTATCATCCCAGATGCACTCAGACAGAGTGCGGATTCCGGAAGGACTTATTTTTTTGACAATTTTGAAGAAAAAAGTACCTTACATTTTTTTTTTAAAAACGCTATCCTGAAAAGTTACAAACGATCAAAACATGAAAAAGGCTTAAATTTCTAATTTTTGAATATTTCTGTGGATACATTTTAAGATATCTCGAAGCGTAGTGCACGGTACTTCTTGAAGTTTTTAGGGTATCTTTTGCACATATAAAAGCACGTTTTTATCTATATTTGAGAAAAAAGAAAAAACCATTCAGTCAAACTGTCTTTTAAATTTTAGCAAAATTTTCAAAATTTAAGGAAACAAAATTTTGGCTATGAAAACCTATTTGTTAAATAATGTTGAAGAAAAAAGTACTTTTAATTTCAAATTTTTAACTATTTTTGGATACATTCTAAGATATTTCGAATCGTAGTGCACGGTACTTTCTAAAGTTTTCAGAGTATTTTTGGCACATATAAAAGCAGGTTTTTATTCTTATTTGAAAAAAAAAAGAAAATACCTGTCATCTTTTTTTAAGAAAAACTGTCAACATTTAAGGAAAAAAAATTTTGGCATAAAAAATGATTTTTTGAACCATTTTGAAAAAAAAAAGTTAATTCCAGTTTTTTTGTAAAAATGCAACCCTGAAAAGTTACAAAAGATCAAAAAATGAAAAAAAAATGCAAAAAATCGTTTTTTTCAAACTTTGATTGCTTATTACTCAAAAAGAGCTTATTGAAGAAATCTAAAAAAAATACAAAATCAGGACTCATGTAGAGAAAGGCATTTTTAGTGGTTTGAGCAAAATTAAATTTTTGTTTCGTACACTTGGCTCAGACATGACATACAGTTAAACTTGTAATAAAGGGCGTTGTGTTACCATTTCTTACATATATTTATACTTATACAAGTTATAATTTATAATAGTAATTGTGAAAAACCTTGAAAAACTTTATTTTATGTATCTCATGCTAGGTGGACAGACAATTTACATAATACACATCTATTGTTAAATTTAAATGATGAATTTGTTTCAGTTATCTGATGCAAATAAAATACGCCAAACAATGCGTTTCTTGCTCGTATAAAGGTTAAACTGGACTACAAACTCTTTAGACATATACAGTACAACTTACTTCGAATAGAGGGCATTTTGTTATTACTTTTTACATTATTTATACATAAAAGGTGTAATGATAATTGTGATTTTATGTAAATTGTCTTTCTGACTAGTGACAAGCTAGGCAAACTGATGAAAGGTGCATACCCTGAAACTCTAGTGTATACGAGTATGTCTTACACTGGAAAGCCATTTTTTATTAGTACATTTTGAAACTGTACAGTTGCAAAGTTGTTCATGCGTTTTAGAAATTATCAATGCATTCTGATAGTTGGCAGTATCGTTATGAAATTTCTAAAACTCTACGAAAATTGTCAAAACTATAGAATATTAGGCTTACAAAACTGCAACTAATAACTAAAACAACTAAGATTACTAGTCACGTATGACTTCTACAAGATTGAATGACATTCTGTCACCTTTGTGGTATACTTTTAATCAATCTTTTGATATCTTTTTAAGGTATGTTGACCTATTTTTCTTGAAAAGCCAACAAAAGCTGTTAAAGACTGTTCTGGGGCCACAGATCTAATTTGATTTCTTATTTGAACGTTGGAGCAACCGAGGTTTTGATGGGTTGAGTTGGGCGTCTTTTTGCTAGTGACAATAATTTTGCACAACGTCAGAGAGTAATGCCGACAATCGACGTTGATTTGCCAAAGAATTGGGTTTCTTTTTGCGCCGGCTACGGGCTTTTGCGACGAGGTGTTTCGAGTAAGTTTCTTATATAAACGTTGAAGCACGGAAGAAGCTTGTACGTTTTATGTTTTGGTTTGCCTGCTTGGGCGGTTTCTACTACTAGAAATAATCATTATTAGCAGCAATTGGCCTTTTTGCTTTCAAATACAATACGACGACGTATTTACCATTATTTTTTTTTGTTGTCTGCTTTTGGGACAAACGTCAGTTATTGTCGTCGTTTTGACAAATTCTGGCTGGCAAATCTTCGCTTGGTACAACAATGGTGCAAAGCATCAGAGAATGATGCCCACTTTTCTGTCAGGTTTAGGGTATTTTGGGATGTATTTGTAAGTATCTTGATCTGGGCTTGCACTCTATAACTGGGTTGTACGGGATCTCTGATTCTTTCTCAGGGAGCGTTCTAGAGCCACTGTTTAATTATAACACAACACAAACAGTTCTTTTAAAAACACACGTTATACATTACAACAAAGTATACACGCACAAAAAGTTTCCTTCTTAAAACCTTTTGCCAAAAGTTGCTTTCTCACATTTTAAAACTTCCAACGGCCAACTCAGCAAGAAAAACCGTTAACAAATGGCGCCCAACTTCAAGTGAAAAAGGTTTTATGATGCCTTTATCACTACAAACCCAACACCGTAAGAAGAAGCAAACAAAAAAACAAAAAAAGTGTGGATATTACCAGGCTACAGAAGATTAATTGCTCAAGAGTTATTGGCAGAATTTAATAAATATTAATTTTTTATTTCTTCTTGTTTTGTGCCATTAGAATTTATGAGATGAGCCTTTAGAGCCATACTATGAGAACTCTGCGCCATCAATTTTAATGATAAAAAAGTGGTTTACTGAATTTTGTTGTGGCCGACGCTCAGTTGAGGTCTGTACACTCGAAACAATAAAAAAAAATTACGATATGGTGTTGGCCGATCAAAGATTGAAAGTGCGAGAGATTGTGGAAGCCGTAGGCATCTCACATGGCTTATGGGTTTCAATTTTGAATTATCACTTGGGTATGAGAAAGCTTTCCGCAAGATGGGTGCCGCGTTTGCTCACAATCGACCACAAACGCAATTGTGTGACAACTTTGCAGGCGTGTTTGGCGTTGTTCAACCGCAATATGGACGAGTATTTGCGCCGTTTTGTAGCCGTAGACGAAACGTGGATCTACCACAACACACCAGAGACCGAACAGCAGGTTAAGGTGGGTTCGTCAGCCAATAAAGTCATGGGGAACGTTTTTTGGGATGCACGTTGTATAATCCACACTACTTTCAAAAAGGTAAAACAATCAATGGCAAGTATTATGCTAACTTATTGGGTTGGTTTAATGCGGATTAGAAAAATAAGCCAAGAATATTTTTTTTCTACTAGGACAATGCTAAGGTACACACATGTGCAGTTTCCAATTAGGCTACAAATTGCTTCTTCTCTGGATTTAGCCTCGAGTGATTATTTCTTGTTTCCTAACCTGAAGAAAGAGAGAGCGTGGCGCAGTGGTCTAGGCATCCGGCCGCTGTACCGAAGATCGTGGGTTCGATTCAAATATACCGTGATATACTTTTCACTTTCTTTACGCTCTCCCACTCCCCAACCCGCCTTGCCAGCGTGGGGTTTCACGGCTAAAACCTTCTCTGAGGAGTGATGAATTCTCTCCAGTGGTTCGGAATCCACTTAAAACTGTAGGTCCCTTGTAATGTAAGTTGCCAGCATTACAAGCAGAGAAGAGGCTAAGACGCCAGCAGTGGCGTATGAATGGCTGACAAAGAAGAACCTGAAGAAATGGCTGTGCAGAAAGAAATTTGACTAACGATAAAATCATTCAACAAACAAATACTGATTTTGACGACCTCGACAAATCTTATTTTTTGGAAGGGATATAAAATATTGGAGAATTGTTGTGTATATAGCTCAAAGGAGACTACGGTGAAGAATAAAATGATTTTTTATTCATAAACCTGTGTTTCATTTAAAAATTCACGAACTTATTGACCCGCCCTCGTACATAATGAATTAATAATTTATTCAAATCCAACAATCACAGCGGCCAAGAAACTGTTTCGGTTTTACATACCTCGCCAGTGGCACTTTAATAACGAACTATTTTGAAAAAGTTTTTAAAAATATTGGCTACGTTCATACAAACGTTTATACCAAAATATTCGACAAAATAATCAAGATATTTATATTAAAATACAGAACTCATTACACTTACTGCACATAAGTAATATAACCTGCTTCCTAAAATCTCATAACAAACAAATTAGGTATCTACTGATTGCGTAACTGCAGAAACCGGTTTATAAAACAAATATAATTAACTAAACCGTTTTATAAGAATCAAACAATAGATTTTATTATATTATTATTTGATTTGCTTGAACATATTTGTACAGAAAAATACAAATATTATGTTTGGAGTTATGTAAACGTTTTATTCTGATTGAATATTGACATTTTCTTTGCTTATTATAATACATTGTGTAGCTTGTTTGAGAACGAATCTGAGCGCGCTTATCAATTTCTATAGATAGATGTGAATCTTATCGGGTTAGGGTCCGCGGGGGCAAATAGCGATTATCGTGGATACTAATCACTCACATGATGTGACAGTGTGATCGGGGAATACACGGTCAACGACCGCCAACATTAATTAATTTATGTCGTATATTTTTGGGATCGATCATTACTACTGATAATAATAACGAAATTCCAAAGCAATTAATGGAAATCATAAAAAAATAAAATAGTTGATGTTATTATTATTAAAGCTTTTCGTTACGAGATCGTTATCACATTTTCTATGTGTGGGAAAATTTACGGCCCTGTTGTGTTTCGTCTTGTTTTCTCTAAACAGAATGCGTGTAGTAATGTTGTAAATGGTCGTGAGGAACTTGCGAAGGCATTCAATAAGTGACATCGGGTACTAATCGAATGCCTCCGCTTATCTCTTTGCTGGCTGGCGAGTCTCTAGAGAGAAGATAGGCGCGCGCGAGCGAGCTAACTTGCCGGACAGGCTGAAATGGTCCCCTGGAATGTTCGAGCTCTCGGGGACTTTATTGAAATCTTACACGATTTAACGCCCAGCATTCAGGTACTCGCTAAATGCCTTCTTCAACTTGACTTAAATGATCATCAATGACATTAAATGGATTTTTTAATACAATTGTTGAAGAATAATGATATAATTGATTGGTAATAATATTCAAAGTTGGAGGTTTTATAAAATTACTTTTTGAATTGCATATTTAATTAAGAAATTACGGATTTATTAAAAAAATGGTTTGTTTTGCTAATTAAATCCTAGTGGTTTATATTCTATCTATCTTTTTCGAGTAGGCAGAAAGTGTAAAAATAAAATTTAATTTAAAAAAATTAACCCGTATAGTCTATTGGTAAAACCCTGAACTCGTATACTGAAGGTCCAAGGTTCAAACCCTAAGTATAATCAATTTATTGTAAATTACACCAGCGCTCTATAGTGCTTCAAAAAGCACTTTAAACGCCATTGATCTTGTCGGTATCACACTAAAACGACCTAAATGCACTTGTATGGACTCAATAGTGTCCAAGAATACGTTATATATTGCTACAAAACAAGGATTTACTTTACAAATGTTAAAAAAAATTATGACATTTGCAAAACTTTGTAATAATTTCAAATAATTTTTTTAATAATTGTTAGTAAAAGATTGTTTTTCTCACACTGGCAATTGAATGCATGCTGTGCACTGGCATTTGAGGCTTTGAGGTTGCATTGGTGATAAACATTTCATTATCATTGATATTTAAATTATGTCTTAGAGTTGCATGTTTGTAGATATTCTGGCATTATAATTATTGTCTCGAAAATAAGTAAAAACATTTAGGGGTAACAGGAGGAGTGTTTTGCGACATTAAGATGATACACCAATTAGCAGCAGAAAACAATGTTTATAAAATTTGGCAATAATGGACATTTCAAAAATATAAAATGTGGATGCTCGGTGGGTGGATGAGAAGCTGAGCATTTTATTGAGCCAGATCTATCAAAACATAAAAAAAAAATTAAGGAACTTTTAGGCTTTTGGACAACCTTTTGGCACTAAATTCAGTCAATTTATATTAAGTTATAACTAATCGTGTGCACAAAATTGCCAAAAAACAATCTGAACCTTTAATTTAGATAAACTTTTAACAGCTGATGTAACCTTTAATCAATTCAAAATTGATTCAGATAATCACAAATTTTGTCCAAAGCCGTAAAAAGATGTTGGGCAAACTTTGAATAGTAAAGTAAACGGGTATGATCAACTTTATAACTTCTTATCAATTCAAAATCATAGACCCTAACATTTATTTAACATTTTCAATCATTACAAAACTTGATGATTTGGTATTATAAAACCAAAAGAGGCTACACTCAAAGTGAGAGGAGAGTAGCCGACTTTTTTTATGGAGGTACCCTTCAAGGTTAGTCTTAGAATTGATCTTGGACCATTGCAGCAAATAAGTTTTTCACACTATATAGTTGACTGACAGAGATGAATATTGTAGCTTTGAAGCTGACGGTCAAACTGGCAGTCACCGACTGGGCTCCCGTAGGTAATGAGATTGTGGCCGTGTATGCCCTTGAAAGATTGTTGGTATTTTCTAAGGACAAAGTTGCCGGCAAAAGAAGCTTTGCGGTTGGGGTCGTTCTCCTATATTCAGTGGCGTAGCTAGGATTTGTAGGATTCCCGCAAAATATTGAAATGGGTCTTCTTAGAATTCAAAATAGCGTTTATTTGATGCCTCCCCGCACCGCAGAGCCTGCGGGGCCTTAGCTACGGCTTTTTTGGAGTTAAGAGGAAAATCTTTCTACAGACTCACAAAGTGCGGATTTACCCTCATGTATGCCTACCGACTAAACTTCCCCCGATTGAATGCTGGAAGTTTGGTCACACTGTGACATTGTCTTTCTATCTAACAAAAGTCATTACTGGATATTTACATAATGCACTTTGTGTTTACCATATAGGAGTCGCTTAGAGTTTTATGGTGAACTGGTACGACTTCTAAGTCTAAGTTTCAGACTGTCGAGCCGTTGTCTGAAAATATTAGACAAGTAGTTGTCTAATAGACCTGGTGAAGCTTGGATTAGCTTTGCAAAATCTTTGTTACTCGCTTGGGACAAGCGGAGTAACAGTTGATTTGCGCCGATCCTGCTGCTTGCGCGAAGGGTTTCTTCTTGCGGGCATTGGGACCTTTCCGAGGTGGAGCTTGAGTCTGCTGACAAGGAACAGGTGCTTTACCGCGGGCTTGGCTGTTGTGGCTAGTTTTCAGTTTTTGGTACGTTGGGCAGCTTTTATAATTTGCGGTGTACGGCCCACCGCGCATGTAGCTACATAGCCAGACTTTTTTGATAGAGTGCAACTGGCACTTGGATGAGCTCCAGCACACTTGACGCACTGATGTGGTGTCCGTGTTCGTAGCATTAGCAACGGTGACATTGTGCAATTTTGGGGATTTGCGTTTGATCTCGACGGTCACGCGTAGCCCGCATAACTATGAGAAACAGTGTTTTTTTGTTTTTGCTTCCAGGGGGGGTAGGTTTTTTCATCTTTTTGCCGCTCTCAAATTGTTTTGCATTTTGGAGTTTAATGCCATAAAGGTTGCATCAGCCCTAAATACTTATCTGTCTCGTGGATAGTAATAGGAGGAGGGCGGCGTGTGGTAGCTTCCTTTGAGGGCGCTGGCTGGTTTGTGGGGCTTGAGGGATGACCTAAGGAGCTAGTTGCCTGGCTAGAATTGGTCGGTTTTGTTTTAGTGGCAGGGCGGATTGCGGACTCTTTGCCATTGTAGGCCTCATTGGACACTGAGTGCGCTTGCTTTACCTGCTGAAGGCCTAGTTTTTTTTTTTAGTACCAGGGTGCATCTCTACTCTACGGGTGGGGGGGGGGGGGGGGGGCTTTTCTTTGCAATGTCTCTATTGCTGACTCGTCGTCGGAGGAGCTGGAGTTGACCGGTTTTTTCACGGCTGGCCTCTTGAGGGAGGTTTGAGCCGCGGTGGCCGGAGGCTGGAAAAGATGCTTCGATTTTCAAGACCTCGGTGAGAGAGGTCTGAACCCGGGGTTCCGGTAGCTTAATGGGCTTGGTGATATGCTTGGCGACCAGCAATATAGTGGTCGCGTTGGAAGCGGCAGTGTTGGACGCTATCTCTTTGGAGATGTCTGTTTTTTCAGGGTTGCTTCTATCTTCTGAAATTGAGTATAGAAACGACTAATATTTTTTAACAATTTTACTAACTTTGCCTCAAAAAAGTTATGAGTTAATCAATTTTGGTTTCAACAAATTTGGCTACAAACACAAAACCTGTCATAACTTTTTTGGTTTTTGATCAATTTTGATGAAATTTGTTTCAAGCATGGTTACCCTAGATATCATTAATGTTGAAAATTTGCAACTTTCTAACTTTACCGCAAGAAAAGTTATAAATTAATCAATTTTGATTTCAACAAAATTGACTTCAAACACAAAACTAGTTATAACTTTTTTGTTTTTTGATCAATTTTGATGAAATTAGTTTTAAGCATGGTTACCTTAAATGTCATTATTGTTGCTACTTTTTAACTTTTAAACTGTATCTCAAGGAAAGTTATAAATTAATCAATTCTATTTCAACAAATTTGGCTTTCAAAAACAAAACCATTTATAACTTTTTAGTTTTTTTATCAATTTTGATGAAATTAGTTTTGAGCATGGTTACTCCAGATGTCATTATTGTTGCAACTTTTCAATTTTTCAATTTTTTCTCAAAAAAAGTTAAAAATTAATCATATTTGATTTCAACAAATTTTATAACTTTTTTGTTTTTTAATCAATTTTGATGAAATTTATGTCAGGTATAGTCATCTTAGTTGTTATTATTGTTAGAAATTTGCAGTTTTTTCAAACTTACCTCAAGAAAAGTTATAAATGAATCAATTTTGATTTCAACAAATTTGGCTTCAAACACAAAACCTGTCATAACTTTTTTGTTTTTTGATCAATTTTGATGAAATTAGTTTTAAGCATGGTTACCTTAGATGTCATTATTGTTGCAACTTTTCAACTTTTTAACTGTATCTCAAGAAAAGTGTTAAATGAATCAATTTTGATTTCAACAAATTTGGCATGAAACACAAAACCAGTCATAACTTTTTTGTTTGTTGGTCAATTTTGATGAATTTTATGTCAGATATAGTCATCTTAGTTGTTATTATTGTTGAAAATTTGCAACTTTTCCAACTTTACCTCAAAAAAAGTTATAAATTAATCAATTTTGATTTCAACAAATTTGGCTTCAAACACAAAACCAGTCATAACTTTTTTTTGGTTTTTGATCAATTTTGATGAAATTTGTTTTAAGCATGGTTACCTTAGATATCATTATTGTTGGAATTTTGCAATTTTCTAACTTTACTTCAAGAAAAGTTATAAATTAATCAATTTTGATTTCAACAAATTTGGTTTCAAACACAAAACCTTTCATAACTTTTTTGGTTTTTGATCAATTTTGATGAAATTTGTTTCAAGCATGGTTACCTTAGATATCATTATTGTTGGAATTTTGCAACTTTCCAACTTTACTTCAAAAAAAGTTATAAATGAATCAATTCTGTTTTCAACAAATTTGGTTTCAAACACAAAACCTGTTATAACTTTTTTGTTTTTGGATAAATTTTGATGAAATTTATGTCAGATATAGTCATCTTAGTTGTCATTATTGTTGAAATTTTTCAACTTTTTAACTTTATTTAAAGAAAAGTTATAAATGAATCAATTTTGATTTCAACAAATTTGGCTTCAAATCCAAAACCAGTCTGGAGTTGACCGGTTTCAAGGCTGGTCTCTTGAGCGAGGTTTGAGCTGCGGTGGCCGAAGGCGGTTTGGATGCATGCTGGGAAATATGAATTATTGATCTTCGAGATCTTGGTGAGAGAGGTCTGTACCCGGGGTTCCGGTAGCTTGTCGGGCTTGATGATATGTTTGGCAACCAGCAATATAGTGGCCGCGTTGGAGGCGGCAGTGTTGGACTTTATTTTCTTAGAGATGTTGGCTCAAGGTGGCGAGGGTATTAATTAAGTTTGTTGGTTTTGTTTGAAATCATCGTAGAAGTTGTAGATTTTTTCGGAGTTGTCATCAACTATTCTGAGGCTCCTGTATTCTTCTGCTTGTTTTGTCAGGGTCGTTTCCATCTTCTAAAACTGAGTGTAGAGGTAGGAGAGTATCTGGCAACGTTAGCTTCAATATTGTTTTGCATTTGATGCTTAGCGTGTCTCATCTGTCAATCGCGATGCTACAAATTGTACGTCAACTAGTTTTTTAGTTCAAGTGCAACCGTGACATAGTAATTGCAAGTTATGATGAAATTTGTTTCAAGCATGGTTACCCTAGATATTATTAATGTTGCAAATTTTCAACTTTCTATCTTTACCCCAAGAAAAGTTATAAATGAATCAATTTTGATTTCAACAAATTTGGCTTCAAACACAAAACCTGTCATAACTTTTTTGTTTTTTAGTAAATTTTGATGAAATTTATGTCAGATATAGTCATTTTAGTTGTTATTATTGTTGCAAATTTGCAACTTTCCAACTTTATTTTAAAAAAAGTTATAAATGAATCAATTTTAATTTTAACAAATTTGGTTTCAAACACAAAACCAGTCATAACTTTTTTGTTTTTTTTATCAATTTTAATGAAATTTGTTTTAAGCATGGTTACCTTAGATGTCATTATTGTTGCAACTTTTCAACTTTTTAACTTTATTTCAAGAACAGTTATAAATTAATTAATTTTGATTTCAACAAATTTAGTTTTAAACACAAAACCTGTTTTAACTTTTTTGTTTTTTGATCAATTTTGATGAAATTTATGTCAGATATAGTCACCTTAGTTTTTATTATTGTTGCAAATTTGCAATTTTCTAACTATACTTCGAGAAAAGTTATAAATGAATCAATTTTGATTTCAACAAATTTGGTTTCAAACACAAAACCAGTCATAACTTTTTTGTTTTTTGATCAATTTTGATGAAATTAGTTTTAAGCATGGTTACTTTAGATGTTATTATTGTTGCAACTTTTCAAATTTTGAACTGTATCTCAAGAAAAGTTATAAATGAATTAATTTTAATTTCAACAAAATTGGCTTCAAACACAAAACCAGTCATAACTTTTTTGTTTTTTGATCAATTTTGATGAAATTAGTTTTAAGCATGGTTACCTTAGATGTTATTATTGTTGCAACTTTTCAAATTTTGAACTGTATCTCAAGAAAAGTTATAAATGAATTAATTTTAATTTCAACAAAATTGGCTTCAAACACAAAACCAGTCATAACTTTTTTGTTTTTTGATCAATTTTGATGAAATTAGTTTTAAGCATGGTTACTTTAGATGTCATTATTGTTGCAATTTTTCAACTTTTCAACTTTATTTCAAGAACAGTTATAAATTAATTAATTTTGATTTCAACAAATTTGGTTTCAAACACAAAACCTGTTTTAACTTTTTTGTTTTTTGATCAATTTTGATGAAATTTATGTCAGATATAGTCACTTTAGTTCTTATTTATGTTGCAAATTTGAAATTTTCTAACTTTATCTCAAGAAAAGTTATACTAAATAAATCAGTTTTGATTTCAACAAATTTGGCTTCAAACACAAAACCAGCCATAACTTTTTTGTTTTTTGATCAATTTTGATGAAATTAGTTTTAAGCATGGTTACCTTAGATGTTATTATTGTTGCAATTTTTCAAATTTTGAACTGTATCTCAAGAAAAGTTATAAATGAATTAATTTTAATTTCAACAAAATTGGCTTCAAACACAAAACCAGTCATAACTTTTTTGTTTTTTGATCAATTTTGATGAAATTAGTTTTAAGCATGGTTACCTTAGATGTCATTATTGTTGCATCTTTGCAACTGTAAATGGCTTAATTGGTAATTTAACATTTTTGTTGCAATTTGAATTGCATTTGTTTTGGGCTACGGATTTGCATCAGTCGGGTGCTGGTTTGGGCTCTTGGGGTGGACTTGTTGTATTAACCTGAGTATGTTCAGAGGATATCTACAACAACGTGGTGGTCGACCACACCAGCGGGGTGGTTGTGCGGAAACTGTAGTGTGATGGGACTATAATCACCTGGTAGCACTAGACGGATCTCCCCCAAGAGTAACAATGAAGAGTCAGTTCAAACTTTTGCGAACAAGGTCTTACGCGGTAGTTTTGTGCCTTACAAAATTCAGGTAAGGTGGTGCAAAGTGCATAGTTCTCTCTTGCGGGTCCGATGCATTAGTTCCAGAATGATCTGTGTGCTGAGGATGTTTTTTTTTGTCGTGGTAGACGGTGATGCAGGTGTCGATGATATGCATATGAGCTATGCATGCGTTAAGGGCTTCGGCGGGTTCAACTACAGGTCATTCCGGTGTGACTTGTTCCGTTTTTTCTGGGAGGTTGGATATGAAACATGATGGGTTTTGCTTCAATGTTGGCAGTGAGGCGGCTTTCATCTAGTTGGTTATGTTGGGTGAAGTTAGGTATTGGTGACTGCGGGTAAGGCAAAATTGAAGCGTAACACTTTTTGTGGTATTCTCTCTTTCTCTTTCGACGTGCTCTGCAGTGATGTTGTTGACGACTGCATGGTTTTGCCTCGGTTTTTGCTGACAACGTTTGGCAGAGCGTAGGTCTTTCTAGAAGTTAGTACCTAAACCTTGGACAAGGTAATCTGATGACTGCTTGGTTTTGCTTTGGTCTTTGCTGACAACGTTTGGAGAACGTGTTTCTTCTAGAAGTTGAAACACCTGAACCTTGGGCAAGGTAAGTTAAAGACATTCTGAACCTCTGCAGATCTTATGTCAAAGCGGGGGTGCAGCTGGTTTTATTCAAAGCTGATGGGGTTTGACAGTAAGTTATGTATTTTTTTGTTGCTAAAAAGGTTTTGAGATTTGGAGAACGTGACGGTTACATTTTTAGCTTAAAAGTGCCTTATTTTGGGCGTTAATGGTAACAATCTAGCTTTGTTGGAGATAGTGGCTAGCAACAGTTCTAAACTGTTGTTGATGCCTGAGAAGGTACAATTTGTGTTTTTTATCTGCTTAGAAATTACCACAAGGAGTAAAATAATAAACTGAAAAGAACTACTTTACCTGTCAATATATAAAAACAAACCAAGCAACATCTGCCTTGCAGTTCAGCAAAGTCAAGATGTGCATAGCCTAGTGCAGATGGCAGAAACGAGACAACAAACAAATCATTATCTGAAGGCTACAACAGAACAAATAGCAAACGCAGCGGTGTCTGGAGTCCACCGAAGCTTTAAAGCACCCCCAGAAAACCTCTAACAACACAGACCCCAAACTTGGCTAAGAGTCTAGTACAATAACTTAAAGCCACATAAAACTCATTGACCACAACTCAAAGCTACGTAACACTTATTGCACCTAGAGAAAAGTATGGAGGGCGCTAGTGAAAACACCAAGAAGGGTTTTTTAAACATTTTTTGTTTACGACATTTCTTAGTGTCTTTTTTTTATTTGCAAGGGCTATTATTTTAGAACTTACGCTTATGCTACTATCACACAAAAAATATACCTGGAATTAAACACACAAATATATACTATCGCACCCGTTAATAGAAAGAATGGAGCCTCTGTAGGTACTGACGAGGCCTAGTATCTGGTCCACGCACACTCTGATATTAAATGTAATTATGATTAAATGGACACTAATCATATATTAGATTAACGTCTTGAATTAATAAATGCCATAATTTCTTTTTTTTTGCCGGAGTTGGGGCTCGAACCTGCGACAAATTATGCTCCGAGATTCGAGTTAGGCGCTTCACCCAAATAGAAGTGGGAATTCTGTGGCAGATTGTAGGTGTTATATTAGTGCGGTGGCATATGAATAGCTACATCAACCATTTACTGCATGAATGATTTAAGATAGTTTCGTCATATTTGGAAATAAATAATTTGCTTTAGATTTGATAGTTATATTTTATAACACGCCAAGCGACTGGCTGTGTTGAATGCACAATATATTGGCTCGATCGAATCGATATCATTATCTCTATTATATTTAATATTATGTGAATATAAGCCTCGGTCTATTTATCAGCAGAGTGACATTCGCATTCTGCGTTTTACTTGCATTATGTTATTGTAATTGTTTGTTGGATGCGCGTTGTTCGTTCGGGTTCTGGCTGGCGCATGCTATCTCGCCGAACGGAAAAGCAGATATATCGCCGATACTAAATTGTGTGTGTGTATTTTAACCGCACGATGCTGCCGCTCCACCACGTCTCTCTATGCTCTCTCACTCTTGGATTTATTTATGCAGTTTTTTTCATTTCGAACGCATCGCCGTTAGCACCGCCTTATCGCTCATCGAGAGGCAATATGGATATTTGTTTCGGCCGTAATTCAGGGCCCCTTTCGACTTTATCACCTCTTCAATCCATTACGCTCTTATATAACCAGCCGCCTCTATGTTTTATATGAAACTAATGAACTACGAGATAACACATGCCAGAACCCATATCGTTTCAGATAATATTTATTATTAATAACATTTTTTATCATTATCATCCAACATATTTTGTATAGAAATGTTGTATGAAGTTACATTTACACCCGATGAATAACATATGCTGGTTAACACACCTCGTAGACTAAGAAGAAGCCAAACAAATATTTTTTAACATTAATTTAGAGTTTGCTCTTCAAAGGAGCTTCGGCTAGCTTAAGCTTTATTAAAAAAATATATTTATAAAAAGTCGCTTAACAAATCTACTTGGCAATTTATAAAAGTTTGCTGCAAATGTATGCGCTCGCTACTGCAAGCACGCGTTTAGCCTTAAGCCGGCTACTCATCATGTGCTACTTGTGTAATTTTATTTACACAGTACTAAGTAAATCTACTGCATTTGAGATGATGGTCACCGTGTCAGGATAAGCTGCTTGAACTGTTTCTTAGACTGAAATAATAATTGTTATCAATTCAAAATCATAAATTAATTTCTCTTAGCAAGTTAGTTGTAAATAAAACCCACGCGACAACGACCAAACCTATTGAAAATATCTCCATTATGCAATGAAAAGCATTGTTACCTCCTCCGATTAAACGGCAGCTGCAATTAATATTTATAAATAAAAATAAAGTTATTTCCTACAAAACGAAATTTAAAAAAAACCACTTAAATATAAGTCATTATTAATTAGACGTCAGCATTGTAATAGCAATAAAGATCGACGGGTGGCGATACCCGTCGCATTCCACCATTTTATGGGCGCGAGCGATTCCCTCATAATCACGGGGGGAAAAGGTGCTCCCATTACACGAAATATTATTAATAATAAATAAGAATGGAGCAATGAGAGGATGAGATAAAACAAATGAAAACTAAATTCGTATCTAATCGACATCACAATAAGTAATCTGGAATGGGCGTGGGACCGGGCAGCGCAGCCAGCACACCCACCAGTGCTTGTAAAGTGCGAGATAAGAGCCGCATATTTTTTTTAATCATGATGAATTAATACGCTGCTTCGATAACTATCTAAATTAATATTGGAAAGAATTGTGTTGTGCGAGCAGCCAACCAGACCACATCAACAAATTTCTTATTTGCCACAACAATCTAATGCCCCATGTTGGGCGCCAATTTTTTGTTTTGCGCTTATTATTTTACTTAAGTATATGAAAGACAGCTGTTATTAATACAGGACCTACCCTTGATAATTAAGGAGGACACTTCTGTACAAACACGGAGCGTGTAAATAATAAATTCCTGTCCCGTTTAGCCTGTTTCACGGTCCCA
Organism: Tachinus rufipes; assembly: GCA_963932245.1. Classification (NCBI taxonomy): domain Eukaryota; kingdom Metazoa; phylum Arthropoda; class Insecta; order Coleoptera; family Staphylinidae; genus Tachinus; species Tachinus rufipes. The sequence goes on from OZ010741.1 coordinate 21,508,812, forward strand.
CACCGTTAATATCACATGGACTTCTCTCTCGCAACAGCCGTGCGATCGAAGCTCCTTTTGTAATGTGTCGCTTGTTGTCCAGGTGCTCTGCTCGGCCTGAACAACAATGGAATGCATGTGAAACTGTTTAATAGATCCGAAACACCGTTTAACACTTTAACCTCACAAATTGCAGATAACAGGTGGCTCTTTAAACTACTGTTTTGTGCGGCACAATAGAGGGATAATGTACAACACACACGTGTTCCTTCCGGTATTCCTGCGAATGCACGCAGGATACATTTACTTACGACTTACATGCAATACGGACATTGACGTTTCTTACCTCAACATATTTTTATTGTAATCTACTTGTTTACTTTACTTAAACTATTTTGATTGCTCTATCTCGTCTATACGGTTCGTCAATTTTTGCTTTAATTAATGGTTTTAAAGTCGGTAAATTAGTGAAGCTCATCTATAATTATGCACTACAAATACGGAAGACGTAATTTACTTCGTATTATATACGTTAACGTAATTATCAATTAATATATAATTGTAAACTATTATCAAAAGCATTATCCATAAAACAATATTTTTAACGTTTTTCCTACTTATATTATAATAATCTTTTTAATATTCCAACGTTCTTATTTAAATTATCATCTAATGTGCTATGCACACGTATGTTGATAATGTTTCTCTTACTTTCATTAAAAATATCAATTTTTAAATTATGTATTGTAGAAATTTACTAATAAATCGTTTATAAAATATATTTAAACTTTTCTCAAAAACCTGTGTTTTAAACTTTTATAGATAATCTTGATAGAATGATTCTATAAATTCTACTCTAATAATATTAAGTTTATTAAAGCAGTTTTTATTTTCAAGTTTTTCAATATTTTTTAGTATTATTTTGGTTCGACCTCTATCCGCTCAGGTAGCGCTGTTCCGACAGATGGCGTCACACGTTTGGAGGTCCGGTGGGTCTAGAACCGGCTATTGATCACTATTTATTTGTCTTATTTTATATATTTTTTCCAAATCTATTTAGGTGCAGAAACGCAGTCAATTTGCGCATACTAATATCTTTTTAAAGGTAGAGGGAGTTATAAACATCGACATTTATCTTTACTTTAACGTCAAATATATGACTGAGAATTATCTAAGAGTTATTAGGATTAGTGACGTAGGTAATAAGTGCTAAGGAAAGATCTGCAATTTGAAAGGGCCTACAAGCACAGGGGTCCTTCGTCGTTTATTTCAAAATCTGAGTTTTAGAGTTTTTGGTGAGGCCAAAATTATTTACTGAAATCAGACCGCATTTGTGAGACTAAAAGGAGGAGTAAACACAGACGTAATCGAGGTTTTGAGAGACGTAAGGCATGGCTGCATGCTATTTTTTCTAAGATATTATCTTGCGGTTGCCGAAACCGGGCAATGATTCAAATAACGTCAACAACTACAAACCAATACTTTTTATCTGCTGTCTTAGTACAACTTTGGAAAAGTTGATCAACAATTATCTGGTGGGGATGCTGGAAAATTGTCGTTTCTTAGACAACACTGTAGGTTTGTTGATCATTTGGTTGATTTAGAAATTTTTATCTTCGACGCATTTTAGAAAAAACAAAATTTGTTGTGGAATTTTAGAGATGCTGCACTTAAGAGGATTCAGGGTTTGAATGCTTTTTTAATGCTAAATTGCTAATTTAAAATAATTGTGAGACCTGTTAACTTGAAGACATTATGTTCAGAAAACGGTGATCCCCAAGAATCAACAATCAGTCACTTTTTTTGCAATTGTGGTGAACGATATTGCAGCCTTTGTGATTACATCGGTCAACAAGTATCTGTTTGTTGACGATTTGTTGACGATTTGTTGACGATTTGTTGATCTACTTGGCGATACAATACCTACCATAAAACGTCAAGTGCAGATTACTATAAACTATAGTTGAAAGTTGCGGGGAAGCTCGAGACGTCATTTTTTGCAATCATTGATAGCGACTCCACGACTAAAAGAGTTTATGGTTTAAGGAAGTTTAGGTGGTTTACACTGACTTTGACAGTAGGATATTCTGTTGTACACTGATGAGTGTGGACTGTTTTTGTTGTCTGTTCTAAAAGTGAATACAACATATCTATCTTACAACAGTTGCTGTGCGCTAACATCATCAAGTGCAAGTGGGTTGTGGGCTCAGATTCTTTTTTAAGTTCTTTAAGTGCAGGTTTTTGGGCTTAGGTTTGTTTTGTTTTTATTTGCCCCAAGCGTTGGCACTAAGGTTACAGTTTTGTTGAGGTAAAGTAATCTCAAAGTTGCTGCAGTTGTCGTACTGCTTGAAGTCTATGAGAAGACTTTGGTGGTGAGTTTGTAAAGTAAACACGTGAGCAGTGTAACCTGAAGAAAAATGATTTTTACCTCTAGTGGTGTTATAGAACCCGAAATAATTAACAACTACTTGTTGTTGTGGTAGCAGAGGAGTTTATTTTCGTACGGCACCTGTTTTGTTGGTAGTGCACCATTGATATTTTTGGGCTTGCTTTTGTACACCCATTGGATTTCTGGCTAGTAATTAACTTGTAAAATTTGATGATTTCTTCTTGATCAGTGTCTTTTGTACTGTGAATTACTTTTAGGATTGCTTGTTGAATTGATGGGAAAACTGATTTATACTACGTGGTCTACTTGCGTTGCCTTGTGTGAGAGTACTGAGACGGCAACAGCTGATTTATTTCTTCCAAGTCTTTAATTAGGTTCTTTTTTCTAGAGATTTAGAAAAAAATTCTGGTAGATAGTTTGCCACTAGTTAAGAAATTAGGATTCTATTGTTGTATTGTTGATTAAGCAATTTTAAGTAGGCTTAGAAGCTTATGCTTACTTTTTTAAAGTTTTTATCTTTGTTTTGCATCTTTTGGAAGCATTGGATAATATTCTTAATGTTTTTGTACCGGCACATTGTGACTGCATGGGACTTTCAGGTAGCTTACGTTAATTCTACTGGGACATCTTGTTCTACACTAGTTGATGAATTTGGATTGCCTTTGTTTGCGTTGCCAATGAAGTGGATAAAGACTTATCATGATCTGACGTTCTGGATGAAACAAGAAACTTGCTCCGATGTTTTGATGGGCAAGTTTTTTTATATTGTTTGCCAAATGACAAACGGTTTAAGAATGTTTGAGGAGCTTTTTTTACGCCACGACATGGTCTTTCTATGTGTACACCACATAATTATATGCGTTAACCAAAAGTCCTACTATACTGTTAGACGTCACTTTACAGCTTGTTTTGTTCAAGCTTGTTGAGCGCTATCTTGAGTCTAAAGTCTATGATTTGAGGTAGCGTTTGCGTACGCGACAACTCTTTTTTCATTGTTGTTTTCTGGATACAAGATTGTTTATAAACTGACATTGTAGCCGCCAGTTTGCTATACAAATCTTTAGGCAAGTTTAGGTCTGTAGAGGTTGCTCACTTAGCATCGCGCGCTAAAGTTACTCTACTTTCACTCCTCAGCGTAGAAGCTGAGAAAAATATTGAATGTTACATCTGATAGTATTTTAGGTCGGTTTTGACGAGTTTTTTTCTCTGGCCAATGCAGTGGATAAAGAGTTATCTTGATCCGATTTTGAAGAGTAAACGAAAAACTTGCTGTGACGTCTTAATGGATAAGTTTTTTGATATTGTTGCTAAATGATTTGGATAGTGGAAAGTGTTTTTGTCACGATACGACTCACTCATTCATGGTCTTTTCCTAAAGAGGTTTTTGTGAATACCACAAAATTCTGCTGTAAGACGTTACTTTACAGTTTGTTCAGACTTGTTGAGTGTTATCCTAAGTATAAAAATTCACAAAGTTTAGGTACTTGGTTGATCAGCTGGCTTAACTTGTACAATCTTCATTATTTTTCTTGGTTGAGTTTGGACATAAAACTATTTTAGACTGGATGCCGAGTCATGTGAGTATCTAAGGCAGCGAGCTAGTCAGGCGGAGTTGAATTTTGCGGATATTATTATCTTGGATTTCCAACAAATGTGAAACGGATTTGAGAGCTAACTCTTTGTGATAACATAGAAGTAGATTTTAGCAAGAGAAATGATATTACAGGTCTTACAGGTTGTTAAAGAGATGATATTATCTAGGTCTATAGCAGTTTTGTGGGGCAGGTTTGGGGTTATTGTTGGAGGATCTCTGGAGTAATTAAGGGTTAACCACCAAACCAAGGTGTTCTTTTAAAGATAATTTTCTTAAAGGTAAAATTTTACAGAATCAAATAATTTAGATATGATTGGAGCAATTTGATCGCATAATTTTGTTGTGTGTAGCTAAGAAATCTTCTAAAATCTTAAACTATCAGATTTACTCTCCAAAAAGGAATGTCTACTCTACTTATTGGCTAAATACTAGGAAGTGCGGCACATAACTAAGTAAAATACATAAATGTGTATAAAAATGTTTGGAACTTTTTAACTATATTGTATGCGTCTTTGGCGTTAAGGATGTGCTTATTGCTTACAAAAGGTTTGCCTAAAATGCAGTGATTTGCTTAAGAATCTCTGCGATGTTTGAATTAACACTCTTCGTATGACTTGACTGGACAACTTGAAAAAATAAAAGCGCGTACGCTTGCTTGTTTACACAGAGCGCACGTGGTTAGCCTATTTTAGACTTTTTGCAGAATATTTACGAGGTTACGAAAGTGGGATCACTAAAGTACCTTTATGCCGTATGCCTGAAAGACTGGCATTTGTGTGGCATTGGTTAAATTTTTTACAACAACGTTGTCTGCACCGTTTTGGTGACACCAAAAAGTTTAAAAATGTTGAATTTTGTTTTGTTTTACCAACATTTGCTACACGTACTGGGTTGATCGTTAAATTCTAGCAAAACAGATTTTTTTAGACCTTCCGCAGAGAATGACTTTGCGAGGATGTTACAAATTACTACTTTGGTGCGGTTGGACGGAATGTAGACCTTGATAGTGTTTGCTTAGAATGGGAAAAGTTGTTGGGATTTGTATTTGTACCAGTTTTCAAGCCAAGTGATGTTTTACGCTGGGATTTGACTGTCTTGTATGAAGGTTTTGCTGCTTTTGGCTGTTGCTAGACTAGCGATTTTTTTACGGCAATTTTGCTGCTTTTGGCTTGGCCAGAAATTTTTTGTGAACGCGGCGGCCGCAGTTTTGACTTTCTTGGATTTGGCGGGAGCGAATTTTCTATCCGCGGTGCTTTTTTTGGCTATTGAAGCGTTTTTTGCTAATCTTTGCTTTGGTTGCTTGTTGACGAGTGGAGGTAGCGGCCAACTTAAACTTGTTGACTGGTTGCGTCGTGTACTGATCCTTCTGAAATCATAAGTAATGTAAGGGGTTTGCTCAAATTTTGTACACATATTTGGAGTACCAAAATATGACGATTCCAAAAATTTTAGATCTCTAAGTGCAGTACAGTGTAAAATGTATGTGTTTTAGGAATATTTTGTCTTCTTTTAGCTTTTGTGCTGTAACTAAGAAAAAAATAGTCAAAAATCATATTCAAATAGTGTATCTTATAGGAAATTTTCTGTAGAACACGATTCCGCCCTTGGTTATCAGATTTTTTTTGCGAAAAAAAAAATTATATTTTTGATTTTGCTATACCTGGAGGCTTGAAATTTAAATATGATACTTCTGAAACATAGTACTTTTGATCGCAAAATTCAATAAAAACTGGATTTGCTTGCCCTAGGGTGAACTATAACAGATAATTGTTAAAAATGGCTTATTTTAAGGGATTTTTCCTGGATTTTCCTTAATTTTCCGGCTTTTTTTAGGGAGATTAAAAAAACAGACATAAAGAACGCGTTCTACAAGAATTTTTTTTTTGATTACACTAATTTAATTTTTTTGGCCTTTTTGCAAAATTATGAAAGAACTCATGTTTTTAAGACAATACTAGCCTATCTTTGAGTGGATTTTTTTTAGAATTTTGGGAATCTACACTCCAATAAGAGCAAACTGTTTACGCCCGTTTAGATAATACAACTGCGCTTGTACGAGAGTACGCCAGAAGTTGAACAAGCCAGTCTAACAAACTACAGATGTCATAATATGTCAGAACTCAAATTGCTTCAAAATCATGTACTATCTAGAAAAACCCTAAATAGACTTGCACTGTTTTAGATGTATTTGAAATTAGTCGGGCTTGGAGGAACAGAGGATTTGCAAAAAAATATTTTTGTTTTAAACTGTGTTCTTTGCTAAATTTGATTTGGTCCCTCAGGGTTTTGGAAATAACTTATAGCCATGTCGTAAATTAAAAAAATTCTGAAAGTAAGTTGTTAATCATCAAAGAGTTTGTCGGTGTCAAGTTGTAACTTATAAAATAGTTTAGGGGTACGGCGGTGATTGTTCTACGAGAAGATCGATATATTGTTTATCTATAGGTTAGAACTTACGGAGGAGAGTGCAAGACCATAGTTTTTGTGCAAGCTTGAATGCAATGAGTATCATTTCCGGAGCATTATAGGGGTAAAAGTTTGGTAGTGGGTGTTCATAGACATAGCAGAGGTCAAATTGCAGGGTTAACAATTGTGGCTTAAAGGTTGCTTCTTAATTCAGGATAGGAGAATTTGTCTCCGGTTTAAACGCGCAATCTTTATTTGCTACAACTAGATGTTTTCTGAAGCGTATGAAATAATAAACAAAAACAAAAGTTGTAGGTACAAACGCAAACAAAGTGCAAATTACAGGCAAAACATCACTACTAACGCAAAAACTTTTTAACTCTAAGGCTGTTTAATTGTCCCATCAGATCCTGCAGCGGCCGCTCCTTCACCATTTTCTCAGAAAGTGCCAGTAACAAATGACGCTTATTGTAGTGCAAGAAAAGAACTGATACCTTTACGTTCCACAATATACTTCAAAAAGAGAAATATATAGAAGAAAGGATAAGACTATATTGCTGACTTTGAACGCTACCATACTGACATTTTGGCATAGCAAACCACAAACTCTTGATGAGTGCCTCAAACAAGCGAGTTAGCCACGTTTATCAATGATTATCAGACTAACTTAATCCAAATTAACTTTAGTACGACCCAAAACTTTTGGACCATTTCAAAGAAATGTGCTGGCATAACCAGATCTAGACGTACTAAGAGAATTGACTTTTTTACATATTTTGCTGCTTTGTGTGAAAAGTGCGCAAGTTGGCACAACACCCCAGACTGAAGTTGCTAGACAGAAATTATCACATTGCAAAACTCTATGTTCTGAAAGCTTTTTAAAGGTTTAGAAATGGTTTAGTAAAACTGCAAACAATGTTTCTTGAGGTTAATAGATCTTTATGTTCAAAAGTCTTCATGAAAAGTAACTTATAAAGATTTTTTACCAATTATTCTTTTGTTTCTTGACTTCTTTTTATAAAATGAGAGTAAATTGGGCTTTCTGAAAATGTGTTTGTTGCATTGTTTTGCTCAATGCTTTGGATTGTTGGAAAATTTTAGTTTATAACATTTTGGCATTCGCTAAATTTTCTTAAGTTATTCTTGTAATTTCATGAGACTGGTACAATTTTGTTTATAAAAAGTTGAAAATTAGTGCGAATTTAAAAATAGGTCAAAATATAGATGATAGAACATGGTTACTGAATTGATCTCTAAAATGTTAGCAATAATGTTTAACCAATTAAAATTTATATGTGTCACAATAAAATTCTTTTTAGTCTGATGCACGAAATATTGTTTTGCACTCGTTCACTAAATCCACATATCTAGCATCAATTTGATAAAAATCAGAGAAATTTGTTTCCGTAATTCATTTAATCCGATTGGGTGTGCCGCAACAATAACCACTCGAGAGAAATAAAAATCAAAATTGATAGTTCTTAAAGTAGAGTACCACTCGAGCATTTTAATCATAAATCTGTGTGCATGGAACCATTATTGTTCCCTCGCCCGGCAATTACTCAATTAGAGAGAGGCAACAGAAAACTATTGGCATTCGTAACAATTACGAGATTTCAACACCTTCTTTTTGATAGTTTAGTTAATTACTATAACTAAAAGGTCATCTTGTAAAGTGGAAAGGGAATTGAGAGAGTGAGACTGGCGAATAGTTGGTCCATCGACGTCAGCGATTACCAATTGATTTCGACACTTGCTCGACCGGTGGGTGTGACCGCTTCTAATTAATTGCCATTTCAATCTAAACGTAGGAGGAAACAACACGAAACAATATAAATAGCTTTTAACGAATATAACGGAGACTTTTATTATTATTGAATTGTTGAAATTTTGTATTTATGGTCAATTTGTATGATTTAACATGTTGAATGTGATTTTGGATGCAATCCGTTTTCGTATAGGGGGTGGATGAAGGTCGAGAGATATGGTCTGATAAATGTCTTGCAATAGGCCATTTTTAGTATCCGCATGTATCTCACGTTCGATACTCTTGGCATCCACCCACGGCCCGATATCGGGGTATATATCATCGTGTATTTATACAATGTCCGCGTGTCGAAGAGGGACTGCAAAACGGAGATAAAACCGTAATAAAAAGCGCCCGAACGGACCGATCTCTCCTGCGCATTGTATTAAAAAAAAATTATTGATGATAAGAATCAAAGCTAATAACTCGAATATCTTCGAATCGATACGTACGATCTTTTAATAGGTTATGGGCTCGTTAATAAATCAAAAAGTTAACAAGACGCACGTTCGGACCGACTTCATGAAGGAACGGGCCCCGCCTCAGCACGACTCGACAGACCATTTTCCCGCCTTTCCACATCATATGGGATAACGCGCGGCCCGAACGATCTACAGCTGCGATATACGCCGGGCGAACCCAATGGAACAATAAAAATATTTGCTTTGCAATAATTACTATCTCAACATGTAAGGAAAAACATACGGTACACGCGTATCGGGCGGCGCATCTTCATGCTTCGTACCTCAAACTGCGCGCTCACCTCCTCCTCTTTCAGTTACGATCACGGCGATCCGCAGATATTACGAAAACTCAATCAAAAATCCAATTTGTTACACATAATGTTTGTTACGGCTCAACAATGTTGAATCTATAACATCTTCAATCGACCCTCCTCTATTATAATTAATTCAGAACATCCGTATTCCATCTGGGTCTACTTTCACACGCCGACTAAACACTCAATTGATAGGTGGGTTGGATAACAAGGGTAGTTCGTGGCTTGTCAAAAGGTCTCATTATAAAAATATTGTTTTACTAATTCAATTTTTGTTTTATTAATTTTTTAAGCTGTGTTATCCCTTCTATAGTACTTGATCGAGACATTAACACTTCACTCAACATAACTGATGATCACTGGAATAAGTCATTTTAGTTGACAATTTATCGCTAAAAACTGTCTACATACCGAGTTGTCAAATTATTATTGCATTAAAACATGACAGTCTGTACTTAATTGCAAAACGATACTAACTTAGTCAAGCAGTTTCAAAGTATCATATGATCACTATACCGAGTCAATCTGGCCAATGACTGAATGACTGAACTTTCAAAATTCTTAATCAAAAGTAGATAACTGAGAAACAACATATAATTCTTAAACTGAGTCAATCCGAATCAATGGTGTCATAGAGCCGGATATGGCCGACTTGATTAGGTGCCGTCATCGTCACAGATGATCATTTCAAAGTTAGCTAGGGGTGGTTGTTAGACTCGACGGCAGCTAACCTATAGAACTGGAGGAGTAGGCTTACCTATTTTTTGTTTAGAAGTAATTGAGTCATCTTAAGAATTGATGTAAAGTACTGAATCCCGTAGTGGCCCACGGATTAATCAGACGTTGCTGATAAAACTTAAGTAACATGAGTACTGCGAGGCAGGAGGTGTTTATCATGAGTACTCACTATGAGGTAGTTGTAAGACTACACGGCAGCTTACTTATAGAACTGGGGAAGTGGGTTTACCTAACCTCTATTTTGATACCAAAAATCATTAACCGCTTAGAGGTAAAGGCGCCATTCTCAAAATTGATGCAAAATAGTGGATCTTGTAAGGGCCTACGGCGGCGACTCATCAGACGTTGCTGAAGAAATTTAGGTAACATGAATACTGTGTTGCAGGTGGTGTTTATTATAAACGTTTGTCACGGAACTTTACGGTTTTATTGGTAGATTCTGTTTGATCTTACATCTTGGGCAAAAGAGAAACCGCTTAGATTACATGATATGAGGTACAGGCAGCGCAAGCTACTTACGGTTACTAGGAATTCTCATCTTAAGTAACGTATATAGAGCCGTTCTTTAGTTTATAGTGTGAGTAATTTTGCTGTTTACGCCTACACCCCTTAAATGAAAAGGGATACGCTGTGGTATGACTTTGTCCTAAGGTCCCCCCTCCCCGCCGGTGTAGCTTGCTACAATTAAGGTTCTAATGGTTCTTGCTGACGGAGGAACAATTTCAGTCAAAATAAAGGACCTTAGTCCAGAGTTCTCTACGTTTGAAACTTTGAACGTCCGGTTTTGAGCTGGAGAGAACGCAGGCTAACCTGGTATCTAATGGGGAACTCATGGTTTGAACGTCTAGTCTATCAGCTAAGCGTGTAGGTAAAGTAGGACATTTGTTACCGGCACGCTCTTCAGAGATGATGAGGGAACGGCCGTTGTAGAACTTAAGAGGTATTTAAGAATACTTGGGGTTGATGGTTCCGGTGTTGGGTCATTTTGCTTATAGTGGAGATGTGGGGCGTGCAATTTGTACTTTGCTTTAACTCTAGCTGAGCGTATAAAGGTTGGGTGTTAATGCTTGATACAGTTAGTAACTAACAAGCTATCACATCTTACAAAACTTTTGGAACAACTATTGCCATGATCCTGGTTTATTCTATGAATTACCTAAAACCGACAGTTTACCAACCTACTGCCGGGTGAGTCTCAGACTTATGGCATGGTCGTTGGTCATATCCAGAACCTTAAAACACTAGACAAACGTCCAGGAGTTTATTAACCTGCTTTCAGGAAAAACCTTGACCCTTTCTAGATTTTTGGGGAATTACACACATTAACGACATCAGAGGCAACGTTACTTTTTGCACACACCAATTCTTACAGTAACAATGTAACTGGTCTCAAATTTAGCAAGGAACATATATTAGGACTGTAGTATCCATTACCTTTCTGTTGGGCTAAGGACTGCTAGTTTAAAACATCTTAAATGGTACAGGCGTACTAAAGGTTTTTTAGCAAATAAATGAGTTTGATTGACTAGATCTTAACTTCTTTGGTTTGCTTGATCTTAACTTGATCAGTTTTTGGTTTATTAGCTTGTAGGCTCAGCTATATGATTTGAACAAGCAAAGTACTACCGGAAAATCCTTTTGAAGATAGACTGGTTTTGACCCTAAAGATATGATACTGTGCTTGGGTGTGTCTGGTGAGATGTGTGATCTAAACGAACGTGGGCATTTTCCAAGTATAGGAGTGTGAACTCCTGAAGTGCTACTGGAAAATTTATTAAAGGATAAGATAGTATTGTCTTTAAGATGTTGCTTTTGAGGTGTTCTTTAGGTACTCGAGTGTATCTGGTGGAGTATATAATTTGAATGAGTTTGAGCACTTTGCTGGTATTGGAGTGTGGACTGTCGAAGTGCTACCGGAAAATGTATTCAACTATAAGATGGCGTTGTCCTCAAAATGTTGAAGTCGTGAAGTGTTGCTCAAGAGCTTGGGCGTATCTGGCCGAGTTCAAGTGGACGTATGGGTTGGTCTTTGATGGTGTTTTTTCTAGGTGTGGAGTTAGGACGCTTACCTTAACGATGCCTTAGGTTGGGCGTCAAATTGTCACAGGTTTGAAAAGTTTTAAAAATGTGGTCAACGCCAGCGGGTTAGTAGCTTATCTGCTTTGCCGAGTTCGAATCCTACTCTTAAATTATTTGTGAAACTGTTTCGATGCTTTAACTTAACCTCATTTATGGCTTCAGCGATAAAGAAATTTGCAAACAAAAATTATTTTAAATTATTTGACTTCTGTAACGACTTGTGGTCTACTAGAACCTGGTTGGTTAGGTCTTTAGAGTATAAAATCTGTCATTTAAGTATTTTTAAATTGAACTAAAACAATTGATAATATATTTTTTATTATCATGGTATATTACTCACATTTTTAGTTTAACAGTTTGGCAACCACCGTTTGTTTTCATCGAGCGTGACATTTCCTGTTGAAGGTATATTAAGAAATTAATATTTAATGAATCGTCAGGCGCGTCGCTGTCTACGAATCCGGGAGTCGAAACACTCCGGTGTTAATTTACGACGCCCCAGGCAGACCCCAATTAATTCCAATATCATCCAAAATGATCGAATAATACGAACATTAATTAGCAACTTGGGAAAAATCGAGGCGCGATCCTTATCGGGCGAGACCCAGAAGAAAAATACCTTTAATTGTAATTTAATGTCCACCGATTTCGATCGCTACAAGGATGTTATTTATGGGAATTGTATGACAATACAAATATATTTTTGTAGAGACAAATTTACTGAAAACAATTAATGCAGAAATTATATAAATATGGAAGGGAGGACGTGGGTATTAATTTATGTTTGTTGTATAAAAGGCCATGTAACGTTATCACTGTATCCTGTATCTAAATTAAGTTATCAGATTCCGTCTAAATAACCCGTTCTTGCATATGCAATTAATCTTGGTACTGTGTCTCAGGAGAACCACTTATTCCTGCATTATGGATTTATATCAGACCTTTAAACAATTATATTATTATAATTAGGAGGCGATATCATTTCTATCTCAGTTTAATCCAAGGAAAAATATTTAATAATTCATATGCATATCTTGATTAATTATTATTTTAAAACTCAAATACAAATTGTAAATATCAATAGAAAGTAATAAATTTACGATTAATTAATATTGAATAACAACTGGTTTCGTAGCAGCAATGGGAGTGAGAGAGGTCGTTAGGGTTAGACAGGCTTAAAATTAGTACTTAAGTGTGGTAAACATGTATACATATGTATACAATGGTATGTATACACGCACACTGGTTTGTGCGCGGTGTCTTCGTCGTTGTCGGGGACAACTTGTTGCCTGTCGCGTTGTAGTTTTCCCCCCTTTTGTCCTCGCACCGATCGCGCGCCTCGAAAAACCACCGCCGCCGCCGCCCCGCTGTCCAAACAAACACGCGCTCGCTTGCAGCTATTCAATAACTTTTACAAGTTTCCCATTTAAATGCCCGTGCGCTTGAATGGAGCTTTTCGGACCACTATTTATATACACGTCGTTGTTTTCTGTTACATGTGCTTAGCGATGGATGGAATGGAGTCATTAATATATTTTTAATGAATTCTCAAAAAATAACTACTTCTAGGTCAAGTATGCCAACATACTTTATACTTCATAACCTTGATTGTACTCATATTGTTTTCATTAACACGTTAAGTGCCATATGTATCCAACGTGGATACACAGTAACTTTGTTCCAAGAGCCACGTGTATCCAACGCGGATACACGCACACATTTTTACTTATAGCCGCGTGTATCTACGTTGGATGCACGGAGCCCGTAGTTTTATATGGAGAATAAATACTGATGGCACAGGAGACCCAAAAGTGATTTTGGCCAGCAAAATTTATTTCGTGGTGACTAAAAAAAAATGTTTGGAAATAAAAATATCAAACTTTTAAAAATACACATATTGTAGGAAAATATAAGGTAATAAACAAATGGAAACAAATAATATGTATTATATACCATCAATATATTTAGTATGTAAGGGTTATTATAAAAAATAGTAGGATATAGTTACATTTACGGCATAAAACAATTGTGAACTTCAAAGAAACATGGAAGGCAATAAAATTTGTTGCACTGAATGCATTTATTTTTTGCTTGAGTGGCTCGAGCAGATGCCATAGTTCTTCCTAGTTCTTCGGTTATTTTTTTATAGCAGTTCACGCAACGGCCTCGTTTTCGGCTAGCACCTCTGCTTTCCCCTATAATATGTTGCTCTTTACTTGCTATCGGTTTTGCTATTTGGGGAACGTTTATCAAGCTTGCTGCAAGAAGTTCTTTGAATTTGGTAATTGACATTTTGTCGTTCGCGACATCTTGATGTAGTATGTACGCGTTGACCAATGCTATACCGATTAGCAACTCTATTGATAATGTTCTATACCATTTCACACCTTTTCTAAGGGATGACGAATAAGCCTTCATCTGGTCGGACAGGTCAATGAAGACCTTGCATTTGTTGTAGTCACAAATAAAAGTCGACTTTTCTATTTCTGTGCCACGTTTCTGAGTTACAATAGTCATTTTATTGTCGTGTTTAGTACTTAGTACTAATACATCTCGCTTATCCTTCCACTTCAAAACCACTACACCTGTGTCGCTTTCTGCTGAAACATGTTCAGATTTCTTTAGCTTTTTAACTATAACGTCTTTCGGGTTTAATTTTCTATTGGTACGCAGTGTTCCCACCAAATGTGTTTGCCTACTAATAAGTATATGAGCCAATCCAACACTGGTGTAATAATTGTCAGTGTATAGAGTTCTTCCCTTATCTAATAAGTTGCCCACAAGTGATAATACAACTTTGGATGAAGCAGGAAAGCCGTCTGTTTTATCATTTCCACAATATACACTTAGATTATACGTATATCCTTTGTCAAGACATAACTTGAAGAGCTTTATTCCGAATTTATGTCTTTTATTTTTGATCTATTGTCTAAACGACAAACGCCCCCCAAAAGGAACTAGTGTCTCGTCAATACAAACTTCTTCTTGGGGAATAATAGCAGCCTGAAAACTTTCTATAAGTTGATCAATCAGAGGGTTAATTTTATGGAGTCGATTTACTGGAGCATCTTCATTATTGTTGAAATGAATCGTTTTCAGCAAAATTTGAAACCGATTTCGGCTCATCAATGTATTTATTTCATTGGAATATAAAAATGATTTCTGCCAATATGATTGAATGCTTGGATATTGAACCAATCCCATCCATACAAGAATTCCAAGAAATCTCTCGATTTCCTCTGCATTTGTATCGATCCATTTTTTTATTCTAGATTCTTTTGGAACGTTTATTTTTGCTTTACATTGATTGGCGTAGCGATTCGTCTCAACAACAATAAGGTTTATTATGTCATCGGACACCATAAGTCGATAAAAGTCGTAAGGTGTTTTATCAAAAAACTGTTCATGTATTTCTGGCTTGACACCTGGACTCGGTTCAGTAAACGTAAAATGTTTTAAATTGTTTCCGTTTACTGGACCCCATTGTGGGTCATTGTCTGTAGATTCGATATCATCTTCTGAAGAGGATTCTTCTTGCATTTGGGAAATAACATCTTCAATTGTTTGGGTTATATTACTCGGAGCAATAATCGTACTATTTGGTACTGCAGAAGTCGATGCAATACTATTATTATCTAGGTCGGTACCATTATTGTTGGCTCTTTGCATATGTAATTTTTTCGGCTTATAATGGTTTACATCACTATCATCTAATGCTTGGGTTACATTACTCGGAACAATAATCGTACTAGTTGTTACTGCAGAAGTCGATGCATTACGATTATTATCTAGGCCAGTTTTAGCAACTATAAAAAAAATACACAGTAGTACGAAGCAGGTTTTAGTACATATCAATCTCAAATACCTTTAGTAGCTCTTTGCATCCGTAACTTTTTAGGCTGATGATGCTTTACATAACTTGAATCACTTGAATCCTCACTTTCTTCATGCTCGATATTGTACTCGTCAGAAGAATAAACATCACCAAAAAGCGATTGCTCTTCGTCAGATAATATTTCTTGCATAAGTTTTTCTAAACGCTCTTGTTCTTTTTCGTAACTCATTTTTAGAATAAAAAGCCTTGAATGTATTCACTTGTATGCACTGACTCAAGAATCAGAACTGAAGTAAACAGCCGCGGCGAACACGTGGTTTTGCGTTGTTGCATTGCGTTATTGCCGCGTGTTTTCGTGTATCCGCGTTGGATACATATGGCCTCTAATATGACAAATACATATACTGGCCGCGTGTATCCAACGAGGATACACAAAAATAAATGCCAAAAAATAGTTGAAATATTAATGAGAAAAGAAAAAAAAACACTTATCCATATCAACAATATAATAATAAAGCAAAAAACGTAATTTCAAAAATGGCCACTGGGGCCAATTTTTTTTTAACATTGTGGCACTTAACGTGTTAAAATAAGATATATCGACTCAGGTGACATAGATTTAAATTCCGATTTATATTGTAAGACTTAATTAGTGTATAAGGGGCAATTAAAAATGATTAAATGGTAATTATCATAACAATTAAGAATGTATTTTTCTTAATTATCTCAAAAATTTAACTTGTGTAAGACGATTTACTATGGAGTCAATGTACATAATCGCAGTGTTTTTTGTAAACTTTAAACATTATTGATTAGTATTTGTTTGTTTGTTTGCTTTTTTAATTGAATTTTTGTTCTTTTGATGATAACTTTTTAAACTCTAAAGTGGATCTTAAAAAATATTTTTAATCCAGAAAAGCTTTTTATCTAGAAGCAACGATACCGGTATGGTCAAGTATGCTAGAAACATTTCAGGATCAGTCTTTTTATTTAAAATTAGTTTTTTTTTTTTTAAATGTACAAATGAGGTTTTGTTAAAATTCTACCGGAAATTTGTTTTTTCTTGCAAACGAGGTTTAAATTTTAGCAATTGGGCCTTAAAATAATGCACCATTTTTGAGTTACAAGCAAACTCCTGAACCTCTTAGAACCAATCTTAGATCTTAGAATTCAAAAATGTAAAAAAAAAAGTTTATTGCCATGTTGTTTTCAGGTCTTTTTTTTAACATATGTTCAAATGTTATTGATTGAGATATGTAAACTAGAAATGTTTACTTAAGAATTATAATTAGGAGCAGTTATTGATATGTATTACAAACCATATTCTAGTTAGGAACGTATGTTCTGATCCTACCGACTGCGCCAAGTAGATTGCAAATATTTAATTATAATATAATTATAATTATTGTAAATTTGATTCCTAATTTTTTGAAAATCAAAAATGAATTGGAAACTTGAGTTGAATAACACAGCTGGTAGGATGGATGATATGAACTACAAAGTTATAGTTAGAAATCATAAGGATAGTTAAAAAATATGAAATTTAAAATTATATTTTGTTGTTGTTGTTGATCATACCGACTGCGCTAAGTGGTCACTACTATATTTACATTTATCAGTTTACGGTTTTGTTTAAGTATTTGGTCACTAATAGGTATAAAAATGTTAATCATAAATATTAGTTTAAGTGTCAATTAGTTACTGCTTTTAGAATACATTTTTTTATCACTTGTTTTCTTACTGATTGCAATTTTGATTTATTAAAATGCAAACGTTTTTTTTTATGAAGACGACATTTTTGTCTGTAACGTAATCAATATTTTGAACGGGATGGTTTCTTACTTTAAAATGAGCAATCTTTTTGTCTAGATTAAGAAATTACTTTTTTGTCAAAAATGTGATGTAAATTGCGCAAATTTACGTCACATTTTTGATCTTTTAGTATTGAGATCTGTTTTTAACGAATGAGAACGATTATTTTGCCTGGATTGTGAATGAGAGACTGATATTGCGATATGTCAATTTGATCTTGATTTATTTTAGTCGGCGATTGAGAACGTTTATTTTTTATCAATTTAAGTTGTTTTTTTTTTGTTTATTTTTTTGTTGTTGCATTTTGCATATTGGATTGGATTGATTGCTAATTTAGCAACGACTTTATTACGATTCTTTTTATGTGCATCAGCATAGGTAACTTTAGCAGCTTGTTGCATATAATTCTGCTTTAGTTGACACATTTTTAACTATTGTACGACGTGTAAGTTCTTTTAGCATGATACTCACGGTCTGTAAGGGCGGCTTAGTTAAATAAAAAATTGTATTATTGGAACGTAATACTCTTAATTTTTATTTTTTGCTTTTCACACAACATGGGAGATTTCATTTTAAACTGGTTTAAAAAGAATATTTTTTAAATGTTATTTTTATTGCTAATACAATGATTCAGTCAAATTTGTAAGTTTTGGTTTATTCTTTCAAGCAAGTCGACCAGTATATTGGAAGTTTTGACTTCTAAGTTGTTCTGTAGAACTTTTACGGTCTATGGACGACAGTCATAAATTAAGAGGAAATCAGGTAAGCGCGCAAACCAGCTTACGTCTTTTTTTGGGAAGTCTGTGGTCCATATTGCTGAAATTACATATTATTTTATTTTTTTTGAAAGAAGATAAAGAAAATTCCTGGATTATTGTTAAATAACGGTTTAAGTTTACGGTTATAGCACGATCTTTTGTATGGAGTTTAAAGTGAAGAATTTGATGAAGAGAATGTTATGCTAATGGTAATTGTATGTTTACGTGCAGAGCGTTTTGGAAACCGCAGCAAAATCAAACTCACTTGTTTGACATTTTTGGGTGTTGTAACGGTTCTTTCTTTCTTTTTGACACATTTCTCATTTTCCTGAAGACATCTAAAATTAATTTCCGATTAGGAGTACGGTTTTGCGTGGGAAATGTTTATTTTCCACTCTGTATAATTGCAATTATTGGCATAATAATGATTGCGTCCTTTAATTTAATTCATAAATATATTTTACTTGGCATAAGTATACATTAGTATGTTATTGCACTTAGGTCTTATTCGTCCATTTGTGCTTCTTCTAATACCTACTTTATTTCACTGTCCTAACACAGTCACCATATGGTTGGTAAACTTTAAGACATTGCTTAAAGGGGCTTTCTTATGCTGATTATGTCACGTACACAGTACACGTTTGGTTGTTTTGTTGTTTATTACTCATTCTTTACATACATACATGTATTTTTTAGTTGAAAATGTCCCGTCAGAACTTAAATATTTTGTAATAAGGGGTCTATCTGAGCGATTTTTTGATAAATATTCTAGATTTATTGCTTTAACGAAGTGACGAAGTGTTGAATGTTTTATTATTTTATTTTATCTCTAAGATAGTGTGCAATTGTTTAGTCGGTGTTCAACTGTGTAGATGTCATACTTGCTATTTGTAATGACACAAAAAGCTTTGGATTAAGGGCAGTTAAGCAGTTTTGTCGGAATCCGTATACGCAAAACGAATAGTAAGCAGAAAGATTTTAAGACGCACACACGTCGTTGCATGTTTATACTTACTTTAAGCGCCTAACTCGAATCTCGGCGCATAAATTGTTGCAGGTTCGAGCTCCAGCTTTGGCAGAAATTTTTTAAGAAATTATGTCATTTATTAATTCAGGACATTAGCCTAATATATGATTAGTGCCATTTAACTATAATTACATTTAATATGAGAGTGAGTGGACCAGATGCTAGGCCTTGTCAGTATCTATAGCGTCTCTAATCTCTCAATTAACGGGTACGTATGTAAAATTTGGTGTGCGTAAATACAGTTGAAGTTGAACTGTCGAAACAAAGTTAATAGTTTGGTGCACAATTTTAAAAAGGCGGTTTATTTAAAGTGATTACATAATTCCAGACATTTATAAAGACCCTGTATTTGTGTTAGCAGGTATATAATTTAAAGGCAGCTTGTGAGGTAGTAGCATAAGCGTAAGCCCTAAAATATTGGTTCTTACAACAAAAAAAAAAATTAAAATATGTTCAAATTATGCTATTAGTTTTGCAATTTTTTGCTAGATTTGCGCAGCAGGCTTGTCTACCTCTGGTTGATATTTCTCTAAAGTCTAAAATCTTTTGTCAAGAGATTGTTTTGATTTAGTTAATTTTCTGTGCAGCAAGTAGGTTTCTTGAGCAGTTTTTGTTTGATATTTGATAAATTTATGCAAAAATTGTTGTTTGAACTATTTCTAATAATTTTTTAATGCAGAATCTCAAACTTTCAGCAATTTTCAGCTTTACAAATTTAGTTTTAGTTAATTGAAATAAAAAACTAGACACTTTAGTTGGTACGTAAAAATACATTGGCGTTGCGTTTATTACTAATATCAGTCAGAGTTACCGCGATTTTTTAGTTTACATGACATTCAATTAGAATAAAATTATTGAAGTAAAAAACGTTGCAAATTGGATAAAAATTAATTACAATCAATATAATTTAAATCAAAATAAATGAGAAACGAAAGAACTTGATGAAAAAGTTTGAAAAACTATGAACATTAATTAAATTGATAATAAAAATAAGATCAAAATTAATGAAAAATAATTTAATTGAAATTAATGAAAAACGATGAAAATAATTGAAAATTGATTAACACAATTTGAAAGAAAGCTATATTTTTGGTTTGAAAACTTTAGATGAAAAATCAACAGAAAGCATTAAAAATTATATAGGATATTTCAATTAACCTGACAAATCAAAACAACTCTAAAAAAACTGTCCAGAAGTTTTTTTCCGATTTTTTTTTTTTAATTTGTGATAGATGTCGCTTTGTTAGTTAAATGGGACGCTATACCAAAAACAAACAAACTGTAAATAAATTATTAAATTTAGTTATAGTTACTATGAGTTTACGGTATAATATATGTATATGTACATAAACAGGCAAGGTTAGTTAATTTTTACAAACTTTTGTCTTCTAATATTTGTCATCTGCATTTTTATGGCTTTGTAGTTCATACTTAAAACATAAACTTTTTTACTAGATTTTTAAGAATTATGGTCAATAAAAAAAATAAAATTCATTTTTATTTTTCATCTACGAAACTGAGAAACTATAAAATTATTGAAAAACTACAAGCAATAAGCAAAAATGATTTTTTTTACTTAAAAACGTTAATTGATTAATAAAAGTTGTTTAAAACTGACGCAATTCAAATGAACACATTTAAATGCCTTATAACCTTTTACATATGTTTATACATGAAATGTTTAATAGTTTATGTAATCGTTTTTTTTTTTGAGAAATACTGGGCATACTAATGAGGGCTGGATACCCAGAAACACTAGTGTATGTTTTCCACACTGAGTGAAGAGGCAATTTACATAAAATACATTATTTATTAAATTTAAATACAAAATTTGTTTTGGTCATTTGATTCAAATAAAAATAAGGATTTATCTGAATTACAAACTCTTTACACTTATGAGTTATTTAACTAAAAACATTAATGAAAAACAACGTAAATTAGATTAATTAAAATTAATCTAAATTAATCAAAATTAATCTAATTTTAATGAAAGTAATTGAAAACTTTGAAATAATATGAAAATCGATGAATAACTATAAAAATTGGAAGAAAATTATTTGGAAAACCATTAAAATAAAATAAAAACTTATAAAGAGTGTTAAACGATTAATTTTGACTGAAAACCAATTAATATTAACGGAAAGATTTAAATAAAATGAAAATAAAATTAAACATATTAAATAAAAATTAAAATAAAATAATAGAAATTTGATGAAACACAACATGGATTAAGATAAAAATTAATAAAAATCACGGAAACTATATAAGGAAATAATCGATAATTAGAAGGGAATGATTAAAAGATTATTTAGAAACAAAGTGGATTGAAAATTGATAACAATAATTTATAAACAACAAAATTCAGATAAAAAACTAAATTAGAGAACATGAGAACTTGAACAAACTTAATTGATGAAAATATATTATATATAAAAACGAAAATAAGAGTAAATTTGATAAAAATATTCAAAAACAAAATTTTAATAAAGATAGAAATAATAAAACAAAAGAACAAAAACATGTTTACTGACATTTATCATTCAGATTAATTAAGAAACATGATTGAAAAACATTTGAAAACTTTGAAAATCAATTGAAATCTGATAAAAATGTCAAAACAGGATTAATTGAAATAATTGCATTACACGCAATTTTTTGATGTTTTGAGATTAAATCAAATTCAAATTTATCTTCTTTCAAAAAATATTTTATGGCGATAATTCCGATATATAACAATTTGAATGATGTGTCGTGGTGTAAGCGGTTTTTGCAATTGTTCTGCTTTAAATATGTTTTTTTTTTCAAGATATAAAATAAGATTTTTTGGAAAATTTTGCAAAAAATAGAAGATACCAAGTAGTATACCGTTCAATAAAAAAATATAAGAAAGTTGCGCAACGCAAATACATTTTTGCGTACTTGTGTATGTTGTTTTTCTAAATTGAACTATCTGTCTTTCTAAATTTTTGGACTTTTGTCTCTAAGTTTAGAGATGGTAAATAGTCACTAGCTTATGTGTGAAGAGAATATTTATATTTATAAAAAAGGTATCTTAGAAATTTCTTTACTAAATTGTAGTAAGGGAGTTTAATGAAAATGATTAAACACAAATTTAAACTAATATTAAAAATTACGACATTAAAAAAAAGTCAACATTTAAATTATCAAGAAAGTCACCTTTGAAATCTGATGGAAATCAAAATCACAGAAATAAATATGAATGATGAACGATAAAACAGGATGTAGTTTAAATAGTTGTACTGCATGCAATGATTGCTGTTTGGGGATTAAAACAAATTTTATAATTTGGGGCGATTATAATTTTTAGTAAGTTTTCTCTAAAAATTTGGAAAGTATTAATTTTTGAGAAATTTTATGCAATAAATCGGTGTTAGTTAATGCGATCTTTCATAAATTTATTGCTATTAATATTTAATTTCAGCGCGATGTTTAAAGAATTTTTGCATCAAATGTCTTTTGTGGGATTTTTGATTAACTTTGTACAATTTTTTTTGTATGTAATTTTTATATAAATTTTTATTATTTAAAAAACACATTGTATTGCTCCTAGAGGTTTAAAATTTTAGGAATTGTCATATTCTGCTACCCCAAACATGTGTACAAAATTTGAGCAAAATCAGAGATGTCGATGTGGGGACGATTGTCCGAACTATCGTAGAATTACCATAATGTAAAATTAAAATTTAAAACAATAATAAAATGTTAAAAACAACTAAATCTAGCCATTAAAATACAGTCAAAAAGCACTAAATCTGGCCATAAATTGTTAAAAAGTGTAAATTTTTTTATGAAATTTTAAAAATATTAAAATACGGTTATTAAATATCAAAATATTGTTAGGACGCACCAATATCCGGACATAAAACTGTTCAAAAATGTAAAGTTTTACTCATAAAAATCATATAAAATATTAAAATTATGTCAGAAAGAACTAAAATTCGCATAAATACTGTTGAAACGTGCAAACTTCTATTTATAAAATGTGAAAAATAGCAAAATCCGGTTGTGAAACATCAAAATATTGTCAAAAAACACAAAAACTGTTAAAAATTTACATTTCTATTCATAAAAAGTAAAAAATAACTAAATCAAGTAATAAAACATTAAAATATTTGTAGGCAGAATCCATATCTGGTCAAAAACGGTTTGAAAGTGCGAAATTTTATTCATAAAATGTTAAAATAGCAAAATTTAGTCTTTAAACATCAAAATTTGTTGAAAAATTTTAGCAATTCCAAAACTAGCAAAATTCGACCATAAAATATCATCAATTATGTTTAGAAATTACAAAATTTGATGCATTTTTTTTTTAAAGTTAAAAATAAGAAAACTTGTAAAAAAATTTAAAAAAATATAAAAATAGTAAAATGATTTTAAAATGTGTAAAATTCTATTTATAGAATGTCAAAGTAGCAAGATTTAGCCATAAAATATAAAAATATTGAAAAACTAATAAAAAAGCAAAATTCAAATAATAAAAAGTCAAAAATGGTAAAATCCGGTTATAAAATAATAAAATATTTTTAAAAAGAAAAAAAAATTTGGTCAAAAACTATTGAAAACTGCAAAATACTGTTCATAAAATGTCAAAAACAGCATAACACATCTTTTGACCTTTGAACAATTGTCAGAAAGCACTAAAATACGGCCACAAACTTTAAAAAAATGTAAATTTTTTTAGTAAATCCTAAAAATAGTAAAATTTATTTTTGAAATATCAAAAGTATTGTTAGAAAAAACTAAAATCTGGCATATGCTGTTAAAAAGTGCAAAATTTGACTATCAAATATTAAACAATTGTCAAACAATACTATAATCTCTTAAAAAGTGTAAAAATTTTTATGAAACCCAATTACTTCCCATGACTCAATTTTGGGTCGTAAACAAACAAGGTTAATTGAAATAATTTGGTGAAGGCAGTTTTTCTAATTTTTTGTGTACGCTACTGGCTGCTAGTGAAGTATTTTTGTTTCAAGGAAATAATGCGTGCGACGTTTCAGTCTAAAATTTCCGGCGGTAGTGAGGTCAGTTGTGATGTACTACAAATTTGAATGTTGAATGTGTTTTCGGGCTATTTTTAACCAATTTTCTGTGCAGCAAATATTTTTCTTGAGCAATTTTTGCATTTTTTTGATAAATTTTATGCAATATATTGATGTTATAAATTTATTTTAATATTTTTTTATGCCGCAAGTACGTTTTTCTGGTTATTTATTTGTCATAAATAATTTTTTTAAAAAAACAATATTAAAACTTAAAAATTTATGTTAATGCACGTTTTTTTTAATAAATTTACTGTCTTAATTATGATTTCTACGCAATGTTCGAAAAATTTCTTAAATATAATAAATGTATTTAGCAATTTTTAATGTAATCAATTGTGAAAAAAAACGCTTACGTAGCAAAAGACTTGATGTGTATGTAAACACATTTTTACGCACTTAATTGTCATTTGGTGCATAAATTATTCAATAAACAAACATTAATTATTGAACAATTATAAAGGAAATTCACTTTCTGCCATTGACATTTATTACCACAAAAGATTTTACGTCAAAAACAATATCAGGTTTACAAAAAAATTAAAATCAACTTAACTACTTATATATGTCTACAATTAGCGCGTGACGTCATTTGTGGGCATAGAGCATGTTATGTTGTCTTCACTATACGACGAGCGTAAATAGTACACGGCGCGTCTATAAGTATATATGGTCTTGACATGCATTAAATTGAATTTTTGTTTAATTTTTGATGTAATTAATGCATTTTATTTATTTTTATGCTCATTCTCTGCAATATATGGAGATACTAAACGATTCTATGGATGTTTTAATGAATTTTCGGTGCAGTAAATATGTTTCTTGAGAGGTTTTTGTAATTTTTTTGCTTTAAATAAGTTTTCTCTACCATAATTTGTTTTCTCGGTGGTTAAAAAAGTGTTTATGCGCATTTTTTCATAAATTTTTTTTTTAATTTTTTTGCATTTAATGATTTTTATTAATTTTGCGCAATAATTTTGTTGTAAGGTTTTTAGTGCATTTTATTCATTTTTGTGCATATTTCATGCAATAAATAAATTTACTTCCTAATATTATGAGTGTCAAAAGTTTATTTTAGTAAAAAAAAATATTGTGTCGTATCGATGCGTTTGTAGAAACGATTCTTTAATGTTGCAACAATAAACTGCTCTATTATTTATTATATTACAATTAATTAATCAATATAATTACGCCATGATTTGTGTATCTCCAAAATAATATACTAGCATATCATGATCCAAACATAGAAATTCACACCTCCCAAAACTATAATTAAAGTGATTCTAATTATAAAAGCCACAATAGCCAATCTCTTATTATATTTTTTTTCACAGATCATTAAATTGTGAAGATGCTATCGGTGCATGTATATTCCATCCGTATCTGATCCGATCTCGATTAACATTTCGAAACACGTTCAGACTCCTCTTCGTGATTATTAGTCTCACCAATAAGTTTTATTTAAATTGCCAATTTTTAATGAAATAAAAAAAACTATTTAATTAAATTCAATTAATTATTAATAGTGAGTTAACACGCTTTTAATTAAATTAATTAATCCAATTAAAATGAAATATGAATATCAATATTTCCTGTGACTTCTTCATAAATCTTTATAGTTTATCACATTATATAGGTGACAGTTAATTAAAAATATTGTCAAATGGATGGATATTACCATAATCTGTAATTCAGTGGTTCCCAATAATTCAAAATTTTTATTTACACCATAAATTATTAACTAGAAGAGAAAGGTGCAAGCAACAACACTATTTTATGACAATTTGACATCTCGTTGGTTGCAACAACTTGCGCAAATTGAGAGTTTGACATAACATAACAACATTAATTGACAATTCTTAGCTTGAATGATTATTTTATAATTGGCAACACTGCATTTTGAAATTTTTAATAGTTGGTAAGACTGTTAGATGATAATTTGATAGTTGGTGACATTATTTGACCATAGTTAGTATCAAGGATTTGCTGGTTATTTGCATGGAAACTGTTCAGATAATTATGGGACAGTTAATAACCATTAATTATTAAAACTAAACACTGATTGCTGAGTATTTTGATGGTTGATGATACTAGTACTGCTTGGGGATTACTATAACAATTGGCAACTTGGGAATCCGCATTTATTCTCCTTGAAATCTTAGGATTGCTATAGTCGGTAGAAGAAAAGATAGATACAAAAATAATTTAAAGATTTTTTCTTTAAGCTTCTCCTAGGAAAATTTTCTATGTGCATCACTAGTTTTTGTTACAATTTGACAACTGAATTTCAATTTGACAATTGACAATGCTGCTTGAAGACAATTGATCAGTTTCCAATTTCTATTGAATCACAATCACTCCAAGTTTTATGTCAATTTGACAGTTGGTAACATTGCTCCAAGATGTTGCTGCTTTATACAGAATTCTGACGTAGACGCCCCCTTTTTGTGAGGTGTGCGACGATAGTTCTATATGTTCTATACAAACATACGGGATCTACAGTTTTATGTTGGAATTTTAATCACATATATTTATATTAATTTTGTATATTTTTATATAATATACTTTTGCATTTTTTATTTAATGTTTATAGGGAGTTGTTTTTGCAGCTAATCATAGCATTGTAGAGATAAAAATCTTGTTGTAAAATTATGTATGGTATTAAATGGATTGTGAACAAAAATGAGTATGAATTTTTCGCACCGCACTGCAATTTGAGATGTGCAATCTTGGTGTAGTTGTCAGGATGTGATATATTATCTCCTCGTCCGTGCTGTTTTGCTTGAATTTTTTATATTTATTTTTCGTCCGACCTTCCAATCTCGTTACCTGAACGAAGCCCATGCTGGCTACGAACAATAATAAATCATACAATCTCTAAATTTTGTCTAAACAGCACATAACGTAATAATTACCGTACGATACGATCGGCCTGAAGAAAGGTAACGATATAATAAAGAACAATAGCGGATATGGGTTGTAAATTATCGGTTTTATAATAATGTTTCACTTTGGTAGTGCTGTAGACAATGGCTCGATCGCACCGTAATTATCTTAATTTTATTTAAAATGTATTTGTTTATTTATTGGGTGCTGATATTATAAACACCTGCAAGATGGTTCTCATGTGCTGCTTGCAAACAATAATTTATACATTAGAATATCAGTAATCAGATCAGCGATGCATAAATCAAAGCGAAACGAAAGACACAGAACCATAAAGTACTGTTGAATAATGGCCGGTTGCATAGGGGGTAAATCATGCCTTAACGAATGCGTTCGATGCCGGCAAGAAACAACACATTCTTGTAAATCCCGGATTGTGTCTCTCTTCCTCTGCTTTTTCTTTGATTACTTGTAGTCTGAGGCGAACCCCTCCGGGGGCATATATCACGAGAGGACTACAAATTCGCCGGCGTTTGCGGAACTCGTGCGACGTTTCACGTTGTTCCCTTGTGTGTATCAACTGTTGGCGTGGGCGAGCACATGCACTGCACCACTTGTAACGTTTCACCTTTCCTCTCAGACGTCTTATTTCATGCGTGATAAGGATAAAATACAGATCGTGAATATGCAAACTACACACTCACACACGAGTACTATATCCAGTTCAGCTTTAATCATTACGTTCTGCGACAATTTTTCCTGTACGCTAAGCATATCTCTACCCAGCAATCGGCTTCGCAAATTGATTAATCGTATGTGCCGGACTTAACCTATAAATACTATTACATGCGATAAGCATTCTCCGGTTTCCAATTTACTTGCAGTTATTCCCAATTGCTCTCCAACAACCCACGTCTTCATCATAGGACAGGAGTAGCACAAGCCGTAAACACATTGCTGATTAAGATGTCTTAACAATGAACACCTCTATCTTCATCATTACGTCCTACATTACTTTTATTAATAGTTCAAAGATTGTAGGAATATGATTTTTATAATCTCATGAAAATACAACAGAAACTCTTGAATCTAAATCAAATAATAACTAATAACTCTTATCCAATATGATTAATACTTTTTTATGAAAATATGTTGATCTAATTAATAGTTGCTTAACTAATTGCTTTTTTTCTTTTGTTCTAGGTAAGTGGATCTGATTATGAATTTACTTCATTTGCGAAAGGAAACTTGTAAGCCTACGTGTAATAATAAATGGAGATAATGTGCGTTATCCAGTATGAAATAGTAATGAATAGGAAGAAACGGTTTTTTTGTTGAAAATGATTTTGGGATTGTTGTTAGATTCGATAAGTAAATGTTGATGAACAAATAGAAAAAAAAATGTCGTTTGAGTGTTTTTTTTTTAATATTATTGTGGGTGTGAACCTTTTTGCGGTTTTTTGACTAAAGCATGGGGCTATAAAATTTTTCTTTAAAATTCAATAAAATTTGGCAAAGTGCCATTGGCGTACGAAGGGGTTAGTTGAAGCATTTCGATTTTAGGTTACAAATTGTTACTTTGTTCTTATTTTAGAATTTAAATTAGGTTTTAGTTTAACTGACAAGTTTCTTTAAATGTTCTACCGAAACTGAGATTTGAACTTGCGACAAATTATGCAACAAGATTTGTATTATGCGCTTCACCCAACTAAGCGGTTTTCCAGACCTTATCTTTCAGATACTCATTAATTGTTGTTTTATGACTTATACTTTCTATATTTTAATTAAAATATGATTGCAATCTTATACAAATTATTTCTCTATCCGGTTTAATGTATTTGCACTAGTGTTTTAGATTATGCGTCTTTCATAAGAGTGTGGGTAGCATATCTCTAGTTGGTTGAGTATGTATCAAGGTCAGGGTAGTTGGTCTCATATTGAGTTTTTTTTAAGCAAACATTTTAGGTTTGGGTATTATTTCTAGACTTTAGGTTAGGTTAGGTAGGTATTTAGCGTAGTTTCAGATGCAGGCATTAAATATTACTTAACGATTTAGTTCAGGTTTTTGAATACATATTGCAATAAGCTATATTGCTTTTGTTTTTTGTTTTTTTCTTCTTCAGTTGTAAGTCTAGCGTCTTTGCATTGAGTGTTTATGGTTTTATTGAGGACGCATCTGTGTTTAGTTTATGTTTGCCGAAGAGAGCACCCTGTTACACTTTTGTGCTCAGCAGATGTAGCGGTGGTGTGTGATGGTGCTATTAGGAATAACTTTGTTTGCTTTATTATTGCAGATTCTATTTTTGCCGAGTTGGTTATCTTAATGTTCTCATATACTCTGATTTTTTAGTATCCAGCTTAGCCGTACATTGTTCTTTGTGACTAAAGCGTTCAGATTGATTATGGAGTTTATTACCACTTTGGATTTTATTTTTGTTTGGGTTTATCGATAGTTCCTTCTTTTTGCACTACCTTTCTATGGTGTTTAGTGCGATTTGCATCATGTTAGATACAATTGACCAATTTTTTTTGTTTACTAGATTGATAAGATTATTGCCGTATTTTAAGACAAAGACGCCTGTTTTATTCAGTGAAGTAGGCCGTTCAAAATAAGACCCAATACTGGAGGTAATAACACAATGCTTTGTGTGCATTTGCTAGCGATTTTAGTTATTATGAAATTGTTACAGTTTGATTCTTAAGCCAGTAGTAGCGCATTAACTTTTTCCTGCCCGCAATGTTGGCAATTTACATTACGGGTGGACCTACAGTTTTGAGTAGATTCTAAACCACGGTAAAGATTATTTATCTACTCCGGACTAGAGGAAGATCTTAACCATAAAATTCTACACGGACTTTGCAGGTTGAGGAGTGGGAGAGCTTATATACGTTTAAAATAAAAAAAAATTCAGTTGAGAGGTGTGAACCTACTATCAGTCATTTATGATCTCTAGAGAGCTCAGACGTTTTAATCTATACATACGAAATCTTTGTGCTAACATAACTAACAACCGAAATCTTAAAACAGAAAAGCCAGAGCAAACAGTTAAGGCATCTCTAATATCAGGTTTCTTGCGGGACATGTATGAGGCCTATCTTGTTGTACGCTATTGAGACAAGAGCAGAGACCATTATTAGAAAATGGTTGCTCCGAACAACAGAAATAAAAGCTCTAAGGTCAATAACAGGAAATTAAGATACAGTCAATGAAGTGAAGAGATGTATGAAATAAATATAACAGCAAAAAGATAGTAAGATGGTCCAGAAAGAGAAGAGAGTGGAGAGATCATGTAGAAAGATGTCAGATAATCGACTAGAAAAAATAGCAAAGTAAGAGAAGCCAAACAAGATCTATTGGAAAACTTTCAAAACAATGGTAAGAGAGCTAGACGTTGACATTACAGAATTAGTACTGAAACAGTACATTTGTGGTACATACAGGACAAGGTTCTATATTGAAAAGAAGAAAAAGACAAATAAAAACTTGGTTTTATTTTTGGGCGTAGGTTTTTTTAAATAAATTTGATGTTGAAGTGTCTTGTGAAGTCTGTTACTATCCAATTCTTGCTATTTTTTTGTTGTTCTTGGGGACCAGTGAAGACATGTATGTAGATAAACAATATTGTATCTGTCAAGAACCCCTGCGGCCGACTCATAGTTGTTTTTAACGAAGATAACACGTGCGTTAGAAGCGAGTAGTGTAGCGTTTAGTTTCACTTTGTAGATTTTAATCAGGGTTCAATTAGTATTTGTGATGGAAGTTTAAAGCTCAGGTATACAAGTATATTGTGATTTTTTTCTTACATATTTTCCATGTGTTTCTATTCTGTGCGATTTGAGACCATATTTTTCTTCTATTTCTTTGATGTCGTTGAGCCACTTTTTCTGCGGTCCACCTATACTTCTCTTTGTAGTTTGAGCCATTACGTCCGTGATTTTTGTTTGTTGTCTTATCTTTTTATTCTGTATTTTATCTCTGAAGGACTACCCAGCGTGGCCCGTTTTATTGACTTTTGGCATGCCCTCAATTGATTTACTACTAACTTGCAAGCTTATAAAATGATGATTTTTTTAAGGCTGCACACTGTGGCAAATAAACTACAAAACTGGTATTAAGGGCGCGATAATTTCAGTAAAACTTTGAACACAAATAGCGCAATTTTTGTTGAAATTTTGTTCGAACTTTAAGAGTATTAGTTCATTACACAGAGTTTTTATTGTGCTATAAGTTATTTTTCTAAAATAACAATTGTTATAGTTCTGCTAGACGTTCTTGACGAAGTTTTATGACACTTAAAATATTGCGCTTTTAAATTCAGTTTATAAGGCTTTAGTAGACAACTTATTAACACTTCTTTAGATAGTATTTATTCATTTGGAAATGTATTTTGATCGGTATTAAAGTGGTTTTGCGTTTATTATAGTAATATATAATAGTTTTGAGCATTTTTAAGAGTTGTTTTTTTTGCGTGTGTTTTATAATTAATATTTTTTAGCTTTGGAATCATCAACTTCCGGTATGTAGCTATATTTTATGTAACTTTTAATTTGTTTATACATTTAAATGCGTTGGTAGTTAGTGCATGTTTTTGCATTGCGATGAAACTTGAACATTTAACTTGTTTTGTTATGTTCCAAGCTAGATTGAGTTACAGGAATGTAGAAATCTTTAGATTTTTTTTGCGTTTTTTCTTCTTTGTTAGCTATGCAGTTTTTTTCTAAGTTGTACATATGGCCATGTATGAGTCAAGTGTACAGAATGAAAATTTGTTTTTGCTCAAACCATTAAAAACGCCTTTTTTACATGAATGCTGATTATGTTTTTTTTTTCATATTTAAAAAAAATGAGTTTTATGCGAAATTTTCAAAATTTAAGGAAAAAAAATTTGGCTATGAAAACTTTTTGTTGAAAAGTTTTGAAGAAAAAAAATAAAATTATAATTTTTTCTAAAAATGCAATCTTGAGAAGTTACAAACGATCAAAAAATGAAAAGGCTTAAATTTCAAATTTTTAACCATTTTTGGTTACATTCTAAGATATTTCGAATCGTAGTGCACGGTACTTTTTAAAGTTTTCAGCGTATCTTTTGCACATATAAAATCAGGTTTTTATCCTTATTTAAAAAAAATAAGAAAATAGCTATAATTTTTTTTTTAAGAAAACTGTCACAATTAAAAAAAAATTTGGCATAAAAAATAATTTTTTGAACCATTAAAAAAAAAATTATTACAGTATTTTACTAAAAAAGCAACCCTGAGAAGTTACAAACGATCAAAAATATATAAAATGCAAAAAATCGTTTTGTTGCTTATTACTCAAAAATAGCTTATTGAAAAAATCTAAAAAAATTTACAAAATTAGGACTCATGTAGAGAAAGGCATTTTTAGTAGTTTGAGCAAAATTAAATTTTTGTTTCGTACACTTGACTCAGACATGGCCACATACAGTTTAACTTGTAATAAAGGGCGTTGTGTTACCACTTCTTACATATATTTATACTTATACAAGTTATAATACCCTGAAAAACGTTATTTTATGTATCTCATACTAGATAGACAGACAATTTAATAATACACATCTATTATTAAATTTAAATGATGAATTTGTTTCAGTTATCTGATGCAAATAAATTACGCCAAACAATGCGTTTCTTGCTCGTATAATGGTTAAACTGGACTACAAACTTTTTAGACATATACAGTACAACTTACTTCGAATAGAAGGCATTTCGTTATTGGGCAATTCCACGTCAAGTGAGCAGTCCATTTTACGCGATTTCTCAAATTTTGTACACTTATTTGAGTACCCAAAATATGACTTCATGCCAAATTTCAGATCTTTGAGCTAAATCGGAGAGGGTCGCGTGAAATGGACTGCTCACTTAACGTGGAATTGCCCTAATATTACTTTTCACATTATTTATACATAAAAAGTATAATGATAATTGTGATTTTATGTAAATTGGTTTCCTGACTAGTGAGAAGCTAGGCAAACTGATGAAGGGTGCATACCCTGAAACTCTAGTGTATACGAGTATGTCTTCCACTGGAATGCCATTTTTTATCAGTACATTCTGAAACTGTACAGTTGCAAAGTTGTTCATGCGTTTTTGAAATTATCAATGCATTCTGATAGTTGGCAGTATCGTTATGAAATTTCTAAAACTCTACGAAAATTGTTAAAACTATAGAATATTAGGCTTACAAAACTGCAACTAATAACTAAAAAAACTAAGATTACTAGTCACGTATGACTTCTACAAGGTTGAATGACATTCTGTAACCTTTGTGGCATACTTTTAATCAATCTTTTGATATCTTTTTAAGGTATGTTGACCCATTTTTTCTAAAAAGACTGTTCTGGGGCCACAGATCTTTCTATCTAGTTGATCTCATAACTGTTCAATAGGATTTAGCTTTGGGTTTTGAAATGGTCATTTTATAACTGGGATTTAGTCTTCTTTGTGTTCTTTTATCATGCTAGAACAGAAATCCGGAGCTGAAAACGTCTTCTATGTATCGGGCAGCATTTCTCGATCTAGGAATAGAAACAAGATTTAAGAATTAAAGAGATGTCAGCACATATCATGTCAGATTTTGTTTTAAACTTGAATCAAATCTTTGCGATGACGTTCACTTATGCGTACCTAAATTTGACGACCGGCCAAATATATCAATTGAGATTTGTACATGTTGCTAAAGGTAAGCGGACGTGATTCTTTTGTGTGCTATAGTCAATTGTGGATTCCAGACTGGTCTCCTGGATTATAGATTGTTTTCTTGCAACTTTTTTTATATGGTTTTGTGCAAACAGGAACTGTAGCTTTTTTGAGATCTTTTTGCAGGTTTATAGAAGTAGATGTGCGTTTTCTAAGCGTACAATTTGTCTTATTGAAGGTTTGTCACACATTTTTGGCTTTGATTAGGTTGCTTACCATATTTCTTCAATATTTTTGAGGATTCTAGAAAGTTTTAATTGATTTTTCAATTCTGTAAGTTTTAGACTATGTTATTGAGACTTAGAACATTTGTAGAATACGTCACTAAACTTGACAATGCATTAGAATTGTTTACTGAGTTTTAGAACTCATTAATAAGTACTAAGATATGTTAATAAATTGTGCAATATGTCAATAAGATCTAGAGTTTGACATTGAATTCTAAAATTTATTAGTTGGCCTAGGAGCTATTAGTAAGTTAAAAAACATGTCACTGCTGAGATGTTGGGAGCAAAGTTAGAGAACTTGATGAGTTATACAGTGAGTTTTAATATTAATAAGCGCATTCAAGTACTACTACAGTAAGCTGTAGATACTACGGTGTATTTTAGTATTGCCACTGTTAGCAACTTAAATTGTAGATGGAGTTTTAAGTGGATTCTGAAGTACTGGAGACATTAGTTACTCTAGACTAGAAAAACTTCTTAGTAATGAAGGCAACTACTGGCAAAGCGGATTGGTAAGTAGGGGAGTATATTAAGTTTAAAAAGTTTTTTTGTGAGGTTTGAACTTCAAATTTTTGGCATTGCGGTAGGATTCTTAGAATTCAAGAATCTGTTAGCAAGTTTTGAAATTACTTGCTAGTTCTAGAATTTGTTAATGAATCAGTTGCATCTGTTTTTAAGTCCTAGTACTTATCATAAATTGTAGATCTACAATTTTTTTTGTTAGATTTTGACGTAAGCAGTGTTGTAGTTTTAAATGTCGTTTTTTTTCTCCAAAACTATTTTTTAGGGTGTTTTTGCTTTTAAAGAGACTACAAGGCTATGGCACTGGGCATACATTTTAAGACCTATATTTTGCAGAAATTGTTTTTTAAGTTGTAGAACTTGCCAGTAACATTTTAAAACTTTTAAATGCGTTTTTAGACATATTTGCGGGTTTTAGTTTTTATCAGTAAGTAAATAGTGTTCTATTAAGAGCGACGCAGTTTGTTGCAAAATCTATTTTTGCTGCCAGTGCTAATCACTGACGCCGAATTTTGCCGCAAATTTAGAAATGCAGTACACGGGATCTAGTAAAGTTTTTCTTCTTATCCGAAAAAAGGCGTACTCATCACAACCAATTTTTTTCAACCAGAATTTGACAGTTGGGCGGTTGTGTTTGACAATATTTAGTTATGAATATAAAAAGGGCTATTGACCGAGGTTTTTCTGCCCAATAAACATAAAATTTGTAGGAAATTTAAAATTATTTATGTGTAAAGTGTAAAATCCAGTTCATACTATTATTGATGGAATGTAACATCATTTAAATGTTCTACACGGAAGCACTGGCAAAAGTGAATCTGTTAAACATAATTCTCTATGATTTAATCATATAGCTTGACCTATTATTAGCAATGACACGTTTAATGTTAGTCTGCAAGTCATGTAATGTTGCTAGGTTATTAGCGTAAACTAAAAACTTAACATAATCTTACAAAGCAAGAAGGATAATTAACTGGACAATTTTCTGAAATAATCTATTCATTGAACTCTTCGATTAATTGAATTGTTTGGGCGACAGTTTGGTACGTGTTATCGTTTTGTAGAAACCACTTGTTGTCTAAGTTTAGAGCATCCAGTTTGGGACAAACAAATTCAGTTAACATTGATCAATTGCGAGCTCTATTTACAGTTTACCAGCATAGTTGAAAAAAAAAAAATGAATTACTCTTCCAGCATGAAATGCACACCAGACCGTCAGTTCAAGTGCCATGCCAGTGGCGTAGCTATCTGTAAGCAAAGATCTGCAATGCAGAAGGGTTCACTAGCATACAGTGCCCCCAAACGTCTATTTTAAAACCTGCGCCAGATTTTTCTGTTTTTGACATTTTATTAATAAAATTTTGCACTCTTCAACAGTTTGTGTTAATTTTTGGTTCTCTTCAAATATGCTATTTTTTATGAAAATTTGTACACACTACATGGCTGGATTTTGCTATTTTTGACAATTTATGGACAGAA
The DNA here is from genome assembly GCA_963932245.1 of Tachinus rufipes. Lineage (NCBI taxonomy): Eukaryota > Metazoa > Arthropoda > Insecta > Coleoptera > Staphylinidae > Tachinus > Tachinus rufipes. Next base: position 21,544,911 of record OZ010741.1, read on the forward strand.
TTTTGTACTTTTCAACCGTTTTTGATTGGATTTTGATTATTTTGAAAATGCTTTATTATTTTATGAGAGAATTTTGCAACTTTTGACTTTTTATAAACAAAATGTTGCATTTTTTGACAGTTTATGGTGAATTTTAGTACTTTTTGACATTTTATGAATAGAATTTTGCAGTTTTCCGGACTTTGGGTCTTTTGAAAAGATTTTTGAAAAGGCTAAAATTTGCTATTTTTGACATTTTATGATTAAAGTTTTAGACTTTTTAACCGTTTTTGGGTTAAATTTTTTAATTTTTCTGATGATGTTTTTATGTTTCAAGACCGTATTTTGGTTCTTTTTAACAAAATGTTTATATTTTATGACCGAATTTTTCTATTTTTGATATTTTAAGCCGGAATTTGCTATTTTTGATATTTTATAAAAAAAAAATATTTTTCACTTTTAGGTTGTTTATTTTAAATAGAATCTTTATGGAGAATTTTGGCACTTTCTGACAATATTTTAATAATACTTTATTTGTAGTTTTTGACATTTTATAAGCAACGTTTTGCATTTTTTGAGCAAAATTTTGTTATTTTTGAGATTTTATGACCGGATTTTGCTATTTTTTACTTTTTATAAATAAAATTTTGCATTTTTAGCAATTTGAGCTTTAAATTTTAGTTCTTTGTGACAATATTTTAATTTTTATAATTGGATTTTGCTATCTTTGACATTTTATAAAAAGAGTTATGCACTTTTTCTAACAGTATTTTGATGTTTGAAGCTGAATTTTGCTGTTTTTGACATGTTATGAATTTGAATTTTGCACTTTTCAAATAGTTTATAGTTGGATTTTGATGCCTAACAATATTTGGATATTTCAAAATCGGATTTTGCTATTTTGGACGTTTTATGAATAAAGTTATGCACTTTTAAACCAGATTTTGGTGCTTTCTAACAATATTTTTAGGTTTTGAGGCTGGATTTTGTTATTATTGACGTTTTATCAATAGAGTTTTACACTTTATAATAGTTTATGGCAGAATTTTGTTATTTCTAAGGAGCTCTTCTCAATAATTTGCGTTGGGGTTCAAAAATCTTTGCTGCGCCACTGTGTAATGATTTTTTATGCATTACTTAAATCAGATACGGTAAGCCAAAAGTAATGAACGTAAAGTGGTTGCGACTGAACGTGAGTTTCGATAGAAAATTTGAATAAATTGTAAACGTTGTTGAAGCATGATGTGTCGAAACAACAAGCTACCTTTTTCTAGAAACTTTATAAAGATCTAGATAAGTTAAAGAAACTGTAATTTAGGGCTAGAATTTGGCAGGGAGTTTAAAATATGTTACTAACTGTTCTAGAACAGAGAATTTTCAGTCAGTTTTAAACGAGTTAGAGTTTGTGTATGTGAAGAATGATTTAAATGGCTAAATTTAAAAAAAAAGGAAACGAACTTACCCTATTTTATAAGCTCATATAATGACAAACATAATAACTGTTGTAATCTTTTGGGGTTATTTCGTATAACATTTTCATCTTCATTTATATTCCGCAAAGCACTCGTAATGTATAGATGAAAACATTAAGTTGATATCTATACAATTTGCTCGAAAGTCATAAATCTCTCTTTAAATATATTATTTATATTCCATAAAAAATAAGGGGATGAGGAATCGAAAGGAGGAGGGTTAAAAGATATTAAAAGGTGTGTGCGTGGGTCGTGTTCGCACGGATGCCTCTTCTACTCCTCTTATAAACTGGCTACCAAAAGATTAATGGTCGCCTTTGATACAATATACTTTATGACATTTCCCCGTCCGCCGTCAGCGCCTGCATTTGTCTCCATCCACAGAAGACACGCACTTTCCCCTAGCGCGCGATGACACTAAACATTACTAATCACCTGCGACTACTCAATTCTTCAATGTCTTTCCACACAATTTTATTTATAAATTATAATACATCATTTAATTTAATTTTTAATTTTATTAATGTATATTTAAAAAACCATAGTCAGTAAATAAACTTTTATAATAAGGAAGCATATTTTTTTACAAGAATGTGATCAGATTAGAAAAAATAAACGGGCCCCACAGCTGACAATATTAAATTACAATCCAAAAACGTGTAAGTGAAAGGTAACATTCAACACCTGTTTCCCATATAATCGATTGATTGAGTTAATTTTATGATAACAATTTATTTCAAATGCAATACAAACAAATTGTGCGGAATAGCTACACATAAATCATAGAATTAATTACAACTCAATATATTAGTTAGAATCGTGCCGATTTTTTTAAATATTTATTATATTCTCTTCGTATATAATATACTATATATGATAGTTGTTGGCAACAAGTTCACATGTGAAAGTCACGCCTTCACGTACCTATCAACACCCAAGAATTAAATCGAAACAGGGATAAGTCTTGAGCACACCCATCGTACTAATCTCACTCGCAGCAGAGTGCTTAGAGAGGAAATCCAAAAGGATCGAAAAATGCAAGCAGGCGGCAATGAACCGGCACGGCCTCTCATAATCGCATTGTAATATCGATCATTTTTATTACAATCATCATTTTTATTTAACAGTTTGCTGAATTAATACGTAGTATGTTTAAATCAACTGACGGCATTACCGCTTAAAAATATTTTTATTTTTTGTATTTTGTACATTTTGTTAAATTTATAAAATATTGATAATTATTAATAAAAAAAAAATTTAAAAAAAAAAAAAAAAAAATTTTAAATTTAAAAAAATAAAAAAAAAAAAAATAAAATAAAAAAAGCCAAAACCGGTTTTAATAATAAAAATAAAAACTAAATTCAGCACACTAAAGTATTAAAAATTCATATTACCTAATCTATAAAAAAATTGATAATTATATTTACTTTACTTAATGTTTATTTAATTTATTTATTTTAAAGTTAAACCGCCACGTACAGAGATGATTTGAAAAATATATAAATGGTTTTCTATTTTTTTTTTCTTTTTACTCTAACTCAGAGGAGGTGAATTTTTGAAAATAAATGAATAGACAAAAAAGTTTTAATTTAATCTGAAAATTAGCCTTGGACGTTTGGTGGTTTAACTTTGAATCACCCAGTATAGTGTTTATTTGGTTTATTTATTGTTACCAAGGAAGGAAGTGAGGAAAAATATCCCAAATGTTTGGATTTAATTTTAAATCATATTTATTATGTTAATTTAAATATTAGTAATTAAAATTGCTGGCGAACGGTGGTAGTTGAGGACGTTTGTGTAGTGGAACTGCAGCCTTAACCAGGTCATGTTTCGATCTATCTGGACAAAAACTAAAAAATAAAAAACTTTATCTGCATATTGGTTTATTATTATTAAAATAACATGTTTTAGTTCTTATAATAGAAAAGTTCATTAGCTATTTGTGTTTTTTTTTTTCAAATAGTTGGCAGGTATATTATACTATATTAACGAAGGAATTTCTTTCAAGAAATCAAAGAATTTATTCATAAAAAATCAATGAAGCGTTTTTTATTTCTAATGAATAATTTCGCCAGGATATAAGAATGCTCATTCGTATCCATCATTTTGACATTTATGTGTTTCCAAGCATGACAGAAAGGAAGCCCGCGCGCATCATGACTAAGACGCGATAAGCGTTCGCAATTCCAAACAATAGACAATAATGACACTGAAGCGACCGCTGGTCATTTCAAAAGTGCATCCTTGAGGATGGTAAAAAGTGTCAGCGCTGGCCGCAAAGTGCACCTCTGACAAATTACACAACGACCTTAGATATATATTTTTTGCTATAACATTACTAATCGCGTATTTAATCGAATGCGGGCCCGCATACTTTATCTATATAGGAAGTCACTTATCGACTTGCAGTCTTATCGAAATGAACTTTGGGGCCTTATTGTTCGCATAGTCGCGTCCCTATAGGCAACGATTTATAATCAGTGTTGATTATTCATCAGAAATGATATCATTGTGTTTCATAGAATTATTATTATGCGATAAAACACCGCAAGTTATCTGAATTCAATTGAAAGTGTTGAATCATATTTAATATTTAAGAAAATATTGTGTTATTGGGATTCACATAATTAATATTAATATCGTTTTGCTTGTGCGGATAAACATCGGCGTGCTGCAAACAGTGTTTTTCTGATCTTGATACCTAATATTATATTATGCGTTTTATGTTAGTGACAGACTGTGGAGTTTTATTCAACTTTTTATATGATTTATATATTGTTGTACTGTAGAGTTTATTGTCTAGAGTTTAATGAATGTAGTCATGATATGGATTGCTTTAGATAAGGTTACTAGATTTCTTGATGACAATTTTGGAACGTTTGAACTAAAAATCTAGAGAAAATTTTGGAAGGGTTACTAAAAAAATGTTTTTTTTAATTTTGGACTGTTGCTGATTTGTCCAACTTATTGCAAACATTAATTTGTGGATTTAAGTAAAATTTATTGGACAAACCAACGAGCGTGACTTTTTCTAAAATCAGTTTATCCCGTTGCGTTTTTACTTTGAAGACTAAACTTTCTGTGTTGCGTTATTTGTATCCACTGCTTGATGTTTTGCAGACATGAAATTTGTTTCTTTTTTATTTTATTTTTTGTGGATAAACTGGTACGTGACTTAGGTAGGTTGTTTTTCGTTTTTTTATTGTTGTCATCATAGCTTGATCTGTATTTGTTAGTCATATTTGCTGTAGGATTTTTAAATTTTTTTTATAAAGCTACATCTTCATAGTTTTCAGTATATTTATCTGCTTTTTTTTAGGGTTCATCCTTTCACACAGTAAAGTTGGACTGATCAAATATAGCACTTGGCAAGTCTTATTCTAAGGTTAAGGTCTAAAGTGAGAGCGGGTAAAGATTTTTCTGTACTGCGCTGCGTGTTAACATTTAATTTATATATGGCACATACAACCTAATCCTTAAGGAAAACAATTCTTATTATATAGTTTTATGACTGTTTCTTAAGGTGACAAATGCGGTCCCGCTCATGATTTTAGTGCAGTTTATGCGTTTGTGTTGCCAGTATTAAGAGTTGACACATTTTGATAAACTATTGTGTTGGTAAAGATCGACACTCTTGTTTACAATTTAGTAGAAGATGCTGATAACTTGTTTTTGAAAAATTGTTGAACAAAGTTTTACTGGTGATGTTGAGTTGCTGTAAAGTTTTGTAGAAGTGTTGTCGATGAAGTGTCGCCTGATTACAATATTTATGCCATAAAGGAACTTGTACCAGAATGCTTAGCAATGTCAGATTGGTGACTTAAAGTTAATATAAGTGATGTGAGCGTGCCAGAAGCAGGTTCTGATGACATTCACAGTCTAGCGGGTGTTTAGATTTCTTTCTGCGTTTTAATGGAGAGTTTTTGTACATGACAAAGCTGTTTTTGCTAACAGTCGAAATCGGGCAAAGTGCAGTTTTTTTGATCTACTTAGTGTTGAAACGACTAGGTGCTGAATGAGGTCTACTTACTTGCATGTTTTGGTTTTGTGCATAATTTACGCATATACAGAATGTTTGCATTTTACAGATGGTGCAGACGTTGTTTGATGTTTGTCTAAATAGAGCTTGTTTAAGTTGTTAACTCAGTTTTTGCAACAATTTTATTTTACGGAATTTTGGTAGATTTGGGGTTAGTCTTATTGGCGTTGGGAGTAGATAGTTGTACTCCTTTTTAACACTAAGAAAAAACTGAGTTAAAGTTACTGTTTTGCCACCAGACTTTTGTTTTTAAGTTTGGTGGTTTTAATATGGGTGTTGGCTTGTTTGGCGCTGGTAGTTGGTTTTACGGCGGGCATTCATCGTTACTGCTATAATATAAGATTTTTTTGGTTTGCTACTACTGCAGGTTAGTTGGTTTAAATTTATGGCACATCAGCCTAATGCTTTTGGTTAGGTTTGGCTTAGCAGTTTTTTTACTTTTGGCTGGATCAATGCATGCGAGTGGATTTTTCTGTTATTATCAATAGACTTGAAAAGTGTCTTGCAGAAATTTAATAGTGGCGGCTTTTACTTCTTTGTTTCTGACTGGAGGTTCTGTTTTTAAGGGATTTAATTTAGATTTTTTTTTGCTGATACTTATTCTGATGTATTGTGAAATCTTGTACATACCTAATTTGCCGGATTTGTACAAGTTTTGTATGGTAATGCTGCTGGTTAGACTTGGCAGCTTTCTGTGTTTGGCTGGCTCAATGTTTGCCAATGATTTTTTGATAGGTGAATATTTGGTTGTGGAAATTTTAGCAATTCTTTAAAAGTGTTTTGCAGAAATTTAATAGAGGCTCTTACTACTCTGTTTTTGGATGGAGTTTTTTAGGGGTTTTAGATTGATTTGATTTTGCTACTACGTCAAAAGATTATTGTTTGCCGTGACAATTGAAGTTATTTATCATTATCATTACATTTGTGATATGTCATCTAAGTAGTCTTATTGCTTTTGGTTGACTATTTTCTTAAAATTACCAAAGTGTTATACAAAACTAATTCAAACCTCAAATCAGTCAGTTTTAGGATTTAAACTTAGTTTTGATAATACTATTGACTTGAATGAATAAGACTGATGCAAGTTTTTTATTTTGTACGTAGTGTGTTATTACAATTCCACAGTTTTCACAATGAAGATAAATTGATGGGTTTTGGTAGGAAAACTGTAAAAGAATCAGTCTCTGCTTGGACCAAAAGCCAATGTTACAGAATAAAAGTCTAGCATTGGTCCCTGGGCACTGATAACTTACCACAAGATGCCCACATATATGACATGAGCAAGGGGAGGCAAGTGCAAACTTATGTAACTTGTATAATCAAACTAAGGCTTGCAAATTTGCTTACATTATAAGCTCTTTTGTTCATATAGACTCATATAAGCTTCAATTTATGAAAGATAAAAATTTAATCTATTGATGACAAACATTTGAGCGGTTGGGTGAAAGACTGGAATTTATGTTAGAAGCAAGGTTTATGTTGGAGTACCCCACCTAGGCGCTTAATTGTTTGCCATCATGATTGGATGTCACACTTTTTTTAATTTAGTTTCTGCTTGCATTTGTACAGAAGTGAAACATTCAATTTTTCTAATTGATGTTTGCGGCCAAATAATTTTAGTTGGAGTACTCTATCAACTTGTCTTGGTGTTAGTCAACAAGTGCTTTTATTTTTAAAATCTTTAAGTTTTTGTTTACATTTGTAGAGAGGAGAAACTTCCAATCTTTTGATGACAAAGACTTGGGAGGCCGGTGAATAACTCCAATTTATGTTTTTTTGTTGGAGTGTCACATCCACTTACAGTTTGACACGAATAGTTTGGCCGGTATAATAGACAACTTTAAATTTATGCCTTTGTCTGTTTTGGCGGTTTTTAAATACTTAAATGCTAGTTATTAAAGGATTGGATGTCACACTTGTCTCTTTAACTTAGATTATATTGACATATGTAAAGAGGAGAAACATTCAATTTGTTGATTACAGAGACGACCGGACGAAGAACAATTTATGATCTTGGATCACACCAAACACTTGGGCGGCTGGGTGGGAAACTGTAATTTATGTTTGTGATTAAATGGTTTCTATTGAAGTACCTCAACCACTTGTTCAAATGTTAGTCATCAAGTGATTGGATATTACACTTTTTTAATTAAGTTTATGCTCACGTTCAAATAGAGGGGGAACATCTAATTCTTTTATGACAAAACCTTAGGCTGGTGGGTAGGAAACTCCAATTTATCATCATCACCATCATTATTGGCTTCTTTTATCTCACTGCAGGCGCATTAGCCTCTTCTCTCCTCGTAATGCTGGTAAATTACATTGCAGATGGAGTAGATTCCGAATCATTGGAGAGATTATTAATTTACTTCGGACCAGAGAAGGATTTTTGTTATGAAATTCCAGCTTAATAAGGCGGGTTGAGGAGTGGGTTGAGCGTATAAACGTTTCAAATAGTTTTTGTTGCGAGATTTGAACCTACGACTTTTGATGCAGTAGTGGAATGTTTAGACTACTGCACCGCGCAAGAAAATGGTTTCTGTTGAAGTACCATACCTATTCGCCCATCTGTTAGTAATTAAGGAATTGGATATTACATTTTCTTTTTTTAATTTCTGCGTTTGTAGATAAGAAAAACATTAAATTCTTTGACGACAAACACTTAGCGGGTGAGTGTGGAACTCCAATTTATGTTTGCATGCAAATATTTCTGGTGGAATACTCCATTTACTCTTCCTAGTCATTAAGGGATTAGGTATCACACTCTTTTCTGTGGCTTAGTGATTTCAGACGTTTGTAAGAAAGTAAAACATCTAATCTTTTGATTACAAATTTTGGAGCGGGTGGATGTGAACTCTAATTCATGTTTGCAAGCAAATAGTTTAAAAAATTCTAATTTATGTTTTGCAGACAAATGGTTTCTGTAGGTGTTTTATAGAGTGTTTTTTTATCAAGTGACTGAATGTCACACTTTTCTCTTTAATTTAGTTTCTATTTACGTTTATAGATAGGAAAAACATTCAATTATTTGAGTTCCAACACTTTAGCGGGTAGGTGGTAAGCTCTGGTGTAAGCAAATAGTTTTTGTTGGAATATCTCACTCACCCTCCCAAGTGTTTGTCATTATTTGACTGGGTGTCACACTTTTTTTAACTTAACTTAGATTTTGTTGGAGTTTGTAGAGGAGAAACATACAATTTTTTAATAAAAATTACTTGAGCTGAGTTACTTCAAATTATGTTTGTAGCCAAGTAGTTCTGGTACCCCACTTACTAACCTAACTGTTATGAAGTTTAAGTGTTTGTTATTAAGTAATTGGATGCCAACTTAGTTTCTGCTTACGTTTGTAGTGATAAGAAACATTTATTTTTTTAGTATTTGGCACAAAATAGGACTGCTAATTGCGGAACTACCAAAAAAAAGACTAAGTAGAATCTAGAATGATTTTAGAGTAGGCAGTGGGGGGAAATCTTTTAATACAAATTATTGTACCGAGCAAGACGAATAGTTGGGAAGCAGCGAATAGACAACAACGGAATGAGCTAAAACAGAGGAAACAGAGCGACGGGTACCATAATATTCAAAATTGCAGTTTGTGAAATATGCTGACAATACCAAAACAATGAAAAATTTAGTTAGCACTGACAATCCAGAAACTGATTAAAATGGTCCAAGGAAATGTGCTACTAAAGTTTAAAGAAAAAGACGCAAACGTGTGGCATTTCGAGGATTCTTATATGCTCTCTGTCACCTCTCGACCACCACGTTTTCCTTCTTGCTCCTTTTTTTCTCACCGGACATCTTGTGATCGGATACGTATTTATTTCTTTTTATGGTTTTGAATTAACGCGCGCAATTGCCGTTACAAGATATTAAAGAAGCTACAGAAAAAACTCTAAACGAAACCCTGAAATTTAAAGAAATGCAAATTAACCTGCAAAGAAAGTAAACAACACGCGTTTGTCACGCTGGGGGCAGAAATAACTGGTCATTAAAGACTCATAGATTAGGTAGCAGGTCAAAGCTTTGGAGAAGCCAAAAAAGTGCAGCAGATGTCTAACGGAGGAACACCTGAAAGATACAGAGTAAGACCAATCAAAACGCCTGCTACAAGTGCGGAAAAACAGGCCATCCGATAAGGGAGTGCAACAACAAACCAAAGTGCTACATGTGAGAAGTAAAACGACATAAGGCCGAGTCTATCAAGTCTTCCAAGTTTAAAGAACTAGTAAAGGTTTAAAAGAAAGATAAAAGGAGCAATTTGCAACAATTATGAACCTAAAGATCTTTCAAGTAAATGTAGACCAGTGCAAGGGGGCAATTGACCTTCTAAAAAACGCTGAAAAGGATATATTTGTGGCTATAATTGCAGAGCCAAGTAAGTTTATAGCAAGGAATAATTTTAGGTGGATTATGGAAAAACTGTTGAAACGTATAGCGCAGGAGAACGTTTTATATGGGCGGAAATAAATGAAATCTGGGTATACTCCTGCTACTTCTCATTCAGAGCTGGCGGCCAGAAGCAGGAACAACTTTTTGACAAACTGGGCCAAAACACGACAAATTGTACGTAGTAGGTAACCTGAATGCAAAGTCCCACAACTGGGATTTTCTAGGCTGCTAAGTGAATTACACTTGCAGAATGGGCAGTAAGTAAAGAAAAAAAAAAGACTTATCTTAAACAAATGCATAACACTGACTTTCAAAAAGAAGATAATAAATATGCAGATGAAGCAAAGCAAAACAAAACAGGACAAAGCTCAAACCACTATATCTAGGGTATGGGTTACCAAATTGTCACCAAAAAAGTAGATGCAAGGTTGCCAACTAAGCTGTCCGAGCTTTAGGCAACTGAAGGTATAAAGGTAGCAACAAAGTTTTTTTTGCCAAAACAAAAAAAGTTTGGGAAAATACAACTTTGCTAGGTTAGAAGAAAATCTGCGAGGGTGGGTAGGAAATTTTAATTTAAATTTGCAAGCAAATTGTTTTTGTTGGAATACTCTAGGGAGGGTAGATAACTTTTAGTTATGTTTCTGTGACAGGAACGTCACCCAGTCTCCGGAGTGTTAGCTAGTCATTATGAGATTTAATGTCACACTCTACTCTTTAACTTACTGACTTAGCTGAAATATTATAGTCTCCTAACCAAATGTGATCAACGAATTTAATGCAATACTCTTTTTTAAAAATTTAGTTCTTGTTGAAGTTTGTAGGGAGAGAATTTTTTTTAACAACAACCACTTTGGCGGGAAGGCGGGGCACACCAGTTTATGTTTACAATTAGTATAAACTGGAATTTTGCTCATCCCCTCAAATGTTTGTTATCAAAGATTGAATACTTCTTGTCTTTGCAAACGTTAGTAATCAGTAAATTAGAGGAGGAGATGGTAATATTTAATTCCTTGATGACTCACACTTGGTTGATAGGTGGGTCACACCAGTTGATGATTACGGATAAGCAGTTTGAACTACAGTTTTTGTCTAAGTTGGTTATCAAAAGATTGAATATTTCTTATCTTTGCAAACGTCAGTAGTCTTTAAGTGAGAAGAAGAGATGGTGATATCTAATCTATTGATGATTAATACAGGGTGGGTGAGTGGGGCACAAAACTGGAGTTTTCTAATGATTTGTTTTCAATGACATTGATGACTTAGTTAGCACCTAGACGGGTGTTTAAACATTAAAAAAACTAACATTTAATTCTCAAACGTAATAGGGAGTGGAACATCAAAAGTGGAAGAACAATCTATTTTTTTTTTATAATAAACAATTGGGCGGATACTCGGGTTACACTAACACTAACCTTCAGTCTACATTTATGAACTAAGTGACCTAACTACACCCTTTGATTTTGTTATTAAGGCATTAGATGTTTGTTTTTATCCTATGATTTCATAAAAATTAACGTTAAATTTGTGATGGCAGAGGAACTTGGGTTGCAGTACAAGAAACTATCCGCCCACAAATTAAACTTAGTTTCTACCCACCAAAGCGTTACTTATCAAAAAAATCATTGTTAAACAATTTTCTGATATCTAGGTGATAACTGATATTAGATCTGTTATGTAAAAAAATTCAAAAACACAAGAGGTGAAAGATAGAATAGATCTTTTCATAAATAACACTTGAGCGGGTAGTTGGGTTACAGTAAAAGAAACTACCCGCTCTTAAATTAAACTTAGTTTTAGCTCACTTAAGCGTTAGTTATCAAAGTTCATTCTTAAACGATTCTTTAATATCTAACTGACTTATGACTGAATTAATTTGTATGAAAGCTCACAAGAGGTGAGAGAAAGAGTAGATTCTTTTTTGACTAATACTTGAGCGAGTAGGTGAGTCACAGTAGAAGAAGCAACCCGCTCACAAATTAAACTTTATTTTTTCTCACCAACTCAGTGTTGTCATCAAGACATTGGATATCTGTCTCTTCTGATGTAATTTTATAAAAACTAACATTCAATTCTTACACGTAGTAGCAACAGAAACATCAAAGTGGATGAAATATTCAATTTTACACCAACACAAACCTCACGTACACAATCATGAACAGTGTTTGTGATCAAGACATTGGATATCAGTCTCTCCTGATGTGATTTAATAACAAATGTTACTCATCTTTCAAACGTAATACAAAATGATTCCAATCCTTCAATTGCTCTCGGCAGTTTTTTTCAATTTTAATCTGGAAACAAAACTCGGGTATTTATTGGGTAATTTTGGTAATCCAAAAACTTTGAACGTCCATGTATGGTCTTTTCCCGGAAAAACGTTTTTATTTTTCCGACAGGTACAAGGCGTGGTAAATGGGTATACTTCGGTAATCTGCATGATTCCGAATAACAGAGCTCGAAAAGCTTAATTGATGATTATAAAGATAACTGAAAGAGATGATTGAATAGTTTAGAATTTAATCTATTTACGAAAATGTTTTACTGAAACGTTAATTTAATCCAAAAAATTGAAGATAGTAGATCAAAGCTAATTGACTAAAATTAAGAATTTTGTTGAAATTTGAAGTAATTGATTTTGATATAAGTTTATTTATGTCTTACGGATGTTAAAGTGAAGTAAAAATGTAAATATCCTCAGAGGCATAAATCCAACCTGCCTCCCATCATCATAATCGTTCCCGATGTAATTGTTAAGAAGAGAATGTTGAAACAAGTGCAAGATTTCACAGTCCATTGTGTTCGATATTTTTGTGTTTTTTTATCATATCGATTCGATCGATTTCGCTGGAGGAACCTAAAAGAGCGATATCTGGGGTGCCCATGCCATTGTTTGGGAACCGTCTCGGCGTGTCTGGCGCACCTCGTCCTTATCAGTCCAATGATCACGGGCAAACAGCCGCTGGGGGGAGAGTTCGAGTCGCGCGGGGGGGAGGTAGAGAGGACAGAGACGGGGCGGGTTCGAGCCGTATTCAATATTTTTATCAGATTTGCGTATTCTCACGTTCTCGGAGCGGAGTGTACGCGCGATAAGTCCACGGTTCGGTTATCTATTGCTGTTTGTTTGTTGAAATTAATTCCGAGCACAGTCGGGAGAGATCGGTCATTAATCAGCGCTGGCTGCCCGGGCAGATGTTGGTTGATTGTTGATGGGTAGTAAATACGAGGCGCGCGTTTCAGCGTTTCTCTTCGCTTTGGTACCGATCCCGCGGGACGTGTTTATTGCGATTTTTTATCGGGCCGCATCAAAGGACGGACATTTCAAATGTTTATCCGACATTTGTATTCCTAATGGTCCGGCTATCTGCAATCCATCTGGATGAATGCCTTGCAATATTCACTAATCTAATTTGCATCGCTATGTTAAGCGTTTCCTCAACATCTGCCACGAAGAAACAATATACCGAATTATATGTATCTTGCAAATAACACGTCTCGCTAACATGCTTATTAAATTATTCTCTCTATATGAATCCCATTACTTGTATAGGATGTTTACCTTTTTATATTAAATTGCCATAAAACGAGCCAATTTACCTGTAAGACTGCACACGCTTAAAATCCTTTCTCTCTCTCTATCGGCCAATGTAAAATTCAAATTTGCAGATCGCTATCGTGTACCGTTTTTAATGTAATTGAAGTTTAATAAGGCCGATAGCGATCGTGATTTGAATTTTGCGAATTAATTGGGCGAAATGTCCATAAATTGGAGCCGGCCTAATATAATATCGACAGAGTAAACGCGCACGCTATATTCATTATGTAATTATACCCGTGGGCCATCGTTTTGCAATATATTTTTTTAACCCATGCTTTTTTAGTTTATTAGGTAATTGGAGCCAGTGATTACGGATCAATCAGTTTTCAAAAATTTGACGCACTTTTTATTTATGGCGCCCAACCTAGGGAATTAATAAAAAAATATTTTTTAACCTCTGAACCTTACCAAGACATTTTTTAATAAAAAGTAGCACCACATGGAATTTTCCATTAGGTTATCGCTGACACACAAATGCGCACACAATAAACGAAACGGTACTACAAAGAGAAAGAAGTATGTATGGTGCCATCGTGGGTGTTGTGCAAAAGAGTTGCACGCTAACGCATTTGCATGACCACAGATAAATGACAGATAGTGCGCGACCGGCCGGCACTAACACACATAATAATAATCGCGAATCTAATAAATATCTCATAATTTTTTCCACTCCTCGAAACGTTTCTGGAGGTTCGAGAGCCGGACCGAGATATGATTTTGATAACCGCAAGGACAGCCGGAATTTAATCTCACACAAACACACACATTAATGGGCATAAATTATTCAGACGTGATAAGCAAATAGGTAAAACCCATTCCGTAATCTCTCTCTCGCCTTCTTGGGAATACAGTTTTTTTTTCTCTTCGTTTGCTTCAATAACACGCGCGCACTCCTTCACCTTCCCTTCCGATTTTTTATTTTAACGGAAAATTGCCGATTACAAATTATTAAAAGATGGAAGGAATCAGGTTTTAAATGTAAATTGACAGTCGATTAATATAGATAAGAGATGTTTTATAATCCCACGTGAACATCCTTTTAACGCCATAAAATATTTAATATAAATTAGAAACAGTCGAGGAAACAGTAATAAAGATTGGTATGAAATTACCACATTACTTTGTAGATCTATGATCATTATAAGATTTTCTAAGGCTGTGGTTACATTGAAATTTATAATATCAATAATTTTTATTTTTGTTATTTAATTGTATTAATAATAAATGATGTTTATCTGTACTCTCTATGGACCATAAGAAAGTATTTATAACTATCCTAAACTACAATCTAAGCTATGCATGTAAGATTTTTGAGCGGCAATTGAGCAGGGAAAGAAACTGCCAAACAGTTTTTGCTAATCTACGCAATACTGCATCAAGTTAACTTGCTCAGGCAGAAGGTATATTTGATAGCACAATCCCTTTGCTATAAGCTACTATTTAAGACTTAAGAAACCATATGTTGTATGGACTTTATTACTTTAGCAGAGTTTCTATAAAGTAGAAAAAGCAAAATAGTACAAACTAAATTGTAAGCTCAATAAGTTTTGGACATTTATTGTACAGTTGCAGTACCTATAGAATATTGGATGACGTGGAGTCTTCTCCACGTACATTAATTGTAAAAACTCTTTTGTTTGTCTGTTTTTTTGCGATGAGGAGTTGCTTTACCAATCTACCTGTTTTTTTTTACCCATACTGCAAGTAGTACTTATTTGGGGCTATTTGAGAATTAGTTTTACTGAATTCAGTACACCAGTAAGTTTTGTGTTATCCATAAACTTTGCATATGAATGCACATTTTTGAGTACTCAAATTACTAGTACTTTGGGTTTAGGACGTGTGTTGTTACTTTCATTATAATTTATTGCATTTTTTATTGATTTGACTTTATCTGCCAGTTTTCTCGTCTTTTGAGTTGGGTTTTATTTACATTGTTTTTGCTATCTTTCTAAATTCTTCATATGAATGTATCTTTTTGGGTACTTTTCAGTTACTGATACAAACTGGTGCTCGGCAGACGCATGGATTTTAAAAGTTTGTTGCTCTCTTTCTAAAGATTCTAGAATGTTGAAAGTGTGTGCAGACCTTTTTGTCGAAATGCCGCTTGATCGTCCATCGAGTTCTTGCAGTTTAGCAGGACGGAGCCACTGCTTACACAGCAAGAGATTGCATGGACTTCTTGCGAAACAGATTTCCAAAGCCATAAGATGCGATTTAAACTGGCCGGCAAGCTCTCCTGATTTGATCTTTTCCGATTTCTTATACCAAAAATTTCAGGCGTACAACAATCGTCCAGGATCATGGAAGCTTTTAAAAAACAAAATTTTAGTCCAAATTCATGAAATTCTTGTGGTAATCTTTCAAAGAGTGCACAAAAACTTTAGAAAAAGGCTTATTCAGTGTTTGGAGTGGGAGGGAAACAATTTGTTTTAAACTGTGTAAACTTAAATTTCTCATCAAGAAAAAATTAAAAAAATGCTAATTTTGTAATAGTCTGCGTTTTATTTCATTTTCAATCATGAGCCTGCCGCGAGTCACCCTGTACTTAAGGTTTAGGATGTGTGTTGTTTTCTTTATTGTAATTTTTTGCATTTTTTTATTGCTTTGACTTTATTTGACAATTTGCTTTCTGAGTTTTTAGATTTTTTAGGGTCTGCCTCTTTTTTGACTTGCATTGTCAGCTGCGTTTTTGTGTTGGATTTTTTTTGCTTTTTTTTGATTTATTAATACTTTTGAAGAGCTGTGATACTTTTACTACATTTTTTAAGGGTACACGCACTTTTTTGTTATTTTTAATAAACTCACATACCATATTGAGGCATTTCTTGAAAGATATTCATATTCTTGGAGTAAATGAACCCATCTTGCTCAATCTCCCAAGTGTTACTCATCAAAGGATCTATTATTTGTTCCACTTCTTGTGCACTTTTACTTTGATATCAGAAAATTGTTTAACAATAATTCTTTTGATAACTAACGCTTGGGTGGGTGGGCGGGAACTAAGATTAAAATGTAGGCGGTTACCTCTTTTTACTGTGACCTACCCACCCACTCTAGTGTAAGTCATTAAAGGATTTATTATTTGTACCACCTCTTGTGTGCTTGCACTTAGAGAAATTGTTTAACAATGAATCTCTTAATAACTAACGCTTGGGTAGGTGGGCGGAAACCATGTTTAAAATGTGGTCGGGTAGCTTTTTTTACTGTGACCCACTCACCTACTCAAGTGTTACTTATTAAAGGATCTATTATTTGTTTCATCTCTTGTGTGGTTGTACTTAGATATCAGAAAATTGTTTAACAATAAATTTCTTGATAACTAACGCTTGGGTGGGTGGGCGGGAACTAAGTTTGAAATGTATGCGGGTAGTTTCTTTTACAGTGACCCACCTACCGACCAAAGTGTTGGTCATCAAAGGATCTATTATTTGTACCACCTTTTGTGTGCTTGTACTTAGATATCAGAAAATTGTTTAACAGTAAATTTCTTGATAATTAACGCTTGGGTGGGTGGGCGGGAACCAAATTTAAAAGGTGAACGGGTAGCTTTTTTTACTGTGACCCACCCACCCATCCATCCAAGTGTTAGTCATCAAAAGATCTATCACTTGTTCCACTTCTTGTGTGCTTGCACTTAGATATCAGAAAATTGTTTAACAATAAATCTGTTGATAAATAATTCTTGGGTGGGTGGGCGGGAAACAAGTTGAAAATGTGGGCGGGTAGCTTTTTTACTGTGACCCACCCACCCTCTTACCCAAGTGTAAGTTATTAAAGGATCTATTATTTGTACCACCTCTTGTGTACTTGCACTTAGATATCAGAAAATTGTTTAACAATAAATCTGTTGATAACTAATTCTTGGGTGGGTGGGCGGGAAACAAGTTGAAAATGTGGGCGGGTAACTTTTTTTACTGTGACCCACCTACTCACCCAAGTGTAAGTCATTAAAGGATCTATTATTTGTACCACCTCTTGTGTGCTTGCACTTAGATATCAGAAAATTGTTTAACAATAAATCTTTTGATAACTAACGCTTGGATGGGTGGACTGTTTTACTGTTAGCGTTTTTTTCTTGAAGTTGAGATTTAGAGCTTTTCTCGCTTTTTTTTGTTTTTTGTTGATTTTTTTTTTTGATATCCTGCAAGAGTTTTGTTGTAATGCTTTTCTTTGCATGCTATTTCTAGAATTTTTAATTTAATTTTTGCGCCTGGTTAAATTTCCTCTTTTGTTCGAGTGTGGTTTCTTCTTGCTTGTCTTTAATTCTTTGGCTTGAGTCTTTTTGGTCTGGTCCTACTGTTTCTACTATTTGTTTGTTTTGTTGTTGCCATTATCTTATATGCACTGTGCTGTACTTGTGTTTGTTTTATGTTTGACACAGATTTTTTGTTTTATTTAGATTTTGTTAACTTTCTACTTTTGGCGAAGTACCATTCTTCTATTAGTAATTTTGAAGGTTCACTTTTGTTGTTTGTTGGAAATTGTTAATTAGATAATTCTCCAAAATTTCTGCTTTATGGATTTTGGCGTAGCAGTGGTGGATTTTTAATTCTCCGGTACTTTTGATTTTCAAAACTTTAATATGTTGAGAGTCAAAAAATACTTTAGAGTAGTCCGTTCAAAATAGAAAAAGAGAGAAAAAAGGTAGTTTCTTGGAGTTGAGTTTTTTTCTGTTTCCAAATTATGGGATTTTGGCTTTTGTTTAACTTAACTTAACCTAACCTAACCCAGGTAGTACTGCACTAGGTTTAATTTTTTTAGCGTGGGTGGGGAATTTTTAAAAGACTTACGTTTGCAGGACGTGTTCGATTCACCCTTACCGAATAAATTCTACCCAATCTGAGAATGCTTGGAAGTTTGGCGCAGTTATTGTGCATAAACTTTCTGATAGAAGGGTTTTTGAGGATACGGGAGTTTTTTAGGATGGCTCTATAGACTAGTAAAGTTTGGGATATTATTATCCACGCAAATTATGCTCTAAGCATATTGATTGGGCGCTTGTGTCTTAAAGAGACATCATCTTTATCTGGTTCAGCAAGTCCGGCCAGATCGCGGTTGCTATGGTTTGATAATTTATCAAAATACTTTACGGCGATTCCTTCGATAAACTTGCGTTACTCTGGTATCCTGCCGAGTTTCTGCGTTGTGGACTTACCACGATGCTTTGAGAAACCAACTCAAAGTTTGATTTTTGAAGGCTTCCAATCTAGCAAAATATATTGAAGACGCAAATGTTAATTGTGGACGGATTATTGTCTTGTAGAGATGAATTTGATTGCTAAGTGACATTCTACTGGGGATCAAGCAGTTTTTTGCCATCTTAGCTTTAGCTAGAACTTTATCAAGGGTGACCTTGAAATATTTTGCGGAATCTGTCCACGGAATTGGAATGTTGTCAAGGAAGACATTTCGGTTTTTTTTGTGTTGCCGTGTTAAGAAAACCGTTTTGCTTTTCTCTGGTTTAACTAACCTTTACTTATCAAACTGATAGCCAGTTTTTTAATGCTTCTGTGGCTATTTGGATCCTCCGGGTGACAACCCAGGGATCCGTTGAGCTGTAGATCAGTGCTGTATTATCAGCATACTGTGCTATTTTGATTCCGTTTACCTTGGAGGGCATGTCGTAGACATTCAGATTGAATAGAATCGGAGAAAGAATTGATTTTTGACCTCTGCGGATATGCTGCATGGCGTGGAGATAGGACTATTTAGCTTGACGGATAAAGTTTAGTTTTTTAAGAATGATGCGATTAATTTTACCAGATGATTTGGAAAATTAAAGCGGAAGAGTTTAACAAGGAGCCTTTTGTGCCCACCTTATCGAAGGCTTTATCAACGTCGAAAAATACTACTCCTGTAGACTTTTTCTACGGAAACATTTTGGCAATGTGGTCTGTTACCTTATTCAGTTGGTGGACAACTGAGTGTTCTTGACGGAACCCGTGTTAATGATTGGGTAGCAATCTCTCTGTTTTGAAGTGGTCTAGGATTATCTCTAAATTGATCTCTTCTACGATCTTACTCAAGGTACATGGTAGACCAATAGGACGATAGTTTTGAGAAAATTTTGTGATTTTTCTCGGTTTGGGGATGTTTATGACATACAACCTCTTCTATGTCTCCGAAAAATGACCGGTACGAAGGATCGCGTTGATGTTGGCGACCGCCATAATTGCTTTTGTGAAAAATGCTTTAGGAGCTTTATTGGGTATACCGTCCGGACCCGGAGCTGATTGCGGTTTAAGCAAAGAGTTTTATTACTAAAGATTCCAAGCCGGCGTTTTGCCGTACAATCTCGGTATCTCTGTTCTTGTCGCACAACACTGTACCCTTTTCCTCTCTTTACTAATGATTGAGCGGCTTTTTAAACTCGCTTTTTCTATGTGATAGAGACGGATATACCGAGAAAATTACGCTGATTATACATTGTTGCTTGGAATCTCTAGTTATAGAACTTTTTGGACTTAAGTTGCAAAATTATTTGCGCTATCTTGGAAGGGCGAGTGGTTGATTTTTGAAATCTGGCGATCGGTTGCAAACTTGTCGGCAAATGCCACGGCTTTTTCCTTCAATAAATATACTAACCCGCGTTTGCCTTAAATTATAGGTAGAGATTTTGGATTGCGGAGGGCTTTGGCTTTGGCTGATGGCTTTTTTGACTTGACGCTTTAACTTATTTATTGGCTTGCAATAGTCCGGATTGCGAGTTTTTTGTCGCGTTTTATTTGCGCATGAGGCTATATGTCGCGCGCAAATGTTCCAATGGGTTGTCCGCCCAAATGGGGAATGATTGTCAGGTCCGCGACGGCTTTTTCTAGTTATGGGATGTTTTGTGATTTGGATCATTTGTCTTGACTTACATCTAGCTATCGGGCGAACAGAGAAAAGTTCGTTTTTTGTACCAGCTTTCCCTCTTTCCTCGAGTCTTTTCCAAGAAACTTTAGAATTACCGGATTGTGGTTTGAAATTAGTTTATTTACAACTATTATGTTCACCTAGGCTTTGATGTTCTTGAGTATTGTACTAAGTTTAGTTGCTCAGACAAATGGTATATCTTAAGGCACATTTTTTTCACTACAAACTACCATTCAAGATGTAAGAAACTATAGTTGAGATTATAATCTAAATAAATTTTGGAAACTTACCTGACACTTTTTGTACTTATCCGAACTTTGCAGCATCTCCCAAGAAAATATTGGATGACATGTAGACTACTCTACTCTACCCAGATTGCAATTTCCGCCTTTACAATTAAGAGATGAATTAAACCAATATTACAATCTTATAGACAGACAAAGACCCCAAAAAGCAATCAAAGACTTTAGATGTTTCTTTCTCTAACTGCATAAAAATAATAGCATCTACTACTGCAAAAGTATTAGCTCAGTTTATATGCTGTAATCTTAGATCATACACACTTATACACACGCCTTTTGCCGACGCAGTAAAGCCATGCGTCAGTTGTGGACAGAAACGCGTACGTAGCAAAAGGCTTGTAAACACATTGTTACGCACTTAATCCACACTTGGTGTACTTTGCTTATGTATTCAATAAACAAATATTATTTAATGAACAATTATAAAGGAAATTCACTTTCTGCCATTGACATTTATTACTACAAATGATTTTAGAGTTAAAAAATTTTATAAGCGCGTTGTAAATATTTATTATTTATTAAGGATAGAACGTCAAAAACAATTTTATGTTTACAAAAAGATGTAAAATCAACTTAACTACTTATAGGAATATGCCCACAATTAGCGCGTGACGTCAGTTGTGGGCATAGAACTTGTTATGTTGGCTTCACTATATAGTACACGGCTATAAGTGTATATAGTCTAAGGCTGTAATACGATTAGCTGTGTTGCAGTGGCCATTAAATGTTTAAAATTCAAATTATGCTCATGTGTACTTAATATATTTTATAAGATTAGAAATTTTTAAAAATTTAAAATTTAATCAAGTATTTAAAAAAATCTAAATTTCACAAATTAAATATCTTTACAAATCATAATTAAATGTGGATTAATGAAATATTAAAAAAAATAGAACTAAATTAGTTTTAATTATACCTTCGTATACTCAGTGATTGGAAAGCAGCATCCATTAAAATGTACTATTTACATTATCTACGTCACGATTAAATCGAATCTTAATTAAATTTAAAAAAAATCTTAATCATTGCACAATTTAAAACCAGATTTCATCCAAGCCAACGCATTCCATTAATTGATAACCACGATGTTATTGCCAATCGATTTAAATATTTGCCTGATAAAAATTGATTTTAAAAACATTACGCAACCGTTCTCATTTACTAATTAACATTATTATTATTTTTAATCCCGCTACTTATTATTGAGATCACAAGCGTTGATAATCCGACACGTTTATAATTGCATTATTATATTTTTTTGCACGATTTAATCATGAGAATTGGGTGCAATTATAAGGCGCGCGGGAGGTTCACATGCATTTCCTTGAACAACAATCATATTGTTGAAATGTAAAAAAAGAAAAAATATTGTAATATTCCCGCAATCGAATCGAATGAACCTGAACGACAGATAATATAAACAAGTTTCACAACATATCTTTTAAAGATAATAATAATTTCTAGATTTTAAAAGGCTTTTAATATATTCAGATTAAAATCTCTATAATGGACCATCATTTTAGCACATAGTTTCGATTAATGGAGGCTATTAATATTTTCACTAAAGTAGAAAGTTGATTGGCTCATGTGAATTTTATTAATTAATATAAAATTTTGATTGGTTCGAAATGTCAGTCAGTCAGTGATAAACTAGTATCGCCCGTCCGTCCTCGGTGATATAATTATTCCCATAACTGACCTTGCTAACTGTTTACTCGTTGTAAGTGCGGCTGTTAAATTGTAATTAACATTAATTTTAAATTATAATAAAGTACGTCGCATCGATAACGATTGAATTTTTTACGCTTTTTTTTTGTTGTGTTTTCGTTTTGTTTGTTGATATTATTGAGTGCGCTTTAGATATTATAGAAGGTTGGATTGTTAAATGGAGGCCAATTTGTATCAGTTTTAATTAATTACTTTTATTTAAATTTATTTTTATTTAACTCAAAATTTGGAATTGAGTCTAGTGTTAAGATTAAAATGCAAAATTGTAATCTCAGTAATATTAAAACAAAAAATATTAAAAAACTATAATTTTGTGTTGATATTTTTTAATTTTTTTGCTAGAACCAAACAAAAATAAAAATCAATTGTAATTTGTTAATTTTTGTAGTGTTGGTACCAATTTTTAATTAAATTTGTAAGCTCAGTTTCATTCATCAATTTATTTTCAAAAATATTTCTATAACGTTTAAAATTTTATTTTAAAATTTAAATTTAACTTACTTAACAATAATTTTATTTTTTAAAACTTTGATATATGTATATGCATGAAGCAACTTTGTAACCTGCAATGATGTATTGTAACATTTTCTTCGTGGCCTTCAATTTAATGATCTTAAAAAATTGATTTTAAAATTAATATTGATAAACTAATTCTTTAACAAGTTATATATATCATTTATGCCGACATTTACAAACCCAATTTCCAACAAATTCTGTTTGTTTTCGTCCATTAAGTAAAACAGATTCATTCATATTTCCAAGCTGTCGAATAAGACATCACTCACGTTCTTATTACGTCTTTTATTTTTGTGTTAAAATTACGCTAATCCAAAGTGTAAAAAGGTTAATGGCGCGTGACGAGAAGTAATTTTTGCTCGCGGCGCGTGGAATGAAACTTCCGAGGCGTCTTCAACATGTCCATTAAGCGATTCACCCTATATTTTTCGATAAATACATCATCAAGCCGTTGTAGTTTCCACCATTAATAACGAATATGTATGTCCGAACAGACTATTGGAGAATTTCCAATAAGAGCTACCATTTATAACGTCCCGTAGCGAGGATGGTGGCAGAGGAGGGTGCATATCGCTGCTTTATGATTTTGTTATAAATATGCAGATTCGTTCCCATTTCGTTTACGATCTGTCGACGGAAGGAGCCCGAGCCATCCGGCCCATCTGCAGGAGATGTAATATCCCGCTGTCTGCTCCTCGTCTGATTAATGATGGATTCTAACGGTGACGGCCGCCGCCTGGTAGAAGCGTGCAGGATCTATACTGTCATATGTATCCACGACGGGAAAAGGGTTGAAAATGTACAAACGACGTAATGGGGAAACAAACTACTAAGCGTAACAAGAGGGTGGATAAAACATTATTTTGTAGAATAGGAAAATTAATAGCTTAGAAATGATTGTACAATTTAACCACCTTAACTAATAATTCATTTCTTCATCTTCATGTCGATATTTTTTAGATATTCCGTAACATCTGTTAAGAATACTTTTTTCCCAAACAGCCAATCTGAGAGTTAATCAATTTAGTAAATAATTGTATTATTTTATTTATTACAATAAATTATGAACTATGCTTGCAAAAGTTTACAAATAATTGTGATAGCTCAGTCATAGTAACAATTGGCTCTGAGATCCTGGTAGCAAGATACTTACTCATTAACAGTTCCTAGATTCAGTACATTAGAAATTGGTATTTTGTGTTCAAAAAATTTTAGCTTTTTTACCAATTACCACCAGAGTTATGTTGATTTTATTTTATGCTTAATACTTAAGTTGGTTTTAAAGTACCTGTTATGTAGTATGGTATTTTAATGGTCAACAATCTTTTATTTTAGGTTTGTTGATTAGGTTTAAATTATGGTTTAAAACATACTTAACGTCTACTGATTGTTTAGGAAACATTGTGGCTCAAAAAGCTTGAGAAATTTTCTAGAAACATTTTTTTCTTCGCATTTTGTCGTTCTGTTTTGGTTCCTCTTCATGTTCCTAGTAGTGTAACTTGTACTTTCTTTAACATGCTTTTGGGAAGCTCATACAGTTTCTCTAGTAATGCCTTGACCGGGTTTTTTCAAGGTTTTTATTGTAGCATTAATTTGTTTTGTTGCAAAGTTTTCGTATTTGCTGATGGTAGTAGTTAACCGAGCTTTGAGGGGGTTGGTTAAAGTTGTTATTTTTTTACTTTTTTTTTCTTATCGTTTTGTTGTTTTATTAAAGTAGAGAAACTGGTGTTTGAGGTTCTTTTTGAGTTTGATAAAGTCAACATCTGTCTCAATTCCTTTTTAAATTGCTAGTTATTAGTGTAGTTTGTTTCTTTGTTTACATGTTGGGTATGAAATTGTTAAAGAAACTTGTAGAATTTTATTAGTGATACTCTCTTGATTGGTCTTGTCTAAAGTCTTTGTTTCTGTGGCATTGTTTTGTTTTGGTACTAATAGCAGTAAATAAAGATTCAAGAAGTTGGTCAAAGTTAACCAGAGGAAACTGTTTTTTTTATTGAAGGGTTTTTTAAACTATTGCCAAATTGTCAACTATAAGCTTAGTTTTAAATTTTGAAAAGACTTTTTTATTGTGTCAAAATGTTTGAAGATGGGTTTTAGTATAAATATGTCGTTGACGGCTTGTTTGAGTGTCAAGTGCTGTTTTGACGATGACGTAGACAACTAATGGTTCTCACAAAACACACACTTTTTCTTACACATCAGGTACACAACGTAACCAAACCTAACCTTTTTTTTAATTATGGTATGGGGAAGCTCTACTAGCCTGTGTGTGGAGCTTTTATCCACTAAACCTCTTATCTACTTGGCGTGGTTTTTGTATCTTTGGAATTGCAAAGCAT
The DNA here is from genome assembly GCA_963932245.1 of Tachinus rufipes. Lineage (NCBI taxonomy): Eukaryota > Metazoa > Arthropoda > Insecta > Coleoptera > Staphylinidae > Tachinus > Tachinus rufipes. The sequence goes on from OZ010741.1 coordinate 21,570,131, forward strand.
ACTATCTATCTTTGCTATCTCTCTCCTCCTTCTCCTGTCCGGAGTCAACACCGCACCTGTAATTTTTCATCTTCTCCCTGGCCACGGCCCATCAAGCGTAAAAAGTGTGTTGTGGGCTATTCTCCACACATTTGTCGCTGTCTGTACGGTGAAATAATTTTAAATACGCTTTGAAGCATCCGTGTTTGCTCAGAAGTTGACACAGGTAATAGTCGACAGATCCAAATTTCCTCGTTGTCTACGCAGGTAAGTTTTTAACCATTCTATTTGTCCACGCCGCCTTTCAGGGTATCCTGGTACCATTTTTTTCCCATTTTATAATTGCCTTTTTTAAGGTAATTTTTAGTATGCTGATTTGTTTTATAACTTTCTTCTCTCAGCTCGGCTTGTAGATGGATCGGCATGACCGAGGCAATCACGAGAATGGCTTCCGTGGATATGGTTCTGTATCCGCCAATTATTCTCAGCGCCAGTCTTCTTTGCTGCTTTAGCATTGTGTCTTTGTGTTTGGCATTTCTTAAGGTTTTCCTCCACACCTGGGCACCATACAGCATTATCGAATGCGCCACACTTGCCAGTATCTTCCTCTTCTTTTTTGAAGGTTCTCTGATGTTGGGCATCAGTAAGTTTAGTGTCTTGACCGTTTTTTCCACCTTTAATTAATGTGGACGGTCATTTTGGTGTTCCTATCAAACCACACACCAAGATATTTGACAGCTTTTGTGGTAATATCGGCATTGCTCACTTTTATTACCGTTTTCTTTAATTTCCTGCCACCGTACAGGATGACGGTTTCCGTTTTCTGAGCGGCAATTTCCAGCCCTAGCCCCTCAGTTTCAGTTTTAATCCTCTGCACTGCCGTGCTGGTCACCCTGACTAGTTCCTCTTCCCCTTTGGCCATTGTTATAATGCCGGTGTCTTCCGCAAAGTACAACAGCGTAGTTCCTTTCGGTATAACTACTTAAAGTAGGCTGATATAATATATGGTCCACAGTAGATGGCCCAGGATTGAGCCTTGTGGAGTTTGTTTGAGTTACTTTAATGAACCTATTGCTCAATCTCCTTCCCACGGAACAGTACCGAAGGCGTTTTTGATGTCCACCGTGATAAACATACACATTTTCCAGTTTTTGTAAGCTTTTTTTTATGTTTTCTGCCATGTCTAGACCTAACCTAACCTAACTTAACCAGAGGGAACTGTTTTTTTTTTATTGAAGGGTTTTTTAAACTATTGCCAAATTGTCAACTATGGGCTTACTTTTAAATTTTGAAAAGACTTCTTTATTTTGGTTGAAGATGGGTTTTAGTATAAATAGGTCACTCACGGCTTGTTTCAGTGTCAAGTGCTGTTTTGACAATAACGTAGATGTTAGCAAGCTGAAAACTGATGGCTCTCATAAAAAACACACTTTTTTACACATCGCGTACACAACCCGGCTCTCTTCTCTCTTTTTCTTTTTCTACTATCTCCTAATCTCATTTTCTTTTTCTATTCACCACTTTCTAGTTTAGTGTTAAATGAGAAGTTTTGCTGTGAAGGTTTGTTGCAACGCGCCTCGCCGGGTATCAATCTAACTTTGCTTGATGCTAAGGTTGGAGTCGTCTCCTTCCGTGGTGTCTACCGCAAGACGGGGTCCGTTTGGCGATGACTAATGAAGTTTTTTTGAATCTTGGTTCTCACATACGCCGAATATATAACCCGATTTCTTTTCCTCTCTGTTTTCTCTTACTTTACTTTTTTTTTCTTTTTCTTGTGCCTACTAACTAAACTTCCACTGAATGAATTGCCCGTAAGTTCGAGACCGTTAGGTTCCGTTTAAATGATGAAGAAGACAAAAACCAATGTTGAAAAGGGGGGATTTGCACTATAGGCTGAGGGAAGAGTAAGTAGCTAGTTAGGTATGGTATACAGTTGATTAACCGGGCGCTTATGTCGCAAAACTTCTTGCCTTGGCGAGCCGGGCCAGATTAGGATTAGAGTGAACCCCGAGATTGTCGAAGTACTTCGATCTGCGCAATAGAGGAATTCCCAGATAGCTTTGAATTTTACAATTTTGGACAAATCAAGGAGCTCCGAGGAGCCTCCGCAAAGTCAAGCTTTGGAACGACTCTAATTTATCAAGATGCGTGGTTGCGGCGGTTCCCCAGATGGGGCACGCGTACGTCATTATGGGCTTGATGGTAGACGTGTACAACCGGATTTTATTTTGGAGTGAGAGACCACTATTCCGCCGCAGCATCGGAAACAGAAGATTTTAGCCGTTTTGGCTTGACAACACGTGCAACTTGTAATTCCTAGATATTTGGCAGAATCGGACCACGGTATGGGGACGTCGTTGAGTTGGACGTTACCATAAAGACCGTTCCGTCGCCGTGTGAAGAAAACGGATTTGCTTTTCTCCGGATTCACTTTGACTAGCCAGTCATCTAATCAACATTCTTAATTGGTGGTAGCTTTTTGTAGCTTTAAGGTGATCACCATGGGTGACCTTGACAAATAGAGAAGTGCCGTGTCGTTGGCGTATTGGCTCTCGTAACCTCGTGTTTCCACCCCGAAGGCATGTCCGCGATGAAAAGGTTAAAAAGAACCGAAGCGAGAATGGAACCTTGAGGGACCTCTGTTGTGATATACTTAGTGGAAGAGATGTGTGGCTTTCAACTTATTCATAAGGAGCCAGGTGGCGTTGCGTTTACGGTTTAAGTCTTTCACGTCCCGAGGTAACCCAAGAGGATTATCAACACAAACTTGAAGGGTTTTAGAGGCTTTTTCCGAGGCTTGTTGGATTTTGCGCGTACACATTTTGATGGCTCTATTGATATCCGCGGCCGTTTTTACTGGTGTCATGCGACCTATGCTCTTTTCTAGGGATCGTGAGAAGAGAAGCCAATCCGTGCGAATGACGATTTTTTTGTCTTTCCGGGTGATTTCCTTTCGAAGAGCTCCAGTAAGACCGGTAGGTGCTCATATCGTTGTTTACTCGAATGGTGTAATCAAAGTTGACGTTTTTGAAAACAGCCACATCAAGAGCGTCCTTTTGGTGCTCTGCGTTATAATAGAAGGAGGGTTTCTTTGGAGCCACTACTTGTACACTCTGCTCTACGTAGTTGAGCAACGCCCGATCTTTGGCCGGTGTTTACAGTTAAAATCTCCAGCAAAGATTGTGGGGAGAGGGTTCGGTAAAACCGAGTCAAAATCCGCCGTTTCCATTCGGTTACTCTGGCTGAGATAGCCAGATGCAATTTTTAATGTCTTTAAATCGTGCACATTGACCACTATCGCATTTGATTTAAGAGAGGGGTGGAGTGGTCAAGTGATCTTTTTGTAAAGATCAAAGTCCCGTGCCTTAGTCTAACCCCGACGTTTCCAAATACGAAAAAGTATTTGGTAGTCTTAACATTTAGGTGGGTCTGTGGTTTGTCTTGAACACCAACATGATGTCGAGGTTCTCTTCAGACACGAAGTAATAGTTCCTCGGTAGCCATTACTGTTTAAGAAAAAACGTCGACATGATTTTCTTGTGAAAACCATTAAAGTAGTTCAACAGAGCGACTATCCTGTTATCGTTGCTTGCAGCCGGAGGAGTTGCCGGTGGAGCTATCGCATTTGCAAATGATTTGCCCGAAGCAACAGCAGGTTTGCGGGGACTTGCTAGCCTAGAAGATGACTTGGCCGGTGCTAGATCGGTTGTAGAGGCTGATTTATTTGTCTTGCCGTGCGAGTTCAACAATCTTTAATAAGAGGGGCATCCTTTGAAATTGGTGGAGTGCGGACCAGAGCATAGAGCACACCTTGGTGGCGTGTTCTTGGGTTGATGGGGCCTCGAACAGATTCTACGGACTGGCGTTTTGGAGAAGCAACGTTTGGCCGTGTGCCCAAACGTTGGCATTTGTGGCATTGAGGAATGCCACCTTCTCGTTTTTTGGGTTCAACAGAAACCTTGAGCCCAAGGAATTTTTTTAATCTCATAATTTCTGAAGAATTGGTGCCTTTAGTGAGCTGCACCGATACCATGCTAAACCTAACGTGCTTGTTTTCATACGATGTACGTTAGAAGGAAAGAAGCTCAATTCAATAAGAGCCAGACTCATGTTTTGCTCGGTGAAACATTTCGGAACGTGCCGGATGACAATTTCCATACACTTCTCCTCGGCAGTTGACCATGTGTGCAAATTTACACTTGCCGATTTGAGGTAGGCCGTTGCTTTTTTATGGTCGTCGGAGGTGGCCGGAGCCATGCAAACACCCTCTTGAGTATTGCGCGAAGAAAGGATAACTACTCGGTTATCCTTAAACCATTTTGACGTTGCCGGGAATTTGCCCTTATCTGTTAAACCAAATGCCGGCGGCCGGGACTTAGAAGAAGCGTTAATCGCAGGGGTGTCAGCGGGGGGATGTACGTCATCTCTAGCTATAGAGCTTTTGCCGTCGTGGACGGGGTCCACGGCAATAGGCCGGAACCTCACCTCGACGAAGGGGGTCCCCTTTTGGTTAGGGGCGGCCATATTTTGAGCAGAAGCCTTATTTGCCGTGATGCCTGAAAGGCCGGCGGGAAAAGCCGCTGGTGGCTTAGCTTCTTGCAGCGGCTGAAGGAAGACTGAAAGTTCATCAGTAATTATAATAAATAAATAAAATAAAATCATTACCTTAATAATATGAATAATAATAGATTCACCCTAATTCTTCTTTTTCTTATGTTTAGTCTCAGGTCCGTGCGTGGTATTATGGCTGGCCGTCTCGACATTAGATTTGGATTCCGCCTCTGAAGGGGAAGAGTCAAGGCGGTGTTTGGCGCCGGTAGTGGTGATGGCCCCCACGTCCATCTCCTCTTTGGGTTCCTGGGGGCTGATTTCTGGGGGTTGGTTCTTGGACGGCGGTAGTTGGGAGGACCTTCTTTGTGACGAAGTGAATCGGAGGACGTCCCCGATTTTCTCTATCTTCCTGGAAAGGGTAGCGATGGTGGTGGCAATGGTCGACATCTGTGTCTTCATGGCTCTGACCTGGTGAGAGAGGGCCGTAACCCTTGTTTTGGTGGTGGGCTTGTCTCTAGCTCTGCCCTTTTTCTTCTTTTTGGGCCTGTCTTTCGCTAGGCTCTGGATGAGAAGAAGCTGTATTTTTACGTCTTCCTTGTTGGTAGTCAACGGCTGCTGATCCGGCACGGCATAGTTTTGGAGTATACTAATATACTACAAAACAGATTAGTAGCCTGGGGTTGTGGTGCAATTAAAATTGCAGATACTGGAGCTTGCTGTGCTGTGCTGTGCTGCAGTGTCGGCTGCTAGCAGTCGACTGATTTTGATTTTTTGAACGCAGGATACAAAACTCGGTCTTTTTTCCTCTTGTCCTCGCTCACTCTCTCTCTATCTTACACATGTACTAAACACACAATTCGACTCTCTATTTCTTCTCTTTGTTTTCTTTTACTTTACTTTTTCTTTTTTTCTCTTGCGATTCTGATCCGCTGATGCAAGCTTTCCTTACGGTCAACTTGGGTTTCTGCAAGCTGCCGTTCTCTCCGATCCTCCGTTACTCTCTTAAGATCGCTAACTAGGGTTGCTTCTGTGGTGTTTGCTGGTGGACGGGGTTAGTTTGGCGATGACTAATGCAGTTTTTTTGGATCTTTGTTTTCACACACGCTGGATACACAACCAAACCTTTTTTTCTCCTGTTTTTGCTTTCTCTCTTTATATCATTTATATACCAGATATATAATCTGGCTTTCTAGTTCTTTTCTTAGTTTTCTCTTACTTTACTTTTTTCTTTTTCTTGCGATTGGGTTCCGCCGATGTAAGTTTTCCTTCTCTTCGATATTCCGTTACGTTTTTAAGATTGGTTTCTTTACAGCTTGTTGTGATGGCAGGTTTATTCGGTTTTTGATTGTAACGTTGAAGGCATGTGGCTACTGACTTCTAAGCATGCTTGCATAGTTGAGATGGATATTTTCCGGCTTACAAACACTTTCTTTCAAAAACCTATATAAAGGAAATGGACATGGAAAAGTCCGAACTCAAGAACCTGTAATGATATCAATTATATCTTCTCCAATAACAAACAAATATGCAAAGACTGTTCTAAACCGATTCGACACTGGAAGCGACCACAAGATAGTTAGAGCAACAAATTCTATAAACACTAGACTGGAAAGAAATAAAATGATAAAAAGACTCAGACTGGCAAAGAACTTAAGGTAAAGGAGAAAGACTATCAAAAAGGTTTAGAAAGGAAAAGGCAAATCTCCAAGAAAAAAGAAGAAACACTAAAAAATATAGAAACCTAAGTAAAAATAGGAAAGATATGAGAAACTTTAACACAGAACTAATAAAAAGCGCAATAGAGAACAATACATGAAGGTTTTAAGATTCAAATTATCCAGTACTGCAATTTTTGTCTAAAGTTTTGCATTATTTTGCTCAACAATGTTGGTTCAATACTCTCTATATTTACCGAAATACGCATTTTAAGGTCTTTTATTGTTTGATGACGCTTCTCATACACTTTTTACTTCAGATATCTCTACAGAAAGAAATCGGGAAACATCAAATTGAGGAAATTGTACGGCCATGTCACCAAACTTCAAAATCGGTGACCAGGAAACATATTTTGCAACACAATTTGAGTTTATCTTGCTGTATGTGCGGTAGGACCGTCTTGTTGAAACCATACTTGGTTTTGCCCAGAAGTTTTGCTTTTTATCATATCCTTTAAGATGAAACTGCCTAAGGCCTTCTTGAATTATGCCTTGTTCTTAGTACCATCTGGCCGATTTACGATCTTGAGATCTCTAAGGCCGGTCTCGAAGTTCTCGTCGCGTATTTTGTATTTTGCAGCTAATTGCAGACATAGAAAACATGCGTATATGTTAATAAGAGTAGAACGTGCTTTTAATGTTTTGCCAAAAAAATAATTTTCAAAATGTTGAATAAATATTGCGATTTGGTTCGTTAGTGCTAAATAAGTTTGAGAACCACTGTTCTAAATCAATTTATAATTTTAATTTGAAAACTTACTTTTTATATTGCATTTTGGCTTTTTTTATCAAGCTTTTGTTATAATTTTTTATTCAAAGTTGTTAATTAATTAGAATCTATAAAATTTACAAATGCAATTGTTAATGAATATAGTGTGAGTGATGAGTAGACACTTAAAGTGAGAAATGGTTTTAATAGGAAATTGGAAATGTTTAGATGCAGATGCGGGGGTTGGGTCGGTCCGTCGTACGAACACAATATAAATTGATGAAGAGACATTATGGGCGTAGAAGTGGTGGTGGTGGTGTGTGCATTATATTTATGATGATTGTATAATGAAATCGGGAGGCAGATAGTCTGCAGATACACGTAGGTGGGTATTAATGTAGCGTGATGGATAAATCCCGCGCATGGAGAGCGGCGATAAGTAGTCGCAGGCGCTTTGTTTTCCATTTCGAGTTTCCAGGATTCGTTTCCTGATCAGCATGGCTGCGGCCGAAGACACGGCGGCCGCCAGGAAATGAATTTTAGCGCGGCCGTGCGCGGAATATGTTATGTCTCCGTGGAATAAATCGTCTGCGTCCTGTCCTTTCCCCTAACATATACATCATTCCCCTTTCCAAACAACATCAAAAATCATTGATTATGAATGGGTAATAAGACCCTGGGTAGGAATAAACAACACGTCTAGTCCTTGCGAGATAAGAAGTCTCAGATAGCATCTTACGTTTAAAAACTCCGCTAACTTCGGACTAAGAATCATTAAGATAAAGCCGCAGATTAATGGAAAACTGTAGCGGAAAATTTTACGTAAAAATTACACTACTTTATATCATCTTGTGATAAGTTTTGAAATATCACCCAGTGGCCTGCAGGTAAATAAAAAAATTACAATTATTTTTCAAAAAAAAGGGGACTAAATGGGAGGATTATGTGAGGGGCTGCTGCGGGAACAGATAGCATATAGCGTCGGGACATCGATGGAGCCTAGCAGGAAATGAGACGCTGGCCGCCTCACCGCGCGCGATCACTTGCGACTTATCTCTGCTCCATAGAATATAACCGAGCTTTCAATTTATTTTAATAAATCTGCAGGAATACATCAGCCAATCCGAGCAAAACGCGATAAAGCTCCTTCCTACTCTTCGCACCAACTCCCCATCCCGATTAATTCTAAATACAATTTGGTCGTAAATTTAATTTTCCTGCTTGTCACTCTGAATATTTTCAACAGATTTTCATTTCAGATTTACCAACCGACTTTTCAATAATGAATATCACACAGAGAACTTTCTATTATCATCTCCACGAAATCGTCAATGAATTTTAAACTAAACAGGATATTATATCGATGATAAAAATCAGAACATTACTAATTTCATTGGGTTCTTAATGTTTGATTTTTTCCCTTCATAAAATAAAACTGTTTATACCCTCGAGGGAATAATTAAATTGGCTCATTTTTTTGCTGTTAAGCAACATCCAGGCGGGAATAATCGCCCCCTCCATTAATTGTTATCTCTTAATTATTACATTTTTCGTGTTATTATAATCGCTCGCATTTTTTTCCTCCGTGAAACGGGTTTTGTTATTTTTTATTATTAATAAGATGGTGAGCTAATTAGAAAAATATAACGGGCGGGGTCGTATGTTATTTCCTTTAGTTTCCGACAGGTAAGACATTAAGGACTTTTTTTTTCTAAATAAAGACCTGATTATTATCAAAAAAATATTATAATGAAAGAATTTTTAATTAAATCTGGATGCATTAGAATCATAATCATGTCGTATGAAATGTTTAATTTAAATTTTCGCGACCTAATCTAACGGTCTTTATTTTTATAATTTGCATTTCTGATGAGAATTACGAATTAGAAACAACGTAATAATAGTATTACATAACTTACTTTAACAAGAATTAAGTAAACATTGTTGATACGTTATATAATTTGTCAATTTGCAATTGATAGTTATAAAATACATTTATGCAATTAATGAGTAAAAGCAAACCAAAAAATGCAAAATAAATTGTCGTTTTGCTGACATTTTTACAATTATTAACACTTAACCGGTGGCTTTGTAAATAAAAAATGACATCAAATCTGTCTTTTAGCCAATATGTGGAGTGAGCATGGTGTTACCTAACACTCAATTTATTCTTTGTGCGATTATAGCTTCAGCATAAGTGTCAATGCCAGTATATTTTAGGTTAGGTTAGGTATGCTTACATAACCTAAAATACACTGACAACTAATTTCAGTTGGAAACAAAATTGATATCTTTGCGATTAGTTTGTAATGGTTTTTGCATAATCTGAAAAAAAAATTGCTTAACACTTTTTGAAAAAAGAACTAACATCGAATTTGCAGTGTAGCATTTGACAATTATACCACGTTCTAAAAAATGTGTTGCATTGTCATTTGTGTCTAGCACGTTTTTTATATTGGATGAACTTTCTGGTTTTTCTGTTGATACATTGCTAGCGGCTAGTAAAGTTTTTTGCTCTTTTCTACGATATGAGAACAAGAACCAGTCAATCTTCTAGACCAAATTACCCTTTTTTTTACTCTTCTTATAGAGATCTAAGACTAGAGGGCTGTGGTCTAATCTGAGGTCATTAATGACTGAAATAGAAGTTTGAACTAAGATGTTCTTGAGTAAAACGTTTTTAAGAATATCCCAGGAAACCCCTGGTAGCTGTGATAAGTTGACATGTCTGGCTGTTAGGTACAGCTTTTGCTCTGGGCATAATTAAATGGTACTTTGCTTTTACCATTTGCTAGTCGGCTTTGAGTTTAAGTTTTCTGCAACTATTGTTAGCTGTCTGTTACTAACTTCTTAGTTGGCTACTAATTTTCTAAAATTAAACTTTATCAGTTCCTAGCAGGAACATTAATTGCAATTGATTCAGCCCCTAATTTAACAGTTCGAGGCGTAGGGATTTCTGCGCTTAGAGTCAGATGATCTTTTAATGGGGTCTGCAGTTCTACGTTCCTGTGCTCCAAACGCGTTTTCCAAATACGTGAAAGTGTTTGGGATGTTGTAAACTTTGTCAGGAGTATTTAGGATTGTAATTGCATTTTTATAACCAAAAGTTTTATAATATCTAATCTGTTGCATAATTTGTTGTTTTGCGGGAAACTTGAGATCTATCTCATAACATTTGGTAGTTGTGTTACGTTCTTCCACAACGCATCTACGTCATGAATTTTGTAACTCTTTACTAATATAATAACTAGTTAATCCAAATTTTTTGGACAAACAAATTCTAATTATTTTTGACAATTTTGATGTTTAGATTTAGTCAACAGTTCTAGTTTGCAGACCTTATTGTTAGTTTTGCCAGGACTTCTAGTTTAGTGTTACAGCTTTTAAGTTTGAAATAGTAGAGTATTTCTTATTGGCGTATTATGATTGAAGTTGACCGTAAACGACTCAATAGTACTCTAAGAATATATAAGAAGTTTTGGAAATACTTTCTTTTTTGGTAATGGGAAGTTTTTAAAAAATACTGGGCAGCCCGTTCTGCCTAGTAATGTTTTTACTGACTAAAACCCCTAATTTTTCTTTTTTTCATAGTCTGCAATTCTGACTTTTTAGCCAAGGAATTACTTTCAGCTCTTTTTCAGTTACGTTATGTTGGCCAAAAGTTGCAGATTATAAGCTTTGCATTTACTTAACAATTGTAGCGGATTTTTTTTTTTTTTTTTCATACACCCGTGGCATGAGAATAAAGGTAGAGTCAATTTTTATTCTCATTCTATTTATGTAAGAAGACTATATGTTTTCACAGCTTGATTCAACTTGTTTGTGTTACTAAAGTTTTAGTATTATGTGATGATTCTGTTAGGAATAGTCTTGGGTGTGTTATTTCTTTACAATTTTCTTACAGTTTGCTGTGATTTGAAAAAGTAGGTTTAGTAAATGTCTTTTTGCTCCTTCTTTGTCAAGTTGATTTGCCATGAGGATTTCTTGTATCCTCTAGTCTTTTGGTATCCAGATTAAGCAAACTCTGCATATTGTGGCTAATGCTTCAAAACTGTTTATGTAGGCTATAATCAGTTTGAATTTTATTACTGTGCAGCTGCAATTTAAACTGCTTTACTGTTTGACATGATGATTATTGGTATGTTGGGATATAGTCCCGTCCCAATCATATGCCTGGCGCACCACTTGCTTAGAGGTAGAGAAGTTTGCTTTTTTTGGTCTTTGTCTTTGTAAATTCCAGCTCAGGTTTTTGTTGTTTTGTCTTGCTTTCGTATTATCAAATCAAACCACATTAAATGTCTTTTAAGTCCGACCTCATCATTAAAGTTGTTTCTTTATACTTATACTAGGAGTGGGTCTTGAGGTTTACAATGTGTTTATTTATCTGTAGTATGTACGCTGCGTGTTTTGCCATTGTCATTACAATTAAGTGAAGTGGTGGCAACGACAGTGGTACTTTTATAGCTGCTGTGGTCATCGTTTTTATTGCCCATGTTAGCTGACATGCTGTCTCTGAACTTTACCTAGTTTGAGGGCCATACTTTTAAGGGTGGTTTTTTTCTTATACAAGTGTATATGTAATAATAATTATCTGGTATATTAGGAATCAGTCCTCATGTGCGTCTAGCTATTGTTTTGGTTGCAAAGAGCTCCCGGACAGGCTTTGTGTTAATACAGTGTGTCCAGAAAAGGTAGGGGGTATTTGTAAATTTAATAAAAACTAAAATTGTGTGTGACTTGTCACAACAAGAAGTTTTGTTTTAGTTTTTATTTAAAATTAAGTGCCAAAGATTATGTTTCAAATATTGACCCTTGCGCTGCTTGCATTCTTTTAACCGAAAATGGAATTTATCTAGCTTTCACGCGTTGACACGTGTCTCTAGAAACGGATGCTGTGCTTCAGTTACAGTACAGTTTGTGGTTTGTTTTTATAAACTTTTTCTTTAAAGTACCCCTATAAGAAATAATCTGGACTTTTCGGAATCCAGTTGATGGTGCCTCAAGAAGAGACCTCTTTTTTTTGAGGAAAGTTGATTGACAACTTCTAGTGATTTGTTCTTGTTGAAACTATGTTTTTACATTAAAACCTTCAAACATCTGCAGTTCTGGAATTAAAAAGTTCTTAACATGTTGCAACACATTACTGTTTACCGTAATTGCTCATCCTTGCCGGTTTTCGTAAAAATAATGCCCAATAATGCATTCACCAGATATGGCAGCCTACAGAATATATTTTGGACTATGTGGTGGTTGTTTATGTTTCTGTCCAGAGAGATGTGTCGACAAGTGACGGCTAATTTTTGTTTTTGGTTAAAAGAGTGCCAGCAACGCAAGGGTCAACATTTGAACAACATAATCTTTGGCACTTAATTTTCCAAAACTTTGTCTAAAATATTTCTTGGTAACAAAGCACTTGTTTTATGTTTTATGTTATTTGAAAGTTAATAAAATAACAAACGTAGGAATGTTTTGAAAATAAAATAAGAACAGAAAACATAACGGACTTCTACAAATTTAGTGCTACGCGACAAGTGTAAGCGATTGGCTAATTGTGTTATTCTGATCACATTTAGAAGATGCAGGATTCGATTAAATTTATTTCCAAAGCTTTTTAGGATACAATAAATCTAAATGTGACAGTAATTAGACAACTTTTACGATGATCGTAGATCTCAAACTTTTTTTGGTTTAGTTTAGTGTCCGTTAACCGCATCTACAGATTTACCTAGAACATATTCTCCAGCAACTGCTCATACTAACATAAATAAACAATATTTTAAAGATATCTGATGTACTTAACAAAGTATCAGTGACTACGTCTATTTCGTCGCTTAATTCCGTGTCGAAATAACCGTCAGTTCAATCCGCAAAAAAACAGAGCGGATCTGATATTTAAAAACGGAGTGGGCCAAACACGGCAAAAAAATGCTTTGGTATCAAAATCCGCATTGGCGCTTGGATTTTTAAAAAATCAAAGAATTGCCTCCAACCGTGAATTGATTTTTATATAAAAAAAATTGTTTGCACCCACACTTGCTTATACTTTAATCAACAACAGTGACCACCTTAGATCATATAGACTTATAGACACGATGCCGACTATGTAAAGCCAAGATAATTGCTGTGTGTGACGTCACTTGTGGGCAAAAACGCGCGTATAGAAAGAGACGTGTATGAGAACACATTTTTATCTACCAAAAACTTTATCAATCTTGATAACAAATATTAAATTATTTATTGTATTTCGAGCGGAAAATAGCACATCGCGCGTCTATAAGTGTATATAGTCTAAGGTTTGAACCGACTAAGCTGTGCGTAGGTTTGGTCATATCGGACAGGCAAAGTTTTACATAATTTATCATATCTGACAAAAATTTAAACAAAGCAAAAATAAAAAAATAATCTGACTTGTATTTTAGTTATTATTGAATTTACAAATACCCCCTATTTTTTTTTGGGCACCCCTAGATAATATCTAGATAAGTGTGGAAGTTTATCTTGGTGTCAAGCGTGAATATTAGATATTTTAGTTTCATTGTTATCGGGAGCGTAGCTCCATATATCTTCAAGTTTTACCGTCTTGTGAACGGTACAGTCGTTGTTTTGCTGGGATTATTGACAGTTTTTCTTTGCACGGTGTTTAGTGCTTTTTGTGTCGTGTTTAATGTTCCAAACTTCCCGTGTACGAGGATGGTGAGGTCATTGGCATAGCCCAAAGACGCTCATGTTGTTGAATACCTATAGTAGGCCGTCCATGAAACGGTGAAAATACACCTTCCTGTGGGCACTCGCCGGCAATTTTAGCTCTTACAGTCCTGTTTTTAAGGATAGAGTTGACCTAGGGCCTATTCTTGGGTTTTTTATTACCTTTGCGATAGATTTGAAGTCAGTATTTTCAATTTTATAACTAGTTTGTAAGATTTGGTCTGTAGGATTTAACACGTATGCCCTAACTTTCCTATAAATACCACATTGATCTCTTTTCAGCTTCTTGGATGTGTGAAAGTGTTAAGTTTGTTTTGAGGGTTTTGCGTAGAGATTTTCTTAGAACTGTGAACCTTTTTTGTATTTTAATTTGCCCTGATTGATTATGATCTTTTCCTTATTCCAGTTCATTTTGTTCGTTTTTTTTTATTTGGGAATTTTAAATCCCCGGAGCTTTCCGGGAAGTGTGTCTGCAGAGTGTCCGAAACTACGTATTTTTCGTTTTTGGTCAGCAGATATCCAATGTTTTGATTTTGCGGCATTATTATATGCTGTGAGACTAGTTCTATGAGTGTCCTAGTTGCGCTTTTTCTTGGCTTTGTTAAACAGCTTTCTAATGTTTATCCTTGGTCAAGCTTCTTGTTCCAATAAGTGATCTTGTTGGAGGTGTGCTCGATAGTGCTTGGGCAGATAGACCCCGATTTGACTAACAAATTTTTTATTGTATAAATTTTAGTCAGTTTTTCTTGGATTCCTGTTTTCCAGAAGAAGCGTTTTTTTTTATTTGATATTGAACCGAATGTATGCATGATCAGTCAATTAGGACTTGTCCGACATGTACGATTTGCAAATGTGAGGCCAATAACCTTACGACGCATTGCAAAACGTTGGCTTCTTATTCATAATATTGAGATTATATTTTATTATATATTGTAGGAATTTTTTACATCTTGGGTTTATGTCATTGCTCTTTCAGGCTACGAAGTAGACGTTGGCATTGTTGCCAATGATCAGGAAATACTTTGTAAGATTCCAAACAATAGATTTTGTAAACTGTTTTGAATAAAAATGTTTGTTTGAGCATAAGAGGAATCAAAAGCCAAAGTGGTGCAATATATTCTAACCCAACTCTAATAATTTAGTATTTTTTTCTGAAAAAGTACTCGGGCGAAGAAACTATTACAAATTCTTCTATTCTACAAAACGCAATGTCATATTTGGGTAATTTCACGTTAGTTTGGACAATCGTCCTCACATTGACATCTTCAATTTTGTACACATGTTTTGGTACCAAAATATGACAATTTCAATTTTTTTAAATTCTCTTGAAAAAAAACGTAAAATCACTAAAATTGCGGAAAAGTACTATGTTTCAGGAGCATCATATTCAAATTTCAAGTTTTCAGGTGTATCGGAATCAAAGATATTGAATTTTCAATAAAATGGTGTTTTTCCCATTTCGTCTTCGTCTTCTACGGAAAATTTTCTATAAGATACACTTTTTTTAATATGATTTTTGATATTTTTTTGCTTATTTACAGCACAAAAACTGAAAGGAGACAAAATATTCCTAAAAAATTTAAATGGCCGCCATTTACACTGTATTGCATCTAGAGATCTAAAATTTTAGGAATTGTCATTGTCATTTGGTACTCCAAACATGTATACAAAAAGCATTTTGCCGTGAGATACCGTTGACGTTGTGGTATGAAATGTTTTTAAACCGTTGCGTTGTCGCGAGTTACCGGTTATTTACTTTTGACTCCGAATGTACCAACCAGCGAGGTGAATTTAAAACCGTTGTTGGAAGCAGTTTAATAAGTCCGGTATGTCAAATTTAAATATGATAACCTATAAATGAGATGAATTGTCAAAAATGATTATGAAAATAATTAGTAAAAATTGCTATTAAGTATAAATAAAATGAATATTCTTTGCAAGGAAATGTATATATAGCAAATATTTTACAAAATTAATAATAATCATAAGAAAATTAATGACAGGTGTAACCGTTTACAACCAGTACGTTTTCGTGAGATTTCCGCGATTACCCAAAAATAGAGAGAGATGGAAATAAAACCGCTGTTTGATCGCTGGTATGTACGGTTTCTCACGGCAAAACGCTTATTATTTGAGCAAAATTGGAAATGTCGATGTGGGGACGATTGTCCGAACTAACATTTCATTTTATAAAAAGTTTGATTTACTGTATATGCTTCTACAAATTTAATCTTGTTTTCTGAAAAACTTTTTTTGTGACTCTTAATACAAACATTTTTCAAAAATTCACAAAATACTTTTATAAATCTAATTTAAACTAAAATTTAATTAGCAAATTTTAACTATTTTTAAAATATTCAAATCCATTTTTGAATTAAGAAAATCTGGTTTTAAATCATTTAAAGTCCGGCCATAATATACAAAAATTTAATGCTAAAATTTAGATTAAATGTCAAAAATCGTGATTTACAAATTGGATATTTCTCTTCTTTGCAATCGTAATGAATCCTTAAATTGGGAGAGGAGGTTGATAAATCCAACTTTTTGATAACAACTTCCAAACACTCGGTTTATTATGGGCGAGTAGTTTTAATTGGAGTACTCTGCTCACTCACTCAATTATAAGTTATGGTTTTCTTCACTGCAAATGTCAATTGTTACTAAATTAGAAAAACTAATCTTTTTTGAGAAAAGCTAATGAAATACTTGAAAATTTGTTGCTATCTTGTAGGATACCCGAGATTTTATAATACTTTATTGAGACATTTAGTAAAACGTATATAGAGTTCTTTTTCAGTGAACAGCTCAGGTCGGAAGTAAAAGGGAGACATTATTATTATAAACAATAAAAAGATGTATACACACATATAAATTTATTTCATATAATCACACAAAATGCACAAAAAAACAGTTTTCTGCCCTAGACAAAATGAAATTTGGTTGGCTAAATCTTTGAATGAAATGTTTTAATTAATTAATATTAAATACAACATAATTCGGGTTTTATTTTATCATAAACCTTACGAGAGTGCTTAAAAAGACAGCACAGGGATAGTGATAATAATAGTTGTATCATGATTATAATCTGTATGCAAAAAATGATAAATTTACTACGCAAAACATTATCTGTATATAAATAGGTAGATAGAGGCGATTGTTTATAGAGAGAATTAAATAATCGTGTGTAAATTACCCCCATAACTCTTCCCCGGGACACATTATATATGAAAACGTTTTACACACATCAAAACTAACAATTTATTATTAACAATGAGTGTTTGTACTGTTTGGGTAGATGGTATCTACCGTTATAAAATACAAGTATAGAACGATAGCCGATCTAAACACACTAATGGTATGAAAACAACAATGAAATCGTTCGAAAATGAGATGAAGCGATAAGTGAGCGATGCGGGGGCGCGCACACAGGGGGGAGAACTCGCACTCGGACAGAGCAAGCGAGAAAGAGAGTGTTGTTGCACTGCACTCGCCCGGAATTCAATTTAAAACTCATCTAAATGGTGAGACCACCGCTGCGATCCACCAGGGGGATCATCTATTACCAATTACACGTGGCGATATTGCTCTCACTTCTACTAATGTTTGACTAGATTCAATAACACATTTCAATCGAGATCTGAATCAAGTAAAATTATATAATTAAGTTTCTGATTCCTTTCGGTGTTGTCATCGGCAACAATTTTAGAATAATCACGTCATTCTTTCCGTTTTACACCGTTGTGAAACTGTCCGATATCGTTGCCGCCCATCAATTGCGTTATTTACAAATGTAAATTCAAATATATGCTATTTATTTAATGGCCGTTCATTTGTACCGCTGCTGCTTCATTTACATTATTTGATGGAGCGTTACAACCCAAACAAATTATATTCTATCAACATAAACTATGTCTCCTTCTTCTTGCCTCTACTAAATTCTAATCAGTACGCATGAATAAATATTAAGTGGAATTTTGTATGATTTTATGCTACTCCTCAGAAGGCGAGAAAGTTGTAAGATAATACATAATAAAATCATCAAAATTTTGTTTAGAATATTATGGAACTACTCGTTTTAATACACTAATTTCATTTAAACTTGGTATGGTTTTTAGGAATTTCTGTGCATTACTATTAATAGTATATTAAGTATCAACGGCAAGAAAGCATTTGCAGCATACTTATGTTTTTAGAAAAAAAAAATTAAAAAAAACAGACAAAATTAAGATAATAAAATATTTTTTTTGGTATATTATATTTTTTTAGCGGACTGATTTTCTCCTTAAATGTCGCTACATACGATTTTTCCACTCTAGATCAGCAACGCATCACTTTCCGGTCTATAATATGAGCGGAAAAACAACAAACATTATATACTAGTTTTGATTCAACTAGAGTCTTCGACAGATGTTACAATTTACACACTATACTCTAAAAAAATCACAATAGAGAAGATCGGGTGATGCATTTTTAACAATTAATAATGTTTTTAATGAATATCACTTACTAAGTGGTCATTCTTTAAAAAAACAAAGAAAACCAAGTTCTCTATCTTGCTAAAGCTTAAGGCATTCTTAAAATGCGCTTTAATGTGGCATCTTTTTTATATTATTACTTCAACATTTAGATACTAATAACAGCTAACAAAAATATGTACTTTGAGGTGCGATAAAAAACCAAGTGTGTAGGTAACCACATTCGTCATGAACTTTTATGTTTATCTAAAACAATAGAGTTGTGGAAAATAGCAGCGGAGTTTTGAGTGTCCATAACACCGACAATGATGGATGGAGCCGTTTCTTAATTTTTGCTTTTTATTTTGACCGTATATACATGTTCTGTACATATTTTGCTTTGTTTGCTTTCTTTTTATACTCTGAACTGAACAGGGTTATATTATCTTATATTTAGCTTTTTTGTAATCACTTTTAGAAACTGTTTTGCAAATGTTTAGAAAGTGTAGTAGTCAATATTGAGATCCATACAATATTCACGCATCTGAGTAAAATTGTAGATTAGATCATTGGTTTTTGGTGAATAGTTTCAGCTGGAGTGCTCCAATCATCAACCCAAGTGATAGTGATACAAAAATCAGATGTTTTTTCTCTCTACAAATGTTAATTTTCATTAAATTGACTACAAAGTTTGAAATATCCAATTTTTTGATAACAAACAGTTGCGTCATTTAGATTATTGCTTGTCAGTGAGTAGTTTTAACTGAATTGTTTTGGCTACTCACCCAAGTGTTAGTGATACAGAAATTAGGAGTGCCCATCTACTAACTTAAGTGTTGGTAATCTAGAAATTGGATGTTTTTTCTTTCTACGAATGTAAACTGTCATTAAATTGATCAAAAAGTTTGACATATTTAACTTTTTAAAAACGTTTAATTGGATGAGTGGCCTGGGTATTTAGATTGCTGGTGAGTAGTTTTAACTGCAGTATCACAACCACCCACACAAGTGTTTGTGATTCAGAAATTTGAAAACAAAGAGTTGTGGTTGGTGCTACACTCACATCATCGGTTGCAGGTGAGTAGTTTAGATAATGTGTTTTGCCCATCAACTCAAGTGATTTAGTGATTGGATGTTGCTTCTCTTTACAAATGTCAACTGTCATAAATTGATTAAAAAGTTTGACATATCCAACTTTTTGAAAACAAACAGTCAGGGTACTTAATTATTGGTTGCCTGTAAATAGTTTTAACTGGAGTGTCCCAACTACTCACCCAAGTTCTGGTTATTTAAAAAATGCATGTTTCTTATCTATCCAAACGTCATTTATCTTGACATAACATAATAATAATGTACAAACTTTTTATATCGTGAGGTGTTGGGCACACCTAGCCATAGAGAAGACATGTGTATGTTTAGATGCCTATATGAGGTAACGGATCTATTGGAAAAAACGCTACGCTCTGCATCACTTGGTCGGTCACTCATCCAAGTTTTGGCCACTCCGGCCGTTGCTTAACTTTTGTTAATCATACATCCTCTCTGCCGTACTGCCGGCTTAACATAACATGTTTGAGGTTATTGATAAAAATAAATGAATTGAGGTTATGTTTGTGTTTTGATTTTAAAATTGGAAATGTAGTAAGGTATTGAGTTTTGCTTAAATTTATTTCTATACATTTTGTTTGTGATCTTATTGCAAGCCTTATTCATTTATCAGAAAAATTAGCGATACCTATTAGAACTACCATGCATTAGAAGAGATCCTTACAAAGACCAAGAAATTTTCTTTAAGGTTTTCGACAATATTTCTACGATCAACCTGACACGTTCTATTACAAAGTCAATATAACAAAAAGCCAAGCCCGATTTATGTCAACTCTAAATGATAAACTCTGAGGCAGTACGCGTACCCAGTGAAACTAATCAGAATATCCAGCCAACTAACCACTTTTCCACTTACAAGCCAAAAATGCTAATCTATTTGCACCATTTAGAGAAGTTGCAACTTTAATGAAACCTTGAATCTAACATTTGTTGGATTTTATTATTTTTTAAAAAATTAGTAGAGACCACCATCAAAAAGGAAACTAATTCGGCCTGACTTTGCTAATCACGATAAGTACTCTATAAAATCTTACGTGGTCGAGAAACAAATAGAGAGTCAAATCGAGAAGTAAAATTTTTTCGATTTGACACAACAAAAGTTTTCAAAAAAATAGTAGAGAGGACTATAGCTTGAGTTGTTGGAGTCTAAGCCAGCACTTTTATTTTTGCTGTGACTTTTCTTGAAGAGGGTGGTTGCTTCTGCAGGTTGGTTTGTGCAGATTATCATTTCGGACCAATTTACCATGACTTTAAGCTTGATTAGTCTGTTTATGGTAACATAAAGAAATTGAAAACGTACCTCGCATCAAAGCGGAAACTTATTGGCAAGATTTGGTGCATCCGCAGCACTATCGCCAGCAAGTTTTTCTTTAGCGGATTGCTTAAAGTCCCGAGGACGCTTATAAATGGCGCCCAATATAGGGCATACAAAGGCATGGTGCCACGAAGTATTAAAAAGAAAAATCAGGGGAGAAGAACAAAGAGAAGAAAAGTTAAAAGAAGAAGATGAACGACAAGAAAATGATAGAAGAAGAGCTGAAAATAGACAGGAAAGTAACATGTTCTGACTCAACAACTTTGAGGAACAGAAACAACATTTAAAATCTAAAATAACGTCAAACTTTGAGACAGTACGTGGACTCAATGGAACTCAGATTAGCCAGCTAACTAATTATTTCCACTCACGAAGCAAAAGAACCAGGCTGCTCTATATTGCAGACTGTACCCGAACTACTCAGAAAAGGTTATTTCAAACACTTTTGCAACCTTAACGGAACCTTGAATTGCTGGGCTTTATCACTTTTGAGAAATTTTAATTTGGCCCAACAACAACAAAAGTTGCCAAAGAAAAAAAAAACAATACCCAAAGGAAACACAACATCTAAAAGAGAACCGACATGTAAATGAGCAACATGCAAAAGCTTCTACTTTGATTGTCACTGTTTGTTTATTTTACAAGTAAAGAGTAAGCTACCTAGGTTGCTAAAGCAAAAAAAGGCTTTGGATGGCAATGGTACATGCTTACTTTATATACAAGCAAATTTATAAAGAATTACTTCCATTATCTATTTTTTAGGTTTAAGTGCTAGCCGAAAGGTATGATTTTTGCTTGATAGAAGTAGTAATATGATGTGCAAAATAATAGAGTGCACTAACTAGTTTCAAGTTTTTGCACTAGATGTAACTTGAATATGTGCTTCATAGAGTTTAAAATAGTATACATATTTAGAGACTTGAGACTTTTTTGTTAAAATGTACGTAGGGAGCATGGTTTAGTAGTATAACATTTGATTCGTGTCTTCAAAATCACATCAGCGCTCCACGGTGCTTTTAAAGGCATTTTAAGCAAATTGTCTTATCTATAACGTAACAATTAGTAATTTACACAAAAACGACATACAATTGCAAACTATTATGGACGCTTTATGGAGGATTTTTTTAGATACAAGTGGTCAAGTTATTTATTATTTCAAGAAACTTTAAGTTAATTAGAAAAAAAATGTTTGATTGCTAAAAGTCTACAGCTTTCATACCGTTTTAAACTGTTTAAGCCTAAAATTTACTTCATGAAACACATTTGGGTTTGTGTCACTTCAAATAAGGCAATTTTGATTGTTTACGAAGCCATCAACTAGAAAATGGGTTTTATTGCTGAGAGCTAAGATGATTTTATTGTAAACAATTTACAAATATTTTTTTTGTGTATGGTGGTGATGAAATATTGATTTTTTTAAATTTTTTGGCTTGTTTCCGTACTCCTGGCCAAATTCTGTTTGTCAGAATGTACACTGATCTTTTCTGCTGATTGACCTGGATACATTTTACAAATTATACTCTCAATTGATTTGAAGCTTTGAAAATGAGTTTTCTTTTAAAGTCTTACAATGCTTCCGAAGCTTCTTATTAGCCTCAAATGTTTAGAGATTCTATACTAGGTTTCTCTATTACAAAGGTTTTGTAGTTTTTTAAATTTAAATTTTGAGTTTTTATATTATTATTAGCAATGTTAAGAATGATATTTGAAGGCTTCAGTTGTCAACACAATTATATTCTCAGCGAACACCGGGAATAAGCGTGGAAACAATCAAAAATTAAATTTTTATTTAAACAGCTCCAGTTATATAAAATATTTAAATAAAGTGTTGCATTTATAATGTTATGGTATTTAGCAGTGTCTTATGTAATTGAGAGTTCATCAAGATTGTAATGGCCCGCGACTTGGAAATAGAAATACAAGAAAAAAAAACATAATAGTGAGGCTATTCGACATTTGCATACATGTGCGATACGAATGGCAGAAACTTTAAAGTGCATTAGCGATTTCCAAAGTCACGAGTTCCTTTCCACACCATAGAGATCCTAACCATTTATTTATTTATCGCGCCGCCCCCGTCTTTACTCTGAATATTCATGAGATGATGCACCATGTTGTCGCACCCTTATTCTACCATCCACTAAATTTTTCACTACACACCCTTGATTTAGCAGATTTACCGACCCCCGCAATCCACATAAATAAAGAAATCGTAGGGAAATGTATTTTTTCACAGACTATGATTACAATCAGCTTGAATAAATAATAAGCCCGAGTGGTGCGCTATTGTTATCTACATTGGAAAATGGGTTGAAAGAACTTACATTGGAATTTCAATCAATTTTGTTAATAGACGTTTTAAATTTATTTGGTTTAATTTATATATTTTTGTTTCAGGCGATCCACATGAAAAGTTATCATGTCCGCGCGAGTTTCCGGAAGAGACGGACGATTTGAAAAAAGGTATTGTTCCTATTCCTTGCACATTTTTCCCTTTGTGAGGGGGGTGTAGCCAGCCAGCCGTGCATGGCTGTAGGCCGTTCTTTAGGAATAAATTAGAATTTATTATTTTCGATACGGCTTTATCATGGCACCTTCTGTTAAATTATACATGCAATTACTGGACTTATTACGACTGATTATATTCAAGACCGACCTTGGCGAGCGATAAAAAGATCTTATTTATATTAATTTGCATTTATAAAATATTCCGCCATCGATGTTATCCTGCCCGCCCGATTACGGAATCGCCGTATTGCTTTTTTATTCTTATATTTATACATTTTTTTTTCTTTTCTTCATCACATCACATGCGCTGCTCCGGTTTGCCTTACTTTTTTTCTCATTAACCGGAGTACTAAGTACTACTTTCAATTACAGAAATAATCGCGAATGCCGTGCTTATCTGTGCAAAAAAATCTTAATGGGGCAGCCAATAAAATTTATTATGGGCGAATTCACTGACTAATCGAATTACAGGACAACTTCGAGGATGCTCTTCACTAAGTGGAGCAGTTGTTAAATTTTCAATATCGCTGATTTGATTTTTCATAATAATAATAATCATCATTTTTAACGTTTTATTAACCATTAATTTTAATTGCATATTGAGACAATTTTATTATAAATAAACTTAAATTGCATTAATTATAATCTATAGCTATAAAATTAAAAACCATGCTAACTTGTTTTTGTTGTTTGAGGCACCTGTGGCATCGTCAGTGGATTTATTCTTTAGTTTTTTAAAACGGAAATTGGAAATTATTTTGGCGGACCTATTTTTGAAATAGATTTTTGTCTAGAAAACTTTAAACAAAAACTTTTTTGCAGATTTTGGTTTTGTGAAAAGAATGTTGACGGTTGCAATGATTGAAAACTTGAAAATGAGAAAGAATTGTAAATCTTTTGCTAAAACATGTATTTTCAGTCATTGTGTAATTATTATGTTTTATTGCTGGCGTTTATTTAGTTATGTTTATAAAAGTATTCCAGAAGGTTTTTTTAGTCGTTAACTGAAAACGTCATTTTGAACATTACACATTGACACTTAAAATGAAAAAGATATATTTGACATTTATTATTCAAAAACAAATTGTTTTAATATTTTTTCATTTAACGCTAGAGAATTGCCGGGTTTAGTCGCCCCGTCCTGTTGTGGTGCCACTAGTAGTGTTGTTATGGAAAAATATTAAATCCTATCACATCTACGAAAATATCGGTGAACCTTTCTCTCTAGAAAAATATTGACACGTACAGTGCCGTTTTTAAATTAAAATTAGTTCTTATACGACAAAACTCCAACTAACTCAATATCCAAACAATAAGATTTTAGTCATTACTCTTTTTATATGTTGAACTACATACAATATTCTATGTCTTCATGTTTTTGGTTAAAGATTTAAAGTTACATTTAAAGCGTAAAAAATTAATAAAAAACTGATTGAAAACGTCACTTTTTAAAAATTATTTGCAAAGAAACGATTTATTGCATCAAATTTCTACAAATTTGAGGACACAGATTGGACTTTCTTCTACAATGTGTGTGTGAAAATTTAATTCAATTATATTTAGGCGTTTTCTTGCTGAGTTGGATGCTGTAAACCCTTATAATAGCTCAATTATTCCCCCTTTAAAAACGTAATTTTTGAGATTTTTTATTTATTTTAATTCTTTAATTTGAAACGTCACATTTTGACATTTATTGTTTAAAAACTACATATTTTCACATTTACAAAGGTTCAACTTAATTATTAAAAAGTTACATTTTGACATTTATTATCCAAAAAAAATTATAACATTTCTACATTTACAAACGTAATTTTTGGCATTATTTACTAAAACAACATATTTTGCCATTTTTGAAATTTAAAACATTACAGTTAGTTTGTGTTATTTTAATATTTCTTCATTTAGGTACGCCATTTTTAAGAACTTTTGCATTTTTCAAATTTATAAAGTTATACTTTGAGATTTATTTAATTTGAAACGTCACATTGACATATATAATTTTTTTGTTGTTTTTATTTAAAACCTTATTTTTGACATTATTTACTAAAATTGACTTATTTTGGCAATTTGGCATCAGATGCAACGGAATAAATTGAACTGCGTAAGGATTTAACTGTACTGCAGCTATTCTTACACACTTACACAATTCAACGTTTCTTCTAATAGGAGTCATTGCGCATTTCTAAACATAAACTGTTTTTTTAAATTTTTTTTGGTGCTAGGAGGAGAATCTTCCTAAAGACTCGCAAAGTGTCGGATTTACCCTCACGGGCGCCTACCGACTAAACTCCCCCCGACTTTGACTGTTGAAAGTTTGTCCTTTGGTGGACATTGTCTTCCTGAATGGTTGTGTGTTCAACACGGGAAATATTTACATAATGCACATATGTGCCAACCATATAGGTGATGCCTAGAATAAGTGGGATCTAGTTCCACTTCTAGGTCTGAGTTTCAGACTGACGGGCCGGGTTGAAATTATTAGACGTCTAGTTGTCTAATAGAACATTAGAAGCTTTTAGTAGCTTGACAAATTTATTGTTACTTGCTTGCGATAAGCAAAGTATCAGCTGATCTTTAGCTGATAAAAGAGAGGCGCTAGGCGCCGATTGCGCAGCCTGTGCGAAGGATTTTTCCCCGCTTGCGTTGGGACCGCTCCGTGGAGGAGCACGAGACTGTTTACGGGGAGCAGGTGTCTTACCGGTGGCCTGGCTGTTGCAGCTAGCCTTTAGTTTCTGGTAAACCAGGCAGCCCTTATAACTTGCCGTGTGGTTCCCACCACACTCGACGCATTTTCCTAAATGGCCGCTCTCTTTGGTAAAAGTGCAACCGGCGTTCGGATGAGCACCGGCGCACTTGACGCACCGATATGGTGCGTTGCACCGGGATGCCCCGTGGCCGTAACGTTGGCAACGGTGACATTGTGCAATCTCGGGGCCTTTGCGTTTGACCTCTGTGGTCACGCGAAGCCCGAGCAACTTAGTTAGAGACAGGATCTTTTTGTTTTTGGCTTCCTGGCGAAGCTGGATGTACACCATTGGAAAGTATTTCCCGTTCCTTCCCATTCGTGTAGTCAATTTTGGAGTGTACCCCTGAGCGATGAGCTCAGCCTGCACTATTTCAATATGGAACGATGACCTTAATGGGTCATAATAACATATTTTAAGGTCTTTTTGGACCCTAGTTGGTAGGTGTGGTGACAGATGTCATGCTCTGTGCAATAATCGATCACCGCCCTGAAGTCATCCTGCGTTAGGGGGTGCAGGCGAATGCTATCGACGACGTTTACTGCGCGATCAATGGTGATGTTTAACAACTCGAAGGTCGCCTTTAGCCCTAGGTACACATCTTTATCATGGATGGTAATAGGAGGAGGGCGGCGTGCACCGGCTCCCACTGTGGGCGCCGGCTGTGTTGACTGGCCTAAGGTGCTAGTAGCCGGACCAGAGTTGGTCAGCTATGCCTTAGGGGCGGGCCGGGTTGAAGACCCTTTGGCCTTGGTGGCTGATGGCCTTGATTGGTGCTGAAGGCATCTGACGTGGGGCCAGCTGAAGGCCTATTGGAGCAAAAAGGTTGAGAGGGCTCACCTAGTTCCTTCCTCATCTTTTTCGACTTTGCTTTGCCTTTCTTTCCTTTGACCAGGATGAATTTGCCCTTTTCGGACGGGTCTTCTTGGTGAAGGTCGACCTCGTTCTGGGTGGTTTCCATTTCTTCCTCCTCGGAGGAGATGGAGTCGGTCGGTCCGGCGGCAGGTCTCTTGAGGGAGGCCTGGGCCTGGTGGGCCGCTGTCGCGCTTGGAACCTGGTTGCAGGTTTCCATTGGGGCCTTTTTGGCGGTGGTCGAGGTTGGTGCCGTTGGAGAAGGTGTGAGCTGGATGGGCAGCTCGGCGATAGTGGATTGAATGGAGGTTTCCATTTTGCTAATGGCGGCATTCGCCTCCTTAGCATCTCTTCGGATCGCTTTGACCTGGGCGTCCTGCTCGGTAATCCTCTTCGTCTGGCATTCCATTATTGCCATGAGTTGGGATTCCAGCGAGTGGATCTTCTTTGCCTGGTTTTTGATAGTCATCTCGTTCTTCTCCACCACGGCATACATGAGCTCCAGTATCTGCCGGTCCGACATCTTGCCGTCAGGGTCCATGCTGGAATAAAATGTTTAATTAATTAATTAAATTAATAATTAATTAATTAAACAGTTGAATTAGTAGTGGATGGCAGTCTCTTTCAACTGTTTATCCTCGCCTAGCGTGCAATGATAATTGCATTTATCCTCGATTGGATTCAATAGTCGATGCGTCTCTTGGCTCGTTCTCGTAGTGGACTGGTCTGGTCGGCTGCTGGCAGTCGATTCACATAAACTGTTTAATAGTTACTGTGATTATATGTAAATTGTATCTTTGACCAGTGAGATGCTAGGCACACTAATGATGGGTGCATACTCTGAAACACTAGTATATGTGTCTCACACTGGGTGGAGAGGCAATTTAGATACAAAAACACTTAAATAAATATTATATTGGCAAACGTCATTTTTTACATTATTTACTTAGCAATTGAAAAGTTTTCGGTGCAGACGTCGGTGTGTTGTAGGAGATTATTGGGTCAGCCGGAGGCGTAGCAAGAGTTGTCAAGTTTGGTATTGATTGAAGTATCTGGTAGTTTCAGCTGTATTTAGAATAAAAAAATTTCAATGTTTGGTTAATCTTTATTACTTAATCTCCGCAATCGTGACAATTCACCCCTATATAGGCGTTAGCCACATCGTGCTTTGCAATTTCCCTTGGAGCTTCTTATAGATGTGGTGCTGGTCGCAAATCATTTGCATGGTTCTTTGTTGGAAGGCGGTGTGGCAAGCTTTTGGTCCAAAAACAGTTGTGTCCCGCTTTTGTGATTAGGAGTTTGGGGCCTATCCACTTGTCTGGTTTGTCATTTTGTGGGACGACGGTTTTACGGTACCAGTAAGTCGCCTTTTGATGTTTGGCTTGCTGGATGCGGCAATTAAAGTCGTGGGGCTTTGGTGGAATGGCGTTTCAACTTTTGTTGTTATGGTAGATGGCCAATGACAACAGTTCATTCCAGGCGCCCCGAGGGTGTTGTTTGGCTAATGTCTTAACACTTTTCTTTAATTTGGAATGCCGGCGTTTTAAAGGGTTTTCCTGGGGGTGGTAGATAGGTATGATGGTCGCATTTCCAGTGCTGGGTTGTGGTTGCTGGTAAATTGGGACTTATTGTCAGACAGTATTGTCTTGGGATACCCAAATTTTTGAAAGAACTTTTCTTTGCAGACCGCGTTGGTGGCGGGCGTGGATACTGCCTCTACCTACCAAACGCAAACGTTTATTATTGTAAGAACCACTTTGTTTTTCCTGGGGGTCATATCAAACCAGTAGAAATGCTTTAGTATCTCTTTCAGAGCAGTTGGTAGTACGACCAGTTAGTTTAAGCTGGCTTCGGTGCGGTACAACCTATTATGTGGGCCTACGCGGTACCCCACGACTATTCTGCTTTTTTTTAACTTTCAAAGTAGACATCTCATCTTTGAGGGACGGGCGTTATCTTTTGAAGGGTCATGTATTCTAACTTGTTAGTTTTGCACTGCCGTACAAGATAAAATGTTTCTTTAGCTCGATTTTTAGGTATAGGACCACCTCAATTTCTGCGTAATTTGCGTCTGTTTGCAGGACAAATTGCAAATTTGGTTGTGGCCTTGGTAGCTTAAAAAAATTGCCAATGGTTTCTTTGCGTTTCTCAAATGCCGCCAAAGTTTTGGTTGTCTACCTAAATGTTTTCTTGGGGTCTGACGTAGCTACTGGCGGTCTTGCTATCTCAGCGAAGTTTGGCACGTACTCCGTAAGCTATGTGCAAAGATCTAAAAAGCTTGTAAACTGCTTTTAGGTGTTGGGCTTGGGGTAATTCTGAATCAATTTGAGGTGATGTTCTAGCGGTTTGTTCCTATTAGCGGTAATTCGATGGTCCAAGTATTAAATTTTTTACTTGCAGCATAATCCATGTTCTTGGAGCTTTTCAAAGACCAAACATAAGCGGTCACAATGTTTTTTTTTATTGTTGGAGAATAACATAATGTCTTCCAGTTATACCAGGACGCAATTTCCAAACAGGTCGGCTAGCTCCTGTAATATCGTGTTTTGACATTTGTTTAACTGAAAACGTTACATTTTTATAAAATAAAATAAAATAAAATATAATAATATAAAATCAATCAAAAAGACGTTTACATAATTATACATTTATAAAAGTTAAATATTTTATTTTAATATTTTATTTTATCCACCACTGAAGAAGATTTTAATATCAAAATATATGGTTTCTTAATATATTTTGTATTATTTAAAAAAATCTTGACTGATAAACCAATTATAAGATAAAGTTACATTTTTACTTTTATTTCCAAAAGAACAATTTTTTTTAACATTTCCAATTTTACGTGCATTTTTGACATAATATACCAAAATCATCTTTTATTGTTATTTTTTAATTTTTAATTTGTGCTTTGGCACTCAATTAATTCGAAAAGTCAGGTTTTTACATTTATTATTTAAAAAATCGAGTTTTGTGACGTTACCACTATTACAAACATTATTTTAGATATTATTTACCAAAATCAACTTATTTTGGCATTTTGCGAATGTTAAATATCTTATTTTAAGGCATATTTAATTGGAAATGATATTTATAATCGAAAAAAAAAGATTTTTTGACATTTTTATAAAAAAAAATTTGGTCAGTCAAACCTCCTTCTTTAAAAATTGGAACTTAGTTCCGGTCTACCCACTTAAGTGTTTGAAATGAAAAAGTTGGATCACCAACACTAATCCAAATCATACGCTTACTAAATTTGAACTTAGTTTGCCGAACCGGATTTTTGCATACTAATAAGTTTCAAGAAATTGGTGAAAACAAGCAAAAATTCGGTTGGTTAAAGAAAACTTTGGTCAATTTAATCAAAATTCAGTCAGATAGTAAACAGTTTTAGGTTAGGTTAGGAATATAAAATATTATTTGTAATTTAGTTTTTGAAAAATCTTGTCATTAAAAGTAAATGTTTAGCTAAGATTTTTGATTATAAAATCTAATATTATTTTTTTATTAATCTAAAATAATCAAAAATCCGGCTCTATTTATATATTTTATTTTTATTTTATTTATTGTCAATTTGTAATTTGTTCCAATAATTTGCATAAAATAAACAAAAATTCAGAACTATTTTGAAAAGTTTGTAAAAACAAACAAAAATTCGCTCACATAAGCAAAACTTCAGCAAAATTAAGAAAAAAATTAATTAGGAATTGAACGGTTTTGTCTGAAATACAATAAATCACAATTTAAAAATATATCTAATACTGCAACATTGAAAAAGTCAAATTGAAAAATGTGGTTAAAATTTTAAAAAATAAAAATAAAATTAAAATTAAACAAAAAAAGGGGAATTTTGAAAATAAATTATAGATAAAGGGAAAAATGAATTGGAAATTAATCACAGTCTGGAAATTACAAAACGTAAATATATAATAAAATAGTCTAAAATTATCCATATACGCGTTTCGAAATTTATTTCTCATCAGTATGGCTTTACTTATGTTATACTTTGATACTTATTTAATTGAGATTGTAATATTTTTCACATTTTTGTCAAATTTTAAATCTAAAACGAGATCATTTGACGTTTTTACTTTTTTAGACGTTTTTAACATTATTTACTAAAATCAACCTATTTTTTATTTTTGACATTTTTTTTAGTTTTAAACGCCATATTTTGACGTTTATTTAGTTAAAAACGTTAAATTTTAACATTGGCATCTAAAAATGAGAGTAAAAATACTTTCTCATATTTACAAACGTCATTTTTGTAATTATTTACTAAAATCAATTTAATTTGGCATTTTGTTATACTAGACGTCATACTTTAATTAGTCATAATTTGACATTTATTATAGATTTTTTTTATTTTTATTTTTACCGGTGCAAACGTAATTTTTGACATTTTTTATCAAAATCAAATTACTTTTAACTGAAAGTTTATTATTTTGACTATTATTTAAAAAACGTGATTTTTTTGGCATTCTTGCATTAAAAATTGTTATTTTCAACGTTATTAACTAAAACAAACTTATGTTTTTGCGTTTCTTCAATATCAAACGTCATACTATGACTTGGAAAAGTCATATTTTGTCATTCATTATGCAGAAACGAGATTTGTGAAATCATTTTATTTTGGCGTTTTTACAGTCTTTAATATCGTATTTTAATACGTATTTAACTGAAAGTGTCACATATTGACATTTACTATAAAAAAACAAGATTGTGATATTGCTACAATTGTCAACTTTTGATATTTTTGATCTAAAAACAATATTTTTTGACATTTTTACAATTACAAACGTCATTGTTGACACACTTTTTCAAAACCAACTTATTTTAGCATTTTTTCAATTTGAAAGAGACATACTTTGACACTTATTTAATTGGAAACGTTTTATTTTGAAATTTTTTGAAATTATTTGGCTCAATTATTCATTTTATTTTGAAAATTATTATCTATACAAGTAAATTATTGTTTACAAACGTCATTTTTAACGTTATTAAGTTTTTTTTTGTAACTTTGACATTTATCACCCAAAAAGCATATTTTTTGACATTTCTACATTTTTAAAACGGTATTTTGACTTTATTTACTAAAATTAACTTATGTTGGCTTTTTTGCAATGGTACTTTTTGACATTTTTTTTTCAAAAACAAGGTATTTTGAGATTCATACAATTGGTAGGCATAATTGTCTTGGCTTTTTTTGTTTTTTGTATGCTTCTATTTAGCTTCTCGCTTTCGTTTCTTTGTCTTCTGTGTGTTTCCTTTCATTTTGGTTTATTTAAATCTTAAAGCTTCAAACTCTTCTGTTTTTTTCTTCAGTATTGTCGTTGCATAGTTTTTTAGTGCTTTTTTTTGTTTTTGTCACTTATATTAATGATTGTGGATTTGTTGGTTTTGTTTTCCAATACCTTTTCTAACTTTTTCCTATCCTCCTCCCGCGTAGCATTTATTTTTTGTAAATACTTACCAAAGGCTCCATGTCCGTGTCTGTGAGTAGTTGTGTTGTATAGTAACCAGCACTATTTTCTACTCATTTTCTACTCATTTTTTTAATTTTTGGTATTAGTTGTTTTGTTCATTTTTTTTTTTTTTCTTTTTTGTTTCTTTTCAAGACCCAACCGGGACATACAACCAAAAAAAAAATAGATCTCTCTATATATTTCCGTCTTTACAATACAATAACTAATAAAAAATAACAAGTATATATTTTTTTTTATATTTATAATAGCATCGCATACACGAATATACACGAGAAGTTACAAAAGTACAAAAATGCAAAATGTCCACAACTTATAAAATAAAATTTAAAAAAAAAAATTAAATTATTTGCCCAAAACTTAAACCGGGAAATTAACTGTCCCGAAATTTTTTTTCGTTATACCGGGATTAGAATGTTAAAACCGGGACAAATCTCGGAAATCCGGGACGTTTGGACACCCTACTCTTGCATGTCTCTTTCCTTCTTGTTTACTAGTTCCTTCATTTACCAATTTCTTTCTGCGGGTAGTGTTTACTAGGCTTTCCTTTTATATTCTTTATTTATCTTACCGCTTCCTTAACCTGTTCTTTTTGCTTCAAGTGTAACTCCGAGTTATTAAATTTTTGGAGTCAGATCTAACCCTTTATTTTTCATCCAGCTATTTATCATATCTATTGCCTATTCCAACTTTTTCTTTAATACTTCTATTCTATATTTTTACCTTCCAGAGCCACGTCATTTGCGAATGCCGTTATTGTTATTCCTTTTGGCAGCCGCATCCTGAGTAGCTCATTATAGACTAGATTCCATAGTTTAGGTCTAAGTGCAGAACCCTGTGGAACTTCTCTGGTCAGCGTAAATTTTTTATTATTAGTTAGTAAATTTTTTTCTTGAAGGTAACTCCATATTATCTTGATAGTTTTGAAAGCATTTTGTACATCTAACGCTATTATGACACAGAGTTTTCTTTTTCTGTGTGGTTTACTGTTTGCTTCTTCTGCTATGTCCTTTACCTTTTCAATGGCTTCTAGAGTCAATCTTTCGTTTGTAAATCCATATTGCTCTTATTCCCATCCTCTTTTTTCTTCTATTTTTTCTTTAATTCTCACGATAACTTTTTCCATAATATTTGTTAATGTGTTGATTAGGCATATTGGTCTATACGCCTTTGATTTGCCTGCTTTCTTTTTTTTTTCTCAATTAACACTAGGGTTGTCTCCTTTCAGTAGGCCGAAAATATTTCTTTGTTCAAACATCTGTTTATTATTTGAGTTATCTCTGCCTCATTTCCTTCTAACGCTGCTTTCACTATCTCTGTTGTTATCTTGTCCGGTTCTTTTTTTTTATTGTGGCTGGGGGAAGCTCTACCAGCCTGCGTGCAAAGCTCTCATCCGCTAAACCCCTATTCCACTTGGCGTTCATGTAAACTCAGTCCCGGAATCACCATCCGGTATTACTTCGGCGGAGTTCGCCCGGAACTGCATTTCTGCAGACCGTAGTTGTTATTGTCTGGTCCACGTTTTCGGTTGTCTCTTACATTTCTTTTTGTTGGGCTATTTCCTCGTTTGTTCTTCTTCTTTCTTCGTCTTCCTTGGCCTTCATTATATCTCTTACCATCGTAGATATAATGTTTCAGCAGTCAGTAGTGCTCAGCATCTATGCCATGATGTTTTCCGGAGTCAACGCCGCTCCGACTTGGGTTTCAGCCGTTCTCCGTTTGTCGTTCCATCGCGGGCATTTGAAGAACGTGTGTTCCACATTGTCCGTATCCTGGCAATATGCACATCTTGGGGTTGCTCTTATCTTGAATTTGTGGAGGTACGCCTCAAAACACCCATGCCCAGTTAACATCTGCGTCAAGAAGTAGTTTGTTATCCCATGCCTTCTCCTTACTCATTTTTCTATGTTTGGGATAACCTTTTTTGTTCATTGGCCTACATGTTCTGTTTTCTTCCTCCGGTTTTGCCAGTTCTTTAAAGTATCGCCCCTTAAGGTCAGCTTTTCTGCTGGATTCTTCCCAAACCCGTTTTTCCTTTCTTCCACCAAAAGGTCTATGGGTGGCATGTCGGCAACTACAAGGATTGCGTTAGTGGAGACAGTTCGGTATGTACTGTATACGCGTATGGCCATCTTCCGCTGCACTTTCAGTAGCATGTCTTTGTATTTCTGGTGTGCCAGGCCTCTTGCCCAGATAGGGGCGGCATATAGGATTATGGAATGCGATACTGCGCATAACAGCCTCCTTTTTTGTGCTGTGGGACCCTGTATATTTGGCATAAGACAAGCAAGCATCCTGACAGATGTTTCGGCCTTCTTGCTGGTGTTTATTATGTGCCTCTTTATTTTTGCGCCAGAATCAAAAATCACGCCTAGGTAATTTATCTCGCGAGTGGTGGTGATATTTTTGCCTAACACTTCTACGGTAACTTCTTTGACCTTTTTGCTATCGCTCAAGAGTACTGCTTCTGTTTTCTCCGCAGCTATTTCCAGTCTATTTTCCTTCATCCAGCTAGTGATTTGCTGTATTGCACAGTTTGCCGATGCTATTAGGTTCTCCTTGGTCTTTGCAGTGACTACAATTACTAGGTCGTCTGTATATCTCACGGTTGTGACATTTGGTAGCATTTTCAGTCGCAGAACCCCGTCGTAGTAAACGTTCCATAGCAGTGGACCTAATATCGATCCCTGCGGGACACCGCACGTGACTTTTTGGAGCGTCTGCTCCCCCACTAGCAATGTTCTTTGAGAGAAATAGCTTTTTACCATTTGCAGCAGGTTTGGTGGGATTTTTCCTTCTCTTAGAGACCTGACAATACCTTTCCAAGGCGCCGAGTTGAAAGCATTTTTAACATCTATTGTGACAATCCGACAGAGCTTCCTATATTGCTCCCTTTCATTTCTTGCCTTGTTTACTTCTTCTAGCACTCTTTCCATTGCATCTATCGTTGACTTGCCCTTTACAAAGCCATACTGGGATTTAGCTAGACCTTCAGTGTTCTCCATCTCTTCCAGTATCCTGCCTTTTAGCAGCTGCTCTAGTAGCTTTCCCATACAGTCAGGAGGCATAGTGGTCTGTATGTTGGCTTATCTTGCCTTTGCTTGCGCTGTTTTTCAAGTAGTACTAATCTGGCTGTTTTCCAGATTTGTGGAAACTCGCTGGTCTGTGACAGTTTGTTCATCACTCGCAGGCAGTCTCCTGTTAATGATTTAGCCACCATTTTTACAACCTCGGGAGGTATTCCATCAGGTCTGGGTGCTTTTTTTGGCTTGATTTTATTTGCCGCGTTTGTAACCTCTTCTTTCGTAAAGAGGGGAATTTCCTGACTGTTTACTGTGCTATGAATCCAATTAATTTCCGGGTCTTCCGGAAAAAGAACCTTTGCTTCTTTAATAACTACTTCTTTTGGTATGTTACTTTGATGTCTTATGCGGAGTGAGCTGGTTGCGAGTCGATAACCTTTTCCCTAAATGTCATCTTCCACTTTTTCTATGACTTTATTTCAGGCTTTTTGTTTTGCGATGTTTATTGCCTTTTTGAGCTGCGTCTTCTGCTGTCTGTATTGTTCTTCTGCGGTTTCTTTATTTTTTTCCGTACTGCTTGCGCGTTTGTTTGTACGTGTCCTAATTCTTTTTTTGGACAAATATTTTTTTCGGCTTTCCGCAATTTCTGATGTCCACCAATATATTGAGGTTCTATTTTCGCGTACCCTGACTTTTCTAATGCAGTAACAGTAACAGTTCTTGTGGTGTTTTAAGCTGCACGCCACATTCCCGGACTCTCTGCCTTATCCTAACTTCTATAGCCTCCATTTTTACGCTAGATAGTTTCCATCCTTTTCGCTCTCTTGCTTCGCCCGCTGATGTTTCTGGACTTTGCTGCGACCTGATCCTAAAAGTTATATTTCTATGGTCTGAAAAATTTTCTTCTTCCAACACCTTCCAATCCATTATTTTGTTTGCTATGGTGTTTGCAACAAATTTGACATCTAAGTATGATTCACTTTTTCCTCTGCAAAAAGTAGGAATACCGCCTGTATTTGCCACTACAAGATTGATTTTTGATGCCCATTCGGCCAGTATATCTTTTTTCCGATCATTTTTTGCCGAGATCTTGTCCGGTTCTGGTGCCTTGTTATTAAACTATCTAATAACAAGGCACCAGATCTTAAAATCTGTTTTATCTCCTCTATTGTTGCAGGGTTTGCTTTGGTTTTGTCAACTATTTCTATTGGTTCTTCTGCAATTCCTCTAATGGGAAACAATTTCTCAATTATTACTTCTTTACTCTCTTCTTTCTTTAAGCAAACTGTCTTCATTCCTCTTAATTTATTTATTACTATTTTGTATGGCTTTCTCCATGGATTCCCATCTATGGATTTTAACATTTCTTTCCAGTATTTTTTCTTACTGTTCCTGATTGCTTCCTTCAGAGCCATTCTGTCCTTTTATAGTTTTTCTTTAGCTTTGTCAGAATCTTCTCCCCTTTTTCTCTGTTTTTTGACCTTTCTTGCTGTTTGTATTGCTTTCTTTCTGTTTTCCTTGATTTTTTTGGATCACCAGCACGGTTCTCCTTTTCTTCCTTCTTTGTACTTGGGGATTGTTCCACATTTAGATATTATATTTTAAATCGTAAATTTAGTTAAAAGTCATTTACGTTTATTGCAAAATGATTCAAAATGGCTTTACTACAATTAACAATATTTCAATCTATCTTAAGACAATTAAAACTATTTCAATCTTTTTGAAGATTATATGATTTGAGTCCTTACGTAGTATTAAGATAACACACCTCTTGGCACCTTTGCGCATGCACATGAACGCACCACTTTACTCAGTCAGATGTGCGAGACATTTGGTGACATATCGGTGCTTCATCAATTGCTCAAAAAGTGTATTAAAATGTTGTGTAGGTACCCAAAACTCTCCAAAAACTTATCTAATGGTGTCCTGGTTTCATTTCTGAAGTTATTTCAAGAAGTGGATATGACGCCGTCTAGATAAATGTAAGTCGCATTTGCTGCCTATGAGGTCCTTATTATATGCTTAATTTTAATATCATTAATTGATTAATTATTTATTCCTGGACAAAGAAAACATCACTAAATTTGTGTTTGTGTTATTTGTAGTTGATGTTGTAACATTAGTTAGCCGAGTTGTTTAGTATATATGTGTAGGTCATTGACCTTTTGGTTGGAATTAACATTATTTTCGTATTTATTATAAACATGCAATTTTATTACACTTTAGCTGAATTGTAGGAAATAATATTGGTTACATGCGATGTAATTGAATGAATAGAAACAGCGGTCGATTATTGTGTATGCGTAGGTGGCATTTCCTCGGGTCCTACGTCTTCATAAACCTACAATAATTGTCATTACTTTAATATTATGATAACAATTTATTTTTTACAAAACTTTACAGTGAATATTAGTGATAAATTGCTATTTAGGCATACTTCAATCTAAGTTATTGATTATTCGGAAAGAATATTTATTTTCTGTGATATAATTTATTATGCTTCAGTTTTTTTACCACTGAATTAAAGCAGGCTCACACTGTTTGCATTGGAAAATATTTGTAATGCATTATGTTTTATCCAGTGGCGTAGGAGTTAAATTATACAGTTTTTTTCGAAAAATATTTTTTCCACCTTTGCTTTTGCCTTTGCTACTGAATTTAAGTAATAGTAGTAGTAACACGGTTTGCATTAGCAACCCAAAAAAAAAATTTAATGCATTATTTTAAATCCAGTGGCGTACGAAAATATACAGTTTTACAATAAACTTGATTAATCTTTTTGCTTAAAAATTGGCCGGTAAATAAATTTATGTAATTAGCAATTGTTTTTAAGGTATAACCATTTTTGAAAAATGTTTTTTTGTTAAAACTGCATCAAATTTATTTTATTTTTGTTGAATTTAAGCAGATACATATGGTTTGCATTGATAAACATGAAATTATTATACACTAACTTAACAAAAATTTTCAATGCACTATTTTTGATCCAGTGGCGTAGGAGTTAAATTAAACATTTTTACATCAAAACGCAAATAATTTCTTCACTTTTGTCCAATAAATAACTTAACATTTTTTAATTAAAAATTGAAATTGGAAGTATTTATCTCTAGATATAACTTATACCAAAGCTCAATGCCCGTACTAATAGTCAGAGATTAAATCTCGGATTGATCCTGGATTCATGAATCCAGATTCATTTTAATAGTCGTTGATTGGCTCTAAGCTAATTCACGGATATTGTGACAGTGCGAAACGAGCTGAAAACTATGCAACCGTCAATATAATCCTAGATTCAAATAATCTTGGGACCACCCAAGATTATTTGAATATTGATGGTTGCATAGTTTTCAACTCGATCCGAGAATTAAGCGAGGAATACATTGACCAAATGCAACTAAAGTTGCCGTCACAATATACGTGAATTGGCTTAGAACCAATCAAAGACTATTAAAATGAATCTCGGATTCATGAATCCAGGATTAATCCGGGATTTAATCTCCGACTATTAGTACGGGCATAAGATAAATTATTGTGAAAGATGCTTGATACATGATACAAGATACATCATTTTTGACAATAGACAATTTGTAGCTAATTACTTTATATTCCTATTCTTCAATGGACAATAGTATAATATATATGTTACACTAAAATATCCTCCCCTACTTTTGTTATCTGTCACTTCCTTGCCGTTTCCGTGCGAGCGATCCACAATGGTCATCGCCATTTCGGGTGTCTTCAGGTGCATCATGGCGTGACGAGAGCCTTTCGATCAAAAGACGCCGATTGAGAAGGGGAGGTAGTGATGATGATGGTCTGGGGAGGACGTTTAGGATTAATTCGGACCGGAAACGGAACTCACGCCAGATCCCCGAATTGCCCGCCGTTGCAGAAAGATAACGATTGCGAGGCATCGACACGCTTCATTCGTCCTTTACATTCAAACTTTTTTCTTTCCTTTCAAATCAACCTATAAAGACGCATTTCACACCTTAGTATTAGTATTCAATTTTGCTGCAAAATAATAATAATTTAAAATTAATATAATTTTTGTAAAACGTATGAATAATAATTACATTTGATAGGATTGTAAAGGCGATAATTAGATAGTGTGTGGTTATAACGGTTTGGAAGTCGTGCTGTGGTGGTACCAGCATATGAGATATCTTATATCGGTCGTCCAACTGATATCCGCCGCCCCACGATAAACCCTCTCTAATACGTGACCCTCTTATGAGCCGGCAAAAGGCGCTTGACCGCTCGCCAAGGGATCACTTCGCACCACCAACCCTTACTATTTGTTGCCACCCCAACATAATATATTTTCATTCACTTAACACGTATCAACACTTGTTCTATTAACATTTAATTCCTCTATAACATTTAACACCAATTTCCATTTCGATTCACAATTGTTTTATTTTTCTGTTCGTGCAAACTAAGAAATAAATCGCATTTAATTAATTACAAAGAAAGAATGGAGAGAAAAAGTAAAATAACACGTTATAAAATCTTATCTGTGCGCTATATTCCCGTTTTTTCTTTTTCATTTGTTGTTATCGTGAGTCGGCTCGCCCGTGCTCTCTCCCACCCCAGATGCGCGCAGATTAATTGTGTTATTACAATGGAGATATGAAGTTGCCGCAACTATGCAAATCATGGGAAATGTGTACATATTTTTTAAATGGGAAAAAATCTGTGCACTCATTAATATGACATAGAAGCATTTGTAAATCAATTTCTAGAATCCGGCAATTAAATATTAAAATCCGGTCATAAATGCTGAAATGTGATATTAGTTTTATGAAGAAAAAAATGTTTTATACAATTTACTATACAAAAAGATGCAAAATTTTGTTATCGTTTAACATTTGTGCATTTGTGAAAACGTTGGGACAGACATGAAGAGGACGGTAGGTGAAGTTTGCCGATATAGACCTATCCGTGTCCGTAAATTGTGATTCCAAGTTCGTTATCGCGCTGCATCCAGCGAACATATCGGCATTATAATGTCCGTCAGTTTGTATGTGAATGCAATCGGGGATCTCATCTCATCACGTTGATGAGAGTCAGACAGCCGGGCCCTTGTCTTGCGAGATGGACGCACGGACGGACCGAATCCCATTTACAATACTAATAGCGGGGACACGATCGATAAATCATGCACCTCCTCCTCCTCATCATCGTCATCACAATACAAATCTCAGAGGGCGGCAACTTACCTATCTTGCTGTAAACAAAATTATAATTGATTGATGGCAAACAATATTTATTTTTTTATAACTTTTATTTTAAGAACTAATTCTTTAATTTTTTTGCATTTTCTTTAAATTTGGATTTATTAATTTGTAGATTTTACCGCTACTTAAGTTATCAATCTGAAAATGTGATTTAATATCTTTTTGTCATTTCTATCAAGTTTTAAAAGTTTTTTTATGCAGATCGGGTATCGTACCAGGTTATTTTTGAATTTAGTAGTGACGTAGCAACGTTTTTTTTGGGAGTATTTGGCGGGGGGGGGGTATCCATGAATTTATCTGCCATTGTTTGAATGTTAGTGCCGGCCTTGATGGCACTTAGGATGACTTTCTTGAGCGGCATCTGGAGTTTTGTTGTTTGTGGTTTTTCTACATACTATAGCAACATTACTTAAAGTTTTTTTGGATTTTGTGTTTTTTTGCGTTGAATTCCGGTTTGGTAGCTTGACTGTTTAGGAGTCGGTGCTTTTGCAACTTTTTTGCTGATCTTGTTGGCGGTTGTTATGTAGTTGATGATGTGTCTGCTGACTTTGATTTTTTTTTTTGGGATTGCCTGTTTGGTAATGGCAATCTGAGGTGATGTTTGAATGAGATTTTTTTGTTTAGTCTGAAATATGATTTCTAATTTGTTGCAAAGGGTAAGCAGCATTTTATTCATTGAGTCCAAAAAGATCACTTTTTTTATAAGATTGCTGAGTAGACCAATTGTGACAGACGTATTATACAGACAGACAGGTGGAGTTTTATTTTAAGATGTTGTCGCTATAATGTTGACAACTTTGATAACGATCTATCAGGAAGCGATCATTATTGACAAAAAAATTCTTCTTCTTTTAGGTTAGGTTAGGTTAGGTTAGCATTTGGCAGTTGCAGTTTGATTCTTGAGCATAGTTGACTTATACGTGGGTTGCCCCGATTTTGGCATAATTATTACCTTAACTACTCTTTAGTTGTTTATGAAAGTGGTTAGTTTTGAGGATTAAACATAAACGTTCTCTCAAAGCCTCAGCTTATTCTATAACATGGTCGGATAGGTTCTGTCAGCTCATGATGACTTAAATAGTTTAAACGTGTCGTTTTCTTATTCTAAGATGCTTTTATTCAAACGCCGTTGCTTTTGTTTCTTTGTTGCTTTTTTGTTAGATATTTTATAGTCTTTTTGGTTAGGAAATTTTATTAACTTAGTACCTGGGAAGCTTGTCTGCAGTAGCATTTGCAGAATTTTTTTACCGATTTTGTGTAATGTCCTTTTTTTGTCAGCAAGAATCTAATGTTTGCAGTGCGATCTTTGCTCAGGGTTTTTTGAAGGCGAGTAGGTTTGTTTTGTTTATAACATTAATAAATATATTATTGAGATTCTGTATGAGGCCAGGTGACTGCTTTTAGCATTGTTGAACAGCTTCTAGTGTTTGCTTTCCCTTGCTAAACTTTGTAAACCATGTAAGAGTTTCTAAAATAAATTTTTGAAGTTTTTTACTTTTTGGGTTGAAATTGGTGGTTCCTTATGCTATATTATTAGTGTATTGGTTTTCTTTTTTTTTATTGAGGTTTTATTGATTTTGTTATTGATTAGCCTTTGGATTACTTTTAGTTGTGCTGCTGATTGTAGGAAAGGTATTTGTATTTGAGAAAAATTACTTTTTTGAATTCCTTCCTATCTTTTTTAAAACAAAGATTTTATAATGGCATTGAGTTTGGTGCATGTATTGCTATGATACGTGTACGAGGATTGCATGATTGCCTGAGGGTTTGGCTGATAATAAGAGTTTGGAAGAATGCTTGTAAATTTAGAAATCTGGACAAGGACGATGTTTTATGTTTCATAATGTACGCGATAAGCCCCTTAAAGGGTGTTTTGTAGTGTTGTACATTTATTTGCACAATCTTCAACATTTTTACGTTTACTTTTTGAACAGCAAAAAAGGCACCAAACGGTGAAGGGGAGGGACGCATTTGCTTTTGAATCTAGCCAACAAACCTATCTGAATCTCCACTAAACCGGAAGTATAATTTTTCCGGTTTTTTGGGTAATTTGGGTCCCTGATTTACTAGTTTTCTTATCGTTGTTTGGCAATCGCTTTTATGTTTCTTTGACGTGAAGCAATTTTTTTGGTTTGTTGTTTTCGGATAGGGTTATTCTGCAGAAACTTAGGTGTAGTTTGCTTTTTAGGTTTTTATCTTCTTTTAGGAGCTGTTGTCTATGAGTAGGGCATGTTGTTGGGCTTCTTTCGGGTGGGACTTTGAGTTTACCAGTTGCAAAGTTTTAGTGCTTATATTTTTTTGCACCTTCATTGATTTTACGCGGAGTTTGGTACCCATTGCGGCCCTGTATCCTTATCAAAATCAATTAAGATTTTTGCGTTCAAGTAGGTTTTTTGTTGCAGAACCAAGGAATGGTTAGCTTGTCTTCACATAGAATTTTTAGTAATCTACTTTTATGGGGTACTGCATGCTTTTCTTTTAATTTATTGATCTTATTAAGGGTAAAAGGTTTAATAGATTTTGCTTCTTTGGCATTGAGGAAGCAGTTGGGGTACTCTTTATTGTTAAAGCACTAAGTGTGTGCTTTTGTTTTACTTGCTTCTTTTTTCCTACCCGTTTTTACTACTTTGGCGTGTTGTGTTCAGTGTTGCTGCTACGTCTTTTACTTGTCTACTTTTGTTAGTGGTTTTTGAAGGTTTTCTTTATTACTGTTGAAATTTGTTTGGTTGCTTGCGCATTCTTGGACTTCTTTTAATTTTTTTAGCTTTTGTTCAGCTCAGCGGAAGTTTTTCTTAAACAGATTATATCTAATCGAAAAGTTTGTCTTCTTGTGCATTTTACAACTTATTTGTCTTCTTGATAGATAATTGGCAGTTTTTATTGTGCAAATTTTATGCAATGAGTTTTCTGTTTTCATTTGTATGCAATAAATTGATGATTTTTTTACATCAATTATGTATTTAATTGCAAATTTCTTGCTTTTTTGATCATTTTTCTACAGTATTTCAACAATTAGGCATGACTATATTTGTAGTGTTCTGCCCACCTGCTTCCTCTTCGCCCATAATAGTGTTAACTGACGTTTGATCTTTTTTGTTTTTTTAATAGAAAGAGCATCACCGGTAGTTTAATATCTAATCACTGGATCACAAACACTTGGATGGGTGGGCGGGCTACAGTATTTTAAGAATCGGGCGTAACTATGCTTAGTGTTCCTGCCTACTCGCCCAAGTGATACTTATCAAGAAATTTGTACTTTTTCCGTCCCCGAGCATTATTGCGATCATTCTTCTTCTTTACTTCTTTACGTGCCTTGTCCTCCACGAACGTTGGCGAACATCAACATTATTTGGGTTTTGTTGACAGCTCTACGAAAAAGAGTTGTAGTTCTGACCCCAAACCACTGTCGTAGGTTTTTCAACCAGGACGTTTTTCTGCGACCTGGTACTTGCCTACCAGCTATCTTTCCCTGTTTTATATTTTGCAGTAATCTATACTTTGAGCCTCGCATGATATGGCCAAGATACTCAAGCTTGCGTTTTTTCAGAAGATATAGAATTTCTGTGTCCTTATTGAGGCGTGCAAGAGCTTGGGCATTAGATATTTTATCTGTCCACACTATACGTAGCATCTTTCTGTATGACATCTCAAATGCTTCTAACTTTTTGCACATAGCATCTGTGAGCGTCCAGGTCTCTGCGCCATACAATAATAATATGGAGAAAACATAACAACGTAGCAACCGAACTCGCAGATTGAGATTAAGATCCCTGTGGCACATAACTTGCTTTAATTTATTGAAGGCCGTGCGAGCTAGTTCTAGTCTGGATCTAATTTCTTTCGATTGGTCCCATGCTGATTCAGGGAGCACGCTAGATATTTGAATTGGGCGACTTGTTCAATTTGCTGATTTCTTACTTTTATGTTTGTCACCACATTGCGTTCCTTACTGACTACGATGACCTTGGTCTTGTTAATGTTTAGTTCAAGGCCTACTTGTTCACTATTAGCCACAACACAATTCAGCAATTCTTGAAGATCTTTCTCCGTATTTGCCAGCAGGACCGTATCATCTGCGTACCGCAAGTTATTCACCACCTCCCCGTTTAGTAAGATACCTTCAGATTTTCCATCCAAGGCTTCGGCAAATATTTGTTCGGAGTATATGTTGAATAAAAGTGGTGATAACACGCACCTTTGTCTAACCCCTCTTTGGATTTCTACTTCATCTGTATTGTTGTTACCTATTCTCACGGATGCGGATTGGTGCCAGTAAAGTTTTTTAATGATACGAATGTCTCTGCCATCTAAACCTAGTTCTTGTAGGATCACTATGAGCTTGCTATGTTTTACACGGTTAAACGCTTTTTGATCTATAAAGCACGAGTACACGTCTACAGACACGTCTCCGCAACTCTGAATGAATTAGTACTGGATACTGCACAAAGCTTCACGTGTTTCCATCTCATTGCGAAACCCAAATTGAGTATCACTTAGGCAAG
This sequence comes from Tachinus rufipes, assembly GCA_963932245.1. NCBI lineage: Eukaryota > Metazoa > Arthropoda > Insecta > Coleoptera > Staphylinidae > Tachinus > Tachinus rufipes. Next base: position 21,615,018 of record OZ010741.1, read on the forward strand.
CTTCACATTTACGATATATTCTTGCTTGGATGATCTTCAAGAAAATCTTCAAGACGTGGCTCATAAGGCTGATGGTTCTATAATCACCACAGTTTTTAGCAGCTGCTTTCTTTGGCAGTGTTACAAAAACGGAGGTTAACCAGTCCTTAGGAATGTGATAATTGACATTTAATTTTTGTGTTTTTTTTTACAATTGCGCCTGACTATCTTTATAGTGTTCCCGCCCACCCGCCCTAGTGTTAGTTATCAAGGAATTAGTACATTCCTTTCCTCGCCCATAATAGTGATATTTGATTTTTTGTGTTTTTTTTACAATTGCGCCTGACTATCTTTATAGTGTTCCCGCCCACCCGCCCTAGTGTTAGTTATCAAGGAATTAGTACATTCCTCTCCTCGCCCATAATAGTGATATTTGATTTTTTGTGTTTTTTTGACAGAAGGAACATCATCGGTGGTTTAATATCCAATCACTGGATCACTAACACTTGTGTGGGTGGGCGGATTACAGTATTTTAACAATTGGGCGTGACTATGTTTATAGTGTTCTTGCCTAGTCTCTCAAGTGTTAGTTATCAAGGAGTTTGTACATTTTCCCTACTCGCTCATAATAGTGTCAAGTGACATTTCATCTTGTGTTTTTTTTTACAGAAAGAACCTCATTGGCATTAAAAAATTAAATTTATGAAAAAATATTCTAAACTAAAATCATCCATAGACGCGTTTCGAGGTTTACCTCTCATCAGTATGGCTTTATTTATTTAAACTTAATAATTGATATTTAACTTACTTCGTAAGGTAAGTTAAATATCAATTATTAAGTTTAAATAAATAAAGCCATACTGATGAGAGGTAAACCTCGAACTCGACTTACCTTACGAAGTAAGTTAAATATCAATTATTAAGTTTAAATAAATAAAGCCATACTGATGAGAGGTAAACCTCGAAACGCGTCTATGGATGATTTTAGTTTAGAATATTTTTTCATAAATTTAATTTTTTAATGTTATTATTGGGTTGTCCGATTGAACAAATAGTAACGAGCGCTACATATGTCGTTGTGGCATTCGTATAAATTTACCTATTTAACTAGGCTTTATTCGAAACTATTGCTTTTACAACTGTCTCATTTGAGGACATTGCGTCTCTTCTTTATATATTTTATAAACCTCATTGGCGGTTTAATATCCAATCACTAGATTACTAACATTTGGGCGAGTGGGCGGGCTACAGTATTTTAATAGTTTGGCGTGACTGCTTAGTGTTAATTATCAAGAAATTTGTACGTTCCTCCATCCCACGTATATTGGTGACAAGTGACATTTGATTTTTTTTTATTTTTTCAACATAACCGGTGGTTTAATAGCAAAACACTGGAACACTCACACTTGAGTGGGTGGGCGGGCCATAGTATTTTAACAATTAAGCGTGACTATTATAAATATGAGTTTGTTTCCCTTCTCCGCGTTAAATAGTGACAGGTGACAGTTGATTTCTTTTGTTTTTCTGACAGAAACAACATCATCGGTGGTTTAATATCGAATCACTGGGATTACTATCACTTGGGTTGGTGGGCGGGCCACAGTATTTCAACAATTGAGCGTGACTATGTTTTAAGTGATTTTAAATTTTTTGTGCAAATTTTATGCAATAAATGAGTTTTTTGTCTAATTTTTAATGAGGTCAATCGGGTTTTAGTTCAAATTTTATGCAATTAATAGCAATTTGATGAATTTTGTGCAATAGTTAGATTTCTATTTGATTTTGGATTTTTTGTGCAAACTACATGCAATAAATGATTTTTTTGTGCAATTTAAATTAGATTTTTGTTCAAATTTTATGCAATAAATAGCATTTTTTAATCAATTTTGTTGTGTTTTTAGGTGATATTAGATATTGTGTGCAAATTTTATGCAGTAATGAGTTTTTTGTGCAATTTTTAATGATTTAAATTGGATTTTTGTTCAAATTTGATTGAGTGAATCAAATAGTGCAATAAATAGCAATTTTTAATTAATATTGTACAGCAGTTTTGTTTGTAGGTAATTTTAGATTTTTTTGCAAATTTCATGCAATTAATGAGTTTTTTGTGCAGTTTTTAGTTAGTTTTATAAAGTGAATCTCGTTTTTGTCTAAATTTTATGCAATAAATAGCAATTTTAATGAGTTTTGTAGTGCAATTGTGTTTTTGGGTGACTATAGATTCCTTCAGCAGATTTTATGCAATAAATGAGTTTTTTGCAGAATTTTTAATTAGTTTAAAGAAATGAATCAGATTTTATCTAAATTTTATGCAATAAACAGCAATTTTTAATGAGTTTTATAGATCAATTGTGTTTTTGGGTGATTTTAGATTTTTTGTGCAAATTTTATGCATTAAATAAGTTTTTTGTCTAATTTTTAATGAGGTCAATCGGATTTTAGTTAAAATTTTATGCAATTAATAGCAATTTTTGATGAATTTTGTGCAATAGTTACGTTTAAAAGTGATTTTAGATGTTGTGTGCAAATTTCTTGCGTCAAATGAGTTTTTTTGTGTAATTTTTAGTTACTTTAATGAAGTGATCAGGTTGTTGTCCAAATGTTATGAAATAAATAACAATATTTTATCAAAAATTGTGTTTTATATAGTTTTAGATTTGTTGTGCAAATTTTATGCAATAATTTTTTAATCAAATTTTAATGAAGTCAATAGGGTTTGTTTTCAAATTTTATGAAATTAATAGCAATTTTTGATGAATTTTGTGCAATAGTTAGATTTGTATGTGATTTTACATTTTTTTTTACAAACTACATGCAATAAATGATCTTTTTGTGCAATTTAAATTGGATTTTTGTTCAAATTTTATGCAATAAATAGCATTTTTTAATCAATTTTGTACTACAGTTGTGTTTTTAGGTGATTTTAGATTTTGTGTGCAAATTTCATGCATTAAATGAGTTTTTTGTGCAATTTTTAATGATTTAAATCGGATTTTTGTTCAAATTTGATTGAGTGAATCAAATAGTGCAATAAATAGCAATTTTTAATTAATATTGTACAGCAGTTTTGTTTGTAGGTAATTTGTGCAAATTTCATGCAATAAATGAGTTTTTTGTGCAGTCTTTAGTTAGTTTTATAAAGTGAATCTTGTTTTTGTCAAAATTTTATGCAATAAATAGCAATTTTAATGAGTTTTGTAGAGCAATTGTGTTTTTGGTTGATTATAGATTCTTTGAGCAGATTTTATTTAATAAATGAGTTTTTTGCACAATTTTTCGTTAGTTTAATGAAGTGAATTAGACTTTTGTCTAAATTTTATGCAATAAATAACAATTTTTGGGTGATTTTAGATTTTTTGTGCAAATTTTATGCAATAAATGAGTTTTTTGTTCAATTTTTAATAAGGTTTATCGGGTTTTAGTTTAAATTTTATTCAATTAATAGCAATTTTTGATGAATTTTGTGCAATGGTTTTGTTTTTAGTTGATTTTAAATTTTGTGTGCAAATTTCATGCAATAAATGAATTTACTGTGCAGTTTTTAGTTAGTTAGTAATGAAGCGAATTAGGTTTAAGTCCAAATTTTATGCAATAAATGGCAATTTTCAATGAGTTTTGTAGAGCAATTGTGTTTTTGAGTGATTTTAGATTTTTTGTGCAAGTTTTATGTAATAAATGAGTTTTTATGCAATTTATAATTAGTTTAAAACAGTTTTTGATTATTTTTTTACAAAATTTTTCCAGTTTTTGATGAAGTCAATCGGGTTTTAGTTCAAATTTCATGCAATTAATAACAATTCTTAATGAATTTTGTGCAATAGTTATGTTTATAACTGATTTTAGGTTTTGTGTGCGTTAAATGAGTTTTTTGTGCAATTTTTAGTTAGTTTAATGAAGTGAATTAGGTTTTTGTTCAAATTTTATGCAATAATTGAGTTTTATGCAATTTGTAGTTTAGTTTAAAACACTTTTTGATAATTTTTTTACAAAAAATGTGTTTTTGGTGATTTTAGATTTGTTGTGCAAATTTTATGCAATAAATCAGTTTTTACTCCAACTTTTAATAAAGTCAATCGGGGTTTTGTTCAAATTTTATGCAATTGATGTCAATTATTGATAAATATTGTGCACTGGTTATGTTTTTAGGTGATTTTAGATTGTTTGTGCAAACTGCATGCAATAAATGAGTTTTTGCAATTTTTAGTTTGTTTAATGAAGTGAATCAGGTTTTTGTCCAAATTTTATGCAATAAATAGCAATTTTTAATGAGTTTTGTAGAGCAAATGCAATTTTTAATTAGTTTAAAACAATTTTTAATATTTTCTTTTGCAAACAATGAGTTTTTTGTCCAATTTTTAATGAGGTCAATCCGGTTTTAATTCAAATTTGATGCAATAAATAGGAATTTTTAATCAATTTTGTACGACAATGTGTTTTAGGCAATTTAGCAGTTTTTGATGTGCAATATTTATGCAATAAATGAGTTTTTTGTGCAATTTTTTGTTAGTTTAATGAAATGAATTAAGTTTATGTCCAAATTTGATGAATTTTGAACAACAGTTGTGTTTTTTGGTGATTTCAGTTTTTTTGTTGAAACTACATACAATAAATGAGTTTTTGTGCAATTTTTTTTGTGTGTTAAATTGGTTTCTGTTCAAATTAGATGCAGTAAATAGCAATTTTTAATACATTTTGTGCAAGAGTTGTGTTTTTAGGTGGTTTTGATTTTTTTATGCAAATTTCATGCAATAAACGAGTTTTTTGTGCAATTTTTAATTAGTTAAATGGGATTTCTGTTCAAATTTAATGCAATTTTAAATAAATTTTGTACAATATTTGTGTTTTTAGGTCATTTTAAATTTTGTGTTCAAATTTCATGCAATAATTGAGTTTTTTGTACAATTTATAGTTACTTTAATGAAGTGAATTGGGTTTTTGTTCAAATTTTATGAATAATTGAGTTTTATGCAATTTGTAGTTTAGTTTAAAACACTTATTGATAATTTTTTTACAAAAAATGTGTTTTTGTTGATTTTAGATTTGTTGTGCAAATTTTATGCAATAAATCAGTATTTTGTCCAACTTTTAATAAAGTCAATCGGGATTTTGTTCAAATTTTATGCAATTGATGTCAATTATTGATAAATATTGTGCACTGGTTATGTTTTTAGGTAATTTTATATTTTTTGTGCAAACTACATGCAATAAATGAGTTTTTGCAATTTCTAGTTAGTTTAATGAATTGAATCAAGTTTTTGTCCAAATTTTATGCAATAAATAGCAATTTTTAATGAGTTTTTTAGAGCAAATGCAATTTATAATTAGTTAAAAACAATTTTTGATATTTTCTTTTGCAAACAATGAGTTTTTTGTCCAATTTTTAATGAGGTCAATCTTATTTTAATTCAAATTTGATGCAATAAATAGCAATTTTTTATGAATTTTGTACGACAGTTATTTAATTTTTTTGGTGATTTTAAATTTTTTTGTGCAATTAAATAGTTTTTTGTGCATTTTTTAATGAGTTAAATCGGATTTTTGTTCAAATTTGTTGCAATTAATACCAATTTTTAATCAATTTTGTACGACAATTGTGTTTTAGGCAATTTAGCAGTTTTTTATGTGCAATAAATGAGTTTTTGTGCAATTTTTTGTTAGTTTAATGAAATGAATTAAGTTTATGTCTAAATTTGATGAATTTTGCACAACTACATACAATAAATGAGTTTTTGTGCAATTTTTTTTGTGTGTTAAATTGGTTTCTGTTCAAATTAGATGCAGTAAATAGCAATTTTTAATAAATTTTGTGCAAGAGTTGTGTTTTTGGGTGGTTCTGATTTTTGTGTGCAAATTTCATGCAATAATGAGTTTTTTGTGCAATTTTTAATTAGTTTAATGAATTGAATTAAGTTGTTGTCTAAATTTTATGCAATAAATGGCAATTTTTGATCAATTTTGAACAATTATGTTTTTAGATCATTTAAAAAAAAATTATGCGGTAAATGATTGTTTGCGCAATTTTATTTAGTGATTGAGTGAGTTATTATTGAATGATAATGTCTAAAATATGTAAAAAAATATAATCTTGAAAACTGCTAATACTCTACAGAAATCAGTACTACCAACTTTATAAAATTTAATAAAATCGACAAGGCTATTTTGACATAACCTTTAATTTAGAGACTTAGGAGGGTGGACCTGAAACTTAGTTCAAGTTTTGTGGGGATACGGCATTTGTTTGTGTTCCTCGCCAATCCGTCCGAATGTTAGTGATCCAAAGTTGGATATTTTTCTCTTTTGTTAGTGTTAATTGTTATAACATTAAAAGAGAAAGTGACAGATTTAATCATTTAATAACAAACACTGGGGTTGGTGGGCGGTTAACTTAGCTCAAGTTTTGTGGGTGTATAACTTGTGTTGGTAATTCCTTTCTACTTGCCCGAGTGTTGAAATAACCTAAATATTCATAGCTCTCTTTTATTAATGTTAGATGTCATATAGTAAATAGATAAAGCGAAAGATTCAATCTTTTGATAACAAACACATCTGTGGATGGGCGGAACAAACTTTTTGGTTTTTGTGAATGTTTTGTGAGCGTTTAGTTTTTGCTTGTATTCTTTGCCCGCTCAAATGTTCATCCAGAAGTTGGAATCTATGCCACAACTCAGATATCTTTGACTTTTTGTGGCACATATGAGACAATTTTGATTGTTTGTGGCATATTGAAGACAACTTTACTAATTTTGTGAAAATTTTAGACTAAAATTGACAATATTGATATTTTGTGACAATGTGAGCAACTATAACATTTGCGAGATAATTTTGTCACATTTGAGACGACTTTTTTGTGGTACATGTAAGAATCAATGCTACAATCCAGACGTTTTAATGTATGTGAGACAACTTATATTTTTGTGACACTTATCAGACTTTGCAAGACAAATTTGGTTTTTGTGATATTAAAGCAAAATTGACATTTGTGAGAAAATTTTATTATTTTTAAGCTAACTCGGAGACAACTTTTTTTGTACGTGAGACATTCTATGAGATTTATATTGAGACAACTTTTGGCTGTTTATGTCATGTTTGACACAACCAATTTGTGACTTTGTAAGACTATAATGATATTTTGTGGCATTGAAGCAAAAATGACTTTTGTGAGAAAAGTTTGAAATTTTTAATTTAGATGTAAGACAACTTTTGGTGGCATGTATACCTATGTTTGCCACAATTTAGACATATTTGACTATTTCTGACACATGGCAAGACAAATTGATATTTTGTAGTATTAAAGCAACATTTTTGAGAAAAGTTTGACAACTTCTATATTTGTGTGACACATATTAGTCAACTTTTATATATAATAATTATTTATTATTATATCACAGGCTATTATAGTGTGGCCACATTAAATTTTAAATATTTGGCAACTTGATATACACGAAAATGTGTTTGCTTTTGCATCTTCATAATTCTTAGGCCAAGCTAAAGTGGCTTTACTGTATGTCTAGACTTGTAATATACGAGTGATTAGTAAATTATTGATTCAATAGATATATTTAAATAAACATTTTACACATTAGAAAATCAATTTGCAACTGCAGATGGTGGTTCAGAACCACTAATTTAGAGCTTTCAATAATGACGTATGTAGGATAAAACTAAACAATCTCTGTTCAAAAAAGTGATAACATAAAAATATTACGTAAAATCGTGATTTAACCGTTTGGAATGTAAAGCTGAAATCAGTTATTATCGGCCATTATCTCTGTTTGTTTCACATAAATTATCAGATTGTCTGACCTGGCTTGACCATATTGCGATAAGATGCTATAAATAAGGTAAAAAATATCGAGCGATTACCCGCCGGCTATCAACAAGCCTAGTAACTAAACATAATGAAAACAAAGGACTGTGATAAAGGTTTAAGAGACACGAAAAAAATGTGTGAATTTTATTGATTAAATATCTTGTATATATGAATTTGAAACGCGGAAGGGCCGTTTGTTGTCTGTGAAAATCCATTTAAAACTCTGAATATCAATTGCTATAACAAATCTGACGTGTGTGTTGAGGGGGTTGGTTGGTGTGTGATATTGGCCGGACTCGGCGCGCTCAGTGAGGGGGCTGCGGAATTGATTTCTTATAATAGAGGCGGCGGCGACGGCTTATCGCCCATTCGCAGATTGAATATATTTCATATGTTTTCATAAAGCGCACATCTGGCCGAGCGCTATCAGTCAGTGCCAGAGAAGTCCATTATGAGATGGCGGGCGGCGCGAAAAACCTTATCGGCCCAAAAAAAAGCCCTTTCAGCGCCTCTGATTATTTCCCCGAGATAAACCGTCCCCGTGCATGGACGTTATCATTCACACCAGAGTTAACGTGCACCTTTCAGCCTCCCTCTGAATATTTTTTTTATACTGAAGAAAATAAATATTAAAAAATAATACATCACACACATACACACACGTCAGGTGTTTAATTATAATTAACGAGCTTTACTGCCAGCGTACACTAATTATAATTACATAGACTTGTTGAACACACCACCAACAATTTTATACAAAATAAAATTAAACAATAATACAATTGCTAATTGGAGAAATGTGCGCTCGCGTGTACATTATCGCTATCCACCTGGGAGGTAATGATCTCTATTTTACAATCATCACGATTTACTATATGAAGTATGTTTGTGTGTAAGCGTATCAACATATTTTACATACAACTGCTCACTGTTTTTTTTATTTTTATTTAATTTACTTTAATTATCGGGTTAGCAAAGAGGAAACACATTTTTTTCGCACGAGGATCATATCTATAATTGTACACCTACACAAAGTTGTAATTTATTTACATCTGCTTGTAACATATGTCTTGAAGAAAAGACTGTAAATTTTAACGCTCTTTGTCATCAGTTCATCTTACAACGTAATGAAATAAATACAACATGATACATTCCGAGTTGTTGGTACAACAGTTGGTTGTGTTAATTCACATAACTATTCTTTATTAGGTTTAGTAATGAATAGTTCTGTGGAGAGACGGATGGATAATCAATAGCATAATATTAAAACAAAAATTTAGCGTCTAATCTGTCTAATAATTAAATAAAAATTACAAAATTATATCACAAATATCACAAAATTTGTATAAAAAGTTTCAAATAAGTGTATAATATTTTGCCACATATTTTTCACAGAACTACTAACAGTGCTACAGAAAGATTATATTACAACGTAAAGTAGTCTTACATAATTTTTCTTACAAACTCTTGAAACATCATATTTTTAGAAAGTTATTAATATTTTATGATCACATTAGCAAATTTTTTTTACAGTGTTTATTACAACTTACAACTAGGTGCACTTATTTTATAAAAAAAATTGCTTAATGAATTGTCTCACAGTTGCTGATGTCAGAAATGTTAGAAAATTGTTTTTTAAAAACATAAATACGTTTCAAACAGTCAATAAAAATATCAAAAATGGTGGTGGCCGTTACTATATGATAGTTTATTATAAATAAATAAAACACATTTACTATGTGGGCAATTCCATTTCAAACGGACCAGAGCTGTGGGGGAGGGGTGCATTGAGCAAAAAATTCTACATTTTTTTTTTAGATTTTTTGTCGTTTTTTATCTTAATTGCATTTTTTGTTTAAAAACTGCAATTTTAACTCAATAAAATAAATTTACAAATGTCTATAAGCCGCAAAAGCCATAAAACCATGTTTTTGTTTTCAATGGGCTGGGCAAGGAGCATTTTTTATTTTTTTTAACAGCCAAAGTTGACGTGATTTGATGTAAATTAATTGGAAAATAAAAATTTGTTCTGTGTATTTGGGTTTTAAGGGTCAAAAACTTGAAAAAACTGCAAAAATAAACCTATGTTTCAACATAAACTTTTATAAATGCACATTTAGCAGTTTTTAGAGAAACTATACACCAAATATTATTAAAAAACTGAGTTTTGCAAACAATTCTACATAGAAAATAGTCAGTGTCGTGCTTATCTAGCGATGAAAAACCTATCTAGAAAAAAAAAATTGTTCAATTTACTTAAAAAAAATTTTTTTTTCATTTTTCTTAAAGATTATTTGGATTATATTTATTTAAGCTTATTTCAGAAGTTTAACAAAGACATCTTTTGTTGCTTGAACCAATTTTGGGCCATTTTACTCTTTGTTTGATAGGTTTTGCGCTTGCGGCACAAATTTAGACTCGATCTATCGGCGCGAAAATTAGAAAATATTATTATTTTTGGCATTCAAACATAAATTCTTCTGGCGCTTATCAAAATTTGTTAAGAAAAAGTTTTAAACCACACCTTAGTGTGTTTATAATATTTTTTGTAAATATAAAAAATAATTAATTTTTAACGCATTTTTTGTCTGAAAATGTTGTAAACATTTCTTTCTAGATAGACTTTTCTATAGACGATGAGTACAACACTGACTATTTTCCAAGTAAAATTGTCTCCAGAATTTAAATTTTTAATAATATTTGGTGTATTGTTCCTCTGAGCGCGGCTAAACGTGCATTTGTAAAAGTTTATGTTGAAGAATAGGCCTACTTTGCAGATTTTTTGAGTTTTAGATACTTAAAACTCAAACACACAGAACATATTTATGTTTTCCAATTAATTGACATCAAAATACGTCAATTTTGGCGGTTAAATTTTTTTTTTTAAATGTTCCTTTTTGCCCAGCTCACTGAGAACAAAAACATGTGTTTATGGCTTTTGCAGCTTATAGACAGGGTATAGACTTGAAATGGCGTAAGATTTGGATTTTACGGAAAATTTCAGATTGATTTCATTAGTAAATTTTTTTTTTTTTACTTAAAATTGCGGTTTTTAAACAAAAAAGAGATTCAGTTGAAAAACGTCAAAAAAACTTAAAAAAATTGTAGAACCCTCATATCCCGATCAAAGGACTGACTACTAATAAGTTATAGAAACTAAAAAAAATACAAAAATACATAAGCAAGTTTCTCAATGCACCCCCCCCCCCCCCCCAGTTCTAGTCCGTTTGAAGTGGAATTGCCCATTTACTATATCACGAATATATTTAAAAAACCCTAGCTAGTTTCAACTTGTGCAAGGCCATCATTGGACGGTGATACAAATAAGTATGAATCAAAGCATATGCTTTGTATTTTTTATACTTGTTTGTACTACCGTCCGATGATGACCTTGTAAAGGTTGAAACTAGTTAAATATGTCATAAAAAGTTTTCTTATATGTTTTAAAGTTAAAGTATTACAAACTACCTGAAATATATTAAAATAATCACAAATGGTTTTTAAAAATGTTGTCTTACATATGTTACAAACTGTCAAAGTTGTCTCGCATCTTTAAATTGTTTTGTAAATATTCTTTTACATTTGTTATAAACTGTCAAAGTTGTTTTGCAGGGTATTAAAAGAATTCTTGAAATATCTACTTTTACTTAGTTAACTTTCCGTAAAATACGTGTAGAAGCAGAGTGCTGCGCATAATCTGTACGTTTTGTATATGTTTATGTTGTTATTTTGTTACAAATTGTCAAAGTTGTTTTAAAGATGTTTAAATGTTATAAATTGTCTCAAATGTGTCAAAGATATTACTAGTTATTAACACGTTTAAATTGTACAAACTGTTTGAAATATGTCAAAGTTATCACAAATTTTTTTTGTAATGGTTTTTTTACATGTTACAAACTCTCAAAGGTGTTTGAGTTTAATAAATTGTCTCAAATATGTCAAAAGATATCACAAATTGCTTTGCATATGCCAAAAACTGTTAGTCTCAAAGATGAAAATTTTACAAATTTTTTCAAATATGTCAAAGATATGACAAATTGTTTTACAAAGCACTTTTTTATGATACAAACTGTCAAAGTTATTTTGAATGTGTCAAAAATGTTTAAATTTTATAAATTCTATCAAATGGGCCCAAGATATCACAAACTGTTTTAAAAATATTGATTTTCATATGACACAAAATGACAAAGCTGTCTCAAAAATGTTTAAATTTTACAAACTTTTCAAGGTAATAACAAATTGTTTTGTAAAGATTATTTCATATGTTACAAATTGTCAAAGAAGTTTACATTTTATATATTGTCTCAAGTAGGCCAAAAATATTACAAATGTTGTTTTCATATGTTAAAAACTATCAAAGTTGTGTCAAAGATGTTTAAATTTTACATTTTTTTTAAATATCTCAAAGTTATTACAAATTGTTTTGTAAAGGTTAATTCACATGTTACAAACTGTCAAAAGTGTCTCATATGTGTCAAAGATGTTTAAATTTTACAAATTATTTCAAATGGGTCAAAGATATCATAAATTGATTTGCAAATATTGTTTTTATATGTCACAAACTATCAAAGTTGTCTCAAAGATGTTTAAATTTTAGAAATTGATTCAATTAACAAATCTTGTTTTTTAAAGATTCTTTCTCATGTTACAATCTGTCAAGGTAATCGTACATGTGTAGAAACGTTTTACAAATTGTCTATAATGTGGTAAATATTGTCTTACAAACTGTTAAAGTTATCTATAATTATTGTCAAAGATGATTTTTATAAAAATGTCAGAGTGGTTTTACAAACAATAATCTAATTTAATATGATCGCAAAAGTTTTTTAATTAATAAATGAGTATTTAATGGAATTTTTCTATTTATTTTGAGCGAGAAATGTTTTTGAAACAATTTTTGTTTTGTTTTAATCGATAATTGCGGATTTTTTTTGCACAATTTTTTTTTTGAGTTTTAGGTTTTTACTTATTAAATCAGACTAAGCTCGAGTTAAGTTGAGAAACAAGTCATGAATCAGCGTTTGGTTTAGGAAAGTGGTAAAAAAGGGTGGTTTGATTGAGACAAAATCCGGCGTCTAAACGGTCGTAAAACGGTTTTTGTTGTCCATTTTTTTTAAACTTTTGATGACTTCTACTTTGTGTCGCTAAACAACTTTTTTGTAATATTTGATTTTTTGTGACTAAGACAAATTGTCGCGGGTTTATACGGGGAGATTGCAAAATCTTTTGTTAGAATCTTTTTATGACAATTTATGGATTAGTCACTTGTTTATGTGCTGATAAAATGTATGAAATTGCATACTTTTTCGTAGCAATAACAGTTACATAATGGACACATTGTAGTAGAAAAGGTTGATTTATAATAGTTTTAGTTTTTGATTAAGTATTAGCCGAAAATTGTATTGTCTGAGCGATTTGAAAAATTTATGTTGAGCGATTTTTACATTTAAATTGATTTCATTTGCAAATTTTGCTTTTTTTCAACAAGGTACACATTTAGAGGAATTTTTACATTAATTTTAAACGATAATTACAATCTATGAGCGATTTGATATTTGCACTAACACAGTAATTTTCGTTTAATTTTAGGAGCTGTGATAAATATTTATAAGCGATTTTTTCTATTTTAAGCGATAAATGCGTTTTCTGCGCGATTTTTTTAAATTTTAGTAGATTCAGTTTTTGTATTATGGGGCGCGCTACAGTGCTAGATTAAAGGATTCATCAAAGTATTTTTTTTGCTAAACTGTAGATCTAATTTAGCAAACAAAATTTAAAGCTTATATAAAGCGTGCTTGTACAAAACTTTTTCTTTCTTAATATTTCTGAGTTTTGGGACCGAAATTAAATGCAGAAGACGGATCCGAATTTGATGTCAAGATCTCTTTAATTAAATAAAATATGCGTTTTTAGAATTCTATTTTAAATTATTAGTCAGAAATTGAAAAAAAAAACAAGTTTAACCGGTGCTTATAATCTTTATCCATCAAAGCAGACCAACGTGAGTTTACAAATTGTAATACAAAAAATGTGAATCTACTTTTAGCTAAAAATAATTTTTGGTCTTGGACAGATAAGTCGCTGGATTTATTTTACTGCCGTTTAAGGGGGGAGAATAGTTGCGCTATTATAAGGGTTCACAGCATCAAATTTGGCAAGAAAACGCCTGAATATAATTGAATAAAATTTTCACACATTGTAGAAGAAAGTTCATTCTGTATCCTCAAATTTGTAGAAATTTGATGCGATAAATCATTTCTCCGCAATTAATTTTTAAAAAGTGACGTTTTTAATAAGTTCTTTGTTAATTTTTTACTCGATAAATATAACTTCAAATCTTTAACTAAAAACATGAAGACATAGAATATTGTATGTAGTTCAACATATAAAAAGAGTGATTACTAAAATCTTATCGTTTGGATATTGAGTTGGTTGGCGTTTTGTCCCATTTTAATTTGAAAATGGCGCTGTACGTGTCAATATTTTTGTAGAGAGAAAGGTTTACCAATATTCTTGTAGATGTGATAGAATTTAATATTACCCAGCAATTCTCTAGCGTTACAGCCAAAAACTTTTTTTCGTGCTCGTAAGCAAATTTGATTGCTATAAATTGAAAGTTTTAGGTTTTTTTTTTTAAATTGAAAGTAAAAATTTATACTTTTTATAATAAACCATTGGTAAGTTCCATATGTTACCGCGATACAATGATTTTATTTAAAAAAATGTGACGAACTGCTGCGGGTTTATCCAAGATTTTTTAAATAGTTACTGAGAGCAGTTCTAATGCGCTTGGGAAAGCAGAAAATATTTCAAAATACGCGAATTTATTAAAAATTGGAACGGTGCTCGATACAGAAGGTCCGAGTTATCGGATATCAAATATTTCACAATTCTGCGCTTTTGGGATAAACTTGATTTTGGCTTTGAGCGCAATTTATTTTACAAAATTATTTAAAAATTGGTTTGCTTTTTGGAAAAAAAAGTCTTGTTGAAAGGAACATTTTGCGTTCGTCAATCTTAAAAATTGACGTTGGTTTTTGATAAAAATTTAAATATTTATGGAGTCTTTTTTGCGGGTTTTTGCCAATTTACTTCGAGACGAAAATTTAGATTTTTTTTTATGGCGAAACCACAACCACCGTAAAATTTCTTGGAACAGGCGACGTATGGAAATGACACCGCAAACCGATGCGATTCTTTGTTTGTTCTTGGTTATTTTCCGCGACCGGTATTTATTAGGGCATTGCAAAACTCGACCACCCGGTTGGATTTAAAAAAAATTGAAAATCACGCCATTCTTACAAAACGAGCTTTAACAAAAAAAATTCTTTTGCAAATGTGATTTTACATATGTTATAAACCGTCAAAACTGTCTTACATTTGTCAAACATGTTTAAATTTTACAGATTGTCTAACTATGTTAAAGGTATTATAGATTGTTTTGTAAATGTTTTCTCACATATGTTACAAACTGTTAAAGTTATCTTAAATTTGTCAACAATATTTAAATTTTACAAAATGTCTTAAATAAGTTAAACATATCAATTGATTTATAAATTATACAAATTGTCAAAGTTGTTGCAAATATCTGTCAAAGATGTCTTACATGTGTTTTAGGGGCAATTATCTATGCACAGTAAAAGTAAGCAAGATATATATTGCCAGCTAGAGAATTTTGAAAAAAAAAATTAAATAAATCAAAACAACTTTTTTATAATTTTTTTATTTTTTACTCTAAGTACTACAGTTTTTGTAAGAAGTTTTTATGGATTTTATCTATTAAACTAGACCATGCTCAAGTTTACAAGTTGAGAAACCAAACATGTGAATCATTATTTTATTTTATGAAAATTTTTTTGTTTCATAAAATACAAGAAAAAATATTTCTTAAGCAATTTGCGGTTTTACTTTACCTTTTACTCTTTTGCACTTACCGCCATTGTTCAAGTACTGTATCTATATCACACATGCAACCGGCAAGACAGAAAATTCCGTCCCAAGTTGAAATGGTTAACAAGTTTTGGCTTGCTCACGTATACACGTGCACACACACGATTAAGCTTGTCACAAACATGGACAACAGAGGAATAAAAAAGAAGAAAAGAATGAATGATGACTATTATACTAAATCTACGTATAACAACTCGATACCACAGGCAATACCTTGGTTTTTGACGTTACCACAACTTACACCTGTAACAAAGTGAAATGCGCACACAAAAACAAGTCAAGAAGCTACTAGATTATCTATTGTTCTTAGACTGCCCCCTATCCTTTGTTTTGTATTACAAACGCACGCATGCAACGCCAGAATAGGTGCCTTACATACCAGAAATATAAACTGTAGCGGCAAATATCTATGCAAGCACCCGCTAAAAAAAAAGACACAGCAAAAATACCATAGCAACGAATTAGAATGTTTTGCAATAGTCTGGTCCGCCTACAAATATTGGCGGTACTTAGAGAACAAACCGTTTTGAGTTCAAGATGACAATAAGGCGCTGGTGTGGCTATTATATATAGACCAAATTCAGCAGACGGACTTAATATTATTCAAAAATTTTTGGTCATCGTTAGAACACACATCAAAAGAACGAGCTACTCAATGCCTCGCTCATCTGACAAAAAAAGATAAATAAATGCCCTAAAACGGACTGTATAACCGACTGTCAAGAAAGAACCAAACTCTCTAGACAGAGCTAATCTGACTGCTCAACCAATAAGAAAAGCCAAGTCATGTGCTCAAAAACGTTGGAACGACTGCTATTACCAAAACATAATAGGCAAGGACAAACTCTTTGAAGAAAGTATAATTGTTAAAAACAAATTAATTCAAACAAAAAAAGACTGGTACAAGCTGGTAGTACGGCGCAAAGTCATACCGTTTTAAGGACAGAACCACAGAAGCCATACTCCGGGAAAATCATTGGCTGGCGTCTGGTGCAATATCCGGCAATGCTTTACATGCGCTGGCATACAGCTTGGAGCATGGACAAAAGCAGCACAGCTAGAACCGCATTCTAGCTAACCGTAGAAGCAAATTTATTTTGGTAACGCCAAGCCGCACACCGCCATCATCGCTACCTCAAACCGGCAGAACGCTGTAGTATATCACACAGGCAATCAAGTCCAGGTGTGAAGCAAATACAAAAAGTTAGTAGCATAATAAAATCGACCACTTACAAAGATCCACAACGACAACATCTAAACGGTTCCGCACAGTACCACCAGAGCTTCCCAGCAGCAGGACAAATCTTTAGAACAGGCCATCAATAACCCAGTGCAGTAGTGATTATTGAACATTATCGGACGTGGCTATTGGAGGTAAGTGTATTGGACATGACATTATTGAACTAGATATGACTAGAAATGACTATTAAATGTGATCACAATAGTATAACCTAGAAGTATTAATCGCAATAACCAAAACCTAGCGTTAAAACAGAACTCTGCAAATTCTCTCCAACTAGCCAGTCTACTATCGTAGCCCAAAACAAATAATCGAGCGTAAATTGCAACTAAATTTTAGACAGCAGAACCGTGTCTCAATTCCCAAAAGCATTACTCGGAACAGACCCCCGCACAGAGGCCATCCCTCAGAATTGCAAAAGCCTGCTACAAAAAACCGTTATGCGGGTTCTTGGTACTGTAGATTGGCTGCGAGATACGTAACGTAGTTTGCAGAAACTATCTCGCTTCTATCTAACCCGCAGAACATTAAAAAAATCTTTAAGTGTGACACGCATGGTACTTGCCTGAACTAGACGCAGCGGAAATACTATAGCAACAAATTAAAATGCTTTAAAATAGTCTAGGCTGTCCGCAAATATCCGTACAAACCGTTCGTGCTCAAGACAGACATTAAGGCGCTGGTGTGGTTTTAATATTTCATAAAACCAAAAACCAAATTCACCAGATAGTCTTAGCTTCTTCAAGAATTTCCCCCTAGAGCTCAGACTACAAAAACGAACTAACCAATGCCTTCTCACCCTCACCCGGTAAATAAGTCAAAAAAAAAAAACTAAATCTTCAAAACAGAGCAAATCTACCTGCTCAAAGCCAAAACGCTAGCATGATAACCAAACACAACTGCCTTAAAGAATGAGTAGCTAGCTTAAGGACAAATCAAACAGGCTGGGACCAGCTGCCCGGGATACGGCGCAAAGTTATGACCCAATACCACGACTATGAAACCGCTGTCCTGGCGTCCGGCGCAATCTCAGGATATGCTTTACCTGTGCTCGCATAAAACCTAAAGTCGCAGAAAATTTGCTCTGCTACAACCGGCACGTGGAGTTAAAGAAAGTGCTGCAATGTCTTAAAAACTAGCACCTTAAAATGATCTACTACTAACCGCATTTCAACTCTAAAGTCAAACCAACGCCACCACCAAGTTGACGACAAGCAAATACGCTGCAGTTACAATTACGTCCACTGACACTGTTATTGCATAAAAAAATATCTCTATCGACCTCCTACAAGGATCCACATGAACAGCATCAAAAACCAGAAATGAATGTTAAATGTGACAATCTTGGAACCTGAAGGCATTACTCAAAGCCTAGCATTAGAACAAAAATCTGCAATTTTTTTGAAACTAGCCAATCTTCTAGCATCAACCGATGTAAATGCATCAAAGTAAAACGCGTTCCAGATAACAGAACAAACCGTCAACTTGCCACCTACAATCAAGTTAATTTCCCAAAGCA
Organism: Tachinus rufipes; assembly: GCA_963932245.1. Classification (NCBI taxonomy): domain Eukaryota; kingdom Metazoa; phylum Arthropoda; class Insecta; order Coleoptera; family Staphylinidae; genus Tachinus; species Tachinus rufipes. The sequence continues at coordinate 21,633,516 of OZ010741.1, forward strand.
TTACTACTGTCTGACGCCCCCGCTGATGCTTTGTCAGCAACGCGCTGGCCTATGCCTAGCAGAGCGCTGGCAGGCAAATATAAATACGATGATTTGTATTTTATAAAGTTTCATTTACAAAATATAAAGTAGGTACTGGAAAATATTTTATCACTTTGCGATTACATATGAGTCTGTAATTGGATCTTTATTATATTAAATCAATACATCAACAAATTTATTTGAAAGTAATCAGATGCATTAATACTTTAGTTACCAGTACGTTTATAAAATAAGTATCGGGCTACTAAAAATGGAGCCCATAATCCAGATCCAAAATATAAAAGGAAAACTAGTGTGACCTTATTAGGTTTTCCAACAGGGAAAGGCACATTTTCACCGGGGATTCCTCCAAGTCTGGTGTTTCTCACAAACGTTGTAGATACAGCTTTCTTTGATAATAAAGTTCTTCTGATTGTTCCTAACATTTTAATGATAATAAATCTGAATTCTGGTAAATTATTATTATTGCATTCAGTGACAGTTTTATTTATTGAGTGAGTGTAGAATAAATAACTCAACCGTTTTTCAATTGATTGTGACTCAGTGCACAATGAAAATGTCTCTAATGATTGGGTGTAGAATGACTAATAGTAAAACGTCTCGATTTACTATGATGAAGTGCACCATTATTGAGTAAAAATAATGAAATATTTTCAAAACTTGTGAAAATCTTTGCTGGCTCAAAGAAATTCATCAGAAATCTTGTTTGAAAAAATGTTCTTATAAATTCTAATAAATCATTGCCTAAATTTAGCTGAGCAATTAATTAAATTTAAGACAATATTTTTAACTCAACCATAAAATAAAAACAATTTATATACTATTTTAATATTAATCAACATTCACAAAAGTGGAAATCAGAATTTTCTGCGAATGGTTTACATTTCACAATAGTTTTATTTGTATGCATAGTTGGGATTAATTTGAGAGTTAAAAAAAATGTGTGACGATAACACTAATGCAAGTTCTGAATATTCCAGAGCACGGTAATTGTGGGCAGCGATAAGAAGATTGGTTGCTGCTAAACCGCGATAAGCAGAAAGTTTACTTTTTCATTTATTTTTTGTTTGAGTGAGCAGGCGAGCGAGCGATCTCATTGACAAATGTCCCAATTAAAATTAAAAATGTGGCATCGGCCGCATCCATAAATTAAAATCTTTTTGGGAGTTATCTTCACTATGAATAAACGTTCCGCGTTATCTACAAGGAAAATATATATTCGAAATCACACGCGAATGAATGGAAAAATGATCGCGGACGACACTAAGGTGCAAACCAAGGCGAAAAAATAAAATAAACGGTGTAGCATTGGAGTGTACACAATGGCTTTGTTGTGTTCGATTGATAAGGAATCTGCGCTGTGATAAGGGGGCGAGCGGTCGTGTCGCGATAACCGTTTCAAAATGGAATATTCGTGCTGTTTGTGTGCAGCTTTATCGGCCGATATCAGGGACCGAATGACTGAGCGTTCGGTGCCCCTTATCAGGCCCGGATAGCCGATAACAAACTTAGTTATTCTCGCCACGGAACCCATCCAAGGAACTACAACTGAAAAATATATAAAAATAGAAACTTAATTACGACATTATTATCGGTGATTCATATGAATCATTTCGCGCGTACATGCAAAACACATTAAAAACGAGATATTGTTGTCGTCGTTGGTTGGGACTTTCGATGATGATGGTGATGGTGACAAGCGCTATCTGCACTTTTAATTAGCCGAAAGAATCTGCGCGCGAGGCTTATCCTCTAATGCATCTGTGGGAAAATATTCCCATTCGACCGAGACAAAACGAGAAATTCCAAGAGATATGGCCTAATTGTACCAGTTAAGTGCGCGCAACCAACTACACTGCACAAAACACACAAGGTCCAATTTTTTAAATACTCAATTTTTACTAATGTTTGCCGTATATTTAAAAACAGTAATTATTATACTATAAATAAACTATTTTTTTAAATGTATGGTTTTGCATTCTGTCTTAAAGCCAATTTTTAAATTAAAAAAAAAAACTATTTTTTTTGTAAAACCAAATTTCTTAGAATATTGAATTCATAAGTGAAAACTATTTTTTTTAAAGAATTTTTAATATTATCATAATTGTCCACAGCACATTTTGAGTTTAATTTTCAAAGTTTTGCAAAATTTTATTAAATTGTTTATTCACTTTTAGCACTATTAAGGTCAAATTTGACAAATAAAAATTCCATTTTTATAATTAAATTTTACATTTTTTATTAAATCAATAATGATTGTAAATAAATTCTTGCTATAATGAATACTCGAATTAATTGAATTTTTTTTTTGTAATAATTAATTAATGCATTTTACTTAATAATTAAGTTTATTCATTAAATACATTTTTTGTTTTGCTCAAACGACAATTTTTGAGCAAGTATTTCACTTGATTGAATTGAATTCATAAAATTACATTTTCTAAACGAATGAATTTATTGTTTTTGATCATCTGTGAGGAAACAACTTAAGCGACTTGAACTCAAAAAATTGATTTTTTTACAAACATTAAAAACTGTAAATGCCAACACAATACATATTCTTTTAGTTTAATCTAAGTAGTAAGGTGGGGTTTTAAAGTTACCTAACCACCATCGGCTAGTGCGATAAGGCTAATGGCATAATTCACCAATCAGATGCAGATATGTTACGAGAGTTACTTCAAAGCAAACGTGCATTTAAATAAATGTCGTCGTAATCTAGTCTTGGCGTTGCGACACGCTCGCATGCCGCTAGTATGTGTGTAAAAGGACGGCGGGATAAATGGCACGGCGGGCAACGTATAAAACACCGCCGGATTGTCTCTACAACTTGATACAAACCGGACGACAAAACGCAAGGCCTTAATCAAGCAATCGTACACATACAAAACCAACACATTTAAATCGTAAATTAAACACTACAAGATGCCTTATACTTATATTCCTTGAAATCAAAATTAATTTAAATATTCCTCCTACGCGTATAATGCATCAAGTATGATTAATAACCAATTTACCTAAAACCGACGTTGGTATTTAATGATTGAACATGCTGTTGTTTCACATTAACCTCATGTTTATATTCAATTTGCTGTTATCAAGATCTAATGAGTAGTATTGCGTTGCTTCACAATCGATGCATTTCCATCAGCTCTTGCAGATTGCATTGGGTGTGCCGCTGCTATAAATATTTCAAAAAATTACGATGCGTTTATGATCGATGGCGATAACTACAAACGTTATTAATTAATAACGCGTGTATCCCTTTTATATTTAGGGAAGGGGGTTTTGTAAAAAAAAGGATATGTATGTGTGTGGGATGTAAAGCCCGTCTCTATGCTAATGCAAGGGTGGGCTAGGACCCGTATCGCACATTCGCACACCATTACCTGCCCGATATTAGACCGGCCCCGATAACACACGCCATCCATACAAAACGCGCACACTTTACTGCAGCCGGATAAATTGCCACGTTTTAGGCGACCGACCACCCTTCTTCCCGCAGCAGGAATCAATGTTTCGATGCAAAAGAATAGCTCTACTTACATATACTGAAAGATAAAGAAGAGTAATAACTCTTTTGCTTATAGGCAATAAATATATTTGGAATTCAATTTTATATCACATTATAATTCACTTAAATATTGCTTAATACTTAACAATTTTAAAATAATTATTACTAAACCAACTTAGTAATTGAATTTTTGTGTGTCAAATAGTTCTTTTAAGTTTAATTGATGTTAAGAGTTCATTCGATGTTGGTATATGAAATTTTTATTTCCATGAGATAAAAGATTGCCCAGCATCACATACACAGCATTTAGGCTTCATTATCACCGGCACTAAAAACTAGGTTAGAAACTCAAAAATATTTCAAAATCTAAAACATGATCAATTTTAGTTTTTTTCTTAATGTATCATATTTCTAAATACTTACTAAAATTTAAAAAAAATGTGGCCCAATTTTGGCTTAAAAAGTATGAAACATTTTTAGTTTTTTTTTCATTTTTTGCTCAACGCCCTGAAAAAATAATTTTTATCAAAAATTATTTTATGAGTAATTCTTACTTTTTGAGCTTTTTTGCTCAATATATAACACTCCTAATGTTTGTAAATTGATGTTATATACAGGGTGATCCCTAGTTAAACCGCCAAACGTTTGACTTTTTTTTTGTTAAGCGTAGGTGGGGAATCTTTTAAAGACTTCGCACCTAGGACGTGTCGGATTCACCTTTCTAAGTGTGCCTACCGATTAAACCCCACCCATCTGGGAATTGCTTGGAAGTTTGAGACCTTTTAGCTCATGTACCTTTCGTTTAGAAATGTGTATGTAGGAGGTTGTTTAGGAGTTGTCTTGTAGGCCGGGTTGCGGTTTTGGATGTGGAAGTAACTCGGCTACTATTGAGTTCACCGGTGGTTTGTGGACAAATTCTTTCCGATCTGGTTGGGCGAGTCTTGCTAGATCGGGATTGGATGAACTGCAAGGTTTTTGAAATACTTTTTGGTCAAAGCTTCAAAATGTTGACAAAGTGGAGGAATCTCTAGGTCTGTCCGAATGTCCAGGTTTCGAACGTACCTGTGCGCATCCGGAGAGTTTTGCTTGGAAAGCTTCTTCATGCCGCTGTTCCGACGCAACATCGGGTAGAAAAGAGAGATTTAGCCATTTTTGATTTGTCCAGAATGGATTGAACCTGAGGCTTGTAATAGATACCTTGTCTAAGATTACCCCAAGATATTTGGCAGTGTCGGACTACTATATGGAAACGTCATTGAAGGTGACGTTCTCATGCGGTTTAAGTGACCAACGCCGAGTGAAGAGTACAGCCTTTTTTGGGTTTACTCCAAAGTGCCATTTATCCATCCAATCTTCCAGATCAGAGGTGGACGTAAGGTGATCATTTCAGTCGACCCTGAGGAGTAGACAAGTGCTGTATCGTCAGCGTATTGAGCCATTTTAACCTTGTGCATGCGCCTTAAAGGCATGTAGGCTACGTTAAAAAGGTGCGACGAGAGAATAGAGCCTTGAGGAACTACGGTTTCTATCTGCCGAGAAGTAGAGATGTGTTATCAAGTTTGACTGCCAGCCTTCTGAGTAGATATGAGCAGCCTTATAATACGCAGAAGAAATCGTTGTCTGATTAGACTTTGTTGAATGCTTTTTCGACGTCGAAAAATACCACTCCTATGGCCTTTTTCTGTCTGAAACCTTTGACAAAATAGTCCGCCACTCGGTTGAGTTGATGTACGCTTGAGTGTCCCCATCTGAACCCATGTTGATGGGAGGGGAGAAGATTGTTCATATCCGTGTGCTCTTAAATGATATCCAAGATCACCCTCTCTATGACCTTGATTAAGGTGCATAGTAGGTTTATAGGCCGATAATTTTGGGGAAACAACCTGTTTTTCCCAGCTTTAGCGATGTTTACTACGTGCGAGCCTTTCCAGGCTGACGGGAAATGCCCAGTGCGAAGAATGGCATTTGCAATATTGATTAGAGCCATAATTGCTTTATGAAAGAACGATTTAAAAGTTTTGTTAGACATTTTATCCGGGCCAGGAACAGCACGGGATTTGAATCTTTTAATGATTTCTCTGATTCAAAAAGGTCTAACGCTATCTAGTGTAGTGTCATTGTCAGCGGTTCTCAGAAAGTCTTTGACTTCCCTGCGAACCCTTTCAATGTGCTTCAGATCCGTATAATCGGTATACAGATTGGCGTATTGAAGTTCCAGGCTGTCTGCAAATGCTTCGGCCTTTCCCTCAGTCGTGTATTGCATCCCTCTCTCACCATGAATGGCGAGAATGGGAACCCCTTCTGTTCTTAAGGGCTTTAAAGATCCTCCACATCGGATGTTTATCCTCCGTGAAAGATTCTAGAGTACCTTTCCAGTTTTGGTTTTTAATCTTCCTTATGGCCATTCGAACTTTATTGTGAAGTCCATTCAAAATCTCTCGATCTCTGAGGTTGCGATGCCTTTGCTATTGATGTTTGGCGGCATTTCTTGTTCGGATCAACGCCTTAGTTTCTTGTATAATCTTCAGGATTATCAACGCAAACCTGAAAGGTTTTAAAAGTCTTTTCCGAGGCTTGTTGGACTTGAGTAGTCAAAAGTGCGACTGCTCTTTCGATATCCTCAGCCGTTCGTACTGGGGTCAGGCTACCAATGCCATCTTCCAGGCATCGAGAGAAGAGAGTCCAATCCGTCTGTGTGACGAATTTTTCCCCTTCTCCGGACCCCCTTCCGAGTAGTTCCAGTAGTACTGGGCTGTGATCAGAGCTTAGGCCGTTGAGCGTAGTTACCACAACTGCGTGCGAGTTGACGTTCTTTAGTATTGCTACGTCAAGAACGTCCCCTCTGTGGCCCGCGGCGCTGTGAAAAGTGGGTTCATCCGTAGTAGAACAAAGCTTGCCCCTTGGCGTTAGTTACTCGACTATTCCACGACCCGTGCTTTGAATTGAAGTCTCCCGCAATTATTGTGGGATGTGGATTATTAAAAACTCGATAAGGTTTTGCGGACGGATGTAACCGGAAGCGATCTTCTGACCGTGCCAAGCCCTGGCACGGTCACCACTATCGCGTTCAATTCGAGGAGACTAAGTCGGGGTATCCACTTCAGAATGGTCCAATGATCTTTTTACAAAGATCAAAGTTTTACGCTTTGTGGGTACCACCGGCGGCACTCGATAGGTAAACGTATTCGGAATTCTCAATGCCTGATTGGGTTTGTGGACCTACTCTGACACCAGCAAGATGTCTAAGTTCTGATCAAAGAAGAACTCTTCCACTTCTCCCATTTTTTCTGTAATGCTATTAGCATTCCAGAAGCAAACTCGGAGAAATATTACGTCTGGTGTATTGTCCATTTTAGTCGATGAGCGTGGACAAGAGGTTAGCCATGAACCTCATTTGAGATTCGCCCATCTTTTAAGCTGCTATTTTTGCAGCATTTGGTTTTTGTTGCGTTGGAGGAGCAACAGCCGTTTTCTACAAGATTGCGAAGACCTGTAGGCTGAGACGAAGAAGAAGGGACCTGGGCCGGCACGGGCTCGGCTGTCGGCCTAGCTTTGGCTACCTTTCCATGAGCGGCCATCGCTTTCAGGTATACTTTACATCTCTTGTAGTTGGCCGGCCGGGTGTGGGCCTGAACATAGAGCGCATTTTGGCGCAGATTTGTTAGGGCAGGCCACCGATATGGGGCCTCGAACATATTCTACAGACCTGATTTGCGCTGCATCTGTTGGCAGTATGTCCGTGCCTCTGGCAAAGCTAACATTGTGGGATGCCGTTAGATTTCTTTTTGTGTTCTACAGCGAATTTCAAGCCGAGTAGATCAGTTAAGTTTAGGATCTCCGCGCTCTTTGCTCTCTCTGGGAGTTGCACGGATACCATGGATAACTTGATGAATGGGTTCCCCATTCGATTTAGGTTTGTGGGTTTGAAGCCCAGTTCTTCCAACGTTTTGCCGACGTCCTGCTCGGTGAGATAAGTCGGCACCTTGAGGATCACCACTTTCAGGCAGCTTTCATCGGAAGTAGCCCAAGTGTGATACTTGGGTTCCTTTATTTTTATTAACGCGATTGCTGCCCGATGGTCGGCGATTGTCGCGGGTTGAATGCGTATGCATGGCAGACAAATAACAAATAATTGATTTTATTTGTCTTCAAGTTGCCGGGGGACGCGATGTCATGGAGAGGAGAGGTTTTGGAATCATCACCGTCGGGGTTGGGGTTTGAGGCGGCAGACCTAACCTCACCTCGGTGATGTTTTTCCCCTTCTTGGCGGGAGCGGCGCCCTTGGTGGCGGAAGGTCTTGTTGCTTTTTGGCCTGATGGGCCGGCAGGATTAGCTGCTGATGGCTTTTTATTTGCAGCTTTTGATGGCAGCTGGGGGGTGGCTGATTGCCCTTTTATTAATTTTAGAGGTGGTGAGGCCTGGATTTTTTACGCTTCTTTCCTCCTGCCAGCTGGAATTCATCGGCGTTGACGATGGGTCCTTTGGAGGTAGAGTAGGCGGGTGCAGCTGGAGCCTCGACTGTGACGTCCATGGCGGCTAGAAGTACGGTGGTTGTCTCGGCGGACCGAGTGCTGCAGGTGACGTCTTTGTCGTCGCTGCTGATCTCCTCCGTCATTTACATTTCATTTTTGCTTTCTGCTGGTGAGGCGGGGGCGGGGAGAGGTGCGGTTAATGCTGTTTGGGAAGAAGATGAATTAAAAGTTTTTTTTTTCTTTTTTGATTTGCCCTTTTGCTTGAGGGACTTTTTGGAGGCGGCGGGCAGATCTAGGTATTTGTTTTCAGATGGCGGCGGCGAAGCGGTAGGGGCCTGGGCGGCTGACAGGGCCTTGATGTTAGCGGCCTGTTCCGCGTTGATCGCGGAGTTCATCGCCATGGTCTTCAGCTGCTGCTGGAGCTCCGTCAACTGTTTCTCCAACATCTTCACTTTGGCAATGGAGTTGGAGTAGCTCCGCTCGAGTGACGTCTCACTGGAGCGCTGGGCGCTTTTGGTTCTATTCTGCCGGTCCATCTCTAGTTCCTGGAAGAAATTATTTTCTGTTTTAGTATTATTAACACGGTGTGCAATATGAAGTAGAGTAGATCGTTGTGGCTGGCTGGTAGATGGCGTCTCGGTTCTAGTGGGATGACTTTTCCTGGATCAATTTATTTTATACAACTTGCTTGGTTGCGATTGGTTTATGCGTCATTGCGTCACATACTTTTTTAGTCAATTGCAAAGTTCCAAGGTCCTGCGTAACTATTTTTTTTTGTAACCGGTTGGGATTAATTGAAGACCAACTTTAGGTGGTGTAGGTTGCGGTAACTTGTGCCCGAGGTACTCAATCTCTTTCTGCTTAAAGTTACACTTCTTCAGGCCGCAGGAAAACTCATTCTTGGAACACTAAACGGAGATGACGCAAATGTTCTTTGTAATTTTGTGACCGCGAACTCTCTAATGTATCTAGTCAGTACTTTTACTATTAATTCTTCAAAGGTGGCGGGGATGTTTTTAAACTCTAAGGGCGTTGGTTGGAATTAGTAGGTAACTTTGTTCGACGTAGCAAAGGCTGTGAGATGGTTTCTCTCTGGTACGAGTTGCATTTTCCAATAGTCATTGTTTAAGTAGAATTGAATAAACACTTTTGCGACATCAAAGACCTTGAGAGTTTTTTGTATGCTGGGATTCCATTTTTGTGACGTTGCTTAACCTACCTATAGTCTGCATAAAATTGCAGTTTTTTGTTTTTTTTTATAATCATTTATTGAGGGGGCAATTGTTTTGGATGCCAGTATATCTTCCACTCCGGAACAACTTGCTGTTATAGAGCAATATTTTGTTGTAAACAGGTGGCTACTAGTTCTTGTCCGCTTTCCGGTCTAGAGTTGTATTGTTAATTTTATTATGATGCCAGGGTCAGCGAATTGGCGTACGAGAGCTTTCTTTGTTTTTGAGTAGTTGCCGGCTAAGTTTTTGTCAGTGATTAGTTGGCGTTTCTTGGTATTTCCTCTTATACAGTTTACAAGATTTTTGTGGTGTGCCACATTGGGAATTTTACTTGATAAAGTGGCACTACTGTTTTGCGGTTAAAACACTTCTAACTTACCAATGGTAGTGGTCAGCAGTGGGATCCGGTTTTGTTGATCAACGCGTAGTTGGAACTTTTGCTGTTATTTGAGTTACGTGGTCACAATAAATTTGGATGTCTTTGACCATTTCAGCTGGGTTTCTGTTTGCTAGGGCAATGGTTGTAATTGCTGCTTTGTTTGGCCCAGGTTTTAGGATTGAGTCGTTCACTTTGATTCATTTGAATGCTGTAATTTTCCGCATCTGGTATTGGTTGTTTGGTCTAGTTCAAGGTTGTCAAACTTTGGGTGGTTGTTTAGCCTTTTTGTTATGTAGATTTTTAGGGGTTGGATTTTATTATAGGTATATCGAACCTTCAGTCTGAGTTGTAGTCAGACACGGGTGCACCTTCTTTTGAAGTCAGTTTTAGTTAATTTTAGAGTTTTTTTTCAAAACCAATCTCTTTGGTGTTATTCAATTTTTAAACTGTTATTGGTTTTATTTGCTGAAATTTAAAGGTATTTTTATGTTGTCACACATCTAATTTTATGTAACCTAATTGACTTTGAAGAAATTTATAAAATAAATAAAACACATTTGCTATGTACTATAACACAAATTTATTTAAAAAAACCATAACTTGTTTGTATCACCGTCCGATGATGGTCTTGTAAAGGCTGAAACTAGTTACTTTTTTTTTAAATATATTTGTTATGTACTAAAAGATAGTAAATGTTTTATTTATTTAATTGACTTTGCGTTATTATTGAAACAAGTTTATTCAATAAATTGAAAAACGATGCATTGGAAAATGATGCAATTTGGTACAAATATAGACAATTTGTATAGGTATCAATTCTGTAAATTATATAAACATCTATACGCTCTAACTTACTTGACTTTGCATAACTAATAAAATCAAGTTAATTAAATAAAAATCGAGAATTTGTTAATCCAACTATAACTGTAATCAAATCAAATCGAATTAAACTTAAACCTGCACACGCTATTAACTAAACTTGCTACTTTCAAACGTTTTTGCCATAAAATTGAAAAAAAGTTAATCCAGTAATACATCAAACAATTAACGCTATGTTTTAAAAACGCTGCATTTAATAATCCCATGCGCTCTTACATATAATTATTCCATAAACGATTATCTCGTGTGGTTGCGAAAAAAAAAAAAACACGCAATTTTCTTTATTAGAGATTGCCTATAATCTCAACACGAAATCAGGCTCTGTAATTACGAAACGAATCGAATAATATAATAAAAATGCAGGAGACGTCATAAAAAATTAATATGTTAAAGGGTTGCCGCCATTTGCTCTGCAGTTTGAAAACACATGTTGGAGACCGGCAGTTGAAAAGGCACAGGTCATGTACGCACCCGTAAAAGACCTTTATCGCCCGTTATCAATCTCATGTTACCGGCAACTTAATATCCATACAATGTCACGCACATACACACACCGCATGCTTGCCTCGGCATAATATACATAGCTTTGCTTCTTGTACATACGAAGCTCATTATTTAATGAGAGAATTTGTAAAACAACGCTGAGAAAAGGTGGGAAGAAGATTGTTATAATGTTAACTGTATTCTATTAAGTAAAGATGTATTTATTAAGAATGAATTTTATAAATACTTAGACGTAAAATTTCGTAAATTCTTGTAATGAAATGTTATTGCTTCATCTAATGGAATGCTGTTGGTTATATCAAATTTCTTAAATTTATGAAATTCTAGTCCTGATCGTAATGATTTAATTTGATTTAAATGTCTTGAGCATAAAATATTGAGATGAATTTAAAATGTATTAAGAAATAAAACATATTTTTTTCAACATATTAAGGATTTACAAAACATATGTTTTTTATTGCTTTACGCAATTAATTGTGAGCAAGAAGTGTAGTATTGATATACTCCGAATGTGCAAAATTATTGGAAGAAATTTATACACTTTACAAGTAATTGTGACTAAGTGAATAATGGTTAAGTTGTATTAATTCTCAATTAATTGTGGGCATATGCAACGTAATTGCAAGATTTTTAATGTTTGGTTGATTAAATTGGTTTGTGGAACAGACTAGGCCTTCTTCCGCTAATTTAATTGTCATAAGCCATGTTTGACTTTGTGGACGGTTTGCTCCGTGGATTAGCGCTACTTGCTCTACAATCCTCGGTAGATTGAGTTTTGTAGTCACAAGACTCACTCAGTTCAAGATCTAATAAAACTTTTGCGTTAGTCGTTTTTTGATGATTTGTTGATTGATGATTGGCTTTTAGATCCGAATAGGAAGCTGTTGTACGTGTTCCAATTAGATCCAGAAGAAGCGATCATAATATAATATTGCGTTTTATACCTACCGCCAGGTTGGGATTAGTAGTTGTTATTAGTAGTTGGGTTAGGGAGTAAGTTTTATAAAGTATTATGATCCCGGAGCAGGGAGTTTTGGTACCACTTACCAATTTTTAAAAGTTAGATAAAAAAATCTAAACGCAGGGAGGGCATTTAGAATTTTTTAAATTTTTATTCAAAATGTGATATTAAGGACAGGTGGGAATAAAGGTATTTTAGACACGGGAGTTTGTTTACTACTCCTCGAAAACTGGATCTGTTTATTTGAAGCCAGAATCCTGACTTTGAATGCCTGATTCAGCTCCTCTGTGGATTATAATTTAAAACAGTTGAAACGTTGTTAAAAATTAAATTAAAAAAAAAAAAATTATAACAATTGGTTTAACGTTTTTAAGAACAATATTTTGATAAATATTTTTTAACAATTCTGCTTTATAATAGTTGGTTTGAGTAACTTCAGATTTGAAATAAGTTTTCTGCGCGATTTTCATGTTGTAAGTGTAATTTTTGTACAAACTTGTCAGGTGTTTTGAGTATATCTTATGCGATAAATAAGTTTTTGCATGAATTTCGATCAATTTTGTTTAATAAACATTCTTGAGCGATATTTATGCTTTAAATGAGTTTTCTGTCCGATTTTTACGTTTTAAGTGTTTTATTTTTTGTGCAAACTTAAATGTTTTAAGTGAATTTCAAATTATAAAAGGTTTTTTTTAATGAGTTTTTTTGCGATTGTATCAAAAATGAGTTTTCTGAGCGATAATCACGTTGTAAGTGTTATTTAAATGAAACTTAAGATGATCTAAGTAAATTTTATGCTAGAAATGAGTTTTTTGTATTATTTTTAGGTTTTGTATGCAAATTTTATGCTATACATAAGTATTCTGAATCAGTTTTGATAAATTGAAAAAGTTAATGTGATTTTCAAGCGAATTTTATGGTAAAAATGAGTTTTCTGCGCGGTTTTCATGTTGTAAGTATAAATTTTATACAAATTTTAGTTCAGTTCAGTTTTAAATCAATGCATAAAGCATTAAATAAAGTTTTTGGGCTAATTTTGATAAAAATGAGTTTTCTCTGCAATTTTTTTGTTGTAAATGTAATTTTTGTGCAGAGTGTTTTAAGTAAATTTATTCTTTGAATAAGGTTTTTGCGTACATTTTGTAAATTTTGTGTGATAAACATCATTTTTGAGCAAAGTTTATGCTTGAAATGAGTTTTTTGCAATATTTTTATATTTAAGTGTTTTTTTTTTGCAATTTTGAGGTTTTGTATACTTATTTTATGGTATTTTCTGTGTCAGTTTTGATAGATTTAAAAAGGTAAATTTAATTTTAAATAATTATTATTAAGTTGTGTACGATAAACATAATTTTTGAGCAAATTTTATGCAAGAAATAAAATTGTAGAGCGATTTTTTTTGGAAATACTCATTTTCTGAGCGATATTGACAAGTTAGTGTTATTTTTATGCAAATTTAAGGTGTTCTAAGTATATTTTATGCTGGAAATAAGTTTTCTGCGCGATTTTCATGTTGAAGGGCATTTTTTGTGCAAACTTCAGGTGTTTTAAGTAAATGTTATGTTTTAAATAAGGCTTTTGTGTTGATTTTAATCAAGTTTATATTTTTAATTTTTATAAAATTATTTAATTTAATTTAAATTATAAACTTTAAATAAGTTTTTGCGCTAGTTTTGATAAATTTTTAAACGAATTTTGTGCTAGAAATATTTTTTTGCGATTTTTATGCTGGAAATAAGTTTTCTGCGCAATTTTTATGTTGTAAGTGTAATTTTTGTCCAAATTTCAGATTTTTTAAGCAAAATTCATGCTATAAATAGTTTGTTTTGCGTTCATTTTGATAAATTTGGAGTGATAAACATGATTTCTGAGCGAATTTTATGGTAAAAATGAGTTTTCTGCGAGGTTTTCATGTTGTAAGTATAATTTTTGTACAAATTTTAGTTCATTTTAGTATTAAATCAATTTTATGCATTAAATGAGGTTTTTGAGCTAATTTTGATAGAAATGAGTTTTCTCTGCAATTTTTTTGTTGTAAATGTAATTTTTGTGCAGAGTGTTTTAAGTAAATTTTATTCTTTAAATAAGGTTTTTGCGTAAATTTTGTAAATTTTGTGTAATAAACATCATTTTTGAGCAAAGTTTATGCTTGAAATGAGTTTTTTGCAATATTTTTATATTAAAGTGATTTTTTTGCAATTTTTGAGGTTTTGTATGCATATTTTATGGTGTTTTCTGTGTCAGTTTTGATAGATTTAAAAGGTAAATGTAATTTTAAATTATTATTATCAAGTTGTGTACGATAAACATAATTTTTGAGCGAATTTTATGCAAATGAAATTGTAGAGCGATTTTTTTGTTGTTGGATATGAGTTTTCTGAGCGATATTCACGAGTAAGTGTTATTTTTATGCAAATTTAAGGTGTTCTAGGTAAATTTTATGCTGGAAATAACTTTTCAGCGCGATTTTTATGTTGAAAGTGCATTTTTTGTGCAAACTTCAGGTGTTTTAGGTAAATGTTATGTTTTAAATAAGGCTTTTGTGTTGATTTTAATCAAGTTTATATTTTTAATTTCTATAAAATTATTTAATTTAATTTAAATTATAAACTTTAAATAAGTTTTTGCGCTAGTTTTGATAAATTTTTAAACGAATTTTGTGCTAGAAATATTTTTTTGCGATTTTTATGCTGGAAATAAGTTTTCTGCGCAATTTTTATGTTGTAAGTGTAATTTTTGTCCAAATTTCAGATTTTTTAAGTAAAATTTATGCTATAAATAGTTTGTTTTGCGTTGATTTTGATAAATTTGGAGTGATAAACATGATTTCTGAGCGAATTTTATGGTAAAAATGAGTTTTCTGCGAGGTTTTCATGTTGTTAGTATAATTTTTGTACAAACTTTAGTTCATTTTAGTTTTAAATTAATTGTTTGCATTAAATAAGGTTTTTGAGCTAATTTTGATACAAATGAGTTTTTTCTGCAATTTTTTTGTTGTAAATGTAATTTTTGCGCAAAGTGTTTTAAGTGAATTTTATTCTTTAAATAAGGTTTTTGCGTACATTTTGTAAATTTTGTGTGATAAACATTATTTTTGAGCAAAGTTTATGCTTGAAATGAGTTTTTTTGCAATATTTTTATATTTAAGTGATTTTTTTTGCAATTTTGAGGTTTTGTATGCATATTTTATTGTGTTTTCTGTGTCAGTTTTGATAGATTAAAAAAGTAAATGTAATTTTAAATTATTATTATTAAGTTGTGTACGATAAACATAATTTTTGAGCAAATTTTATGCAAGAAATAAAATTGTAGAGCGATTTTTTTTTGGAAATACTCATTTTCTGAGCGATATTGACAAGTTAGTGTTATTTTTATGCAAATTTAAGGTGTTCTAAGTATATTTTATGCTGGAACAAAGTTTTCTGCGCGATTTTCATGTTGAAGGGCATTTTTTGTGCAAACTTCAGGTGTTTTAAGTAAATGTTATGTTTTAAATAAGGCTTTTGTGTTGATTTTAATCAAGTTTATATTTTTAATTTTTATAAAATTATTTAATTTAATTTAAATTATAAACTTTAAATAAGTTTTTGCGCTAGTTTTGATAATTTTTTAAACAAATTTTGTGCTAGAAATATTTTTTTGCGATTTTTATGCTGGAAATAAGTTTTCTGCGCAATTTTTATGTTGT
The DNA here is from genome assembly GCA_963932245.1 of Tachinus rufipes. Taxonomy (NCBI): domain Eukaryota; kingdom Metazoa; phylum Arthropoda; class Insecta; order Coleoptera; family Staphylinidae; genus Tachinus; species Tachinus rufipes. The sequence goes on from OZ010741.1 coordinate 21,649,187, forward strand.
AAGTGTAATTTTTGTCCAAATTTCAGATTTTTTAAGTAAAATTCATGCTATAAATAGTTTGTTTTGCGTTGATTTTGATAAATTTGGAGTGATAAACATGATTTCTGAGCGAATTTTATGGTAAAAATGAGTTTTCTGCGCGGTTTTTATGTTGTAAGTATAATTTTTGTACAAACTTTACTTCAGTTCAGGTTTAAATCAATTTTATGCATTAAATAAGGTTTTTGAGCTAATTTTGATAAAAATGAGTTTTTTCTGCAATTTTTTTGTTGTAAATGTAATTTTTGTGCAGAGTGTATTAAGTAAATTTTATTCTTTAAATAAGGTTTTTGCGTACATTTTGTAAATTTTGTGTGATAAACATCATTTTTGAGCAAAGTTTATGCTTGAAATGAGTTTTTTGCAATATTTTTATATTTAAGTGATTCTTTTTTGCAACTTTGAGGTTTTGTATGCATATTTTATTGTGTTTTCTGTGTCAGTTTTGATAGATTAAAAAAGTAAATGTAATTTTAAATTATTATTATTAAATTGTGTATGATAAACATAATTTTTGAGCGAATTTTATGCAAATGAAATTGTAGAGCGATTTTTTTTTTGTTGGAAATGAGTTTTCTGAGCGATATTGACAAGTAAGTATTATTTTTATGCAAATTTAAGATGTTCTAAGTAAATTTTATGCTGGAAATAAGTTTTCTGCGCGATTTTCATGTTGAAGGGCATTTTTTGTGCAAACTTCAGGTGTTTTAAGTAAATGTTATGCTTTAAATAAAGCTTTTGTGTTGATTTTAATCAAATTTATTTTTTTAATTCTTATAAAATTATTTAATTTAATTTAAATTATTAACTTTAAATAAGTTTTTGCGCTAGTTTTGATAAATTTTTGAACGAATTTTGTGCTAGAAATATTTTTTTGCGATTTTTATGCTGGAAATAAGTTTTCTGCGCAATTTTTATGTTGTAAGTGTAATTTTTGTCCAAATTTCAGATTTTTTAAGTAAAATTCATGCTATAAATAGTTTGTTTTGCGTTCATTTTGATAAATTTGGAGTGATAAACATGATTTCTGAGCGAATTTTATGGTAAAAATAAGTTTTCTGCGAGGTTTTCATGTTGTAAGTATAATTTTTGTACAAATTTTAGTTTATTTTAGTTTTAAATCAATTTTATGCATTAAATAAGGTTTTTGAGCTAATTTTGATACAAATGAGTTTTCTCTGCAATTTTTTTGTTGTAAATGTAATTTTTGTGCAAAGTGTTTTAAGTAAATTTTATTCTTTAAATAAGGTTTTTGCGTACATTTTGTTAATTTTGTCTGGTAAACATCATTTTTGAGCAAAGTTTATGCTTGAAATGAGTTTTTTGCAATACTTTTATATTTAAGTGATTTTTTTTTGCAAGTTTGAGGTTTTGTATACATATTTTATGGTGTTTTCTGTGTCAGTTTTGATAGATTTAAAAGGTAAATGTAATTTTAAATTATTATTATTAAATTGTGTATGATAAACATAATTTTTGAGCGAATTTATGAAAGAAATAAAATTGTAGAGCGATTTTGTTTATTGGAAATGAGTTTTCTGAGCGATATTCACAAGTAAGTGTTATTTTTGTGCAAATTTAAGGTGTTCTAAGTAAATTTAATGCTGGAAATAAGTTTTCAGCACGATTTTCATGTTGAAAGAGCATTTTTGTGCAAACTTCCGGTGTTTTAAGTAAATGTTATGCTTTAAATAAAGCTTTTGTGTTGATTTTAATCAAGTTTATATTTATTATTTTTATAAAATTATTTAATTTAATTTAAATTATATGCTTTAAATAAGTTTTTTGATCAATTTTGTGTGATAATCATAATTTTTGAGCGAATTTTGTGCTAGAAATCTTTTTTTTGCGATTTTTATGCTGGAAATAAATTTTATGCGCGATTTTCATGCTGTAAGTTTAATCTTTGTGCAATTTTTAGGTGTTTTAAGTAAATTTCATGCAATTAATAAGTCTTCTGCTATGATAAATTTTGTGTGATAAACATGATTTTTGAATTAGAAATGAGTTTTTGAGAGATAATTACTTTGTAATTGTTATTTTTAGTCAAATTAAGGTGTTTTAAGTGATTTTTATTGCTAAAAATATTTTTTTTTTTTTGTATTGTAAGAGGTTTTCTGCGTCAGTTGTGATACATTGAAAAGATAAATGTGATTCCAATCAAATTTCAAGTTGGAAATATGCTGTTTGCGCAATTTTCATGTTGTAAGTGTCATTTTTCTGTTTTAGGTGTTTTAAGTAAATTTTATTTAATTCATATTAATAAGGTAATGATTTTATTTTATTTATTTATTTTATTTTATTTTTACATACATGTTTCGATGAGTGAGATCATCATTTTCAATGTATTTATTGTATATAATATTTCAAACTGATTTATTATTATTTAAAAAAATTGTTTTTTCCCGCTACTCTGATATCCGTTTTTTATTTATTTAAATTTCTGACTTGAATTAAAAAATTAAATAAAAAACGGATATCAGAGTAGCGGGAAAAAACAATTTTTTTAAATAATAATAAATCAGTTTGAAATATTATATACAATAAATACATTGAAAATGATGATCTCACTCATCGAAACATGTATGTAAAAATAAAATAAAATAAATAAATAAAATAAAATCATCACCTTATTAATATGAATAATATAAAAGGATTTTATAAAATAAAAATAGAAAATATAAAATTTTATTTAAGTTTTTTTCTGCTCATTTTGATCATTTTTGTGTGATAATTAGTTTTGAGCAAATTTCATGCTAGAAACGAGTTTTCTGAGCAATTTTTATGTTGTAAGGTTATTTTTATATCTGATAAACATGATTTTTGAAAGAATTTTATGCTAGAAATGAGTTTTTTGTGCAATTTTTATGTTGTAAATGTAATTTTTGCGCAAATTTGTGAGTGTTATAATCAAAGCTTATGCTATAAATTGGTTTTCTTTGTAAATTTTTATAAATTTCATTTTTTAAAAATGGATTTTATCCAAATTTTCGGCTAGAAATGAGTCTTCTGTGCGATCTTTTATGTATATGTAAATGCTGGAAATAATATTTCTGTCCGATTTATTTGCGGTAAATTATTTCTTTGTACTAATTTGAAGTGTATAAATAATAATAATAAACATGATTTTTGAGCAAGTTTTATGATAGATATTTTTTTTTTGAGCGATTTTCATGGAGGAAGTGTTATTTTTGTGCAAATATCAGGAGTTTTTTTGTAAATTATATGCTTTATATAAATTTTTTGAGCTAATTTTGATAATTTGTTTGTGATAACTATCATTTTTGATCGATTTTTATGCTAGAAATGAGTTTTTGTGCAATTTTTATCCTGGAAATGAGTTTTTTTGCGATATTTACGTACTAATTGTTTTTTTTATGCAAACTTAAGGTGTTTTAAGTAAATTTTATGCTAGAAATGAAGTTTTTGCATTATTTTCGTACAGTAAGTGGTTTTTTTTTAAATATTTTTGAAGTTTTCTTTGCAAATTGTATGCTATACATGGGTTTTTGCATCAGTTTTGATACATTGAAAAATTAAACCTAATTTAATTTTTTTTGCGCGGTTTTTTATGTTGTAAGTGTCATTTTTGTGCAAACTTTGGGTGTTTTAAGTAAATTTTAAGCTATAAATGTTTTTTTTTTAAATTTTGATAAATTTTATTTGCTAAACATGATTTCTATTCGATTTTATGCTGGAAATAAGTTTTCTGTGCGATTGTTATGTTATAAATGTTATTTCTGTGCAATTTTTGGGTGTTGTAATCAAATTTATTATTTTTTTATGCAAATTTAGTGTTTTAAGCACAATTTATGTTATAAATTAGTTATGTTGCTGAACTTTGAGTGATAATTGTCATATTTGTTTTTCTAATAAACGTAATTTCTAACCAAAATTTACGTTTTCTGCAAGTGATTTTTTTTTCATATTTGAGGTTTTGTATGCATATTTTATAGTGTTTTCTGTGTCGTTTTGATAAATTAAAATGTAAATGTGATTTTCAAGTAAATTTTATGCTGGAAATAAGTCATTTGCGTGGTTTTTATGTTATAAATGTTAAAATGTGATTTTCAAGTAAATTTTATGCTTTAAATAAGTTTTTTGCAATAATTTTGATAAATTCTTTTGTAAAAAACATTATTTTTGAGCAATATTTTTTTGCCACAAATGAGTTTATTGCTCAATTTTTATGTTGTACGTGTCGTTTAGGTGCAAACTTTAGTTGTTTTAAGTAAATTTTACGCTTTAAATAAGTTTTTTGCGCTAATTTTGATAAACTTTTTGTTATAACCATCATTTTTAAGTGAATTTTATCTTAGAAATGAGTTACATGCGCAACTTTAATGAGTTTTCTGCGCGATATTCAAATAGTAAGTGTTATTTATATGCAGAGCTAAGGTGTTTTTAAGTATACTTTATGCTAGAAATGAGTTTCCAGCATTATTTCAATATTATAAATGATTTTTTTTACAATTTGAAGTTTTATATGCATATTTATGATGTTTTCTATGTTAGTTTTGATATATTCAAAGCAAATTTTATGCTGGAAATAAGGTTTTTGTGTGGTTTTTATGTTATAAGTGTATTTTTTGTGAAAATTTGAGGTGTTTTAACTAAGTTTCATACTTTAAATACATTTTTTGCGATAATTTTGATAATTTTTTTTGTGTTAAATATAATTTTTGAGCAAATATTATGCTAAAAATGAGTTTTCTGCTCAATTTTCATGATGTAAGTGTCATTTAGATGCAAACTTTATGTGTTTTAAGTAAATTTTATGCATTAATCTTGAAAAACGAATTAATCGTTGAATTTGTGCATAGGCGCCTTACAAAGACGATAACAAGTTACTTAGAAAATAAAAGTCATTTGCACATTACAGTTAGTACTACTAATGCAGTATACATAATTTTTGAGCTAATTTTATGCTAGAAATGAGTTTTTTGTGCGACTTTCATTCTGGAAATGAGTTTTCTGTGCAATATTCAAGTAGTAAGTGTTATTTTTATGCAAAGTTAAGATGTTCTAAGTAAATTTTATGCTAGAATTGAGTTTTCAGCATAATTTCAGTATTATTTATATTTTTTTTGCAATTTTGAGGTGTTGTATGCGTATTTTATGGTGTTTTTGTGTCAGTTTTGATAAATTCAAAATGTAAATGTAATTTCCAAGCAAATTTCATTCTGGAAATAAGGTTCCTGTGTGGTTGTCATGTTATAAATGTAATTTTTGTGCAAATTTCAGGTTTTTTAAAAAAATTCATGCTATAAATAATTTGTTTTGCGTTCATTTTGATAAATTTTGAGTGATAAACATGATTTCTGAGCGAATTTTATGCTAAAAATGAGTTTTCTGTGCAATTTTTATATTGTAACTGTAATTTTTATACAAACTTCAGATGTTTTAAGTAAATTTTATGCTATAAATAAGGTTTTTGCGTCAATTTTGATAAATTTTGTGTGATAAACAAAAATTTATGCTGGAAATAAGACTTCAACGCAATTTTTATGATAATAATAATTTCTTCTAAGCAAAATTTATGATATAAATTGGCTTGAGCCACTTTTGATAAACACATGATACTTTGTCATTTCCGAGCAAATTTTATGCTGGAAATAAGTTTTCTGCATAAAATTTATGTTATAAATGTTTTTTAAGCAAATTTTATGCTAGAAATGGATTTTATGCTTTTATTCTGATTAGTTTCTTGTAATAATCGTAATTTCCGAACGAATTTCATGCTGGAAATGAGTTTTCTGAGCGATTTTATGAATGTTATTTTTGTGAAATTTTTATGTGTTCTATTTATGCTGTCAATATTTTTTAGGCCAATTTTGATTAATTTTATACATAACACATGAAAAAAAAAATAGCAAAAATTGATAAGAGAGATGTCATTTTCTAATTTTTGACAACTTTGGTGTTTTTAACAGGAGAAACTCGTGTTTTAAACAAAATTGTTTAAAATTCAATCATTTTCTCGACGGTATCAAAATGTTCCAGTTAAATTTTTTTTTTTATAAATTTTTTAATTTTCTATAATAAGCTGACCTAACATGTTTTTGGGTTAAGTTTTTGATTATAAGCAGTGGTATGCTAAATATGGCGATTTTGAGACGACAAAAATTGTGCTTAGTTATAATAATTAATTTTTAGATTGGGTAATAGTATGGATACCAACATCTATATCTATTTTTCATGATAATGGAACACACTTAACAGAAAATCCCAAAACTGTCTCAACTATCAAAACCCTTTGTTGTTCTCTGATATGCTAATTATTCTTAAACCTAGTTTGCGCATCCAATAAAATAAAGGTTTTTTTGATTTGATAAATATTTCTGAATTTGGTTTTTCAAATTTTAAAATGTTAAAAGAAATTAGCTTTAAAAATGGGTTTTTGACTTTAAAATATTTAAAAACTTTTATGATTTTCAAAAGTAATACTCTTAAAGTATAAGCAAATATTTCAACAACAAAATTTAATTTCAAAATTTAATAAACAATTAAAGATTTTGGTTTCATGTACATTTCGTGACAATAGAAATTTCATTCTTTACACGTTGCAAAGGAGTTAAATAGAGCAAATTATGCTCAAAGTTTTATGACTCACAAAAAACCGCCCCCTTAATGTTTGCTCCTAAGCTTGTGAGGTTTTTAGCATTGTATTGCAAGAATAAACAACAGACATTGACAATTATTTCTTTTTTTACTTTATAAACTGTACACCTTTAGGATTTTAAAATACTATCTAGCCATAAAGTCAAGAGAATAGCCTGGACAATAGAACCCTCTGTGGGAACAATCAAAAACTATTTATTTACAATTCTAAAGGAACATTTCTTTCACTTGTTACTACCGAGTACACCAACAGTAAAGACACTTATTTAACTTACAAAAAAAACAAAAAAACCGTTTCAATAACAAACGCCATCAACCTCCAAATTTAACAAAAACGAACTTCCGACTGCGCCAATTAAGTGTTTCATAAGAATTTCCTCTTCATAGTCAAGAAATCATATACCCCAAAAGCTTTTTTAAATTTTAAAAACAGGAATTAGTCGCTAGGGGCCAAGTCTGGACTGTACTGGATGTATATGCCAAAACACTGGTTTCAGCCAACGTTATTTTAGTTCTTGACCAAAGTGCATCAGACAATATCAATCAAAGACAAAATATTCCACCTACCGACTGCGCCATTTCGATTTCTATGCTGGATTTCCTTCAATAGACAAATGAAAAAGGAATATCAGCTTAAACAAACCAGGAAGACAAAACTGCGCCATTTTGATTTTTATTCCAAACACAATTTTCACATTTATACAAGTATAACAAACATAACCCCCAAAAATATATAGTATAGTTGCTAACAAAAACAACCTGCAAATAAGCAAATAAATTTATTCCTGATCAAAAAACAATTTTGAAATAAATCTAAAATTTAAGAACATCGGGGGATCTGCAAATCCTAAAAAACAGCTTGGTGTCCCAAATCCGTAAGAACAGTGAACACATCGCTGCAGTCATAGCGTCACTAAAGCAACGCGTTCTGCTTAGAAACATGCTTCGATTTAAGGCAAATTTCACACACTAATCATCAGTACAACAGATTGGGTAAGACGTAAAGATTGCTGTAATGTGACCCTTACAATTGTGCCTCCCTATAGTATTGTGTTGAGTAGCAACACAGCGCATTTTCATCTTTCCAAGACAGTAAACAATTAGAATTTTTGATATAGGGCTACTAATAACTCTAACAACTCCAGCAACAAACTCTTCAATCAAAAAACATTTGGTGTGCTTTGTCCTCTGTGAATATAGAAAGCTTTGTTTTTTAAAGAAAGTGGCAAATTTTTTACAATTCAAACTGAAGATATGCCTTCTGCTTCTCCTTCAGCTCATAAGCAAGGGCGTTTCCAGCCAATTAGTCTAGGAAGAGTAATTAAAAAAAAAGATAAATATATATTTTCATTTCGTAAGTACAACAAACAAACAACAGAGAAAAGGACCTTCCTAACGTTTTAAAGCGTTGGAAAAATTTACCGGTTATGTTATTTGTTTAGAATATGTCATATTGGTAATTTTTAACAATAAAAATTGATAAGCAAAACATTCTTAAGAGGGGTAATTACACAATTACTCCCCCCTGAAACCGCTACTGCTCATAAGACACCCCGTTCTCGCTCCACTTAACAAAAGATGTTCTCAGATCCTAAAAAACGCCGTTCAATGGCTCCTCTCAAACCCCTGCTTATATTTTTTTTTATAGTGGTACCTCAAGCAGAAGTTTATAAAAATCGTCCTTTAACTCTAAAAAACTCAAGGAAGGCCAGGATTCCTCTAGATATGCTGATGCAAGTGGAAGAAAACTTCAAGAAACATTTGAACAATATATTTTTTTTTTAAACCTAACCAAAAAACAAAATTATACCGTAGAATTAACCTAAAAAATTTGGGACTCCATTATATCTCAACCTGTATAATTAAATATGAGATGATGATCTATGTGAAGTCAATCAACAAAGCTAGTATCTGTTAAAACTACACCAAAATGTGTTTAAAACACCTAATAAAGCTTAGCTGCAAAAGCATCAAAACTAGTTGCTAAAAAGCAGAATCAAGTTCTGAAGAATATTCATCCAAAGATAATAGTCATTGAAAAAAACCATTTTCAAAAGCAAGAAAGTAGTTAAGACTGATACTAAACAACCAGCTAACAGCTAAGAAAGCTGAAGTAACATCAACATAGAAAGCTAAATCTTTCAAATTAAAAAAAAATTGATAAAAAAATTCAATGCCCAAACTTTCTACAAAGCCAACACTTGCAATGAAGTCAGTAGAATAAAAATTTAAAAAAACAGTTCAAAAGCGGGGTTGACAGCCAACATAAAGAAAACCCAAGCAATGTCTTAGGATACATTAACCACATAGATTGGCTGTGTGCTAGGACAAAAAAAGTGACGTTTACCATTGGAGGAGGTACAAAAGGCCAAATAAATCGTAAGTGCAGTAAAAATGATTTCACCCTCCCACTCAAATCTATAAATCCAGAAACCATGTTGACTTGAATTCATGAAACAACTCACGCTTCCTCTACATCCTTCTCATACTGCTGGTGATACGGAGAACAATACAGATTCCGAGTCCGACACCAAAAACTACCAGAACCTCCTGTTCCACATAGATAAAACCTCCAAAAATGGCAATTTCATCTCCCATCTAATCAAGAAACTGAAGAAGATAGAAAGATAAAAGCCACCAAAACGATAAAATAAGCAGTCAGACAATCTGCTTCTTAACCCACATCCATTGCTTATGGCTCATAAAGTAGCCAAAACAAACAATTAAATCCTGATTCAATGCCAGTTGCGGTAACTGTTAGGTTAGTTAATCACTGACTTCAAGAATTCCAATCTAAACTGTTGAGTTCTTTACCGTGCACGCAACATCAAAACAGTAGACGGAATCTACTAAAAGTTTAGCCTAAGTGCAGTCAATATGGTTTCAAATTTTTACTCAATCCATAATACAAAATGTGCCATACGTTTGCGTAAAATACAAAGTATCTCATCGCACAGACTGATGTACCAGGAGTCAAAAAGTGTGTGAACACGACGGCAATCCTAGCTCCGATCATCTAACAGCGCTCCGAGCATAGAACACTAAAATTTAAAACAGGAAACTTCAGATCTCCAACCAGCCAATAACAATCGCCGTATCTCAAAAAAAAAATCTTTTGCCCAAGCAGAGGGTTCTGGCGCTCAGCCATCATCTTTACAGTAGCCACTGTCCCACCTAAAGATGATGATAAACTATCGATGCCGCAAAATTCTCCTTTCCAGGTTGATGCTGTGCAGAGAAAACAAATTTATAATATCTCGACTCACTCTACTAGTAGTCGGATAATGACAGACCTATCTGGTTTTCGAATTGCAACGGCATAAACCAAACCAAAGATGAACTGCATGCAATTTTCTTCAAAAATAACATCAATGTAATGTTAAAACCCAAAACCCTCTTAGCTACTGGTAAACTATACACTTTCACGTATTTGAAAACACGTTTACGTATTTGGAAACACAAGCAGTAACATAGAACTAACTGCAAACCTTATCAACAGATCAACAGATCAGCTAACCTCTCAGAAACCCTAAACCCCAAATGTTGCTATAGAAATCTAATTGCAATAAATGTTCGTGACCTATGACTGATAAACCTAGTCTCAACATTCTTTATCAGCTGTATACACTCCACTGCTAGTAAGAAGAAATTAGCTTTAAAACAGTTTTTTTAATTTTTGACAGGTCTAATGCCAAAATATTGCAAAACACATTTAATAAATTTGGTAAATAATTTATTATCTTATAGCTTATATTTTTCAACAATTTCAAAATAATCAATGAAAACCGCTGTTCAAAGTTTTTTGGATTAATTAATTAATATAAAATAATTAGCTTAATTGCCAAAATATTAAAAAACTTTATTTCTTAACACATAGTAAACATTCTAGCCCTCAACTGACGTCACACGCAGTGATTATGTTAGCTTCACTACTATTGCAAAAAGGCTAGTCTGTCTAGTAGTAGTGCAATATAAGATTTATACAAAGTTAAGGCAACAAAGGCTATTGAATGGTTCAGATAACTGGTATCTGATTATAGAAAATTTGAACAAAATATATTTATAATAATAAATTATTTTATAGGATTAGTCAATTTTACGAAAGTAACTTTTGAAAAATCAAAAAAAATGTTTTCAAATTCTAGAAGTTTTTAAATTATTATGTTTCCACACTATAATGTTTTGAGAATTTTCTATTATCTTATTTTGATTGATTAGTAAATCAAATTATTGTAAATTTTTATAAATCTAATCTAATATTTTACAAAAGGTGAATGAAATTAATTTAAGAGTTAAATTTATTATACTAATGCCTTGACTAATGCTTATTTTTGTTTCAGGTGAGCTTAAGTTTATGTTGGTAGAACGTACTAATCAAGCTACAATTAAAAAAGGTAATGTTATCGAAAATTAAAATCTAAAATAAACTCGAGTTTAATGCAAATATCTAATTCCTGTACTTATAAATAGTTTTATTTAGTTATAAAAATATTTGAATACTATAATTGAAAATTTACATTTAATTATTCTTGACAAAGTCACGCTTTATTGTTTTTGTCCAAATTATTTTACAAATTTATTAACATTCAGATTTGCCGTCCTTAACCAAATTGATGTTGTCTAATTTGTAATGATTTTTAATTTGTTTTATCATAGTATCATTATTTCAAAAATAATATTTGTATAAAAATAATTATACACCAATTCTGCTGCGGTACTTTTCAATTAATAAGCCCTTGTAACCGTTCAGTATCGTAAAACGTCGTAACGGCAGTATATCACGAGGGGTGAGATCTCTCCGTGACAAAAATTAGCCGCCCTAATTTTTTTATGGCCCACTCTCGAACGCGTTGTCGTTTCGCACCCCAAACCTATTCTCACCATCCTGTCGCTACTCATGCAACCCTGTTACTTTTCGCTACAACCCCCGCTGCGATTTCATGCAACAGGTGAAGCGAGCCTGTTTATACGATCCCACCACCACTACCAAACCACTCACGAGGGGGTTCCCTCTTTTTGACACACAGGCCGCTTTTAGGGGTTGTTTACAGTCGGTAGTCCCAGTGCGTAACTTTCCTATTTGCGTTTGTGTTGGTTGTATTTAACTGTTGCCGTTTACAATTTGCACCCTGTTGTTTGAGTGAGACAATTAATTTCTATGGTTAAACTATTATTATTGTGTCGGTTCGGATTATAAATAAAATGGTGTTTGTTGTTATGGATATTAATACTATTAAGAATGAGGGTGAGTCTAACAATTCAATATGTTGGGGTAACCTATTTTAATTTGTAAAATTGTTATTTTAGATTTAGACAGATTCTTTGTGAACTAATAATTGTAGTTCCAAACTAGTTTTAGGCTTGTTGCTTTGCATGATTTAGTTCAAATCTGATTTGATGATGAATACGATCATTAAACCTTATTTGTGTTATTAGTACAGAGTCAAAATACATCTTTATTAGTATAATTCTGATTATTAAAATGCATTACTTTAAGTTACAAAAAATGTACAAATTTGAATTAATTAATCTAAATTTTGTTTTAATAAATAAACTTTAGATTAATGCTAATACTAATGCCCAGACTCTGGATTTATTGTTAAAATCTGGTTATAAAATACAAAATCGGTCTTTATCTGTACAAATCCGGACAATTAATGTATAAATTTGATTTTACTAGAACAAATTTGGTCGTTGAATTAGGTAATTTTCATCAAAAATAGCTTTTTTATCTTGTGAGAGACATACATTGTTTCAGGGTATGCACCACTAATTAGTGTGATTAGTATCTCACTGGTCGAAGAGACAATTTACATTAAATCACAATAACTTGATAACTTTCTTTTTGATATAATACGATCATACGCTTTTTCTTTTTGATCTTCTTGACAGACCTATGGTGACATATTTTATGTAAATTAAGTCTCTTTTAATTCTAGATCTTTTCTTTTGGACTATCTATTACACGTTTGAAGGGGTTACACTATCAGCTTCTGTTTGCTGTATTACGGACTGTAGTTTTGATTTTTAAATGAAGCAGGTTTTGTATTGTATTAGTTTTTTGTTTGAAAAACATACCCTTTTCTTTGCTTGCCTTGAAAAATTAATTATTCCATATTGTTGATCTTTGTGATATGACCAAAAAAAAAATGACTGTAGACTGGAAACTTGTTGCACTAATGCATTTGTCCGCAAGGCCGTTTATGGTATTCTGAGCATTCTTTGCAAGGAACATATTTCGAACGACAATCTTTAGCTTGCACATTTTTGCTCCGTTCAATCTAATTGCCCGTACTCATGTTTTGTAGTAACCCACCCGCCCACCCAAGTGTTTGCCATCTCAGGATTAGATACCACCAACACTTCTAGTGACTAAGTGACTTTAAACGCAGTAGAAAAGAGAAATTTTGAGTTTCTTGATATGCAACACTTGGGCGGGTGGGCGGGAACTCCAGTTTAATTTAAATGCCTGTACTTATGCTCTGGAGTGGCCCACCCACCCATCCAAGTGTTTGCTATCTAAGGATTAAATACCACTGTAACCTCTAGTGACTAAAAGACTTTTAACGCAGCAGAAATGAATAATTTTAAATTTCTTGAGATGTAACACTTGGGCGGGTGGGCGGGAACTCCAGTTTAAACTACCCGCCTATAATCATGGATAGTCTGGAGTGGGTCACCCACCCACTCAAGTATTTGCCATCTAAGGATTAGATAGCATCATCACTTCTATTGACTAAGAAACTTTTAACGCAGCAGAAAAGAAAAAGTTTGAATTTTTTGATATCTAATACTTGGGCGGGTGGGCGAGAACTCCAGTTCAATCTAATCGCCCGTACTTATGTTCTGGAATGACCCACGTACCCACCCAAGTGTTTGCCATCTAAGGATTAGATAGCACCATCACTTTTAGTGACTAAGAAACTTTTAAGGCAGCAGAGAAGAGAAATTTTAATTTTTTTGATATTTAACACTTGGGTGGGTAGGCGGGTACCTTAGTTTAATCTAATTGCTTGTATTCATGTTCTGGAGTGGCCCACCCACTCACCCAAGTGTTTGCCATCTAATGACTAGATACCACCATCACTTTTAGTGATTAAAAGACTTTTAACGCAGCAAATAAGAAAAGTTTTAAATTTTTAGATAACTAATATTTGAGCGTGTGGGCGCGAACCTCAGTTTAATCTAATCGCCAGTACTCATGTTCTGGAGTGGGCCACCTACACACTTAAGTGTTTCCACCTAAGGATTAGATACCACCAACACCTCTAGTGACTAAGAGACTTTTAACGCAGCAGAGAAGAGAAATTTTAAATTTTTTGATATCTAACGATTGGGCGGGTGAGCTGGAACTCTAGTTTACTTTTATTGCCTTAACTCATGTTCTGGTGTTTGCTAGCTAAGGATTTGATACCATTATCACCTCTAGTGACTAAGAGACTTTTAACGCAGCAGATAAGAGAAATTATAAATTTCTTGATATGTAACACTTGGGCGGGTGGGCGGGAATCCCAGTTTAAACTATTCGCCCATAGTCATGTTCTGAAGTGACCCACTTATCCAACCAAGTGTTTACCATTTAAGGATTAGATACCACCATTACCTCTAGTGACTTAAAACTTTTACGCACTCAAGTTTTTGCCGTCTAAGGATAAGATACTACTATCACCTCTAGTGATTAAGAGACTTTTAACGCAGCAAAAAAAAGAAATTTTTATTTTTTTGATATCTAACAATTGGGCGGGTGGGCGGGAACCCTAGTGGCGGGTGGGCGGGAACCCTAGTTTATTCTAATCCCACGTATTCATGTTCTGGAGTGGCCCAATCACCCACCCAAGTGTTTGCTATCTAAGGATTAGATACTATCATTACCTCTAGTGACTAAGAGACTTTTAACGCAGCAGAGTAGAGACATTTTAAATTTCTTGATATCTAACACTTGGGCGAGTGGGCGGGAACCCCAGTTTAATCTAATCGCCCGTAATAATGTTTTGAGTTAGCTCACCTATCCACTCAAGTGTTTGCCATCTAATGATTACATACCACTATTTCTTCTAGTAAAATTTTAAATTTTTTGTTATCTAACTGTTAAGCGGGTGGGCGGGAACCCCAGTTTAATCTAATTGTCCGTACTTACGTTCTGGAGTGTGGCCCATCCGCTTACCTAAGTGTTTGCCATCTAAGGATGAGATACCACCATCACCTCTAGTGACTAAGAGACTTTTAACGCACTAAAAAAGAGAAATTTTAATTTTCTTAATAATTAACACTTGGGCGGGTGGACGGGAACCTTATTTTAAACTATCCGCTTATAGTCATGTGACCCACCCACCCACCCAGTTTGTTTGCAATTTAAGAATTAGATACCATCATCACTTCTAGTGACTAAGAGACTTTTAACGCAGCAGAGAAGAGAAATTTTAAATTTCTTGATATCTAACACTTGGGCGGGTGGGCGGGAACCCCAGTTTAATTTAATCGTCTGTATTTATGTTTTGGAGTGGCTTAACCACCCACCTAACTGTTTGCCATCTAAAGGT
This sequence comes from Tachinus rufipes, assembly GCA_963932245.1. Taxonomy (NCBI): domain Eukaryota; kingdom Metazoa; phylum Arthropoda; class Insecta; order Coleoptera; family Staphylinidae; genus Tachinus; species Tachinus rufipes. Next base: position 21,664,387 of record OZ010741.1, read on the forward strand.
TAGATATCATTATCACCTCTAGTGACTACGAGACTTTTAACGCAGCAAAGAAGAGAATTATTAAATTTTTTGATATCTCACACCTACCCGCCCATAGTCATGTTCTGGAGTGGCCCACCCACCTACCCATGTGTTTGCCATCTAAGGCTTAGATAGCATCATTACTTCTAGTGACTAAGAGACTTATTACGCAGCAAAGAAGAAAAGTTTTAAATTGCTTGATATCTAGCATTTGGGCGGGAGGACGGGAACGACTATTCAATTTAATCGCCCGTATTCCGTTCTGAAGTGGCCCACTTACCCACCCAAGTGTTTGCCGTCTAAGGATTAGATACTACTATCACCTTTAGTGATTAAGAGACTTTTAACGCAGCAAAAAAAAGAAATTTTTAATTTTTTGATATCTAACATTTGGGCGGGTGGGCGGGAACAATAGTTTAATCTAATCCCCCGTATTCATGTTCTGAAGTGGCCCAGTCACCCACCCAAGTGTTTACTATCTAAGGGTTAGATACCACCATCACCTCTAGTGACTAAGAGACTTTTAACGCTGCGGAAAAGAGAAATTTAAATTTTTTTGATATCTAACCCTTGGGCGGGAACCCTATTTTAAACTATCCGCTTATAGTCATGTACTGAAGTGACCCACCCACCCTCCCAAGTGGTTGCCATCTAAAGAAAAGATACCACCATCATCTCTAGTGACTAAAAGACTTAACGCAGCAAAAAAGAGAAATTTTAAATTTCTTATATCTTTCAATTTAATTTATATTCAATTTAATTGCCCGTACTTATGTTTTGAAATGGCCCACCCAAGTGTTTGCCATCTAAGGATTAGAAACCACTTTTACCTCTAGTGACTAAGAGACTTTTAACGCAGCAGAAAAAAGAAATTTTAATTTTTTTGATATCTAACACTTGGGCGGGTGGGCGGGAACTTCTGTTTAAACTATCCGCCCAAAGTCATGTTTTGGAGTGAACCATCCACCCACCCAAGTGTTTGCCATCTAAAGATTAGATACCACCTTCACCTCTAGTGACTAAGAGACTTTTAACGCACTAAAAAAGAGAAATTTTAATTTTCTTAATAATTAACACTTGGGCGGGTGGACGGGAACCCCAGTTTAAACAATCCGCCTATAGTCATGCTTTGGAGTGGACCATCTACCCAACCAAGTCTTTGCCATCTACGGATTAGATGCCATCTTTACCTCTAGTGACTAAGAAACTTTGAACGCAGCAGAGAAAAGAAATTTTAAATTTCTTGATATGTATCACTTGGGGGTTCAATCTAATTGCTCGTACTCATGTTCTAGAGAGGCCCATCCACTCACCTTAATGTTTGCCATCTAACTACCATCACCTCTAGTGACTAAGAAACTTTTAACGCAGCAGAGAAGAGAAATTTTAAGTTTCTTGATACTTAGGCGGCTGGGTGCAAACTTTAATTTAAACTATCCGCCCATAGTCATGTTCTGAAGTGGCTCAACTACCCACCCAAGTGTTTTATTACCCAATCAAACAATGGTAATGCAAAACAAAACTGCAAAAGCTGCATGCATAGAGTAGAAATCCGGATGGATCCTTTACGCCGCCGATCTCTAGAGGACATCTGCTGAGCAAGTACAAGGTTTTCAACACTCAACGTGGTGCATTCTTCGGCAAGCAGAAGTTAATCAAAAAAGAGCCTAAGACAGTTTCTTGACAAAAGTTTTTGAGTTTTATTGATGAAACAAAACTACTAGTACTACTAAGTACTACTACAACCAGAGGTGCACAATAAGACCAAGAGCACCTTAAAAGGGAAAAAAAGTTGTCATTTTTTGTATGGTTAACCTGGAGCAAGAATCAATTTATGAGGTTTTTAGTAGTAGATGTAGTTTGAACCAGAGAGCAAAAGATATGTGGAAGTAGAGATAGGACAACAATGTTTTGATGATGTTTTGGGGCTTCTAATCTACAATTTATTGCTGCAGTTGCTGTTTATCCGTAAGCTTAGAGTTTTGCGGTGATGGAATTTAGCGTGGACGCTTAAGATGTGTGTTGCTCTGTTTTGTGATTGATGTGAAAATGGTGTGTTAAGGGGTGTCAATAAAGTTGAATTAATGATTAGAATGTTTGGGTTTATTGGTTCATCAGTTACTGGTGGCCATTAGACGGATAGTCTAGTTGTCTTTTTATGTGTTCTATTCTGTTTTGTAGCTTGATTGTTAAATGCATTTTTTATCTAAATATCTTTTATTGTCATGGGTCTTGACTAGCAAAGTCCTTGCCTTACCGTTGGGTTTATGTTGCTTTGTTTGCGAGTTGGTCAGAGAAACATTTCTTGGTTTTTGGATGTCTAGTCATGGTATTGGGCAAAGTTTTTGATTGGTAATCGGGCGCGTAGCTTAGCTCTGAAGACTTTGTTTACCGTTTTCGTAACCTGAAGGTTATGGTCCACTTTATCATTGATTTCAGCTAGAAAACTTTGACATTTTGAGGTGTAGTGGTGTTGCAACAAAGAAGGAGTAGTACATCGTTTGCTGTTGTAGATCTTGACTGACATGACATGAGTAGCAAAATTGTTGGATTTTTTGTTGCTGTTATGTTTAGGTAGCTTATTTTACTATTTTTTATCAAATCTATTAGTAGATTTTGACAAATCAATTGTCAACTATTTGAAAAAGTATATAATTGATATAAATTGTCCCTTGTTTTTGATAAATCACCTTTTATGCTTGTATTTGGGGTCCCAAAAATTTTGTCTAACAGAGTTTAAAGCAAGAACATTAAGAAAAACATTGAAATTAACGGACACCGAGCAGGAAAGAGCATAAACTGTTCAGTGAAAGACCCGTGCAACTTTGACTCAAGATGAGATCTAATCTCACCACAATTTTTAGTTACCTTAGAAACGCAGCCAAATGATATCAAACAACAACATCTGAGAGTAGTTTAAGCAAAACGCGACGGGATTGTATGGTAAGATTTTGATCCAATAAAAGGGCGGGTTATTTAAAACACTGCTTACACGGACCGCCAATTAAACAGAGCCCAGTTTGCTGACAGATGGTGGAAGCGCGGGGTGGGGTGTTTTTGGTTTGTCTTCTGTATATGAATTTCAAAAAATTTTGAAACAGATGTCTCATCCGGGATTCAAATCGCTACGCCACCAAGATTGGCGCGCAAAAGGTGTTGATTAGATTTTTAGAAATAGTCTACTGTATTGGTCTTTATTTTTAAGTTATATAAAAGAAATTAAATTACAATGATTTAATTTAATTATAGATATAAACCTGCTGCATTGTGGCTATATTAAGGATGAAGAATCTTGTCTTAAATTAGTTTTCCCAATTTTATCGTATTAATCTTCCATTTATATATAGATTTGTAATAAAAAATATTGATTGATGGATTTAATTTAAGGCATTACTTATTGGTAAAATCTTGTTGTTTTTAATAATTTAATTAAAAATGTCAACTACTGTTAAGATTTATGGCTTTTTCTAGCAGTCATGCTATGAGAATAAACTGAAATAATTAAGTATCTTATTTTAATTAAAAGAAAATGATAATAATTTAAAGAAATTGTGACATAGATGGATGTGATGTGTGTTGATAATTTAAAAATATTTGTGGACAGCGAAGGGAAGTTTATGCGAAATTGTAGGTTTCCCCAGACCCGCTGTTATCTTACGGACCGGTTCGCCGTCATGAAGACTGCAAGACGATACGATCGCCCTCCATTTCACACTATCTCTTCCATCATACTGGCACTGCTATCAGTAAGAGCATCTTATCTAACGCTGCCAGCCGGTACAGCCATATCCAAGAGATCTCGTCGGGTATTGTCTGCTCTACAGTGTGTCCCACTGCTTCGCAAAACTAGTACTTGCTACACATAACACGGAAAACAGTGCAAAATAAAATAAAGTGCAGATAAAAACGGTCCTTACATCAATAGCACATTTAAAACGTTCGTTCGTCTAAAATTGGATCCACTTTACTTTAATCGTCGGCGATTTGCAAATTATCAGTTTTTGTAAACAGATCGTTAAATTGAATTGAGTGGGACGCGCATAGCTGCCATTAAAATCGCGATACTACTTCGGCCAGTAATGGCGATGAAGTTACAGTCCATTAAAATATTGAAACATTTTGTATTATAATAACATGGCGATCAATAATAACTTAAAAGATTGTTATCATTTTATTTGTGATAAGTGGAGGCATGTGGTCAAGATTAAAATCGATTTGGACAAGTGTACTATTGTATTAAAAATAAAGCAAGACGAAAAAATGTTTGTTAATAGTGAATTTATAAAAAAATAGAAACAGTGGTGCCTTTCATTCGTTTAGTGTGTGTATGTGAAGAACGCAATTTCCAGAGCGCGCACGGCCAGACTTTATAGATTGAAACCGTCGGCGCTGATAAGCGGTCCCCGGCATTTAAGCTGAGTTTGTTTATCAGTTAGGGGCTGATTGATGAGCAGTGATAACGGCCAGCCCGACGCTTATCGAGTGCATGCATCGCCGGGCCGCCCCCCCGTTCTCGCGCTGCAGCCCCCCGCGCAACCCACCCTTATCTCATCCGAGATCGAGCTATTTGGCCTGTATGGAGCTGATCGTATCGCTTTAACTAGCTCGGTCGGGCCCGGAGCAGATCCTATCGCATACTTTTCATACACACACACACATACACGAATCAATGCAACAACACCTCAAGAAACTCTTGAGAGAGTATGATCACACGCACATCTCTATTAATTTAATAAGCGGCCCGCCCGTAACAGGCTATAATTCAAATAATTTTATAGGAGTCTGTTTGCTCAGTGCGAGCGAGAGAGCCGTCCCCCGTAATGCCTTAACGATAGACTGGCCTTCTTATCTCTGATTGAAATCTCATGCTTTTCCCCGTAACTTGATATCTTGATATTTTAAGACGTGCAATCGAGTTATGTGTGTATCGGGCCGCAATAAATATACCCTTTTTATGCGATCCCAGATCCGATTCGCCTTCCAATATCACAAATATACATACATACGTACGGTGAAGAAAAAAATGCATTAAAGTTGAGTGGGGTTGGGCATGAATGAGATCCAGATTATAACAAACCCATGCAGGAACATAATATTATATTTTAAAATAATTTTCTAAATCTTTTTTAAAATATTTTTTAATTTGAGGAACAACCTCAGAATTTGCTTAAATTATAACATTTTCGAAAGAATATTTTTTATTCAGTATTGAGAACATTTTGGATTGAAAGTCACACGCGGAATTCATAGACAAGTCAGTCTCAGACTTAAGGCGGACTCACAAAAATACGTGTACAGATAAACGTTTCTACTCTTTAATAACGCGTATTTTTGTGAGTCTGAGACTGAAATCTGTCTGAATACTTTTTCAAAAGCTAAATGACATTAAGTTTTTAACTTTAGTGTTTCTAAAAGATTTTAATTAGTACTTCTTACGATCACTAAGTCTGGTCCTGTGGAGTTAGTCTTTTTTTGTGTAGAGTACATCACCTTGATATGAACCATCTTTAGATTTGTGTATGGTTTTTACAATACAAGATGTTTTTTATTTTCTTCTAGTGTTTATCCGATTCGGATGTTGGCGACCAATATGGTTATTTGCATTTTACAGCTCTAAAAAGTTCCGTAGACATTAAGAAAAACCGTTGTTTGAGGTTCTGGGGCCAGGAGTTTCTTTTACTGTTCAGGACTTCTTTTTTCCTTTCCTGTAGAATGAGTTGTAGTAAACCGTGCATTTTTTGAGATGTGGTTTAAGTATTTGAGCTTCCGCTATTTTATTCTAACGTAAGTTTTTTCTTTTTAGTTTCTGCAACATTTTAGGGTTAGGGACATGGTCTGGCCATGATATTTCTAGTCTGTAGCAACACATATCAAATGCTTTAAAAAAATTTATTGATGCTTTACTTATTGTTCAAAAAACTCTATTGGATGTTGGATTACCAGCAATTGCACAGGAGGAATTTGGTCTTTATTAATAACTATGTACTACTTCAATCAAAACTACTCACTTGTGTCCCCACCCTCTTACCTAAGTGATATTTTTGTAATGGACAAAAAAAATTGATTCTAGTTCATGATTACCATTAAATAATTAGAATATTTATCCACTTGCTCAAGAGTTCGTGGTCAAGAGATTGTAGTTTCTCTTTCATGCAAGCTTGAGAAGCTTCTATGTCGCAAAAGGAGAAAGAATCTTAAACTTCTTGATAACGAACACTTTGGTGGGTGGGTGGATGAGTCACTCTCCAATTCATGATTAATATCAAATAGTTTGATCTGAAGTTTTTTCTTCCTACAAACGTTAGAAGCCTTATTGCTCAAAGAAAAAATGGTGATATCCAACTTTTTGTTTATTGACATTTGAGTGCGTAGGCGGGCACCCCAGTTCAAACTACTTAATAGTAATCATAAATTGGAATAACCCAATGATTTTGACGTTTGCATAGGTGGAACACTCCGAATTGTAATGGTACAATAATTTGGATTGGAGAAGCCCACTCACCCACCCAAATGTTGGCAATCAAGAAGTTGGATTACGACTTTCTCAACATGGTAATGGTCCAATAGTTTTTATTAGAGTAGCCCACTTATCCACTTAAGTGTTGGTTATAAAGTAATTGGATCACGACCTTCTCTTGTGACAAAATCACTTTTGAAGTCTGCAGAGAAGATAAACATATAACTTCTTTTATGACGGACACTTGGGTGGGCGGGTGGGACACTCCAAAACATAGTAACGGTCTAATAGTTTGGATTGGAGTAGCCCACCCGCTCACCCATGTGTTGGCAATTAATAGGTTAGATCATGATCTTCTCTTGTGACAAAATGACTTCTGACGTCCGCATAAAAGACAAACGTTTAATTTTTTTATGACGAACACTTGGGTGGGCGGGTGGGTTACTCCAAAACATAGTAACGGTTCAATAATTTGGATTGGAGTAGCCCGCTCACCCACCCAAGTGGGTTATAAAGAAATTGGATCACGACCTTCTTTCGTGACAAAATGACATTTGAAGTCCGCACAGAAGATAAACATGTAACTTCTTGATGACGGACATTTGGGTGGGTGGGTGGGACACTCCGGAACATAATAACGGTCTAATAGTTTAGATCGAAGTAGTCTACCGACTCACCCACACAAGTGTTGGCATGGGCGGGTAAGACACTCTGAAACATAATAACGATCTAATCATTTATATTGGAATTGCCCAAACCACTTACCCAAGTGTTGGTGATTAAGAAGTTGGAACACGACCTTCTCTTGTGACAAAATGACATTTGAAGTCCGCACAGAAGACAAACATGTAACTTTTTGATGACGGACGTTTGGGTGGGTCTAATAGTTTGGATTGGAATAGACAACTCACCTACCCAAATGTTGGCAATCAAGAGGTTAGATCACAACCTTCTCTTCTGACAAAATGACTTCTGACATGCGTATAGGAGACAAACATTTAACTTCATAACGTGGTAACGATCCAATAGTTTAGAAGAATGGACCCGCCCACTTAAGTGTTAGTAATCAAGAGGTTACACCTTAATCTTCTTTTGTAACAAATTGACTTCTGATGTTTGCATAGAAGACAAACTCTTGTGAGAAAATGACTTTTGAAGTCCGCAGAGAAGACAAACATTTAACTTCTTGATGACCAACGTTTGGGTGGGTGGGTGGATGGGACACTCTAAAAATAGTAACGGTCCAATAGTTTGGATTGGAGTAGCCTTCCCATCCACTCAAGTGTTGGTGATTAAGTTGGATCACGACCTTCTCTTGTTACAAAATGATTTCTGACATACGATAGAAGACAAACATTTAACTTCTTTTATGACGAATACTTGGGTGTGCGGGTGGGACACTCCGAAACATAGTAACGGTCAAATAGTTTGGATTGGAGGAGCCCACCCACCCGCCCAAGTGTTGGCAAACAAGAGGTTAAATCACTTTCTTTTGTAAGAAAATGACTTTTGACGAAAACAAACTTTTATTTTTTTTTGTGTCGGACACTTGGGCGGGTGGGTGATACACTTTAAAATATGGTAATGGTGCAATAATTTTGATTAGAGTGGCTCACCCATCTACCCAAGTGTTGGTGATTAAGAGGTTAGATTTGTTACAAAACGACTTCTGACGTCCGCATAGAAGACAAACATTTAATTTTTTGATGACGGAAACTTGGGTGGGTGGGTGAGACACTCTGAAAAATAGTAACGGTCCAATAGTTTGGATTGGAGTAGCCCGCCTACTTACCCAAGTGTTGGCAAATCAAGAGGTTAGAAAACGATTTTCTCTTGTGACAAAATGACTTCTGACGTCCTCGTATTTGGGTGGGTGGGTAGAACACTGAGAAACTTAATAACGGTCCAATAGTTTTGATTGGAGTAGCCCACCCACCCTCCCAAGTGTTGGTAATCAAGAGGTTAAATCACGTTTTCCTCTTGTGTCAAAATAACTTTTGTAATCCGCATAGAAGACAAACATTTAATTTTTTTTATGACAAATTTTTGAGTGGCGCGTGTGATACTCTGATGAACGGTCTAATAGTTTGGATTGGAGTAGTCCACCTACCCATCCAAGTGTTGGCAACCAAGAGGTTGGATTATGACTTTCTCTTCTGACAAAATGACTTCTAAAGTCTGCACAGTAGACAAACATTTAACTTCTTTTATGACGGACACTTTGGTCGGCGGGCGGGACCCTTTGAAACATAGTAATGGTCTAATAGTTTAGATTGGATTAGCCCATCCACCCAAGTGTTGGCAATCAAGAGGTTGGATCACGCTCTTCTTTTGTGACAAAATGACTTCTGACGTCCGCATAGAAGACAAACATTTAACTTCTTTTATGACGGACACTTGGGTGGGCGTGTGGGACACTCCAAAACATAGTAATGGTCCAATAATTTAGATTGAAGTAGCCTATCCACCCACCCTTTAGTGGTTATCAATCAAGAGGTTGGATCATGACCTTCTTTTGTGACAAAATAACTTTTGACATCTACAGGGTCTCTATAAATGTCTGGGTTATGTAGTTTCTTTAAATATGCCGCCTTTTTAAAATGTGCACCAAACTATTTACTTTATTTTGACAGTTTAACTTCAGCTGTATTTACGCACACCTAATGTGAATTCACTATTTCACTAGAGTGGCACATCCGTACATTAGATGGTTACATAATCCCAAACTTTTATAATGACTCTGAAGATGAGTGGGTGGGACATTTTAAGAAATTGACAGACGTATCCGACGCATATGTGAACTCAAATGGAACTGGGTAGGACATGTTTTGCCAGCAAAACTCAACAAGATAGACAAAACAAGTTGTAGAATGGCGTCCAAGAAAAATTAAGAAATGCGTAAGACGACCAATGAGAATATGGACGGATGATGTGAAGGACATTGCCGGAAAGCACTGGCGCCGGATCGCTTAAGACCGAAAGAGATAAGAAATTTTTAGGGAGGCTTACGTTTAGAATAATCAAACGATTGCTGAGAAAGAAGAAAGAAAGAACTTTATTTTTTGTTTGTTCTGGGGAAGTTAAATAAAGAACTTACTTTTCAGTGCTGATATGGAAAGTGTAGTAAAATATATCGTTTTTACTGCACTTTAACATTTAAAACAAAAACGATTGCATTTGAATAACATTGACCACGTTTACGGAACGGTAGGTGGGTATGTAAAATGACTTGAACGTAGCAGACATCTCCTGAAATACGCTTTTATTGCGTATTACACTTTGGTTGGGCGTTTTATATGAACATTTTTGTGGATGCTGAAGAAACCAGCTTTGGTTGCCTGAGTTTTAGGGGTGGATTTTTAGTTTTGCTATCTGATTGCATTTATGGCACTAAAGGCATCTAACAACGTGGGGCTGCTGAAGGTCTATTAGAACACAATTCTTTCTTTTGTTTCTTCAACTTTTTTTGGTCCACTATGATAAGTTCATCTTCTGCGGGCAAGGCTAGGTTTTAAGTTAGGCCGACTTGATGTAGTATTATTGGACGTTAATCATTTCTTTACTTTTAGATGTTGTGGTTTCAATTAGATTTGATGTAGGCTTTTCTTTTTTTATTGTTTCTTAAACTTGTTGGCAATTAGGCAGAACTTGTGCATCCTGGTCCAGCCTTGAACTCATCATCGGATTTCAATCTTTTCGGATTTGCTTCTTTAGACTTTCGACTTTTTTTTCTTATGTCTTTTCAGAACTTGAAGATTTTTTTTTTAAATTGGGTGAGCGACTAATTAGGTCTTTTATGCTTAAAAACTAAATAATTAGTTATTTAAAATTAACTGGAACTTGTTTTGTTTGCTGTTGGTTGGAGTATTTATATTTTGTCTAGACAATGGTAGGAGTAAAGATGGTTTCTTGTATTGTTGCAAGCGTTTTAGAATTGTGTGTTTTATTAGTGTTGTGTTTGCTGGTGTTTTTGATCGACTGAACAGGAAAAAGAGGTGAGCAGCGGGTGGACCGCAAGGCTTAGTACTGGGACCTTTGCTACTACAACGGGATGGGGAGGGTACAAATTCCAACTATTTTTTAAATAGAATTTTTGAAATATTTTATTTTATTCATCTTTTGCTTGATTTAAAAAATGTTTACTCTAAATTTTTGCCATATGGGACAACTTTATTTTTTTTAATCTTTTTATACTTTATTGCAACATTGATTAAGATTTTAGATAATAAAACGTTGAATATAAGAAAAAAATTAACCTGTGATTGTAGGAGTATAAAATTATGCATCCATCAGTCATCCTTTATTTTTGTCGAAGATGATTATCAATTGGTTCATTATTCGAAGTTGGGTATTAGTAAAGAAACGAGGGCGGGTGTAGATCCCCTATCTGGATCCGTGGCAAGAGCACCCAAGCAAACAAACTGAAAAAGAAAAAAATATCCTCCGTAGGCATGGGTCCGTTTCCGCCCATCGTGCCCGGATCGCGATCACTCCAAGAGACCAGACGGATGGTTTATGCCGAATGGTAACGCGAAACGCTTATCGCGTCCGCTTCCCCGAATAAATGATTACCTGAATTTCGAGAAATATGCTCACCGACCCGTATCGCTTTCATTATCGAGAAACTCGAGAAAGAAAAAAGAAAATCAACCGGATGGTAACTGAATATCACACTTCACTTACTTCCTTCTTATAGACCACCATGTTCAATAATACACGTGCTTGATTTCATTTTGAAATCAAGTCATATTTGAAGGGGACTTATAGATGAGTAGTGCTTGATTACATTTATCTTATATTTCTAGCCAGCGCATTCCCATTGTTAGTCTTTCTCATCCGCTATTGTTTTCAGGTAAATCATAATTTTAATTTTGCTACCACCGTCTATTTGTGTATTCGGTTTATTAAGGATAATACACTTGCGGAAAATGCATAATTGAAAACTGCAATCGGTGCCGCACGTTCAGAATAGATTTTAATTAAATCATTTTGTTGTTTGGGGAGACAATGTAGTAGCGAAAATAGTCCCGCGTTGAGATGCTATTTATCACATTTTAATTAAAATTAATTATTTTAATAATCATTCATTCAAGTATACGTATGTATCATTGATACTTAGTAAATATTAAAAATTAATTGGATGGAATTGTAAAAAAAGACAATTTGATTATCTTGTTTTTTTTAGTATTTTATTAAATAATATCGATTCAGGACAAACTTTATAAGCATAGGCGTAGAAAGTCTTTTTTTTTCATTTAACAAAAGTTTCAAAAAAATTGCATTTTGTTATAAACCAAAAAAATCAAAAAAATTAGTTAAGCCAGAACACATGATAATTAGCAGTGTAAAGAAACTCATCAACAAAACTAAAAAAATATATGTTTTTTTTTAAGAATAAATTAAAACACTTTTTACTAATGTAAAATATTAAATATCTCAACATAACAATCTATAACCAATCCCTAACCATGTTATTATATTTTTATTGGTTATAATTTTTCGATTGGATATAAATTTATTTTGATCGTCGACTCTGATAAGCATTGAATATTTAATACGCGTGTATATTCGTTTCAATTTATTCAATTAGAGATTTTACAAGTGATGAAACGCCAACGAATTTGTCGAAACGTATGAGAGTCCAGCAACTAATGTGACGTGCGTCGAGCGAGCTGATGGCGAAATGTGTTATAATAATCTTGTGTTCCGATCAACACATTAGAGAGGATGTTGGGCAATGTTTGTATTACTAGTTTTAAATTCCATTTCAATGCTTATCAATCATAATCGGTTTAATTGAGTTGAGTTCATAGAGATGCATTCATGTTAAATGTTACATTCAAGAGTTAATAATGTTACTGATAAAAATTGAAACAATTAAAATTTCATATATAAAAATAATATCTTAATCAAAAAATGTTATATGGACGCATTTTGTTATGTTTTATCATCAATGTTCTCTTTTAATATGATACACACAACATACAGTCAAATCGGCCTCAATAAAATTCGTTTTGTTATCATATTATATTTATTTTTTTCTTTCTGCTTTTGTTTTTATATATTCTACGATTTGTATGTAGATTGATATCTACCATGTTTGCATGGCAACAATAAAGATTATTCCGGCTGATATAATTTTAGTGCATGATAACGGACGGGACTATTATATTTTATGTAAATAATAAAACCGAAAACAATTAACAGTGAAAAACGAATGATTATCATAGACCAGGAAATATTATTTTCATCATTATTATCGAAAAATATGTTTGATTAAATAAATTTTTCATTCTTTTATAAAATCAGTAATAAAATGCATACAATAATTTCAAAATTATAGTTTTTCTTAAAAATCGCTTAAAAATCGCTCCAAAGTAATGAAATTAAAAAATAGCAAAACAAAATTGCTCAAAAACTTCAAACTTTAAAAAATCATATAATATTTTAATTAAAAGGTCGCTTAAATATAACACAAAAACACAGAATTGCACAAATTTAATAAAAAATCGCTTAATACTGCCATAAAATCGCTCATAAAAATATAAAATTTTCAACAAAACGTAAAGGAAATCGTTTCATTTGTTTAAAATAGTTAAGAAATTATTATTTATCTTAAAAACATTAAAATAAATTACTCAAAAATAGATCTAATAAAAGTAATTTTAAAAATAAAATTGCTTTTTTATTTTAAGACCATGATGCTCCAGTTTTGTAAGCTTTAATTTGGTGCCGGTTGAAGAGCCACGAGCGAGCATGGTCATTGGTTGCTTGTTTTTAGAAATCTGCTTGTCTTGTTCAGCAAGAAGTTTTTTGCTAAGTCCAACACGTGGTCTCTGATGGGGTCTAGAGAATTTTTCTTTGAGTCTCACTTTGAAATGGTTTTACTTTGTTCAGATACGCTAAAGCAGCCATACCCCAAGCTGGACATGTGTATGGGCAAATGATTGATTTGAATAGACGCAACTTGTTGCGGTCTTTGCGTAGCAACGGAGTTGATAGATTGCAGTTATATGCAATCTGAAAGTTAATCTTCTATCTATTTATTGTTAGGTACTTTACAGTCTACGGAATTGGAACTCTATTCAAATAAACGTTTTTGAGAAGAGTTAACAAACAATCTTTTTAAAAAGAAAATAGCATTGCTCTTCTTAGGGTTGATGTTTATTTTTCAGTACTTTCCCTTTACTTTGCCTAGAAGTGTACATCAGTGCCGTACCACTGCGTACTGTGCCAATTTGATGCATCACGCCTGGTATGTCTAATACAAACAAGTTGAAAAGCATTGGAATTAATACTGAACTCTGAAGAACCCTTGCTTCAAATGTGCGAGGGGTAGACACGTGCCCAAACAGCTTTACGGTCAGTGTTCTTTTTTTCTGATAGGAAGCAATAAGTTTTATTAATTTTGGATTGAACTTGAGACAGAGTTTTAGGAGTAGATTGAGTTTTGTGGAAAATTTCTATCATTTCCAACTTTTGGGGGAAAATTGATATTAGACCTTCTTCATAAAGACGGAAAATGCAACGTTTTTGTGAGAAACAATTGTCGCGTGCCGCGTGCTACGACGCGCGCTTCATGCTGTCGGTCGGCTTCGCGAATTGTGTCTAAGCAAGTTGCGCTTTCGCCTTGCGAGATTATTGGAGCGTAGATCGACAGCATGAAACGCGTCGCTTGATTGAAATGGGCCGTTATACATTTTTGGATGGATCTTTTACTACCCATTTCCTTAATTTATATGCACTAGCGTAGTTATTATTTCCTCCATATGAACCGTATCATCTAATAAACACAATTGCGCGACATTTTTCAATCAATGTTGCAACAGCTCTAATAGGAGTGCATTCAATTTCAGAGACACTTGCACGCCTTTGCACAGTTGAGTATTTAACGTGTCATAATTCCTCACAAGTAGTAACAGGGACGCTGCGTAATCCCGAAACAAATTCTGATTTGCACAAACAACCTCCTCGTTATGATTTGCACAAACAACCTTCTCGTTATCAATATGCCGGCCATCAACGCTTGGATGCAAGTGTTTGTACTTGCCCAAATTTTGCACCTCGTTCACAAAATGCTATTGCAAGCTTAGAGTTGTCAGAGAACGTAAATGACACAATTATCCAAGGGGAAGACCAGTCCACCACTTTGGTAGTCAACATTCTGGTTACCACTAAACAGGAGTATTCGGAAAACTACTTAAACCCGACTATTTAGATCCGCAGACCGGGGTATTAAAAAGGACCAACCCTCTTGCAAATCAAGAGATGCGATTATTTTTATCCCACTACCGCTACCAATACTCCGGTTGTATTATTACAGTTAGGAAACTTTAAGTTCCCAGCTCTTGTGGACACAGGTAGTGATATCACTTGTATGTCCAACGAAATATTTCAGCAAATTTCACCTGCATTTCTACAGGCACCAGTTTTACCAGTACAAGGTATTCGTGTTACAGGTGCCTATAAAACCAAAACCAGCAAATTAACTCATCAGTTGCTACTTGCTTTCCTCTTAGATTCATTTTCAGGAGAATGCGAGTTTTTGGTGGTACCTAACTTATTATACCCAATTATTCTCGGCGCAGACTTTATTCATAATTATAAAGTAACTATTGTTTTACACGAGCAAACACTACAAATTCCTGGAGCAAATGGAGTAATATCAATAAACACCATAAACCCAATTCATGAGCTTTTGCCTTCAGTTTTCGCTGGTTTAAGAATTTGCTCGCTTAATTCAATACCTCTATTTGTTCCTTCTAGTTATGACGAACCTAGTCCAGATTTTTCATTTATAAACCAACTTTCTCTAACGCCGTTTGAGAAAAACGAGTTTTCTGCACTTTTACTGAAACATCAAAATAGTTTCTATGAGCATGCCATCAATTTAACTGGTACTCGCCCGTTTGCGGTTAAGCAATACCCGATTATCATCGCGCATCGTAAAATCGTTGAGGCAGAGATTGCAAAAATGGAATCATGGGAAATCATTCAAAGAGCCGATACCAAATTTGCTAGCCCATTACGGACAACTGTCAAACGCGACGGGACAGTCCGACTTTGCCTAGATGCGCGTCGTCTTAATGCGGTAACCGAAGTGGATAATGAATTTTCCCGATCAATTGAGGATATTTTACACAATTTACCTAGTGTAAAATTTATGTCGTCCTTGGATCTGCGATGTTCTTATTGGCAGGTCCCCATTAAACCAGAGCATAAACGGTACACAGGTTTCCGAGTGGGTACTAAGGCTTATCAGTTTAAAATCCTTCCTTTTGGGTTAAAAACAGCCGTATCAAGTTTTACGCGCCGCGCTGTATGGCAAGTTTTGGGACCCGCTTATCGAAATTCTGTGCACGCCTATATTGACGACTTCCTTATAAACTCCAGTTCATACCAAGAACATCTAATGCACCTAGATTTTGTTTTAAACAAACTACAAAATGCCGGTATGACCTTAAAACTAAAAAAATGTATTTTTTTGCAAGGAATTAAAGTTCCTGGGTTATATTTTAACGCCGTTTGGCCTCACAGCCGATTCCGATCGGGTCGCTTCCTTAAAAGCTTTCCCTGAGTCTTCCAATGTTAAGAAACTGTAGGCATTTTTAGGCTTGGCAAATTTTGACCGGGCATTTGCGGAGAACTTCTCTGTTCTTGCATCTCTTACTCAGTTGCTGCGGAAAGGGAACAAATGGTAATGGGCAACCTCAAAATGACTCGTTTTTGGCTATAAAAAACATCTTATCGCAAGAAGTACTGTTGTATCACCCACGCACTGATTTGCCGTTGAGGTACAGTGCGATGCCACGTTCTGTCGGTGGTGTGACGTGTATCCTTGTGGTTCTTGATGTGTTTAGTAAACTCGTTACATTGTATCCTTTAAAACGTGCTACTACTACTGCGGTAGTAAACCGAATGAAGAAGGGTTACTTTGTTGACGTCGGTACACCTAATCGTATTTTAAGTGACCACGGAACACAATTCAAACGCTGGTCAAACTTTCTTGGTAAATTTGGCATTTTTCCTGTTTTTGCTTCAGTACGTCATCCCCAGAGCAACCCAGTTGAACCCGTAATGCAAGAATTAGGTAGGCTCTTTCGGATTTACTGCTCTGAAAAACACACTGGATGGGCTCGGGAAATACCTTTGTTTACCGTCTTCCTAAATAACGTGGAACACAAATCTGCGGGGTACTCGGCTTCCGAGTTGCACTTTAGCAAACCACCTCCGTATCCTCTAGGCTCGGTTTTACCATCGCACGAACCTCGAGCCGATCTTTATCATAGATCGGCGTGCATTGGGGTTCAAGACTATCAGCAAATGCTTTGGCTTTGCTTTCCAAAGTGTATTCAAGGCATCTTTTGCCATTCAAATGAAAGGAAGCGCTGATTTTTGTGCTTTTTAATTGTTTTCTTTACTTTACCATTGAGCCGGTTTAGCACGGTTTGGTTTGTTGGGTCATGTGACTTTTATCATTTATGTCTGGTTCAGTTTTGAGATTGGATGAGTTTTCCTAGTTTTTATCAAGACCCAATCGATTTATTTTAATTTTTCTTAAAAGCTTTGGTAGACTTTTCCATTGCTAGCGAGATAAGGCTACTAAAATCAAGTTAACAACGCTAACTTCTTTGGGTAGTGATCTTCTATTATATGTAAAAACAAGGACTAATCAGTCTTGTAGACTGACTTGACCCTCTTCTAATGCCCCCCATGGAGATCTAAGACTACTGGGATTAAGCTTAAGTTGCTAATGAGCACAATATTAGTTTGAACTGGAAAGTTTTTGAGTAAAGCAATGTCAAGTATATCTTCAGGGTACTCCTGGGAATGGTAATGGGTTAGGTTAGGTTAGGTTATTAAATTTACCAGCCTATTTATCACCAAGAAATGATGGTTGAGTGTTATAACCCGCAGTCAGCCCAAAACACTTCTTCATTGGGACACAAGGATTACGCTTTATTGCAGTTCTATCGGAGTTTGTGCACTGGCCACCCTCTAAAGTTGGCAATGTGCCCTCCCTGACATAGGGCACACTTGGGAGGAGTGGGTTTAGCTTTCTTGAGCACTGGTTTGTAGGTTGTGCGCATTTTACACAAACGTAAGGGTATTGTTTGCCAAATATCTCATTTTTTTGTATTTATGGTATTGGCTGATAATGCCCGATTTACGTATAATCTTTACTTTAATTTTGAGATTAAATAGATATGGATATACGAAGTCTGACTATTAAATAACGAGACTGCGATTTCAGAAGGCGTGCTAGATGGGTGCAACGAATCAATGTGAAATTTTTCGTTAGATTTAAAAAAATACGACTGAATGCTATAAGTTGTTTAAAGAGGCTTATGGTAAAAATTCTATATCTTGTGCGAGTGTTTTCTAATACATAGTATAAACGGTTTTCTGAGGCCCAGAGAGCACTGAAGATGACCAACGTCCAGGTTGAACTGTCTCTGTTTCAACTCCTCAAACAGTGAACAAAATTAATCGTGATGACTGAATGGGTTCCAGAAGGTCAAACTGTAAACCAAACTTACTATTTGAAACTTTTGGCAACACTGGAAGAGCGAGTTTGTAGGAAACGGCCGGATTTGTGGAAAAACGCTCTGTCTGTGAAGCGTTATTTAGGCACTAGAGGCACTACAGTCCTCGAACATGCGCCGTACTTGCTTGATTTAGCACCCTGTATTTTTTTTCTGTTGTCGATGGAAGAGGTGAAGCAAAAATCGGAGGAGCTCTTAAATGCTCTCACAAAAGAAGACTTCTAGCATTGCTTTGGCCAATGAAAAAACGAATAGAAGGGTGTGTTGCGAGGGAAGGGGACTACAATGAAGAAGATTATTGAATAATTTTTAAAATAAAACTCTTGTTTATAAGCAGTCTCGTTATTTAATAGCCAGATCTTGTACAGCATAGGAAATACTCTGTTTTTTGTTTACCCATTCTGGTTACTAAAATAGCTTAAAAACTCCTAGTGGCAAGTTGGTCCGTAACATTATCAACTGTAAAATAATTGGGAATGTCCTTCAGGACCACTCTTTGGCTTTAGTCGTTTTTGGGACAATAACTCTATAAAAATTATTCATCAAACTAAGAATTAGTTTGAGTTTCTGCTTTGTGCTAATTGCATTAGAATCTTATTGGCGTAGAATGCGGAAGACGCCTTTGGATAACTTTATTACTAATTAATATACAATGTAAATTCTAGGTGTGGTGGTTGGATAGTTGAGCGTTTGTTGCGGCAGCTATTAAAAAAATTAAACTGGGCCTATCATTTGTAGTGATTTAATAGTGGAATGGGGTCCACTTCATTTTGTTGTTGTTGGCATTTTTTTTTTAATTTTTCTTTCTATTTTTATTTTCCATGAGTAACTTGCCGCTTTTTTGTTTGTAATTGGTTGCAGTTGTTATATTTATTTCGGTTCTCTTTTTTTGCACTGCAGTCTTTTGAACTTACTGTACTCTTCTTTACTTTTTACTTCTCTTGTAAGTTTGTGTATTTCTTTGCGTTAAAATTTTGTGTTAGCATGTTAAGTTCAAGTCATTTTCGGCAGGTTTCTTATTGTTTACTGATTTGAACATGGATTCTATGAGTAGTCAACAGGATTTCCAAATTTATGACCGGATAATGAAAATTAATATTTGCATTCTGACAATTAATTTTCAGGGTTTAAGGAATTAATTTATTTTGTAAACTTTGACCAAGTTATAATATGTAATTAACAAAAAAAACACCGGATTCTGGCCGTTTTTGTTTCATTTCTGACTATTTACGGCAGGTTTCTGACTAGTAACTGCTGGATTTTGATCATTTATGGCCGAATTCTGACTATTTATTGCCAGATTTTGACCATTTACGGCCGGATTCTATGAATAGTCACCAGAATTTTGAAATTGATGGATAAAGGATATTGAATTTTTTTATTTCTCATCATTTTTATTAATTTCTGACCTTTTACGGCGTTTCTCATTACTTACGACCGTATTCTAATTATTTACATTTTGTTCAGTTATTGAATTTTGACCATTTGAATGAATAGTCAACCGGATTTTGAAATTGATGGATAACGGATAATGAAAATTATCATTTCTGATCATTTTTAATAATTTCTGATGTTTTACGGCAGACTTCTTATCATTTTTCGACGGGATTTTGTCCATTTACTGTCGGATTTTGACCAGTTATTGCAGAATTTTGATTATGTACGGCCGGATTTTGTGTAACTGATAATTAAAATTATCATTTGTGATCATTTTTTATTAATTTTTGACTTTTTACGGCAGACTTTTTATCATTTACGACGAGATTCTATACATTTACTATAGAATTTTGACCAGTTATTGTAGGATGTTGACCATTTACGGCCGGATTAAATAAATAGTCAACAGAATTTTGATCATTTACGGCCGATTATATAAGGATAAAGAAAATTATAATTTTTGATTTTTTTAAATTAATTTGTCATTTTTTACGGCAAGTTTCTCACCATTTACGACCGAATTCTATCTATTTATTGCAGGATTTTGTCTAGCTATGGCAGGATTCTGACCATTTACGGCCGGATTTTGACCATTTACGGACAGATTTTATAAACAGTCAACAATTATATATAGTAATAGTCTAATCATATTAATTCAACTGGGTTTTAGATTATTAGCAATGGAATGATTTATTGTCAATTTTTAGACTCAGGATTCTAATTTTATGGGTGGAATTTATTTTTTGTTTGTTTAACAGCTTTGGGCATTGTGTGTATAATATAAAATGACCTTTATAATTGGTTACAATCGATATAGGAAAGATGATGGTGCATTGTTTTATTGGATATAAAAAATATGGTTATATTATTAAATAAATGTTTTATGATATTGAGGTCGATGCAATGTGGCACGGTTACGTCAGACAGAGTGTTTGAAAGTTTCAATCAACGCCGGGCAAAATGCAGCGCAACAACGAGTTGCGGAGCGATAGGTCCCCATTGTTCGACCTCGGTACGGCACGATTGCCGATCGGACTGCATAATAAGAGCGGCGATACATTTGTAATCAGATTAGGGAATGATAAATTGTTTTGAGCGCTGTTAATAGATATCTCTACTCTCACGATGTAGAAAGCCTCTCCTCCTACACAACAACCCAGCCAACCAACCAACCAACCCCATATGCATGCAATCTTATTGTTTGTTTCCTTTAATTGGCATCTGTAAAATTGTGTCCGTACAGTTGTCGGGGTCAAAAGTTTTCAGTTTCAAGTGTAATCTCGCCTCGGCTAGCTAGCTATATGGCCGTGCGCTCTCGTGTAGGGAAAGACAACACCGATCCTTGTTATGTGTCTGCTGAGATCTGCTATCTCCGCTGTATTTTGTACGTACAGAAATATCATTGTTTTGTACAGATTGTAGATAACGGTGCACTCTTTAATGCCACATTTGTTCTTTACCAATAGCCACAATTCACTGATGTCTCGACGATTTTTATTTACAAAACATTTATAAATTTTAGAAAATGACCATCAGTCAGTGTCGGATTGTGATAGCATGAGGGGGTTGTTCGTAATGGGCTCGTTGTGATTCCAAACGCGCAACTTACACATCATTTCCCCGCGTTAGTTCCATAGAGTGAGAGTGGTGGGGGTTTGCTAAACATGCCGTCACCCGCACTTAGCACTTATCCGGGCTCACATCGACGGGATTACTCCTTGACAAAATACAAACTATGTGGGAGCACTCGACTAAGAAGATAACAGACTTGCAACCGTTCGTCCTACCCCTCCCGACTATCCAGCCACCAGAGAGTTTTGAGCGCATGCAAATTCAATTATATCAGCAAACGCAGTACATGCACGACACTTTAGAGAGTTTACAGTTTCAAAGGCACGCGAAAAACGCCACCGACCGCCAGCAAAGTGCACAAAAGGCGCGCACGAACAAACACAAAATTATCTCTCTGTTGCGCCCCACTCAACATATTAAGAACAGGTGGATCTGTATGCGCTCATTTTCATCCAAAACCAGTCAGTCCGGAGGGCTATTTATATATTCAGATCCGGACCGATAAGTCAATTCCTTCTTCAAGGTTCCGGGGCGTACAGGAATGCCAAGTGTCACCTTAATGAATAATTATATCACAGTTGTTTATGTTTCGTCCAGATCGGAACGCCAGATTGCATTACTCGAGAGAAGGAAACACGTCGATCGAGTTACATACACACTCGCGAGGTGTTGTGCCCCGCTTTTCATCCGTTTAGATCGATCACATCGCTTATATCCTCTCTCTTCTTTACTATATAGAACTTGCTTTATTTATTATTACGCATTTATCAAAAACGTGTCGATGATACATCAACATCAGACAAGAGAAATATTGTAATGTTTGCAAAGTGATAATATATTATTAGCAATACCAAACATCTCATTAGGAATATTTGAGGAATATATTAAACAAAGATAAGTTCTTGTATCAAAGAATGCAATTACGATTTTAAATTTTAAAATTGTTTACTAATTGATTGGTAAAATCAAGTTTATTATGCTGTTTGTGCTTTGCTTATTCCTCAATATATTATTAGCAATACCGAACATCTTATTGGAAATATTGTAGGAATATATAAAACAAAGATAAGTTTTTGTTTTAGAAGTAGTAATAGTTGAAACATTGTTCAAAACGAGAAGTGAGTGGGTGCATAAAATAGCAGCTGACGACGGTTATAAGAAATTAGAGCAAAAATAAACGCTCTATGTGGTGGTTGGATAGTTGAGCGTTTATTGCTTCAGTTATTAATGAAATGAATTTAAATAACAGGGCGTAATTCTTGTAGTGATTTAATAATGCAATGAGCTCACGTGATTTTTGACCTTGATAGTTTGGATTGGAGTACTCCTACTTACAAAGTGTTGGTTATCCAGAAATTCGAAATTTTTATTATCTGCAAGTGTCATTTGTCAGTAAACTGTGGGAAGAAGACGACAGATTGAACTTTTTGATAACAAACAGTTGGATGGATAGAAGGGACACTTTTTATGTAGATTATGGGCCAGTAATTTGAATTGAAGTGCTCTGACCTAAATGTTGGTCATCTCCTTTCTGCAAATGTTGTTTGTCATTAAATGGAGGCAGGAAGGTGATAGATCCAACCTCTTAATATAAAAGAATTGGGTGGATGGGCGAGTGTTTAGTTTATTGGTTGCAAACCAGGAGTTTCAACTGGAGTGCTTCATCAAATTGCTCAAATGTTGGTCATCTAGAAATTTAATGTTTATCCTATCTGTAAGTTTTATTTGTTATTTGGGTAGGAAAATGAAAGATCCATCTTTTTGATAAGAAACAGTTTAGTGGATGAGCGGAACATTTAATTTAATGGTTGCAAACTAGTAGTTTAAATGGAGTGCCTCACTTGTTTAGTGTCTGTCCGTTTGTGTTTGTAGTTCACTCTGGGACCTAATCATTAACCGGAAACAGGCGTCTAAGAGATGACTTACTAGATGCGTTTTGATTTACAGTAGAATAAGTAAATTGTTACATTTTTTTTGCCAGTATGAACAGATTAATGAGTATTTTTTTGTTGGTTGCTACAGCAGCATTGGAAATCTTTTGATGCATACAGAGCAGTTTTAAACGAGTATGTCATGCATGTACAGGATGGGGCATAATGGATTACTACATAATCTTTCTAGGTTTATGGTCAGGATTTATGTTTGCTTCTAAAAAATACTCTAGCGGTTTTGATCATTGCACAGTCTCATAAAATGTTGCTCACATATTTATATTGATAAAGGTTACCTTGTTTGGAATGAGTGTTTTTTGCGCTCCCATACGTGAGTTATGCTGGTTAAAGATACGAGCGCTGGTAAAAGTTAGTTACTTTGTAGGTCCAATTTGCCATGCGAGGAAAAAAAAATTGTTTGTTGTTTGCTGCAAAAGCCATTCGGATTTTTTTGCATCAGTTTATATGGTAAGAAATTCTAAATTGTTTGCAGATCATTTGTTCTGTTTTTCATTCTGAAGAGGTGCAAAAATTCTATTTTTTTGTGATTGCAATGAAGTGTCTTAGATGTTGAAAAGTATTGTATAACACTGATCTGTTAGACAATTTATCTATCGGGAATCTACGAGCGTACTCAACTACAGCAGCTTTAGATCATATACACTTATAGACACGTTTTTTGCCGGCGGCGTGGTGACGCTAACATAAGCGATCCGTGTGACGTCAGTTGTGGAGAAGATCGCGCATATAAGAGATTTGGTGTTTGTATGTTTACTGTTCTTGCAGCTTTGATATACGACAGAATAAATGTCAGTTGTCATAAAACTTAAAGAGAGTTGTCAGACAACTAATGTTATTGTTGAACATTTTAGCGAGTGGGCTGATCATGATTACAAGTGGTTTACTTTGGTGTTTTTTGCTCAAGATATTGGATATTTTATTCACTCTTGGTATTTCTGCAGCTAAAAGATCTAATAGCTCCTAAATATTTTGAAGTTTCTACGCCTTTTGCGACGCGGTGAAGCTAACATAATTGGAGCGTATGACGTCAGTTGTGGGCAAGAACGCGTTTATAGCAAAAGATTTGATGTTGGTATATTTACTGTGTAACAAATAAAGTTTTTAATATTTTGACAGTTAAACTGTCAAAATGATTAAAACTCAGTTTTGACAGTTGTGTTCTTTGTTTATTTGTAAAGTTGGAAAAAAGTTGTCTTTATTATTTGTGCATCACATATTTTTATTGTGATGCTCTACAAGGAGCACTTGTTCCGTTTTTGTTGGCTTAGCTGCAGTTTTCTTCTCTTGAGCTATTTGGTGATGTACTGCTTAGTTATTTTAGATTATACCTCTACTGTATTTGCCGATTTTGCTGTGATGTTATAGCTAAGACATTGGCATAGCCTACTAGGCAAACTTTTTTGTGCAAATTTACTTTTGTTGGCTTTTATAACTTTTTTTTGTTTTAACCTAATCCATGCATTATTTTATTGTGTGAAGCGTTTTACAGTCTCCCAGTCGACACGGGATGTTTTCATTTTGTGTCTGAGTTCTTAGGGAAAAGTTTTCTTACTACTTTTGGAATATTTTTGTCAGTTAGTGATATACGAGATAATTTTTTTAAATATTTTTGCAGGCTATTTTGCACCGTATAGGTTTTTTTCAAAATCTTCTAGACTTTGTTTTAAACTTTTTAGATTTTTTTTTGCGTGATTATTTTTTGTCCGTCAAAGAGAGTTGTTGTCCTGTCGTTTTTTAAGGCAGAGCTTTCTACATTTTGTTATTTATTTGGACCATCAATGCACTTTTTTTTTTGTAGGGAAAGTTTTGTTGAAATTTGATTTAATTACCTTATTAAAGCATTTACCAGTTATTTGTCTTGTTATGTGCTGTACTCTACTATTTAGGTTGCCGTCAAAGCTTTTCACAATGCTTGGACTTACTTTACATCTTATCATAGCTTTTTTGTAAGTTTTTTTGTTTGTGGTTTTCTTGTCTTTGCATAGTATACGCGACGTCTTGATGATTACCTAGATTTTTATTGTCTAGCACTTGCCATGTACGCATAGTTAGAAGAATATAGTTTTTTGTTACAATCGAAATTAATCAAAGAAGTAAAATGTTAGTGTTTGACTTTGAAGGTCAACCAAAAGATTTTTGGCGTAACACGTTGCAGCGTTTTACATATTGGGTAACAACTTTGACCAGATGTATTTGTAAGTTTTTATATTGTTACTGTTTTTTTGGTTCTAACTCTGACAAAAAGTTTTTGCGGTTGGTGAATCAAAGAAACCTAACTAATAGCAGCAATGGTCTTATTGAATTAGTTTTGTTGCAACTGTAGCCGTTCTTTCTGGTTAGAAAATAGAACAAAGGTGGTTGCGATTTTTTTTTTCTTGAAGTTTTTGACTAACAAGGTAAAGCACTAGATTTGCCGGTGCGGGGGTTGCTTGGAAAATAGGTCGTTGTTGCAGAATCTTTGAAGTGATGGCTCTGTGTATTGCAGGTTTAAACTTTAAAAGGTTTGTTTTTGCTGGCAAGCTTGTCGATGCAGGTCTTGTTACAATATTTTGGAATCTACAAAGTTTTCTTGTTCTTTTTTTTAAACATCTCTAGGTAAAGTGCTAAAGTTGCTAATTTTGACCAACGCTATTTTTTTGCGAGGCTATTTGCTGTTTGTCTTTTTGGGTTTTTTTTAGGTGGCGTGGTTCTAGTTTGTTTAGCAGTTAGATTCAGTGGCGTGCTTTTAGGTTTATTGTCTCAAATTGTATTTGAATTTTGCGTTGAATTTTCTGAGCGTAGGGCAAAATTGGCACTTGTTTTTTTTAGTACATTTTTGACTGTTTAGGCTTTAATCGCATGAATGGCAACTTCGATTTTGTGTTTCAAGGCATCAATCGTCTTTGGATGGTTAGCGTAACACTTATATTTTAGGTTTCTCCACAAAAAACGGGGCCAAATCACAGCTCCTAGGCGGCCAATAGTCATCAGCAGTTTGGCTTATTGTTTGATATTCCAATCCAAATGTTATCCATTTCATACTTTTTAATTTTTTGAAAGAAAAACTTGTTAAGCATGGCTATTGACGGTAACGGTGGCTCCTTGCTAGTTTTTGAAGAAAAATGGCCCAATAGTGCCGCCGGACCAAAAACTACACTAAACAGTTACTCGTTGTGGATGCATAGACTGTTCATGGTCATGTGTGGATTCTCTGATCCTCAAATGCGACCATTTTGCTTATTGACATAGCCTCCGAGATGAAAATGAGCTTCATCGGAAATTAAGGTTTTTTGATAAAATTGCTCATCTTTGGTCAAACGATCTTTAGCTTATTGGGCAAAAACGCATCGGATGGTTATAAGGCTTTATTTCTTGGACTAATTGAACCTTGTAGGCCTTCACACTGAGGTCTTTATGCAAAGTTTTTCTCAGAGAAGTGCGAGAAAGGTTCACGCACACTCTGAGCAACAGCATTAATTTTTTTTTTGCTGAGCGCATTGGATAAGAACGTGAACGTGTTGTTTTATCTACTAACGATCTAGTTTTGCGAACTCGCTTTACAAATTAGTCTACAAACTGCGTTGAAGGCACTTCTTTTCTATCAAATTTGTTTTGTAAATATCTTACCGTTTAAGTAGAACACTCACCACTTAGGAAGTAAGTTTTCATTATTTTCCAACTTTGTATAAGTGTCTTATTTTGTGAAACGTCAAAACATAAAACTAAATTTCTGTCAACTCATAAATGTCATTATATCTTTTAAAAACAAAATAAACGGTAGTTCAAATCCTAAACATTACATGGCCCTCTCTTTAGTTAAAATTTTTAGAAACTATTTGATTTAAAATGTAGAGTTTATCCAATCATTGTAAAGTTTTTCTAAACTGTTCAATGCATATGGATTCCATTCCATTTCAAACGGACCAGAGCTAGGGGGGGGGGGGGGGGGGGTGCGTTGAGAAACTTGCTTATGTATTTTTTTTTAGTTTCTATAACTTATTAGTAGTCCTTTGATCGGTATATGAGGGTATAAAACCCATAAAAAAAATTCTACGATTTTTTTTAATTATTTTGACGTTTTTTGACTTAATCGCATTTTTTGTTTAAAAACCGCAATTTTAACTCAAAAAAATAAATTTACTAATGAAATCAATCAAAATTTTTTCGTAGAATCCAAATCTGGCGCCATTTTAAGTTTATACCCTGTCTATAAGCCGCAAAAGCCATAAAACCATGTTTTTGTTCTCAGTGGGCTGGGCAAAAAGGAGCATTTTTTAAATTTTTTTTAACCGCTAAAGTTGACGTGTTTTGATGTAAATTAATTAGAAAATATAAATTTGTTTTGTGTATTTGGGTTTTAAGCGTCTAAAACTCAAAAAAACTGCAAAAATAAGCCTATTTTTCAACATAAACTTTTACAAATGCACATTTAACAGTTTTCAGAGAAACTATACACCAAATATTATTAAAGAATTTAGTTTTGCAAACAATTCTACATAGAAAATAGTCAGTGTCGTGCTTATCTGGCAAAGAAAAATTCATCTAGAAAATTTTTTTTTTCAAAATTTACTTAAAATTTTTTTTTTTTTAATTTATTTTAAAGATTATTTGGATTATATTTTTTTAAGTTGATTTCAGAAGTTTAACCAAGACATTTTTTGTCGCTTGAACCAATTTTTGGCCATTTTACTCTTTTGTTTGATAGTTTTTGCGCCTGCGCCACAAATTTAGACTCGATCTATCGGCGCAAAAATTTAAAAATATTATTATTTTTGGCATTCAAACATAAATCTGCCTGTCGCTTGTTAAAATTTGATAAAAAAAAGTTTTAAACCACACCCTAGTGTTTATAATATTTTTTGTAAATAAAAAAAAATAATTAATTTTTAACGCATTTTTTGCATAAAAATTTTGTAAACATTTTTTTCTAGATGGACTTTTCTATAGACAATGAGTACAACACTGACAATTTTCTATGTAAAATTGTCCCTAGAATTCAAATTTTTAATAATATTTGGTGTATTGTTCCTCTGAGCGCGACTAAACGTGCATTTGTAAGAGTTTATGTTGAAGAATAGGCCTACTTTGCAGATTTTTTGAGTTTTAGACGCTTAAAACCCAAATACACAGAACAAATTTATATTTTTCAATTAATTTACATCAAAATTCGTCAACTATGGCGGTTAAAAAAAATTTAAAAAATGCTCCTTTTTGCACAGCCCACTAAGAACAAAAACATGGTTTTATGGCTTTTGCGGCTTATAGACAGGGTATAAACTTGAAATGGCGCCAGATTTGGATTCTACGGAAAATTTCTGATTGATTTCATTAGTAAATTTATTTTTTTGAGTTAAAATTGCGGTTGTTAAACAAAATATGTGATTAAGTTAAAAAACGTCAAAAAAACTTTAAAAAATCGTAGAATTTTTTTTTATGGGTTTTATACCCTCATATACCGATCAAAGGACTACTAATAAGTTATAGAAACTAAAAAAAAATACATAAGCAAGTTTCTCAACGCACCCCCCCCTAGCTCTGGTCCGTTTGAAATGGAATTGCCCATATCAAAGTTTGCAGAACTACTAAACAATGCAGACCTCACTTTTTTTGAAACATTTTATAACTTTCTCAAACTATCAAAAATTGGACATAATTACTTTTACAAATTTATGAAATAGTGAACACATTACCAAGTACTTTTTTGCAAAATTTTTAGATTATTTTCTATTGGTTTATTACTTATTTTTTTATAATTTCCCACAGTCTGTAACATTTTTTGTCGTCTAGTGCACAATTTCATAATTTGATCAATCATTTAGGATTCGATGTACTTGAATGTGTTCATACGTTTCGGTTTTGAAGTAATATGTAATTAATGGTTTGCTTTGCTGCTAAAGATAGAATCAAATTTGAAAATATGGAAACAATTAATGTACACTGATGTAGTAGATAACATTGGTCATTTATCTTTTGTTTTTGTAGTTATTCCCAGTGGTGTTTTTTCGTGCATATTGGAGCCACGTTTGTTCCCCTCCCGCTCATTAGTAACTACTCTGCGGATACGTTGAACTATTCTCGTTATAAAGTGGAGTGAATGGAAGGCGGGAAATGATTGATAATGCCTTTTTAAAGGAGGCCTTTATCGCCACAGAGTAAATGGATATTATCATCGGGAACATTATTTATCTGCTATCTGGGCGCAAAAAGAAATGATTCTTTATCGTCGCGGCGTGGAGGAGAAGAAAGAAACGGGGCTCTATCTTTTATGTATGTGTGTGTGTGTGTGTCTGCGGGGGAGGTCCTGTTAAATTCGCCGTGGCAGAATCGGCAGTAAATCAAATCTAACGTGCGGAATTGACGTTTCCGAGAGAATTCGGCGAAGCTCACAGCCAGTCATCCGTGTGAGTTGTCGTTATCGCGAAATTATAGAAAACGATTGCAATATTATTATTATTACATTTTAGTTGTGAGTGAGTGGTCGCACTATCATTTTTCCACACGGCTGGACGGACGGCTAGTGCCTGCCGAACTCTGATAGTCGGTGGTCGCCTTGCGTCATACTGATAAGGGCGCGCAGGGAAATGTCATCCCCATAGCGCGCCACCCTACCAGTGTCATCGCGCCGAATGCAGAATGGCTGCTAACTCGCGATATGTCACTCACTCGATCACACGTGACCGACTTTTATTAGAGACAAAAGTGTCGAACGCTAAAAACTCTCCCCACTTGATTGAGCAGATAAGTCCATTACGCCCAATCGCGAAATTGAGATATTTCATTGAATTTAAATAACTAACTGAATTTAAATGGCATGTATTTAGTAGTAGTAGTTAATAGTTTGCATAATTAATGCAGCCACACCTCTCTAGAAGCTAGCATTTACTATGTCAAACAACTTAATCCAACACGCCAATCCCATTTCGATTTAATTAAAATTCTCCCTGATTATAACCGGGGTGGGCTTGTTTATTTTAATGTTTACTGGCTTATAATTCCAGTTTTTTCCCCTTCTTTTTCGAGGTCCGGTTGATGATATCTTTCCATGTAGGTGGCTTGTAGTTCGGTCCTCGAGAGCCTGTTAGCGACTTAAATATTACCGGTTTAATGCCTCTACAAATTGAAAACGCTCTTTTACAGTCGATAAATTCACGGCCGGACCCATAACTTTTCGGCCCGTATACCGCTGTAGCAAAGCAAGCAAGCAAGCAAGCCGCGCGCGGCCCTTTACAAATTGTAATCGACATTTTATTTCCCCGTCGCATAACGATTATTTAAATTTTTATTACGCCTCTTACAACCTCCGAGCCTAATTTTATTGCATAATTTTTTCGTTTACTTTTTTTATTTACATCTCTTTTTCTCTTTTGTTGCAGGTAAGCATCAATTCGACATCTCTTCCTGCCGCTGCAGCATTAAAAGGTATAACGTAATCATTAAGCATTTCGGGTGTAATTAAAATTTGAGAATATTAATTTAAGAATTTTATTGCAGCTTTTGCATAATATAATTATGATTTGTGTATTTCTTTTTAAATTAAATTAAAAATATAAATTTGTTAACTTAATTTTGAACTAAGAAATTTAACTATTTTTGGTTGGTTTCAATTTGAGTTTTCATTTTGAGAATTTAGCAGAATAGTTTTTAAAACATTTATTTGTACTCGCTTAATTGGCAATATGTGAACTGAGGTTTGTTTTGAATTTGAAATTTTGTTTTGAGAATTGTGACATTTCAAATTGTTTCTTGTTTAGAGCAGCGTTTCTTAACCTTGGAAAACCCTCAAAAAACAATTGTGCTGATCGCTTTAAAAATAAAAGCAAGAATCTGCAATGCGGAAGAACCTTGGATCTTTTTCAACATCTATTTCAAAACTTCTAGGCCGGATTTTGCTATTTTTGACTTTTGGGAATAGAATTTGGTATTTTTTGACAGTTTATGGCCAGATTTTGGTTATTATTGAAAATATTTTTTATATTTTGCTATTTTTAAGGTAATTTAATAGTTTTTTGCCGGATTTTGGTGCTTTCTGACAATTGTTTAAAATTGTATATTTATATTATTTCTAACAATATTTTTTATTTTAAAGCTGGATTTTGCTATTTTTGGGATTTTATAAAAGATATTTACTTTTTTTAAAACTCTATAGCCAAATTTTAGTAATTTCTGATAATTGTTTAAGGCAAAATTTGGTTGTTTTGTTTTGGTTGAATTTAATATTTTTATTTTTTATTGCTATATTTTGCTATTTTTGACATTCTACAAATAAAATGTTGTATTTTCTGACGGATTACTGCCGAATTTTGCTGTTCTAACATAGTTTTGACATTTCATTGCTTTTGTTATTTTTGGATTTTATATTGAATTAAATATTGTACTTTTTATCTGTTTTTTAGTTTTTTTGAAATTGTATAATTAGAGTTTAGCATCTTTTTATAGTTTATGGCCGAATTTTGGTTATATTTGACAAGATTTCTTTTTTATTTTGCCAGTTTTAAGATTTTATTAGGATTTTTACACTTTTTAATAGTTTGTGGCCGGATTTTGGTGCTTTTTGACAATTGTTTAATATTTCAGGGTTGGGTTTTTGCGCTTTTTAACAGTTGATGCCGGATTTTGTTTTTTTTTTTTTTATTTTTTTTGGTATTTTAAAGCTGAATTTTGCTATTTTTAAGGTTTTATAAAAGTTTTTACTCTTTTTAAAAGTTTATGGCCGGGGTTTTAGTGATTTCTGACAATTGTTTAAGGCCGAATTTTGTTGTTCCGATATTTTTTTAACAGAATTTTATAGATTTCAATTGTTTTAGGCTAAATTTTTGTTTTGTTTTTATATTTAAATTTTATGCTTTTTTAACAGTTTATGACTAAATTTGAATGCTTTTTTTCAATGTTTTTAGTTCTGTATTGCTAAATTTTGCTATTTTTGCATTTTACAAATGAATGGTTGTACCTTTTGACAGATTATGGCTGGATTTTGCTGTTCTAACATAATTTTGATATTTTATAGCTTTTGTTGTTTTTGGGATTTTATATTAAATTAAGTTTTGTACTTTTTAACTGTTTTTAAGTTTGTTATTTTTGAAAATGTATTTAGTATTTGGCATTTTTTGATAGTTTATGACCGGATTTTGGTTACTTTTGACAATATTTTTCATATTTTGGTATTTGTAAAATTTTATAAGGATTTTTACACTTTTTAATAGTTTGTAGTCGGATTTTGGTGCTTTCTGACAATTGTTTAAAATTTTATGGTTGGATTTTTGCGCTATTCAACAGTTGATGCCAGTTTTTGGTTTTTTCTAACTTTATTTTAGGTATTTTAAAGCTGAGTTTTGCTAGTTTTAGGGTTTTATAAAAATATATTCTTTTTAAAAGTTTATGACCGGATTTTAGTGATTTTTGTCAATTGTTTAAGGCCGAATTTTGTTATTTTGACATTTTATGGACAGAATTTTATAGATTTCAATTGTTTTTGGCTACATTTTTGTTTTTTTTAACATTTAAATATTTTATAATCGGATTTTATGCTTTTTTAACAGTTTATGACAAAATTTGAATGCTTTCTTTCAATATTTTTATACTTTATAGCTAGAATTTTCTATTTTTGACTTTCTACTAATAAAATTTTGTATTTTTTGACAGATTATGGCCGGATTTTGCTGTTCTAACATAGTTTTGATATATTCTAGCTTTTGCAGTTTTTAGGATTTATATTGTATTAAATTTTGCACTTTTAAACTGTTTTTTAAATCTTTCGGACATAATTTTAATATTTTATAAGCAGACTTTGTTATTTTTGAAACTGTATAATTAAAATTTTGCATTTTTTGATAGTTTATAGCCGGATTTTGGTTATTTTTGACAATATTTTTTATATTATGCGATTTTTAAGAATTTGTAAGGATTTTTTTACACTTTTTAATAGTATATAGCCGGATTTTGGTGATTTCTGACAATTGTTTAAAATTTTATGGTTGGATTTTTGCACTTTTCAACAATTCGGTTTTGGTTTTTTTGACAATATTTTTAAAAAAATTACTCTTTTTAAAAGTTTTTGGCCAGATTTTAATTTTTTTTTTTTAATTTTATATATTTTTTGTACTGTTTTAACTTTTTATTTATAGCATTTTGCTTTTTTGAAAGTTTATGACTAAGTTTGAATGCTTTCTTTCAATATTTTTATACTTGATTGCTAGATTTTGCAATTTTTGTTATTCTATATATAAAATTTTGTACGTTTTGACAGATTATGGCCGGATTTAGCTGTTCTAACATAAGTTTGATATTTCATAGCTTTCGCTGTTTTTGTTATTTTATATTGAATTAAATTTTGTACTTTTTAACAGTTATTTTGTTATTTTTGAAATTGTATTATTAAAATTTGGCATTTTTTGGTAGTTTACGGCCAGATTTTGGTTATTTTCGACAATAGTTTTTATATTTTGTTATTTTTAAGATATATGCATAAGGATTTATACACTTTAATAGTTTGTGGCCGGATTTTGGTGCCTTTTTACAATTGTTTAAAGTTTTTTGGTTGGATTTTTGCTCTTTTAAACAATTGCTGAAGTCGAGTTTTGTTGTTTTGACTTTTTATGAAGATCATTTTGTAGATTTCAATTGTTTTTGGCAAAATTTTGTTTTTTTTTATGATTGGATTTTACTGTTTTTAACTTTCTATAAAAAGAATTTTGCTTTTTTAACAGTTTGTGACTAAATTTGAATGCTTTTGTTCAATATTTTTATACTTTATTGCTAGAATTTACTATTTTTGACTTTCTACTAATAAAATGTTGTACTTTTTGACAAATTATGGCCGGATTTTGTTGTTCTAACATAATTTTGATATATCTTAGCTTCTGCAGTTTTTGGGATTTTATATCGAATGCAACATTTAGCACTTTTTAACTGTTTTTTAGTTCTTTCGGACATAATTTTAATATTTTATAAGCGGATTTTGTTAATTTTGAAATTGTATAACTAGAATTTGGCATTTTTTTATTGTTATGGTCGGATTTTGGTTATTTATGACAATATTTTCATATTTTGCTTTCGACAACTATTTAAATATTTTATGATTGGATTTTATGCTTTTTTAACAGTTAATTTTTTGATTAAATTTGAATGTTGTTTTTCGATATTTTTGTATTTTATTACTAGATTTTGCTATTTTTGACTTTCTACTAATAAAATGTTGCACCTTTTTTTACAGATTATGGCCGGATTTTGCTGTTTTAACATAATTTTGATATTTTATAGCTTTTGCTGTTTTGGGATTTTAGATTGAATTAAATGTTGTACTTTTTAACTGTTTTTTAGTTCTTTTGGACATAATTTTAATATTTTATAAGCGGATTTTGTTATTTTTGAAATTATATAATTAGAATTGGTCATTTTTTTTATAGTTTATGGCCGGTTTTTTGTTCTTTTATAATATTTTTCATATTTTCTATTTTTAAGGTTTCATAAGAATTTTTACACTTATTATTAGTTTGAGGCCGGATTTTGGTCCTTCCTGACAATTATTTGAAATTTTATGGTTGCATTTTTGATCCAGATTTTGGTTTTTTCAAACAATATTTTCGGCTGGATTTTGCCATTTTTGGAATTTTATAATTTCTTTAATTTTTTTTTTTTATGACCGGATTTTAGTGTTTTATGACAATGGTTTGAGGCCGAATTTTGTTGTTTTGACATTTTATGAAGAGAATTTTGTAGATGTCAATTGTTTTATCTTGCATTTTTTGTTCTTTTAAAAAATATTTAAATATTTGATTTTACTGTTATTATTTTACTGTTATTGCTGGATATTTTATAACCTGGTACTGTTGTTATTGACTTTTTATAAATAGATTTTTGAACTTTTTAACAGTTTATCATCAAACTTTGCCATTTCTAACAATATTTGATGGCCGGATTTTGCTAGTTTTGGGATTTTACGCTTTTTTTACATTTTTAAACAATTTATGATTAAGTTTTGGTGCTTTATAACTTTTTTTTTTGTTTTTAAAGACCGAATTTTGCTATTTTGAAACCGTTTTTGTTTTATGACCAGATTTAGTTATTTTTGACAATTTATGAATAGAAATATTTTCCATTTTTAGCAGTTTAAGAGCAAATTTTGATTTTTTTTTTGCAATATTTTGATGTTTAGGATTTTTATTTTTTTTTATTATTTATTAATTTTGCACTTTTAAATTGTTTTTACCGGATTTTGGTTCTTTATGACATAATTTTATTATTTATTTTTTAAATAGAATTTTGCAGTTTTTAACAGTTTTAAAGCTGGAAGGATGAAGCAAAATGTTTTTTAATTTAAAAAAAAAATTTTGCTTGATTTTTTTACAAAGAAATTAAAAAAAACAGATTTTTAATATGTATTTCTACATTTACACATTTCAATATACAGGGTGCGGCAGGGAAACTTGCTGATTTGAAAGGTCAATAAACGAAAAAGTATTTCATATATCGATTTAATTTTTTTTATTGTATTGTACACAACCTGAATTTTTGTTGTTTTTGTTGTAAGTGGTTTTAAAAATGACATCGGACAAATGGCGGCCCTCATTATCAATACACTGATCCACCCGCTTTTAGAAGTTTTGTTTCACTCTTTTGACGGGAATGTTGGCGATGGCTTGGCGAATGTTGTTCTTCAATGGATTTGAGATATCTCTATAAAAAGAAGTCATAGGCGCTCGTGGAACTGTTCCCTCAAAAGTATTATTGAAATTCTTGCTGTGTGTGCCGTGGCTCCGTCCTGTTAGAACCATACGTTTCCAAGTTCTATTTCTTCAAGTTTTGGGAGAAAAAATGCTTCAATCATTTCTCTGTAGCGAACTGCATTCACAGTAGTGTGTTCTTTTTCCTCAAAAAAGTAAAGCCTAATTATCGCAACTCTCGACAATGCACACTACACAGTAACACGTTCACAATAAAGTGGCTTTTCATGAAGTTCACGGGGATTGGCACCACTTCAATAACGCATGTTTTGTTTGTTTACGCAGCCGGAAAGGTGGAAATGAGCCTTATTACTGAAAAACACGGGGCAAGTTAAGGAGCGCTTCACATGCAATTTAGCAAGAAACAAAATTGCGTTCACTGAACTCTTGCAACGCAACAAGTTTGTAGAGATGAAACTTGAGTTTGTTGTGAAGAATTTGTTTTTGTCACTTGCCTGTTTGAGCGCCAAACGCCGGGGAGAGTGCAAAAACGACAGCCTCACCCTCTCGACGTTTTCTGGGGTTCTGGAAGCCCGTTAACCTCTAGGCTCTTTTTTTGCTACACTGCCATTTTTCCTGAATGCGTCCACTTACGAAACGATCGATTGCCGGCCAGGAACGGGACCCGTGGAATGAATATTGAACCAAGTTGGGTGGCGACCACCGAATGGCTATTGGAAAAATTGACATCAAACGCACGCTCCTCCTTTGTCTAACGGCATGACGACAACTGACTTGAGCGGTAACAAAACTTTAAGACCCCTTCTTTTGAATGAGACCCTCCCTACTTTTTTCTGACCACGTCTCGCTCATTGGCGCCCTATTCAAATCAACAAGTTTTTCTGCCGCACCTTGTACAAAAAATTAAAAAGAAATGATTAGTTTTTTTTTTTAAATGATTTTTTGTTTTTTGTTACACTTATTCATAAACAACCTATACCCAATTTTATGCAATAAAAATTATTTTTTACAAATTTTTGCAATAATTGAATAATTGAGTATGTAATTAATAATTTGCTTTATGATGTAGTATACGTCCTAGTTAGTTTTTTGATACTAATTTTTTGGCTTTTGATACTTTTAAGCGATTAATTTTAATTATTCATTTTGAAAAACAGTTTTCTCTTTTGCAGCTGCTTTAGATCAAAAAACCTTTTGCAGTCCTTGCTAAAAAATTAAATGTTTTAAAGATTTTTTAATTTTTTATTTTGTCTGATTTAAGGATTTTTATGTGAATTTTACGTTACGTGTGATTGGCATAAAAATAATCATAAGCAGGAAAACAGCTGCATTTTTTTACTTTCTTTCTTGTTCTTAATAATTAATAAACCATTTGCGGATTAGGAAGAGTATCTTCCTAAAAGACCTTGCAAAGTGTCGGATTCACCCTCACGAATGCCTACTAACTAAACTCTCTTTTCCCAACCTTACTGAAAATTGTCGAAATAGAAATACTTAAGAATGCTCACTGTGCCAGCTTTAGCTGGAGTCCGCTTTTGAGAGACAGGTGCTTTGGAATGGGGCTTAGAGGACATACTTGCCTTCAACTTGAGATAGTTTGGGCATTTTCTGAAATTACTATGTGGGGCTCTTTGCACGATGCGCATGTTGCTACATGCCCTCTGACTGAGAGGTTGCAAAGCTCTTTAAGAGACAGGATCTTTTTGCTTTGCGCGTTATGTGGTAACTGAACGTACAACATGGGGAAGGTTTTTCTATTCCTTTCCATGCGTTTGATTGAGAGAGAATCATACTACAGAGTTGATAACTTTGCTTGCGCCATATTAACCGTGACACAGTCGGGTATGTTCCTAATAACATATTTTAGCTTCTTTTCTTTAGATCATATACATTTATAGACGTGCCGTGTGTTATTTTTTGCTTGTTAAATTGTGAAGCCAACATAACAACGTTTTATATCTACGACTGACGTCACGCGCTAATTGTGAGCATGTAAAACAAATAATGTATGACCAAGTGCTCTATAACAAGATTTATTGACATTTTGGAAGATTAAGTGCATAAAAATGTATTTTTATTCATGCGTTTAACACCAAACATTTTCCTATGGCCCACAAGTGACGTCACACGGTTTGATTATGCTGGCTTGACTGCGTTGGCAGAAGACGTGTCTATAAGTGTATATGGTAGGTCTAAGGTCTTTTGAGACGCTAATAATAGGTGTAATGATGTACGTCGTAGGTTTTGACGTAATCAATTACAGTTCTGTAAACCAAATGCGATGTTGGGTGCATGCGGATGCCATCGCGGACATTGGCCGATCTTTTGACTCGACTCTGGACTTTTTGGCCTCGGTGGTTGAAGACCTTGGCGCTGAAAGCGCTTGACTTGGAAGACCGGCTGATGGTCTAATAATAGAAGAGTTACAAGTCTCACTCCGCGCTTTTTTCTTCTTCTTCTTCTTCGTCTAGAAGTAGCTGACTACTTGGTACTCCTTCTCTATGGGCGGTGCGTCCAGGGCGTCTCTGATTTTGTCGTCCAGCTGAAGCCATGGAGTCTTCGTTCTAAGATAAAATTTAAATATAGTGCGACTATTTAAGCTTGGCGGTAAAAATCATTTTTGATTCTTCTTGATTGATTAATTATTCAATAAAAGTATTTTGAAGCGATATTTTATCAAATTTGCGCTAGAATGATAGTTTTTTGGTCAATTTTTATTGAATTTATGCCTTTCCTTTTCAGATTTAATTGAGAGTATGATGTAAAAGCATTTTGTTTTGTATTCTAAGAGATTTTTAATGATTTTTTGCAATAATTGAATTTTCTTTAAATTTACTAATAAAGGTTTTGATGGAAGCAATATTTGATTATATTGAAAATAATTTATTTTGTGCTATGGTTTTTATAATTTTTAAGCGATAAAAACTAAGTTAAGCAATATTTGATTAATTTTGCACATCCAGATGATGAAGACTAAAAGAAGAAAGTCGTTTGCACATTGTTGCCATTGAAACGTAGCGATCAAGAGCTTTTGTTCAGTCTACAGAAATGGAATTGATTTAAAACTTTGTCATCTGTCTAAGGAGTTGATTTTCACGAATATTGCTGCTTTTAGGACTTTTTTCAGCTAAATTATGTTGCTATATGTTTTTTTTTTATTTATGCAGACCATATACTAGCAACAGTAGTGTGGTTTTGATTTAGTCTTCTACCGATTTTACAGGACAAACCTGCTTCTTTTATGCTGATAATTTGCCATCTGTCATAGTTTGAAATATGGGAAACATTTTTTGATTTCTTAATGGAGATATTGTTGCGTTTCTGCTGTTTTTATTATGACAGATTGAATGACAGTTGTCACTAATACGTCAGAGGTGACTACAATAATATTTTTTTTGATAACCAACACTTGGGCGGGTGGGCGGGAACACAGTTTATAAATATTGCACCGGTAATTTGAAACTGTGTTTCCGCCCACCCGCCCAAGTGTTTGTTATCAAAAAATTTGCTTACTGCTACACTTGTTGCGTTTTTGCTGTTTTTAATATGACAGGTTGAATGACAGGTTGAATGACAGTTGTCACTAATACGTCTGAAGTGGCTACAATAATAAATTTTTTGGTAACCAGCACTTGGGCGGGTGGGCGGAAACACAGTTTATTAATGTTGGGCCGGTGGTTTGCTATAGTGTTTTTGCCTACCCGCCCAAGTGTTTGTTATTAAGAAGTTTGCTTATTCTCACACTTGTTGCGTTTCTGCTGTTTTTAATATGATAGTTGTACATCAGAGGTGAGTACAATAACAAATTTCTTGATAATTAACTACTATTATACAATTTATAAATATTGGGCTTGTGGTTTGAAACAGTGTTCTTGCTCACCGGCCAGAGTATTTGTTATCAAGAAGTTTGCCTAGTCTCACACTTGTTGCGTTTTTGCTGTTTTTAATATGACACATTGATTGACAGTTGTCACTAATACGTCAGAGGTGGGTACAATAATTTTTTTTTTATAACCAACACTCGGGCGGGTGGGTTGAAACACAGTTTATTAATATTAGGCCGGTGGTTTGCTACAGCGTTCCCACCCACACGCCCAAGTGTTTGTTATCAAGAAGTTTGTCTATTTTCACATTTGTTGCGTTTTTGCTGTTTTTAATATGACAGATTGAATGACAGTTGTCACTAATACGTCAGAGGTGGGTACAATAATAATTTTTTTGATAACCAACACTTGGGCGGGTGGGCGGGAACACAGTTTATTAATATTAGGCGGGTGGTTTGTTACAGTGTTCCTTCCCACCCGCCCAAGTGTTTGTTATCATGAAGTTTGCCTATTCTCTCACTTGTTGCGTTTCTGCTGTTTTTAATATGACAGATTGAATGAAAGTTGTCACTAATACGACAGAGGTGGGTACAGTAATCATGTTTTTTATAACCAACACTAGGGCGGGTTGGCAGAAACACAGTTTATTAATATTGGGCCAGTGGTTTGTTACAGTGTTCCTGCCCACCCGCCCAAGTGTTTGTTTTCATGAAGTTTGCCTATTCTCTCCCCTGTTGCGTTTCTGCTGTTTTTAATATGATAGATTAAATGACAATTGTCAGTAATACGTCAGAAGTGGGTACAATAATAATTTTTTTAATAACCTGCACTTGGGCGGGTACACAGTTTATTAATATTGGGCCAGTGGTTTGCTACAGCAAGTGAAAATAATTTAATTAAGTTAAAAGTTTTTTTTTAATTTTCTACCTTTATTTAATAGCCAAAAAAGTTTGCAAAATCTGCAATTAATTCTTAAGGAATTGGAAAAACTACAAAAATTTTAAAACATGAATCTAGTACATTTGTAATTCTCCTGTTTCTACTATAACAGTAGTTCAAAGTTTTGTACTCTAAAGCACAGGCTAAACTAAAAATCTATAAAGTTTCT
This sequence comes from Tachinus rufipes, assembly GCA_963932245.1. Classification (NCBI taxonomy): domain Eukaryota; kingdom Metazoa; phylum Arthropoda; class Insecta; order Coleoptera; family Staphylinidae; genus Tachinus; species Tachinus rufipes. The sequence continues at coordinate 21,704,963 of OZ010741.1, forward strand.
AAAGATTTAAAACGGTTTTCCAAGTAGAGTTCTCAAAATTTGAAACTTATACTAAAGTTTTAAAAATGTGTTGCATATTTCTACAATAACTCTCAAGAATGCTTGGTCAATAATATTTTATTATACAACTTTGCTAGTGCCTGAAACAGACTATACAATCTGTTCGAAAAACTTTATATTTTTTAATTAAACATATATTAATTTTAGTTTGGCGTATTTTACTTGTTTAGTTTGGACTAAGTTTGATTTATATTTTGAGTTTCTATTTTAAGCATTGAGCAGCACCACATATTATTATTTGTTGTTAATTTATGCTATTTAAGTTGATAAGATGATCAATATCATAATTAAATTTAATATATATCAAAAAGTTAATAAATTGACATAATTAATGCGTTGAAATTAATAGTGATTAATATTTAAAATATCAGAGTTTGAAAGTGTTTTTTACTTCTGTCCCTTGTACGAGATATCTATAGTCACGGGGAGATAATTCCGGGGCCAGTATAATTAGATCCGAAACGGTGGCGTTTATTATGACCGTTGAGAGCACCACCGAGGGCTACCAACCACCACCTCTGGTCAGGGCTGTGTCGCGTGTTTTTATAGTTTTGATGGGAGAGCGAGTGCTTATCAGCTCAGTCAGGGAAGAGGGTTAGACCGAGTTAACGCTAGTAATTAGGAGCCGCTGATAAGGGCGACGTAGACTCCACACTTTTTGTCGTCCTCTCTTCTCGCTCCTCACCACCCCCCGCCGAAGTGAGATTTGACATACCACATTAATTATATAGTACACTAGCTAGTTGAGTGGACTCGACTATCGCACCCGGCCATCTCTTAAACCACTTATTATGAATACACCATTTATATATACATTTGGTCATGATGATGATGAAGGGTGAGGTATAAGGGGGCAAAAATTATCACATCAAAATTCTCTTGACAGAGTTCTGGAGAGGGGATACACCTAACACTGTATGCGGCAGGAAATTGTTTTACATATTTATAGAAATTAGAATATGAAATTGCGGCGCACACCCCTTGAGATAATTTTAATTTCATAGATATTCACGATAGCGCCATTTTGTTATAATATGATGATTTTGACCCAATTGCATAACAATTTCCCATACAATATTACATAAATATCTAAATATAAAAAATGTCGAATGCATATTATAATATTCCGATAAGATGATATAAATTGAATATTTTACAATTTTCTAAATATTAACTACTGCAAAAATAATCTGCAAAAAAAATCACCAATGCGATAAGCCAAAATGATAAGGCCTCACACGCTCCCTTACGTGCTACTCTGATATGTTTTTTCCGCAATAAAAACGCCTATCTTTAATTACATTAACTAATTATAATTTGCCGCCAGATAAAAATATATGCTATATATTTTTTCCTACATATCCGGGTTATTTTTTCAGGGGTGCAAACTGGGCGGGTAACGTTGATAACAGATGGAAATTCCAGACAGGTAGATAAGGGCAGGGCCATGGGGACACTGATAACTAGCTAGATAATGCGATGATAACGGCCCAAAAACACACCAACATTATGCAGCGAAAATATTATTATAAATTATTCAACAAGGGTTGAATTATTTTATCATTTCCTGGAAATAACATAATATAAATGTTTGTGTATAATGAATAATTAAGTAATCAGAAATATTATATTCATAATTAAAAAATATTAACAAAAATTAATGTATCAATCTTAAAATAAATTCAACTTTAAAATTAAAAAAAGTGAGCCTAAACATTGCTTAATAAAATACTTTTTTGTTGATTAGGTTATATTTTTTTAAGATTTGAATTTAATAAAAGTCTAGAGTATGCTAATTGTTTATTACTAACTTTTTGCTAGCTTTGCTACCTTCATCAGAGCATTAAATCATTGCGGTACTTGTTAAAACGATTGTTAAAATAATTTATAACACATTCACGATGATTACATTGATGATTTGTTTTAGTAGGTAATGGGACGATTGGGCCTGGGAATATTATTGGGACCGTGGGAACTTTTTTATTTTATTGGTTGATAGTGGTTTATCAATCTTGCTGAAACATTTATGAACCGCTTCAATGTAATTTATTAGTTTAAAAACAGGTGGTTAAAGTGGTTTATCAAAGAAATAATAAAGTTCCCACAGTTCTTAAAACTTTTGCAGGCCATTTTTATTACCTACTTTTTTACTTATATTTACAACTAATGAATTTTTATTGTTTTTTGTGGGTAGGGAAAAATCTTTAAAAAACACTGCAAAACTTGTGCTGTTCAGTAGTGTCAGGTTTTTTGAAACCTCTCACCACTTTTTTTTTTAGAGGCGGTTTGCTTGACGGTTCTTGTACTGCGGGCCTGCTGGTTCTATGCGCTTCTGACGTCTTACGGCTTACGAAGCTTTGTTTCTTTTTCCTTGCGTTTTAGATAATAAGCTTTGAAAGCAGGTTTTGGTCGGCCTAGTTAATGTACTCTTTTTAGCGAGTTGATTTGCCATGAAGAATTTTTTTATCTTTTTTGGTATTCAGACCAGGGAAACTCTGTGGTTAATGCTTCCAGACTATTTATGCAGGCCATAACTAGTTTTTATTTTACTACTGGCGACGGCAATGCCTGTAATTTGAGTCCAATCATGTCTCTGGCGCAGCACTTGTTGGCAGAAATCCAAGGCATGTTTGCCCAGTGATAGTTTTTTTTTGCTTCCCCTGGTTTTTGTCTTTGTAGATTCTAGCTCAGGTGCCAATCTGGTCTTTGGCCCTATCTATATATGTACCAAATAGTTTGTTTAACTGTGCTTATGTATCATTTTGTTTGTTCATTTTTTCTTTGTGCAACATATTTGTTATACTAGGTCAGTGGGACCCGAGGTTTTCAATGTGTTCATTTATCTATAATTTGTACGTTGTTTGTAGTCTTGTTGTGAAGTGCTGTAGGCGTTGTTCTCATTGTTTCCATTATTAGCAGACATGCTAGTTTTTGAACTTTACCTAGTTTGTTGGACGAACTTTTGAGGATGGTTTTTTCCATATGAGCGTATATGTAACGATGGGTTTTACCATCATCGTATATAGCTATCTGCTTATATTAGATGAGTGTGGAAGTTTAGCCGTCAAGCGTGAGTCCCAAATACTTTACTTACTTTGTCATCGAGAGCGTAGCTCTATATATTTTCAGGTTTTTTATGTTAGTGTAGTTTTGCTTTGGTTTACTGATAGTTTTTTCTTTCTGGATTATGTTTCTACAGTGTTTATTGCACTCTATATCATGTTTGATACAGTTGCCCCAAACTTCTCTAAGATGGCAAGATTATTGGCGTAGACGTCCATGTCGTTGAGTATCTGTAGTAAGCTGTCCATGACTCTAAGGGTGAAAGTACATCTTATTGTAGGCACCTGCCAGCGACTTTGGTTTCTACAATCTTTTTATATACTCTTATGGTTACAGTCTGGTTTTTAAGAATAGGGCCAAGGAATTGACTTTTCTTTGCTTTCCGTTGCTTTTGCAATGCATTTGAACCCACTGTATTGCCGGTTTCAACTGTGGTTTTTGTGCTTATGTCATAACCCATCTTGGATCAGGCAAGTTCTTTAGGTTTTTTTTTTTTTGGTAAATGTACTAGTTTCTTTGTCTGTACACGTGTTTTTTAGGAAACCTTCCGTAAAGATGCATTTCTAGAATTGGGTCTGTTTTTTTTTATCTCATCAATCCTACCCAAAATGGAAGTTTGATGGCTTTTGCCTTAACTGAATTGAGGGAGCAATCGTAGCTAACGAAATACGCTTGAAGATCTACCTAATATTCTTTTTTGAAGTCTTCTTACTTTCTTTGCTCTTTTTTTCGACTTTGGCTTACTGCTGCTAGATAGGTTTTGTTTTGTGTCTCTTATCTACCAGGAGTTGCAGGTAGAGTAGTGTCTCTGTTGCATACTTGCAATATTACTTGATATGTTTTGCTTGTGCGTTTCTGCCGTCTTAGTTAGCTTAGTTGCTTGAGTTTTCTGAGCTTTCTTTAGTCTGCGGTGCTTACGCTTGGCCGACCCAAATGCATTGGCTTTACGGTTTTGCATTTGGCTTTGCTGGCCAAGTTTAACAAATTTGGAAAATGTAATTTTTACTACGGATTACTCCTAAGTCAAAAAAAAAAATTTGTTGGTGGTGAAGAAGAAGCAAAGCGGTAGATTGATCGACGCAACCGGAAATGAGATGTTATTCGAAAACGATTGCCCAGAACATCACAGCATAACACGGATACCGGACCTTATATTACGAAGAAAGAGGTTCAAAAAGCTATAGATACAGCGAAGCCTGGAAAGGCAGTAGGTCCAGATAAAATACTAGCAGAGATCCTTAAATTATTTAGCAAAGAAGGTATAAACACTCTTATTCGCCTATGCGGTGTATGATACGGGAGAAATACCCACAGATTGGCCTTATTTCACTATTCCAACCAGCAGCAAAACAATGCGAAGAATATCGGACCATAAGTATAATGGTCATACACTCATGGTATTTCTTAAAATTATTCATAATAAAATATACCATCAATGTGAACCACACATTGAGGAAACACAGTTTGGGTTTCGCAATGCCGTAGGTACCAGTGAAGCTTTTTTTTGCATTAAACGTTCTGATTCAGCGATGTAGAGATGTCAACTGTGATGTATACTTATGTTTTATTGACTTTAGCAAAGCTTTTAACAGGGTAAAACACGAAAAACTGATCAGGATACTTAGGAAAACGGGAGCTGACGACTCAAACATTTACATTATAGCAAAACTATACTGGCAACTAACAGCAGAAGTAAGAGTAGAAGACCATAAAACCAAGATACTAAAAATATGTAGAGGTGTGCGTTAGGGATGTGAGCTCTTGCCTATGCTTTTTAATATATACTCGAAAGAAATTTTTAAAGAAGCACTGGATGGAGTGGAGGAGGGAATCATAGTCAACGGTGAACTTCTCAATAACATCAAATATGCAGACGACTCCGTCATAATGGCCAGTAGTGCCGAAGGACTCCAACTTATAATGGAAAAGACCAAATCCACTAGCACGAAACACGGAATCTGTTTAAATATAAAAAAGACCAAATGCATGGTAGACACCAAAAACAATCTACCACCGGTAAACCTGACCCTCGAGAACATACCTATCAAACAAGTTGACAAATACCCATATCTAGGCACCTGCATAAACTAACAGTGGGACCATTCTAGAGAAGTAAAATGCAGAATCTAGAGAGTCTTGCTGCATTCACACAAATGAGTAAAATATTTACCAGTTCAGATCTGATCTGCAACTTAAAATCAGAATGATACTATGCTATGTTTTCTTTATTCTGCTGTACGGAGCAGAATCCTGGACACTAACGAAGGACTCGGAAAGCAGACTAGAAGCTTTTGAGTTGTGGACGAGTTGAGACGTATACTGAAGATTACATGGATGGATCGAGTGACGAATGAGGAAATTCTTTGGAGAGTTGGAAAGAAACTTTACATAATGATGATTGTGAAAGTTAGAAAACTAGAATACCTTGGACATATTATGAGACACAAAGAAAGGTATAGAATACTATACAACTTATTCTGGAAGGAAAATTGTTGAAAAAAAGAGGTCCAAGGGGGAGAAGCATATCCTGGCTTAAAAATTTGCGCTAGTGGTTTGGAGTGATTTCAATCTAACTGTTTAGAGATCCGTCGACAAGGTGAAGATAGCCGAAGGTGGTGGCTTATGGTTCAAGGTTTTAACTTTATGGTCGAAATTGCCTCTAGAAAATTTACATTTAGTATGACTAATAGTGCTACTAGATGACTTCTTATTAAAGTGCTAGCGGCTACTCCATTATGGTTTCGAATTTTTTTTTATTTACTCCAAGTCCGGGATTTTCTTTTTCCAAAAGTATTTTTTTTAGGCGGCAATCTATAGTAGTTCAAATTTACAAAATGCCAAAGTCATTGCCTACAACAGCAAGATCTATATGAGCATTTGAGTTTAGTTGCGGTGCAATAGTTGATGGTACACAAGCGTTAATGCTAATAAGTTGGTCTATCTATTTTGGCAGTACTAGCGGGCTCTTTTCTTACTTTAAGTTTTTGAGCACGACAAGGGCTTTTTGGCAAGGTAAAGAAGAAACATCTGTTGATTTGAGTGGTACTAATCAACTCTTCTACTACGATTTTGGGGTTTAGAGAGCACGACAAAGCGTAGGGAAATTGCTTGGTTTTAGCACTGAAAAACGAAATTAATGCAAGTTTAACTTAGTTGGGCGTGTGGTTTGGAATTGTGTTACCCATCCACCCGTCCGAGTGTATGTGCTCTATTTTTTTGATTACAAACAATTGGGTGGGTGGTCGGGAATTAAGTTTAAACTATTTGGGGATGTGGATTGGATTCGTGTTTCCCACCCACCCGTCCGGGTATTTGTGCTCTAATTTTATTATCACAAACAATTGGGTGGGTGTGCGGGAAGTAAGTTTAACTTATTTGGGCGTGTGATTTGGAATTGTGTTACCTACCAACCTGCTCAAGTGTTTGTGCTTAAATTTTTTGATCACAAACAATTGGGTGGGAAGGCGGAAACTAAGTTTAACTTAGTTTGGCGTGTGGTTTGGAATTGTTTTACCTACCCACCTTTCCAAGTGTTTGTGCTCTAATTTTAGAACACAAACATTTGGGTGGGTGGGCGGAAACTAAGTTTAACTTAGTTTGGCGTGTGGTGTGAATTGTTTTACCTACCCACCTGTCCAAGAGATTGTGCTCCAGTTTTTGATAACAAACAATTGGGTGGATGGGTGAGAACTAAGTTCAAACTATTTGGGAATGTGGTTTGGATTTGTGGTACCCACCCACCCGTTCGAGTGTTTATGCTCTAATATCTTGATCACAAACACTTGAGGAGATGGGCGGGAACTAAGTTTAACTCAGTTTTATTATCATAAACAATTGGGTGGGTATGCGGGAAGTAAGTTTAACTTATTTGGGCGTGTGATTTGAAATTGTGTTACTTACCAACCTGCCCAAGTGTTTGTGCTTTAATTTTTTTATCATAAACATTTGGGTGGGCGGGCGGGAACTAAGTTTTGGATTTGTGTTTTCTTTCTACCCACCCGAGTATTTGTGCTCTAATGTCTTGGTCATAAACACTTGGGTGGGCGGCCGGGAACAACTAAGTTTAACTTAGTTGGGCGTGAGATTTGGAATTGTGTTACCCACCCACTTGCCCGAGTGTTCGTGCTTTAATTTTTTGTTCAGAAACAGTTGGATGGGTGGGCAGGATCTAAGTTCAAACTATTTGGGCATGTGGTTTGGAATTGTGTTACCTACCCACCCGCCCGAGTGTTTGTGCTTAAATTTTTTTATCACAAACAGTTGGGTGGGTGGGCAGGAACTATGTTTAATATATTTTGCGTGTGGTTTGGAATTGTATACCTCACTCACCTGCCTTATGCCCGTATGACACTGATCTATAATTCTTTATTGAATTATATATATAAAAATATTTAAATCTTAAAAAGTCTGTAAAATGCACAAATAATCATCAATCTTATTGTAGATTGAAATTTTAAGAATATTTTTAGTTTTTCTTTACAATTAACACAAAAATGTACGAATTAACAGTTTTTTAAAAATAGTTAGGTTATATTATAAATGCTATTACTCACATGTTATGTGTTAATTGTAAAGAAAACCTAAAAATATTCTTAAAATTTTAATCTACAATAAGATTGATGATGTATTGTGCATTTTAAAAACTTTTTAAGATTTAAATATTTTTATATATATAATTCAAGATATAATTATTGACAGTGTAATACGGGCATTAGTGTTAGTGCACTAATTTTTTGATCACAAACATTTAGGTGGGTGGTCGGGAACTAAGTTTTTACTGTTTTGGCATGTGGTTTGGATTTGTGTTTCCTACCCACCCGTTTGAGTGTTTGCGCTCCAATATTTTAATCACAAACACTTGGGTGGGCGGGCGAGAACTAAGAAATCAACGCATGCACCAGTAAAATTCTGTTTGATGTTTTGTTTTGTGAGCTACAGGGTCCGGACTAAATTTTCTACTGTAGGTTGCTCCAAGCTTATTATTCTATGACCAGTTTTGGCCAACAAAGACTCATAATGTCAACACTAAAACAAAATTAAACTTTTTTTGAAACTGACAGGTTTAAGAGCTAAGAGGACCATTACTGGTGGTGGAAACGAAAACACCTTTTACAGTTACGTGGATCAGCAACGGCTTTTTCACCGTACCACACTAAATGAAGACTAGTGATAAAGCAGTAATAAAGTAAGTTAGTTTTTTGAGGAGAGGCATCTGTTTTTTAAATCTTCAGATGAATTGTCAAATGTCAGTTTGACAAAGCAACTATCTGTAGAAATTTTTTGAACTGACTATTTGACTGAAAACTCTAATCTTCACAAATTTGTTATACAACTGACAATATTAGAATACAATTATTTTTTATTTTACAATTTTGACATATCAACATGATTGTTGACAATTTTGCATTATAATATGTCAACTGTCAATTTGACAAAAAAACTGTCAACTCAACTGTCTCACAAATCTGTTATATATACTATCAACGGTCAATTATCTAACAAGTTTGTTACATGTTCTATCAGATGAACTGTTAATTTGACAAAGCAACTGTCAACTATTTTACAAATCTGGTATTTAAATTTGTCATATAAACTATCAACGCATATGTTAAATTTCTTATTCAACTTTTATCTTTTAATTTATTATTTTTCAAACACATATTTGGTGGGGACTTGCGCAAATATATTATATAAAATATCTGCGCAACAAAATAGTTAATTTCACTTGTGTTCGCTGCATAATAACCAACTAAAACCAGTACAGAATACAATTAAATGCGATATGAATCAAAACAAGTGTCCTGACGTAAAAATCATATTTATTTATATTATAATTATGAGAAAATAAAATAATATAAATAAAACAATATATAAATTAATTGCATCAGTATAAAAATTCATAATTTTAATTGTATTCGGAGTACCGTGAAATGTACTTTTATGTGTGATTAACGCCGGCGCGGTTATAAAAAATATGTTACCTGGCTTGTTGATTATTTTTTATATATATTTTTACGTAGCTGAACCGGCGAAATGAATATTTAACATGCACTACTGATCTGAATGCGATACGTCTTCCTAGCATACACTGTGTGTGTTGTATATATATTTTTTTATCTCTACCAGATGCGAGTTAGATTAGATTAAAAGTGTAAGATAACCGGCACGTCAGTAACATCAGATAAATAACAATGGCTCCACTGCAGGATATTTTATCTACGATCTCCTCATTTACTTCAAACTTCATTATGATAGAGAATCTACGCTTGTCTAAGAGTTTTTTTTTTAATTTTATTATGAATCATATAATATATAGAAAAATCAACCCCTTTTTTTAATCAAATATTAGTGCAAAAAAATGTGATTAATAACGTTAATTATAAATGTAGAAAGGCTGGTTATTTTAATAAATGACCTGTCATAAGGGCGAAATGACCGCGGCGTGTCATATAAATGTACCGGGAGGACACCCTTTTCTTACCCTCATTGATCAAAATGACCACCTCTTATCGGGCCACCGGGCATTAAGATATTCCCAAGCGAAACTACTACATTCGTCTCCGGTCACCACTAAATCGTTTTCGGTTTGATAAGAATACGCAAAATTCAATTTCCAACAAATAAGTCCATCTCTTATTCCATCCTTTTTTCAGAGAGATAATAATAATATATTGCTAGTCGATGACAAGAGGCATCAATTTGAGGATAAAATAATAAAGGAGAATTTATAGATATTTGTAATAAAATCATTAAGTTTAAAATGATTGATAAAATAATATTTAAATTTGCAAAAAAAAAATGCAAACTTAAAAATTACTGATGAAAGAATTTTACAATTAAGGCAATATGTTAGTATAGAGGGTCATTTTTTTATGAATTTAAATCAATTCTGTTAGGAGTTATGGGAGTTGGCATTCATCCTTCTTGTTCAAGATTGATTGGTGTGAGTCAGTTTAAATATTTATAACCTGATGATGGATTGTTATAATTTATGCAATATGTTATTATTTAGTTAAGGTATAGACGGTTAAATTTTTATAAATTTAAATAAATTCTCTTAGAAGTTATGGGAGTTGACATTAATCCTTCTTGTTCAAACTAGATTAGTGTGACCCAGTTTAAATATTCATAACTTTAAAATTACTGATGATGGGTTGTTACAATTTATGCAATATATAAGTATATAGCTCAGCTTTAAAGATTTAAATTTTTATAAATTTTAATTAACTCCCTCAGGAGTTATGGGAGTTGATATTAATCCTTTTTGTTCAAACTAGATTTGTGTGAGCCAGTTTAATAATTTATAACTTTAAAATTACTGATGATGGGTTGTTACAATTTATGCAATATATAAGTATATAGTTCAGCTTTAGAGGGTCAAATTTTTATGAATTTTATTAAACTCTCTTAGAAGTTGTGGGAGTTGGTAATAATCCTTCTTGTTCAAACTAGATTAGTGTGAGCCAGTTTAAATATTTATAACTTTAAAATTACTGATGATGGAGTATTTAAACAATATGTTATATATAGTTGAGGTACAGAGTGTTAAAGGATAATAATAAATATTTTACTTTTGTAATCAAAACAGTTTAACACAACAAACTTTATACCAATTAAGCGAGGAATTTGACAAAGTTTGTTTGTACATATCTTGGCGGAGATGTTAACAACCATCTTGGAAGACGCTTTCAAAACAGAGATCAACTTCAACGGCGAATACCTTTTAAACTTATGTTTTGCTGACATCATATTAAACGGGTTGGAGAAATTAAAAGTAATGGTACAAGAGTTAGACACAAGTCTAAAATTATGTCGAACAGACAAATAAACCTATACACAACTAGCAAAACCTTGGCCACTGCTTTTTTTTTGAAGAACCTTCAAGCAACGGAAATTAACAGAAGAAAAAGACTGGGATGGGCCACATTTAGCAAATTGTATTCAAAGCTGATTACCCGCAATACCATGCAAACAGAGTTTTTTATCAATGCATCTTGCCTACCCTCACCTACGGAGTAGTGACATGAACCTTAACCGTAGGCAACACGGAGACTATGCTTGATGAAAGTAACTAAAAGAGCAATGGAAAAGAACATGCGGGGCAAAACACTGGCAGGTAGGGAAACAAACACATGCTACAAGGGTTATTTTTTTTTTTGGTTAGGTGTCGGATTTACGTTCACAAGTTCACATGACTGCTGTAAGTTTGTCTTACTGTGACATGGCCTTCCTGAATTGTTGTATGCTAAACGGGTATATTTGCATAATGCACGATTGTGCCAACCTTATAGGTGTCGCCTAGAATTAGTGGAGATCTAGTTCCATTACAGACTGACGGACAGTGTCTGAAAATATTAGACATCTAGTTGTCTAATAGAGCTTTTGAAGTTATAATTAGCTTGGCAAAATTTTCATTACTTGCTTGTGATAAGCGGAGTAAAAGTTGATCTTTAGCTGAAAATAGTGGGGCGCTAGGCGTCGGTTTTGCTGCTTGTGTAAAGGATTTTTTCTTGAGGGCATTGAGAGCGCTCCGAGGAGGAGCTTGAGACTGCTTACGAGTTTTTAGATTTTGATAAAACAGGCAGCCCTTGTAACTTGCGATGTGCGGCCTAAAACACGCAACACATTTTGCTAAATGGTCGCTCTCTTTTGTGAGAGTACAACTGGCGCTTAGATAAGCTCCAGCACACTTGACACCAATATTGGATGCCCGTGCCCGTAGCGTTGGCGGTGACATTGTGCAATCTTGTTTGACCTCTACGGCTACACGAAGCCCGAGTAACATAATGAGAAATAGAATTTCTCTATTTTTTGCTCTTTGGGGAAGCTGGACATACACCATAGGGAACGGTTTTCCGTCCTTGTTCATGCGCCACATTTTCTAATTGGTAAGAGTGATGATGGATATTCTTCCTTGTGCAGTGATCTATTGCCGCTTTGAAATTGTTCTGCGGTTGGTGGTGCAGGCGTATGCCATTAACTACGTTTACTGCGCGGTTAATGGCGTATTCATTGACTTAAAAATTACCTTTAGCCTTAAGTACTCATTTTTGTTGTGGATGATAATTGGAGTAGGGCGGCTTGCGCTAGTTTTCTTCTATGTGGCACTGGCTGGGTAGAGTGGTCTAGCGAGCTGGAGACCTTTTGACCTTGGTGGTTAATTGCTTTGGTGGTGCTGAGGGCAATTGACGTGTTGAGGTGGCTAACGGCCTGTTAGAGCAAAATGGTTGAGTTGGCTCACCTGGTTTCTTCCTTAACTTCTTTAACTTTGCTTTTGCTTTTGTTCCTTCTATCAGGACAAATGCACCGTCTTGGGACGGATCGTTTTGGTGGAAATCGGCTTTGCTGATGTGAGTTGTTTCCATCTCCTCGGTGGAGATGGAATTGCGCGGTCCGGCGGAAGGTCTATTGAGTTGACCGTGCAGGTTTTTATTGCGGTCTCTATGGTGGTAAGCGAGCCCGATGCTGCTAGTGTAGCTGGGAGCTGGATGGGCAGCTCGGTGATAGCGGACTTGATGGAGGTTTCTATCTTGCTAATGGCGGTATTTGCCTCCTTACCATCACGACGGATTGATTTGACCTGGGCGTCCTGTTTGCTGATCTTTTTTGTTTGGCAATCTATCAATGCCATAAGGTGGGATTCCAGGACGTAGATTTTCTTTTCTTGAGAAAGCGGTAAAAGATGTGGCACAACGGATAATCAAACTTAAGTGGCACTAGGCGGGTCATGTAATAAAAGCAAAAGACGAAAGGTGGACTAAGAGCAACAACATGAAGACCTAGGAATGAAGCAAAACGAACCGTTGGCAGACCAAAGATGCTGTGGAGAGACGACATTATTAAACATGCAAGTGCACAATGGACACGGCAGTTAGAAGAGAGAGAAATTTGAAGTCCTATGTCTAAAGATGGAATAATTAAAAAATCTGATCAAGAAAAAGAAGATTCAATTTTAACTGAGTTAATGTCTTAAGTAACTTTGGAGTATACCAAGTAACTACATGAGCTATTTTGCCACTTCTATCGAGAATTCTACATAGTGAGGCATAATTAAACTACCAAACATTCAGAGCTGATTTTTTAGGTTAAAATAAGACTTTTTTGCTTATAAATTTATTTTCAAAAATGCACTCTTTTTGAGCTAGAGCAAAAAGAAAAAAATACGAAAAATACATTGCAATTATTACAAAAATTATAAATTTTGAAAATTCACAAAAACTGTTCAAAATAATTGCTATCATTTTTAATGCAAAGTTCACTGAAGCGCAGCTGCACGGCACTCTACTGGTGTGCATGAACATCGCTTCTCGGAGTGCAGATTTGTTGATGACGGACTCCACATAAATTATTTCTTTTGTTTTGCTCCATACAAAAAAGTGTAAAGGAGTAATGTCCGGAAAACGTAGAGTCCAAGGGCGGGGGCAGTCTTAAAAAATGTTGTGCAACTATTGCTGGACTGGTAGAGTGTAGTGCGTTGTAGTCTGTATAGACAAAATTCTTTAGTGCACTGAAATACTATTACCAATTGTGAAAGAAGAGCTTATCCAACTTTCAAAATATGTAAAGTGGACAGTTCAGTCAACAAAGAACATTTTGCAAACGATTTGGACACAAACAAGTAAATTTCCATAAAGGCAAAAAGGTTTTATCTTTGAGCTTTTTGGTCTTACCGTAACGATGCAGACAAAACGTTGCTCTGGCAAAATTTTTCAGTGCTACAAACGCAATTGCTTCAGGCATATTGCATTAAGGTACTTTGGTGACCCGACATTTTAAGTCTACGAAGACTACAAAAAAAATTTGCCACGAAATACCATGGTATTAATATGTGAAAACAAAAAAAGTTTAACCGACTTCAACTAAGTGTAAAATGGTCACTTTAGTCAACAAAGTAAACTATTTTGTAAGGTTGAACAAAAGTGTCTTCGTCACCATACACGGAGTAAGAAAAAAAAACATCGACTGTGGTACTTTGACGTCTATTTTATTTGAGAAACGTTTGCAGAGAACCTCAAGTAAAAACTAGGTTTTAGGTGTTGCAACATTCCTAAAATTCTACTTCAGCTAACTTTGATAAATAGCTTTGCTGATCCAATGCTTTGGTTTTTTGGAAGATTTTTAACTAGACCCAAACATTTTGCCAGAAACAGTTTTAGATGAAAAAAACCTAAAAGTCTACAGAGCAGTGAAATATCTTAGTAGCAAAATGTGAAAAAATAACTCAACTAACTTCTACAACATGTAAATTATCCACTTCAGTCAACAAAGCAAGCCTGTGCAAATACGGAACTTTGGGCATCGGACGCAATATTTTTAGGAATCAACCCCAAATGTTCTTAAGAGTTCATCTTAAACCTTGCATCCTAGTTTGTGGTATTTTGATATCTATTGCAACTGAGTTACTTTTCAACAAATCTTAAATAAAAACCAACTTTAAGGAAGGCTTATTGCACCTAAAAAACTGCTTATTGGTTTTGATTATTGCACAATTTTATTCAAATGTACGGAATGAGGGTTTTTGTGTTCACATATGAGTTATGATGATTAAAGATACCAGCGCTGGTGTAAGTTGCTTTATTGGTCTAAATGGCTATGCGAGGGAAAAATCATTAGTTGTTGTTTGCTGCAAGAGCCATTTGTAATTTTTTTTGCTGCAAGTCATTAAGTGTAAACATTCAAAACTTTTTGCAGATGATCTGTTCTGTTTTTTTTTTATTCTGAAAAGGTGCAAAATTTTTTTTTTTCTGACTGCAATGAAGTTGATCCTGATTCTTTTAGGCGTTGATAAGTATTGTAGAACAATGATCTGTTAGACAATTTTTCTATTGGGAATCTACGGGCGTACTCAACTACAGCAGCGCTGTAAATTAACTTTAGAGCATATACACTTATAGACACGTTTTTTGCCGACGTCGTGAAGCTAACATAAGCGATCAATGTGACGTCAGTTGTGGGCAAGAACGCGCATATAAGAGATTTAGTGTTTGTATTGTTTTTGCAACTGTAATGAAGTTGATCCTGTCTCTCTTAGACGTTGAAAAATATTGTGGAACACTGATCTGTTAGACAATCTCTCTGTCGGGATTTTACGGGCGTAGTTAATTAACTTCAGCAGTTTTGTAAATTACTTTAAACTATATACATTTATAGATACGTTTTTTGCTGGCGTGGTGAAGCTAACATAAGCGATCTTTGTGACATCAGGTGTGGGCAAAAACGCGCATTTAAGAGATTTGGTGTTTGTATTGTTTTTGCAACTGTAATGAAGTTGATCCTGTCTCTCTTAGACGTTGAAAAATATTGTGGAACACTGATCTGTTAGACAATCTCTCTGTCGGGATTTTACGGGCGTAGTTAATTAACTTCAGCAGTTTTGTAAATTACTTTAAACTATATACATTTATAGATACGTTTTATGCTGGCGTGGTGAAGCTAACATAAGCGATCTTTGTGACGTCAGGTGTGGGCAAGAACGCGCATTTAAGAGATTTGGTGTTTGTATTGTTTTTGCAACTGTAATGAAGTTGATCCTGTCTCTCTTAGACGTTGAAAAATATTGTGGAACACTGATCTGTTAGACAATCTCTCTGTCGGGATTTTACGGGCGTAGTTAATTAACTTCAGCAGTTTTGTAAATTACTTTAAACTATATACATTTATAGATACGTTTTATGCTGGCGTGGTGAAGCTATCACAAGCCATCCGTGTGGCGTCAGTTGTGGGCAACAACGCGCATATAAATGATTTGGTATTTGTATGTTTACTACAATGTATTATGTGTTAACAAATTTAAAAAAAAATATTTTGACAGTTAAGCTGTGGTGAGCGGGTGGTTTGCTTGGTATTTTTGTCCGTTTAAGTGTTTGTGATTAAGAGATTGGATATTTCATTAATATTTGCTGTTCTTGCAGCTTTGATATACGACAAAATAAATGTCAATTGTTATATAACTTAATGAGAGTTGTCTGACAAATAATTTTATTGTTGTAGTATAAACACTTAAGCGAGTAGGTGATTTATGATTGTAAGCAAATGGTTTACTTTGATGTTTTTTGCCCACTTGCTCAAGTGTTTGTGATCAAGAAATTAGATATTTTATTTGCTTTTGGTCTTTCTGCAGCTAAAAGATTTAAAAGCCTTTACAGACGGTTTGCAAGTCCCCAAACGTCTGTGTATCGTAATCCGTGCAAGTTTGTCAATCGCCTACTTGATATGCGTACGTCCTTCAACGTATTTTTTAAGAACGTAATGAGGTGTTGGCCTCAACAAGTGGCTTTTGAGAATGACTAGCGCATGGACATACTTTTTGGTTTTTTTCTCTGCGTTGGTCTTGCTGTTAATTTGTCTTTGTCATTGTCACTAATGTGGAATTAGTTTGAGATGGGTTGGTTTGCTGCAACACATGCTGTCCCTGGCACATCTCTACAATGACATTCATCTCTTTTTTCTTCTATTTTTGCTTTGTTTAGCTTAGATATTTGCTTTGTCCTTAGGTATTTTTTTAGTTTTTTTATATTTTTATTAACTTCTTTCTTGTCGTATTCTTTTTTTTTATAAATATTTTGTGTAGCTCCATTAAATGCCCCTTTTGGTAGTCTTAGATTTGCCAGTTTTACCTTCTAGTGAGATTCTAGAATCTCCATTTGGAATCAGTTCTTTGTGTCCCCTGGTTGGCACATATACTCCGACTATTTCGAAAGTTGCATTGTCTGTCTATCAACTTTGAGATGGCGTACTTGCCGTATGGACATTGCTTAGTCAATTCATTCAGTTTGCTTTCGTTGAGCTTTTCTGTTATTTTTCTTTTTATTTCTGCAATTTTGTTTGGTACTATTTTTCAATAAATGTTTTTCTCTTGTCTTTCCTTTCACCGTCCATTTTTTGGTAGGCATAATTGTCTTAACTTTCTTGGTTTTTTTGTTTCTATTTAACTTCTTGCTCCTCTTTTCTTTGTCTTCTGTGGCTTTTGATGTGTGTGTTTTCTTCTATTTTGGTTTATTTAAATCTTAAAGTTTCAAACTCTTTTATCTTTTTCTTCAGTACTGTCGTTGCATAGTTAGTTTCTTAGTGTTTTCCATTTGTTTTTATTACTCAGGCATATATTGATGATTGTGGATTTGTTGATTTTGTTTTGCAATACCTTTTCTAACTTTTTTCTATCTTTCTCTCATGCTTTGCACTCTACTAGCGTATGTTCTGCGTCTTCATGCGTGTATCCTTGACAGAATGAACATCTTTTTTCATTTAAATTTTTTTTAATACTTCAAAGGCTTTATGTTCGGTGAGTAGTTGTATTGTATAGTAACACGTCGCTGGTTTATTCTCTACTCATTGTTGGCATTGTCAGTATATTTTTATAAACAAACTACGTTGTACAATGAGTGATAAAGAGGAAATTAAATTATAGCTAAGTGTTTTTCAGTATTTTGAAGTTTCCACGCCTTTTGTCGACGCGGTGAAGCTAACATATTCGGAGCGTGTCACGTCAGTTGTGGGCACGAACGCGCAAAAAATTTGGTGTTACTATATTTACTATGTTAACAAATAAAAGTTTTTTAAAATAATTTCGACAATTAAACTTTTAAAATGATTAAAACCCAGTTTTGACAGTTGTGTTCTTTGAATATTTGGAAAGTTGGATAAAAGTTTTATGGAGTTTAAGTATTTTCAAGTTTAAATAATTGTTGATGGTATTGTAATAGTTAATCTGTTCAAATGCAGAAAATATGGTTTTGGAGCTAATTTTTTTTAAATATTTTGAAAGTTACAAAAGTTGGAAAAAAGTTATAAAATATTTTTTCAAATGAATTAAAAGGTGTTTTGCTGTTAGATCTGTCAATTAACTATGTTTTTGAGCAAATGTTTTCAAATATTTTGACAGTTAGAGAGAAAGTAAGCAATTAAATTTACTAAAAAATTACTAAAAAAATATTTTTGAATATTTTGACGGTAAAACTGTCAAAAATGCTGAAAACTCAATTTTGAAGCTAATTTTTTTAAACTGTTTTATTAAACTATTTTAAGAGTTGCAAAGTTAGACAAAGTTGTGTAGAATAAAAAAGTTGTTTAAAAGTTGTGTTATTTGACTAATTTATAGGCCACAATGTGTGATGACGTCAACTGTGGGCTTTATCGTTGCTATGTTGGTTTCACCGCAAGACAAGCGAGAAATATCACAAGGCGTAGTGGGCATGATTGATTACCCTGTATATTTCTACAGCATTAATGAATCTAATCTGTTATTTTTGTCTATAAAATTGTGATATATACGACAAAATTGGTCTAATCCGGCTATAACCTAACCTAACCTAACTCCGGCAATAAAATAAAATAAAACAGCGGTTTATGTTCATAAATTTTGCCAAATATTTTTACAGAAATTACAAGGTCAATATTTGGATCAATTAATTCTTAAATCAGATTTTTCAAATTAAGTATGAAAAAAAATGCGTGTCTATATATAGTTAGCATGCGTCCTTGCGATTAAATGCATGCTGATGTTTGTTTTAATAAAATTGAATCATCCTCAATGTTATGATAATTCGTTATGCACGTTTTAATTAATGCGTTATTAATAAATGATAATTGCTTGCCGGTGTAGCGTAGCTAGCGAGAGACCTGGCCTAGCTAGCCTCGGGAAAATTTATAATTATTTAATTATCTACGTGCTATAAATTTTATTATTACTAATGCTATCTGCGGACGATCTTAATTTAAAATGTAAATACAATATCAACACGCCACCATAAAGATGTTATCGTGCTGCCATTTGGAACGAGAGAAAAAAATAATAATTACCGGTGTGACTCTCTGTGCGCGCGAGTGAGCGCTCTTTTAAATCTATTGGCAACACTGTCAACTCAAATCCGGTACATAACTATTATTCGGTGATTACTTATTTTATCTCCATTTATCTAATCTTAAGTTTGCTTTAGTCTATCAGGAAGTGATGTTTGCTTAATAACTCTCTGAAATTTATTATGTGCCGTTATATTTTAGATTAGTTTATATAAAAAATTATATCATATTTTATTTCAAGGCCGGATGTTTTTATTATTTTATCATTATTATAACTGCAAAGCTCATTAGTAGAATTATAATAATAGGCAGTTTAGGTAAATTTTTTTGTTATTAAATTTTGTCATGGCAAGTTTTTAATTTTCCATGGTTAGATTTTCATATTTCATGGCCGGATTTTATTTTATGTTTAATGGCCGGATTAAAATTTAAATAGAAATTTATTATAGCTTAGCCGGATTTTATTTTAAAGCCTAATTTTTACATAAACAAACCATAAGGTACCGGATTTTATTATATTATGGACGGATTTTTGTATCTTTTAGCGGATATGAGCTTTATTTCTTATTTTAAAGCAGGATATTATTTTAAAGCTTTGAAGTTTTTTTTATAGTTTTATTTTGTTATTTAATATCGGATTTGGGCTTTTACATTTTATACTGTGATTTAAAATCATATTTATTGATGTACTTGTATAAAAAAGAAGAATTCAGAACGATCAATGGTTTAATTTGAATTTTTATAGAAAAAACCATTTTTTGATATTCAAACATTTGCCACAAAAAAAAATACATTATTGTAAACTTCTAATAAGATTTCCAGCGGTTATTGTAACAGAATTCACTTTTTATCTTTAATTACTATTGATTGAGTAATGATTTTGAAAATATATCTGACCCACTTATCTGATCTAATTATGTTTTGATTTTGATGACAATCTAATCAGATAACATTTCTGTACTATTAAACTTCCTGATAATTAATTTTTTTATGTAATTTTGAAGAGCACCAACATATTTTTTTATATCTACACACACAAAACTATAAATAATCGCAATAGTAGCATAGAGCGGTTATTGTTACATCTCAACGTCCTTATCAGTTATCTAACGTGCTATCGAACTCGGCGGTGTATCCAGTTCCTGAGATAACGTGGAATAGGTATAAGATACTTAGATATACACACTAGCCTTCAGTTGTTAACGCGACGTACATGTAATTTGTATAAATGCAATAATTTGTGTGTAAAAAAAATGGTTCTCGAATGGAACGGAGGCGTGGGGTCCCATTTCCCCAGTAAAGTCTTGCTGAGACGCTACTATTCCACAATCGCCAACAGATTCGGTAAGTTGGAATGAATTGTTATCAGTTCAATGTGATAATTCAATGTTGTTGCGAATTAAATGGTGATTTAGTGCTGATTTGAATAAAATTGAAAAAGTAGGAGGGTGTTATCTATCCGTGGCGTAATCGGAATTACATGAAGAAGCCCCGAGACCACAATGATTTATTATTTTTATCTTTGCCGCGGCGGGCGGGGTGAGAGAAAAAAGCGCTCCAGCCAGATTACCACCTGGGCCCTAATGATCCACCATTAGCAAGATACTGGTGCACATACACACACACATACACACAGAGTATGTGTTAATTGCGATTTAATTTTTGTAGGAATGATAAGCGGGTGATCTTGATAAGAGACATATATCACATCACAATGGCAACGGCAAAAATGATTATGAGAGATGTTCCTTCCTATATCGCGCTTCTCGGTTGCGGTAATGTGAATCACGCCCTGCCGGTTCTTACAGTGTGGTGCCGCTTCTGATTTATGCCCTTGCACTACAAATACGGTTCGATGTGTATAAATCTTGCCTCCGCCACTACAGTTGTAATGTATATTAGATGTGTATTAGTAATGGGACCCCATTTACCATTCCCCGTAACATCCAATGAACTTTGCTTTAATGCCCACCCCCTCCAGTGACAACGATTAGAATTACGAGCTGGATGGTAAACGCGGGGTGGGAATCAATTTAAAATTCATCATAAACACGTCTACAAGCGCATATTTTTATATTCTCTGTTAGCGGATGGCATTAGTGAACACATTATGAACTATTTTTTTATAGTTTTAGTAGTATCAAAATCTAAGAAATTTAGTGCATCTTAAGAAATCAATATGAAGTCAACGTTAAATACGTTTGTGCAGTACTTGATGAGTTTTGAGATATTAATTTTAACTTTAGAAAGTTAGACATGAGTCCAAGTTATGACGGTTAGTATAATTTGAAACAGTTAAGTCAGTACCAAAACTGAGAAGAAAAGTGTTTGTTCTGGGATTATTTTAGAATGCTCTAAAAGAAAACAAATATATGCTATTGAATCGTTAATTGAGAGAATAGTTGTATTTTCAACAACGCTACCAGAGCGTCGATCCGAAGTGTCGCGCCGGAGCGTAGGTTTGAGCCTTAGATCATATACTATTATAGTGAAGCCAACATAACATTTTATGCCCACGACTGACGTCACGCGTGTGTTGTAGGCTTAACTCTATTAGTAGATAGTTGTTTAAACTCATTTTAAACTCACATTTATTAGTGAACATATTTCTTTAATCAATAATTTAATATTAAGAGTATTTATTGTCAATTATCAATTTTTTTATTTTATAGATATTTTGGTAGATTAAATGCGTAAAAATGTGCTATCATACAGGTGTTCAACACAAAACTTTTTGCTATATGCGCGTTTTTGTCCACAACTGACGTCACATGTACCGATCATGTAGGCTTTACCACGTCGGTTTGAGAGTACACGTTTGGCGCGTGATACAAAATATTAACAGGAGCCGCACGGGAAGCATATGCTAAAAATTACATACAAATTTGACATGCAGATTTGAAGCGTAGGAAAAAATGTCAAAAAAGTGTTCTTGTAAATGCACTTAATGAAGGCTTTGTAGACATTGACCCACGTTCTCATATTATATGTATTTATTGTTACATGGATACAGATACTAACCATATACTAGATTAATAAATGCTATAATTGCTTAAAAATGTTCTGCCGGAGCTGGTGAACGGACTTTAGAGAATGATGCGTCAAGATTTGCGTTACTCAACTAAGTCATTCTTTGGGTAAATTTGTGGCTTATCTTTGGCCTTGTTGAATTTTACTTGAAATCTTACGATAAGAGCAAATATCCAGGAGTTACTTAGTTTTAAATCAATAATCACAAACATCTTTTGTTCTACAAACACGGATTCTGTTTCATCTGGCCAATCAGTTAATTTATTCTAAATTTTGGAAATATTCTGTGGATAACAATATTTTTATTGTACTTTCCAAGCGTATTTAGCATAGAAAAGTTGCTAAAATGTTGAGAATTTGCAAGTAGAATTGTATATTTTTTGGAAGTTGCTCAATTGTTGCTGGCAGTATAGGCGCACGACATTCATGCGCAGTTTTTTGCATTAAATGCGCAAAAGAATTTCAAAGCTTTGACTGCGTACATACAAAGCAGTCAATCCATGTAGTACAGCGCTTTATGCAATTGACTGCACACCACAAGCTGTAAGGGCTGCACAGCTTATCTCAAGCTAAAGGTTAGCAACAGTTTTAATAAAGTCCGGCTTAAAGCACTTCTGCTTTCTAATAGCAGATTTGAGCTCTATCTCAGAGCACACAAAAATCTTGCTAGGTAAAACTACTGGCAAGCTTTTGCGGGAAACGCAAAAACAAACAACAACAAAACAAAGAACTATTTCTTTGGCACAATTGAGCGATGTAAATGTCATACTAAACAACAAAGAGTAAGAAGTTACCAATACTTAGGGTTACAAATTGAAGATAACAATGATCAAACTACAGAAGTTAACAGACCAATAGAAATAGTTAGAGCTACTTTTGTCAAAATGAAGAAATGAAAAAACTTTTTATAAATAGAAACCTTGGCGTAACCTTGAAAGTTTATATAATGCGTTGCTATGTTTTCTCAACGCTAATGTACGAGATGGAAACATGGACGTTGAAGAAAAATTAAGTTTGAGATGTGGATTTATTGCCGCATACTAAAGATACTCTGGACAGACCTAGTAACCAATGAAAAAGTCATGCGAAGAATCCATAAAGAAAAAAAACGGATCTTTACAATTTAAAAACAAAAGTTAAAGTATCTGGGACACATTGCGCGTGGAGAGAGATACTTGATTTTACAACTTATTATGCAAAGAAAAAAATCCGTAGAGCGTTGTGGAACTTTATGGTTGAAAAACTTACGTGAGTGGTACGGTCAAACATCGATCCAACTATTTAGAGCTGCAGCGTCGAAGATCAGAATGATGATTGCCAACTTTCAATATGAGACGGCACAACAAGAAAAAGAAGGATTTAAGTATCTAAAACAAAACATAGATCTTCTGAAGACAATGCAATTTTTGAAAATATACTATTATTTGTAGCTTTAAGTGGGTTTTTGGATATATACCGTTTTACATTCCAAGTTGACTTGCTTTACAATCTGAGTTGATTTCTACACAGGTGAACCTAAAATAATAACAAACAGTCAACCAGTCACAACTTTGTGTTACTTCCTTTTTCTGTAGTTTTTAGATGTTTACTGCTGGACGTAGGCCTCCTTTAATTTATTTTTTATCTGTTTTTCTTTTGCTATTTCTATCCTGCGATCTCTTTAAAGTTCTCAACTCTTTTGGAACCTGCCGATTGTTTTTGTAGTTCTTGGTTTCCAGTGTATTAATCTGTTGGTTTATTTTTTGATATCTTTCTTGGCTACGTGCACTACTCAGCTCCATTTTAACTCTGCTATTTGTTTTATCCCGATTTTTACTTTAGTTTAACGTCTAATTTCCTGTTTGTAATTTTACCTAAAGCCTAGTACACACTAGTAGACATGTTGCGCGGCTTTGGTCTTTGAGACGAGTTTTAGGTTGTCTACGGAGACATGTCTATAGACCAATCTTCGGGCCTGTTGCGAGGTCTAAAGTTTCCTGATTAGAATGGTAGACCACATGCAACATTTTCATAGTGTGGACGTCACTTGGCGTCTACAGGCGGAGATACGTCTCAGTCTGTCTTCAGCTACCGAGTGGTATGGTTTGGAGGCTTTTACAGTAACTTTCTAAAGTATTACAGTTTTTTTTGAAAACATGTGGTCTAACGAGAAAGTTTTTAAACTAATTGAAGATCACCATGCGTCTGTTTGTGGGATGTTACGAATTCCGACTACAAAAACTTGATATTCTGAAGGTGTACTTGAGGCTCGTGAATGAGTCTCTACTTGCTAGGAAACGAAATTACCAGTCGAAGAGATTATTATCTCTCCAATCATCAGAAGCAAATCTTTAAAATCAGAAGGCGTCAGTCGGGTGAAATTCCGAAAATTAATGGCTGGAAAACTAGTTTTAGTTTATTTAATAGTACATTACCTAACCTAAGTCCTTCTA
The DNA here is from genome assembly GCA_963932245.1 of Tachinus rufipes. Taxonomy (NCBI): domain Eukaryota; kingdom Metazoa; phylum Arthropoda; class Insecta; order Coleoptera; family Staphylinidae; genus Tachinus; species Tachinus rufipes. The sequence continues at coordinate 21,729,346 of OZ010741.1, forward strand.
CTGGTACTTTGCGCGTCTATTAACTTTTATGTTTTTGCGTTCTTTCACTTGTAGTTAGCACTAAGCAGGAACTCATTCCACACAAAACAATGTCTTCCATGGTAGACTGCAAAGATGAGACTGAAAAATTCACATTGTAGTGCAAGATAAAGAAGTGTGTACTAGCTTTAATGTCGAGTATTGTCCGTTTAATTGCTCTCTGGAAAGTTTGATTGCATTTTTTACCGTCTATGCCATAGCTTCCAGTTTGTATGTTGTGACTGGCAGTATGCAGGAATCGCCGGTTGAAGTGTCTTGAGTTTATAAGTATATGCCTTAGTTTGCTAAATGTTACCCAGTTTTGTGTTTTTTTTTTCTTAGTGTAATTTTGTGCTCGAAGTACGTATATTTTTGTTGACGTTTTTGATGTTATTGGCGTCTATTTGGTATGGTTGTTGTTTTTTTTATGTTCAAGATCATGAACAATAATGATACAGAAAAAAACATTCTTCTAGGTAACCTCTGATATTGTTAAAAAGTTGACCAGCAGAAAAAAAAAGAAACATACAAATTACATTTTATCCGGATGTTTTAAGCCACACAAACCTAGCTTGAAGAAAATTAAACCAATTGCCATTTAATAAAATAAATGAACCAAAGGAGATGGCAAAATTGACGTAAATTAGAAATCATTTGCAGACTGGTAATATGTGCAGTCGTATAATGAAAGTTGCTATGTCAAAAAAGCAAACTAATTGGGTACAATACCAACAGTTTGTTATCAATGATCTTGACCCATTATCTACAATTTCTATATAACAAAATTGACGATGCTAAACAAAAGCTCACTAATACAATTCAAGAAGTTCAAAACAAGTCGACTACCATAATTGACATTAAGAACTAGGATCTGTTGGGATTGCATTAAACGACTCATAAAGGAAAAAAAACCAAAGCACAAGCCAAGGCTATAGACTAGTTTTTAGAAATGCAATGTAGTCTTTCTTTGACATATTGGACGTCGAAAAAATCAAAGACAACAAAAGTATATTAGAATATTATCTTGACTACATTGATGACACAATTCCTTTATTCCTCAGGTTTTACACCGACATCAAGAATCTTTTGAAAAAAGCCGTTCTTGGTCTAACTAATATAATAAATGGAATACTGAGAACATGACATTTTCCCGATGAATGGAAGCACGCTAGTGATTGTATTCTCTAAACCTCTGAAATCAAGAAACATTTCACAAAATTACAGACCCATCAGTCTGCTCTATACATTGAGCAAAATAACTGAAAAATACTCAAGCATATTAACGTCTGCATCACTAACAATCAAGTTACAACGAATCATCAATATGGTTTCAGGAAGTATCATTCTTTAACACACCAACTAGCGCGAGTAACGGAAAGAAGAAATCAACTATATTTTTTGAAGTGATAAGGTCCGATAGTCAAACTGTTCAACTTCCCACACCATCTGGACATACTAATTATAGACTTTCTGACTTGAAAAACTTTTCTGAAGTCTGAATAAACAATACACTGTTTATCACAAAACACATAACAGCTGATGTTCTTCAAGGATCGGTCCTATTGCCTGTACATCTACGTACGTTATTAATGTAAATTAATATGTACTGCTTAACAGAACCTCTTTTTAAAGGAATACTTTTAATACAACAAATTTATCATCAATAAGCTTTGGTTTTGTACGGATAATTTGCAAAATGTACCTGTGTAAGAAACGTAGAGCATTGTTATTTTTTCAAGATTTAGACAGTGACGCAAATTGTATGTTTGAACAACAAAAGGTGCTCAAAACGGCGGGTTTGGATTAACCATTTTTTAGTTTGTTGATTGTTTTTTGTTGCATTGGTTTTCGTCGATCTAAAAATTCTGTTATTTAGCGACTAAAATTTTGATGATTCTATCCTCAAAATAGTGAATTAATTAAATTAAGTTTAGTTGCAACGTTATTTCAAGTTTTTTTTGTGTTGGTTAATTACACTATCTGCTATGTAATAAACAATTTTTTTTTTGGTCTCACTCAATTATTGGCTTTTTGGAGTGGTTTAATTTGAATTATTATTGGTGATGATAAACATTGTTTTTATTTATTTTGATAATTAATTTTGAGTTTAATCAGTGTGGCATTACTTTATTGTTTTGGCAAACACCGGTGTCGCTGAAAATACACCCGATCGCGGAGGACCGTTTAAATCAATTTATTAAAATTGACCGTTTTGACCATTGGATTTGTAAAAATACTTTTTACCACTTATAGTGACTCATTTTACATCTATAACAGCATAGACAAGATTAATCTAAGAGTGTTATCTAGTATTAAATCTAAAATTTGTTGCAGAATAAACATTGTGGCATGTTCTGGAGAAATTTTGCCATCAACAGTCTTAAATTCAACGGTGAGATAGCTCAGTTATAGAGCGATGGCGTAGCACGCTGACAGTCCGGGATTTGATTCCCAAAATATGAAATGATAACTTGCATTTTATCTACTGGGGTGATTTGGAAGTCACCTAATAAGCCTATCAAATCCCTTCAAACAAGTTCTTGCGACTTTTGAGGCGATGTAAAAAGCTGTAAAACGCACAATAAAGACATAAATCACATCTGAAGAACTTGTAGAAGCTCTTCACAACAAAGAAAACAAAAATGACAAATATTGAAACTAGGTAAACTGTTAAAATGAAAGTTGAAGAAAATTAAGCAGATTTGAATAGCGAACTACCTATACGCACAATGCCATTTAATAAGACGTTATGCGTCAACTGTAAAGACAATCATACTGTTTTTTACAAAGTATTTTTTTTTCCTAGGAGGTGGAAAATCTTTTATAAGACATCCCGAGTGGTAGTGTTAGATTCTTACTGACTAACAACGTCTTCTTTTTTTTTTGCACCTCGGAATTGCATTCAAGTATTACGTCTAACATCACACTTTTTTTTTCTTGTGGTTCTGGTTGTTTGCCCAAGTTTAGGGGCGCACATATACATATTTTTGCAAAACATATATATCAACTGCATTTACATTTACATAAAACATTAACGAGTAGCTACGGCCCTACCATCCTGCCCGCTTTATTCACACCACACCATGGAGCTAACTCCCTTCCTTTTTCCTCTTTCATACGTAGCATTATGATGGCCCCAATGTCCCAATTGGATAGCGAAGACAGCAATACTACTACTATGTTATCCGGGTTCAAGCTTTCTCCTATTAGTTTCAGTCTTGCTCTTTCACGCGTCTCACGTCTGCGATGAATCGTCTGCCGTTTGCTACCACCCCCACTTGACACGTATTCTTCTCAACTCTTCTGCCATTCCCTCCACGTCCATTCTTTTGCTTTACACTTAGTAAGGCGACCCTCCTAGACCGCCGTCTTTACTTGCACCACAAGATCTAACGGTTTTGTGCCTGCCACAACTAGAAGGCTCGCCGTCGGCCCTGTCCTGTATGCACTGCAGACTTTCTGGCAACACCTCCTCTGAGTCCGCAGAACTAATTCCATGTGACTTCCATTGTTGCACACGGCATTCCCTCATATTTTGGCATCTAAGAGCACTACGGAGGAGACTACCAAGTTAATCAGGCGCCTGGTGGAAGATCTCGCTACCTCCAGGTTTGGCATTAGCCCTGCTAAGGACCGAGCCGCCTTCTCCGCTTTCTCACACACTTCTCTTACTTGCATACTCCACTCTAAGTTTGTGCTTAACGTAACCCCCAAGTATTTTACGCGTCTTTTGGACCTGACGGTAATTTCACTCTTCTTTGGCAGGAGAGCACCACAAGTTTTGTCTTTTCTGGGGCCAATTGTAACCCCCAGCTCAACGATTTTCCACTCTATGAGGGCAAAAACGCAGTTTCCTGTCTCCTCCAGATTTTTCTAGAGCGCCTTGTAACGATGACGGCCAGGTCGTAGGCATAAGCCACCCTTTCTATCTTTAGAGGCAGCTCTAAGCTTACCACGTCGTTTTTTACAAAGCTAACCTAACCTAATCTACCAAGTACTACACAAGCAAGAAACCAGTTAAGCCACGTCCACGACTAACAGTTTATGCAATCTAACAAACAAACAACAAGAAGAAACTACTATTAGGAAGAAAGCATGCTTAAAATATAAACTATGAAACGCCTTACAAAACAATAACAACGATTTGCTAACACTAGAGGCAGAACGCTTTTTTCAATTACAAAATATCTATTTATCTGCACAGTACATAGAGAAAACGGACTTGTTCTACACCACTGAAGAAAAAGCTACTGCAATGGTGCTGAAAACGTAAAACGTAGTCTTCTCTAGGGTACGATACTACTGTATTTGCATCAAAGCGCCCAAATAGAATGAGAACTAGCAACCTGCTTGCAAAAATGGAATCAGTATCAAATCCGTAAATGCAAGAAAAGCTTCCGGCTACGACAACACCTACTTCCCAAGAAGCTATAGTAGCGGTAACAAATATAATCAGCGCCATTTTAAGAACTTGATACTTTCCAAGTATTTGAAATCACAGTAACCAGCCTACTCTGCGCTTTCAGTAAAATAACAGAATTTTATCAAAACACACAATAAATTATTTCTATTCCTATTGGGAAGAATATTCTAAGTGAGAATTGGCGCTGTCACCAGCACTTTACATCACATATTTGGAAGATGGCTCAATTGTCCATTATGCAGAAGAGGGGAAGCGTGGCGCAGTAGTCTAGGCATCAGACTGCTGCATCGAAGATTGTAGGTTTGAATCTCACTTATCTTATAAACGCGTCTTGTCCTGTTTTGCTTTTTTTATGGTGAAGCCAACATAACATTTTATGCTCACTAATGACGTTACGCGTTAGTTGTAGGGTTAGCCTTAGTAAAAATGTGTTACGTACACGTGTTCAACACGAAGCTGTTTTTGTCTACAACTGACGTCACTTATGCTGATCATGTTGGCTTCACCGCGTTGGCAAAAGGCGTATTTATAAGTGTATATGGTTTAAGGGTCCACTTGTAATGTAAGTTGCCAGCATTGTGAGCAGAGAAGAAGCTATTGCCCGAGGCGTCAAAGGTGGCTGGGTGATATGCTGATGACAAAAAATTGGGATTTAAATTTTTATTTTTTACTTTTGGAAGAAAAGAAATTTATCATAATTTTTAGCCCGTTGGAGGCTGGGAATCTCTGGGACTCTCCGACGGTAATTTGAGAATTATATTTCAAAATAATTTGCAAAACTGTTAAGAAAGGTTTTCAAGTTACATTAAGATTTTTTGATACTCTCATGTAAACTACAAGGGGTTTTTAATTATTTAGCAAACTTTCACGCGTCTTTCTCATAACAAGTAGTTTTTTTCCGATTTTACAAATTTTTAAACGTTATCAGTTCTATGATTTACATTTTGTGCTTGTTTAAGAACACAAGCATACTGCATATTTTAATTGGGTGTTTTACAAATTGAGAGTATTATCAAAACAAGCCGACGAACCTTGATTGTATACAATAAGATTAAAATAAAAGAGTTGACAATGAAATATGATTATTAAAATTAGTGATCATTTATCCCGTGGAGCTATTGTGTCGGCATTTATTATGCAATAACTCGAAATGGGCATTTGGCGATATTAGGCCTCTCTCTGCTAATGCAATCGCCTTCTAATCTCGCCATCGCGAACGCCGCTTTCTACAATGTAAAAGGTATGATTTGAATGTGTTCTGTTAGATATCCACGCGATAAATCCCGACGTTCCTTAGTTATGTATAAACATACAATAGCATATAAGTGTGCAGCAAGCAAGCAAGCAAGCAAGTACAATCCCCCCTTTCTTATATTCCATCGTATGTGTGCATACGCAATCGTAATATTATCTACGTGGAAGATCTCGGGAGTTCGCGAACCACCCAGCCACACAGCGGGCTTATCTTTTTACAACTTTAACATATAACTTGGCTGTCAAACGAGAAATTTATACCTGCCTGTAAAAACATAACCGTTTTTCCCCCCGTTATGCATTATTATCGCAATGCGTTTTCTTATTGCTGGTTGTTGGTTTTAAGCGTTTGCGATTATGTACAAGAGACTAGGAGGTATATTACCGACTTAACTATTTATCATTTTACAACATCTATAAGAAGAAACAATTTTGTAATAACACTCAATAACTACTTTCTGACAAAGATTGCACAGAATGCTATTTAATTAATGTTTGCTGAAAACAGTAACATCATTTTAGTTAAATATAGTTGGAAAGGCTTTTAAACTACATATTTAAAACATTAAAAAAAAAGACTTTGTTTATTAAGTAAGAGTAATTTTCTTTCAATTAGTAAATAATGCAAACAAATCATCATTCTTGTATGTTTATTGAATACTTTTATATTGGATCATTTTTACATAATTGAGGTCAAAAGTAAAGTTTTCAATCAAGTTTTTGAAGCAGATATAATGGCAAATTTGAAGATCAATGTTTAATTTTGTGCTTTTAATAGCCGGATTTGAGCATTTTATAGTCGTATTTAGGAATAAATTTGACGGAATTTTGTATTTTGGATGTTAATTGCCGGATTTGGTCATTCTACTGCTTGATTTGGTCATTTAATGGCCGGATTTGAGCATTTTATGGTCGTATTTAGGAATAAATTTGACGGATTTTTGTATTTTGGATGTCAATTGCCGGATTTGGTCATTCTAAAGCTTGATTTGATCGTTTAATGGCCGAATATGAGAATTTTATGGTCGTATTTTGGTATGAATTGGACGGATTTTGGTATTTTGAAATCTTTTGATGTTAATTGTCAGGTTTGGTCATTTTACGGCTTGACTTGGTTGTTTAATGGCCGGATTTGAACATTCAATGATTGATTTTGTGCACTCAATTGTTTGGATAAATGTGCATTGTACTTCTGTCTAGGAAATTTGTTATGAAAATATCAAATTCTACAATTGGAATACTGTACTGAAATTTATTAAAATAATTGTATTTTTATGTTGATTTAATAACGTTTATGAAAGTAGTAAATATTATCGAATTCCTTTCAATATTCTCAACATTCTCCTATTCAATTCAGATACAACTCTTTCGTATGTGGAATGTCAACTTTGTAATATGCAAATATATATTGGTAACCCCTTATTGCGCTATCATTATTGCATACAAATGACTCCCAATTAGTAAAATAACAGGAATTCCTCCATTTTATTACAATCAATACATTGCAATCGCTTGTAAGAAATTTTCAAAAGTGTTATCGCCCACCCACGCATACATAAAATATTAATAAATGCAGAAACGGATCCGGATCCAGTTGGTGGAACAGTTATGCAAATTAGTGTAGATTATTAAAATTATTTGGGTCCCGATTGTCGTACGTGATTATTAATTATGAAAGAAAAATGCACTTATCAATGCATACATTAATTCACATGCTAAATTCCAGCACACCATATGCATTTGTATATTTATAACTATGAATTTTATTTTAAAATAGTAACAAAAGATTATAATTTTATTAATATTTATGTTAAGCTTAATCAGATCAGATAGTGTAGAATGATTTATTTTGTTTTGTGGCCACCGAGATGTTTCAATGTCATCGAAAGAATTGGCAAAGTAAATATTTGATAGATGTGCACACAAGATAAGATGTGGGCATGCAAGATAAATGGATTCATAATATTTACGAAGGCAAATATGTGCGGGGAGATAAGAGCGGTTTTCTAGAGGCGATAAGAGGAGATGCGTTAATTCGATACCACAACGACGGGCCGGGCACGTCCCAATCTTTTTCTTGCTTCTCATATCAGAAAGATTACTTTTCAAAACGTGCAAAACAATATTATGTTATTCTATAATATGCTGATGTGTGTTTTAATAATAATATTTAAATCAAATATCACTATTTCATGTTTCTTCATTAGTAGCACAATGAAATAATTTTAGATTTTACATTGCAACAATTTTCTAAAGTTTTTTTCTTTTTGTTTTAGGTGAGTGCTCACATTTTTTCGATTTTTTACGTAAGTCTAAGAACATTTTATTGGTGTAAACTAAATGGTCGGAGTTAACAATATCTATACAATTTGGCAACAATGTGCCTGATTAATATTACAACAAACTGTGTAAATTGTGTCTAATTTGATACGTCAAATTTTGACTAAAATTAATTTGGTTTGCTTTGATTAAGTTGATTGTAAAGGGGTTAACAAATCAAATTGTAACTTGTAAATCAAACATTGGATTTTTGTACAATTTGGCAACAATGCGCCTGATTAATATTACAACCAACTGTGTAAAATGTGTCTAATTTGATTCGTCAAATTTGGACTAAAATTAATGTGGTTTGCTTCGATTTAGTTGATTGTTTGTAAAGGTGTTAACAAATCAAGTTTAACTTGTAAAAACCAAACATTGGATTTTTGTACAATTTGGCAAGAATGCGCCTGATTAGTATTACCACCAACTGTGTAAAAGGTGTCTAATTTGATCCGTAAAATTTGAACAAAAATTATTTGGCTTGCTTCGATTTAGTTGATTGATTGTAAAGGGGTTAACAAATCAAATTATAACTTGTAAATCAAAAATTGGATTTTTGTACATTTTGGCAACAATACGCCTGATTTGTATTACCATCAACTGTTTAAAATGTGTCTGGTTTGATAAGTCAAATTTTGACTAAAATTAATTTGGCTTGCTTTGATTTAGTTAATTGCTTGTAAAATAATAATAATAATAATAATACTTTATTCACGGTATAATCTTACCATTTACATCTACATCAAATATACATACAATGATGTTTTACAATACAAAAATAAAGAATACAAATATACCATTCATAAAAGCGCACATATTAGACATTAGTCAGCATGACTTAGCTGACTTCTGAACGTAGATTTAGAGACACAAAATACATTAATATCAGTTGGTAAATTATTTGCAAATCTACACATTCTACCGAGTGGATTGTTGAAACCATAATTAGTAGAATGAGTAGACTCGCGAAATAAAGAAGAATGTCTGCTATGTCTATTATTAGGTGCTACATGAAATGGAAGAGTACCAAGTAGCTCCGGATAATCAATCTCAGACATAATTAAATTACGCAAGAACGACAAATCAGCTCTTTTGCGGCAAATCTTCAATGGCGGTAGATTGTACAATAAAGCAATGTAGCAGTAATCATAATTTACAGATAATATGCCGGATTTATAAGACAATAAACGACAAAACTTTTTTTGAATTTGTTCAATACTACGGTTATGAATTTCATAAACAGGACTCCAAACTGACGGAGCATACTCTAAATGCGAACGCACTAAAGCACAATATAAAAGTTTTAGTGTACTGGCTGATAAATCCGCGGACATTCTATATGGGCAATTCCATTTCAAACGGACCAGAGCGGGGGGGGGGTGCATTGAGAAACTTGCTCATGTATTTTTTTTTAGTTTCTATAACTTATTAGTAGTCTTTTGATCGGTTTTTGTTTAAATGTATGAAATCAATCGGAAATTTTCCGTAGAATCCAAATCTGGTGCCATTTCAAGTCTATACTCTGTCTATAAGCCGCAAAAGCCATAAAACCATGTTTTTGTTCTCAGTGGGCTGGGCAAAAAGGAGCATTTTAAAAAAAAATTTAACCGCCAAAGTTGACGTGTATTGATGTAAGTTAATTAGAAAATATAAATTTGTTCTGTGTATTTTGGTTTTAAAGGTCTAAAACACAAAAAAACTGCAAAAATAAGCCTATTTTTCAACATAAACTTTTACAAATGCACATTTAGCAGTTTTCAGAAAAACTATACACCAAATATTATTAAAAAACTGAGTTTTGCAAACAATTCTACATAGAAAATAGTCAGTGTCGTGCTTATCGGGCGATGAAAAACCCATCTAGAAAACAAAAATTTGTTCAACATTTACTTAAATTTTTTTTTTTTTATTTTTCTTAAAGATTATTTGGATTATATTTTTTAAGCTTATTTCAGAAATTTAACAAAGTCATCTTTTGTTGTTTGAACCAATTTTGGGTCATTTTACTCTTTGTTTGATAGTTTTTGCGCTTGCGGCACAAATTTAGACTCAATCTATCGGCGCGAAAATTAGAAAATAATATTATTTTTGGTATTTAAACATAAATCTTCTTGGCGCTTATCAAAATTTGTTAAAAAAAAGTTTTAAACCACACCCTAGTGTGTTTATAATATTTTTTGTGAATATAAAAAATAATTAATTTTTAAGGAATTTTGTGTCTGAAAATTTTGTAATCATTTCTTTCTAGATGGACTTTTCTATAGACGACGAGTACAACACTGACTATTTTCCATGTAAAATTGTCTCCAGAATTCAAATTTTTAATAATATTTAGTGTATTGTTCCTCTGAGCGCGGGTAAACGTGCATTTGTAAGAGTTTATGTTGAAGAATAGGCCTACTTTGCACATTTGCAGAGTTTTAGACTCTTAAAACCCAAATACACAGAACATATTTATATTTTTCAATTAATTTACATCAAAATACGTCAACTTTGGCGGTTAAAAAAAATTAAAAAAATGTTCCTTTTTGCCCAGCCCACTAAGAACAAACACATGGTTTTATGGCTTTTGCGGCTTATTGACAGGGTATAGACTTGAAATGGCACCAGATTTGGATTCTACGAAAAATTTCTGATTTATTTCATTAGTATATTTATTTTTTTTTTCTCATATACCGATCAAAGGACTACTAATAAGTTATAGAAACTAAAAAAAAATACATAAGCAAATTTCTCAATGCACCCCCCCCCCCCCCCCCCAAGCTCTGGTCCGTTTGAAATGGAATTGCCCATATACAAATCCTAACATTTTTATGGCACGATTGCACATGATGTTTATATGTTCAACAAATGTAAGTTTATGATCAAAAATAACGCCTAAATCTTTTATTTGTGTGACTTTGTTTAACACTTTAGTGTCAATTATATAGTTAAAAGAAATTTTACTTAAAGTTCTATGGAAACTTATTGAAAAACATTTATCAGCATAAAAAAATTATTTATTAATAAAACACCAAGTGTTTATAGAATCCAAGTCCAGTTGTAAAAGATGGCAGTCATTGAGAGATGATATTCTTCTATACATTTTTAAATCATCCGCAAATAAAAGAAATGACGATGAATTGATATACTGTGGGATATCATTAATAAAAAGCAAAAATAAAATTGGTCCACAATGAGATCTTTGAGGAACACCACATGAAACAAGAATGGGCTGTGACAAAAAGTTATTAATTTTTACACACTGCGTGCGATTTTTCAAAAAGCTGAATAACCAGGAAGTCACATCATGATGAAATCCCAGAGCACTGAACTTGGCAATCAAAATATTATGACTCACACGATCAAACGACTTTGAAAAATCGGTGTAGATTGAGTCAACTTTAGATTCAAATGCATTTAAAATATCATTTTCATAACAGAGTAAATTAGTAAGTGTGGAACGTCCTTCACGAAATCCATGCTGCTCTTCTATTAAGATGCTTTTGCACATCCATTGCAACTGACTAGTTACAATTTTATCGAACAATTTAGGTATAGCAGATTAAATGCAAATGCCTCTATAGTTAGTGATATTCTCTTTGGCTCCAGATTTAAACAAAGGCGTAATATAGCTTTGTTTCCATATTTGAGGAAATTTAGTTTTATTGAATGAAGCATTGAAAAGTAAGTGCAATGGCTTTGCAATAGAATAAATGCACTTTTTTAACAGTAAAGAGGGAATGCCGTCGGGTCGAACGCTTAAATTACATTTAAGGTTTTCAATTCCCTTACAAACATCACACAAACTAATAGAAAATTTTGAATGTATTACGTTATTATTAAAATTAAACAATGGAGTTGGATGAGTTTCGTTATCATAGACTGAAGAAAAAAAATCTGCAAAATTAGTTACAAAGTCGTTCCCATTATTACAAGTTTGATCTTTATAATGCATTGTGGCTGGAAAACCATTAGTTTTTTTGTTCTCATTAACAAATCTCCAAAAATGTTTTGGATTATTTTGAATTTTACTTTCAGTTTGTAAAATATATTGCTCGTATTGATGTGCACTGAGATTTTTGCACGTAGTACGAATAGATTGGAATTCATTATAGTCCGACAATAGTTTTGAAGACTTATAACGTTTGTGTATAGTTTTTTTGAGTTTAGTAAGTGATATCAATTCTTTGTTGAACCAAATAGGAAAATTGCTTTCACGCCACAGTTTTTTAGGGACAATACAATCAATAACATAATCGATTACAGAGTAAAATACATCAAGACACATATCAATATCACAGTTATAAAATAGTGCAGTCCAATCAACATTCAACAAATAATTATTGATTGCGTTGTAATCGGCAAGTTTAAAATCATTAAAAACATAATTACAATTTAAAATATCACAGGTAGTATCACATTTTATAGTTAACAAGTACGCAGTATGGTGTTGGCTTAAATTTAACAAAACATCTACAGCTTCTATCACAGAAATATCACAATCGTTAGTAAAACATAAATCTAAAAACACACCCTCACTATTAGGAATAGAAATGCATTGTACGCAGTTTAAGAACCCAAATGAATTTGCTACTAAATGAGCAGGGTAACTATCATTACAAATTACTCCTATACCTAAATCATCGTTAACCCAAGAGGCTTGGAAACTCGTCGGCAATAGATTCGACGGAATAACAATGGTCAAGATATTTGTCACTAGTTGAATTAGGTGGTAAATATACCGCACAAATTATATAAGACACAAGATTAAACTTAACAACTACAAACAAATGTTCAACACTAATAAACGTGGGGTAAAGTAATACAGATTTGAGGTGAGTTTTGATAGCAATTAAAACACCACCTCCGCTTTGTTTAGGGCTTGTAAGGGCCGAGCGATCACACCTAAATAAATGATAGCCTTTTAGATTTAATTCAGAGTCACTGATGTCTGTAGAAAGCCAGGTTTTAGTGAAAACAATCACATCGTAGTCTGATGCGGCTACAGCTAGCAAGAGTTTTCTGAGTTTAGTTTTTAAACCCCCGACGTTCTGGTAATAGATGGAGAAGCCGTTATCGTTCCTGAAGATGGGTCCAAACTGTTGACAGGATTCACGCTCCGAAAATCCATTGGAGATGAAGCAGGAACATTTTGTGAACGACCCTAACTCACAAATTTTTTGACAGCAATGTTAGCTGGCCAAAAGTCTTTGCAAATAATAGCTCAAACATGGTCGGCTGGAACCGAGACTTTAAAGCTACTGTAGCTTCTAGATTGTACAACTAGATCTACAGCGTCGATTGATATATCGGGGTATTTCAATTTAATGTAGTTAATAACATCGGATTTTTTAGTACCGCGTTTAAGTTTTGAGACATGTATATATGAGTATGGCACATATGCCTGCAACTTATCGTTGTTTGGACCACAACCAAAAAATGTTGGGGTTTTAGGTTGAACTTTCTGTTTAGGTTTTGTTTGAGCAGTAAGGGTTGCAAAAGAAGAAGAAGAATTATTAATTACCGAATTAATTGCAGATAGAAGCAATTGAGTTTCCTCATTAATAGTTGGTGTAACTACACAAGGCATAGATTCTTGAATACGAGTTTTGTATTCAAGTATTACCTTATCTTTGTCTGCAATCTTCTCTTCAAGATACAATACTTTATCTAATAGCAATTTATTGTTAGACCGAACTTCATCTAACAAAACTTGATACAGTACGATAGTCTCTTTATAAAGCCTGGGAAGTTCGGAATCGTCAAGTTCGAATGACGTACCACAGTGACATTTTTTATGGCGAATGGCGCAACTGTTATGAAATATAATTCCACAACTAGTACATGTTACGCCAGATTGTGCAACACTTCTGCATTTGCACGCTTGACCGGACATAATAAATTAAAATTTAAAATATAAAAATTTAACTATAAAAGTGATTAAATATTTAGGAATAAAAAATAATACAAGGATGATACAAGGATACACAATTCACACCGGTGCGGTCCTTCACCTGGTGACTAACTACAAAACAAACAAAAGCAGACCACGGTTGGGATAACACAAGAAAACACAGGAGTGTTTAAAACAAGCTTAAAATATAAAATCACAAATTAAAATTTAAAATCACAAATTAAAATTTAAAATCACAAATTAAAAGAAAGTAAGTTACGCCACTGGTAAGAATATTGGTTTGCGCTGCGCGGATGAGAATGCGCGAGCGGCGGCTATAAATTTAGGTTAAGTTTTAATAAACAAACTTTACCATAAATTTGCTGAATAATGATTAAGACAGATAGCACAAACAATCACAAATATAATTACCAGTACGTTAGGTAAAACTTCACAATTAAAAACACTTATAAGCACTTATAAACACTTAAAATTGAAGGAGTAAAATATCACAACTCAGTGCAGTGCAGGTCGGATTTAGGTGGTTACCAAATGAAATCGTAATTTGTAAATCAAACATTGAATTTTTGTTCAATTTGTCAACAATGCACTTGATTAGTATTACCACCAACTGTGTAAAATGTGTCTAATTTAATACGTCAAATTTGGACTAAAATTAATTTGGTTTGCTTTGATTTAGTTGATTGTTTGTAAAAGGCTTAACAAATCAAATCGTAACTTGTAAATCAAACATTGGATTTTTGTACAATTTGGCAACAATGCACCTGATTAGTATTACCACTAACTGTGTAAAATATGTCTAATTTGATACGTCAAATTTGGATTAAAATTAATTTGGCTTGCTTACTTTGTTTTAGTTGATTGTTTGTAAAAGGGTTAACAAATCAAATCGAAACTTGTAAATTAAACATTGGAGTTTTGTACAATTTGGCAACAATGCGCCTGATTAGTATTACTACCAACTGTGTAAAATGTATCTAATTTTAAAGGTCAAATTTGGACTAAAATTAATTTGGCTTGATTGTTTGTAAAGGGGTTGACAAATCAAATTGTAACTTGTAAATTTAACATTAGATTTTTGTACAATTTGGCAACAATGCGCCTAATTAGTATTACAACCAACTGTGTAAAATGTGTCTAGTTTGATCCGTCAAATTTGGATTAAAATTAATTTGGCTTGCTTCGATTTAGTTGATTGTTTGTAAAGGGGTTAACAAATCAAATCAGTAAGATGGCTCAGTTATAGAGCGTTAGCGTAGCACGCTAACAGTCCGGGGTTCCCCGAATATGACTAAAATACTAGCTTGCTCTTTATTCAATTTGGTCACCTAAGTCACCTAATAAGCCGTTGGTCCCATCAACCCCCTTCAAACAAGTCGTAAAACTTCTAGGGCGATGTTAAATAGCTGTAAAACGCGCAATAAAGAAGAAGAAATCGTAACTTGTAAATCAAACATTGGATTTTTGTACAATTTGGCAACAATACGCCTGATTAGTATTACCACCAACTGTGTAAAATGTGTCTAATTTGATACGTTACATTTTGACTAAAATTAATTTGGCTTGCTTTGATTCAGTTGCTTGTTTGTAAAGAGGTTAACAAATCAAATTGTAACTTATAAATTAAACATTGAATTTTTGTACTATTTGGCAACAATGCGCCTGATTAGTAATACTACCAACTGTGCAAAATGAGTCTAATTTGATACGTCAAATTTGGACTGAAATTAATTTAGCTTGCTTCGATTTAGTTGATTGTTTGAAAGGAGTTAACAAATCAAATATAATTTGTAAACCATACATTAAATTTTTGTACAATTTTGCAAGAATGTGTTTTAGTATTGCTAGCAATTGTATACAATGTGCTTAATTTGATACGTCCAACTTGAACTAAAATCAACTTGGCTTGCTTGTTTTATGCCCACAACTCTGCGTTGGGCAAAAGGTCCGGAGATCAAGCTGACCATGGCAATAGCTTCTTTAAAGAATTCTTGGGAAGTCTTAGCAATACAAGGATGTTTCAAATTAATCTAAACCTACACCCTACCATACACTGCTGCTAATGTTTAGCTGTGAGAGGTAACATAAGACATGGTTTATATGATCTTAAGCCAAAAGATCTAATCTGACGGTAAATTGTTCAAAAACACACGAGGCGACCGTCTTTATCCATTGATCAGCAAATGATTTTCGATTTTTCTTCTAGGTTTGATAACATCTTATTACGGTGGATTCATTTGGCTTAGTTTGCTATTTCTCTATATGATAAACGACATCTACATTGCCGATAATTCTAATACTATTGAATTACTTACTTAGGCTGCAGTCTCACTGCACCACCATTGTCATCAACAAAACATTTGAACACATTAAATTATATGGTGATGGTCTTACTGATTTACTGCTACTTGTTGGCGTCTGTTTGGAGCTTTGTTTTTGATGCATTAAATTTTTGACATTGAAAGAAAAAATTTATGTGACGCCACTGGTACATTTTGATAATTTTGTAAGAAAATATTTTTTTGTTAATTTTGAACAATTTGGTTTGTTGGGCATTTTTTTGTTGTTAAAACTACTAAAGTTGTCTATAGAGGTCTTACAAAAAAATAAGTTTAGCTTTGGATAAAGTAGAAAATTTGTTTTGCTCAAAAAAAGCCCAAATAAAGTTAGAAAGTTAAAAAAGAAATCATCAAATGACAATCGAAAATTCATATTTTGACTTTAGCCGGTAAGTTGTTTCTAAAATTAAGAGTTGCAATAAATCTTTATATAGGGGATTTTAAAAAAAGTGTTGGGTACCGCACAGAGTAAGCTAAAAAGAAACACACCACGCGTTGTTGACGCTACGTTGGGAGCTACTGAGGGCTTTGCAGTGCATCATCTCATGTAGTCTGATAGCGCAAAACAAACACTCTTCCAGTCACGCCTGAATGTGTTTACTTATGCGCAAGGCAAAATTTACGTTTTAGAAGGTTTTGACGCAATGTTTAATGCAAACAAAGTTTAATATAATAAAGATCTAATCAGTATCAAAATTTTCTGCCCAACTACTATTAATGAACTGGATTAAGATTATTGACACTTTATATAGTCCACAAACGAGAATTCTTTTATAAAGTTTGTTTCTTTTACTAATAATAATAATAACATGATTAAATAATCATAAAATTACTATACAATTGCACAACTGTGAATAACACAAATGTAATCTTAATGTGAAATCTCTTTCTCTCTCTTCTTCAGCTGCCATTAATAATTAATATAAAACTCCACGACAATACGCCACACAAAAGATATGGCGAGGTTCGTTTTTTTATAATGTGTGTGGGACACCCTGGAAACAATTTCTACGTTTTCTAATGAAATCGGATACTTTCACTTCCAAGTAAATTCTCATTTTAATATTATTTTATTTTTTATTACGCAGTGATAAAGACATAGATAAAGAGCGTTTCACACGATAAGCATTATATTGTGTGTGAGAAAATATTATTATTATATTTAGATTAGTTGGAAATTCATCAATTTAATTGGTATTAAGTTTGTAAAGTAAATCGCGCTCCATGTGCTCGGCAGTTTGTGTTGATGTAGCTGCTTCCCCATTGTCCTCCCAAAACGGGCGCGATGAAGCGGGCGATAAACGTTCGAGGGACCTCACAACAACAGGTGGCGACCGGACACCCCCTCTCATAACTTAACTAATCGAGCAATTATTGCTAATAACTAATTTTAATTAAAAATAATAATATTCTTGTTTATTTGTCGGAGCAGGATGTCGATAATTTACCAAAAACTTTTCATAATTAATTGGTTTGCATGAAAAATGGTTGGATAGAAACTATGGAAAATTTATGTATTAAAAAGAGAGAAAGGTGGTGGGTTTGAGTGGTGTGCAGCATCTCCCTTATCTGTTATATTAATCGCCGTATGCGCTTGAGAAATGATTTTAGCCTGGAGCAAAGCGATGGCGCGATCCTCCGCACACATCATCCCTTGTGTGCACGCGAAAACTTTTCCACCCCCTCTCTCTAGAAAAAAATAAAAAATATAAAATGTATAGAAAGAAGAATAAAAGCACATATAAGAGTGTATAAAAGTTTGTGAAAATGGGATGGGGGCGCCGCGAACAAAGACAAGTTGTCAATCCGGGCGAAATAAATCGGGGCCGCGTGCACGAGGACGCGATAAGCCGGGGCGGAGAGACAGAAGGGAAATCGCTCATGTAGATGCCGACTTATCGGCTGTCAGATTTAGAAAAGTCGCACGGCGCGCCCGTTATCTTCAGATCGCATTAGTTCCTATCTCCGCGGCGCAGAAGATACATAAACTCCGCCGCGCTATCTCCACGGCTCGGCCTCTCTCACTGATGGAACTCTCCCGGCCCAGACTAATTGCCGTAAAATATCACGCTACTTATTCACCTTCTTTTTTATTTTAGTCTCTCTTCCTCACTTCTTCTTCTGTCTTTTGCTTCAGCTTTGGAACGAGTTTACCGAGACTGCTCCCGTTTATGTCCGTCGTGTTTGTCTTTAATCCATGCCGATGGCCTTTCAACTAATTACCTCAACAACAAACAAACATCTCTAGGAACATACAATCTGACATTTTAATAATGTCTTCCTATTAGTTTTATTAGAATTTGAAGCATTAACTTATAGCTACAACAAACACAATTTTAAACTATTTCTTGATAATAATTTAAAAAATACAACAAGATTTATATTCAATTAAAACATATAATTTTGTATATATGGATAACAATTTTTTTGACAATGTTAATTAATATCTTGGTGGTAGTATAATTATAATTATAAATAATTGTTTTGTTTCTAAACCATTTAATTATTTTCTATCTCTTTTAAAATTTCATATGCAAAAAAGCATGATTTTGGTGAAGAAACCTTAATAGTTTACTGATTTTTTTTATATTTCTAATATCTTAAAGTTTTTATAATGTTCTGTAAGCATATTTAATTTTTATTTTAATGTTTCTTAATGCTTCAATTAATTTGTTTATATTATGTCCTTATTCTACTGAAAGCATTTACAATGTTATGAAAACTTTTAAAACATTTAATAAGTTTTTAAAGCATTTAGAGTGCTTTCAAAACATAATACCCTGGAAGCTTTAAATGTTTAAAAGATTTTTATAATATTTATTAAAATGTTAACTATTTACATAATGTTTTAAAAGCTTTTATAATACTTTAACAACTTTTATAATTTACATAAATTTCATTATTTTATCAAAAGTTTTACATTTTGTTAAATGATTTATTAATGTTTTAATGTTTTAATATTTTTTTTAAATTTTTAAAAGAGCTTTAGATGTGTTTAAAAGCTCAATTATGTTCTTAAAACTTTAGAAAGTATGAAGAAAGCATAATGATGCTTTGAATGTTTTCATAATGTTTTGAAATTTTTACAATGTCTTGCAAGTCTTTACAATGTCTTAAAAGCTTTTACAATTTTTTGAAAGATTTTTCCAATATTTTGTTATAATGCTTTCAAAATTTTTATAATTTGTTTGTTACGTCTTGGAATGAGTTGAAAGCTTATACAGGGTCATTATAAATGTTTGGGATTATGTAATATAAAATAGTTTCGTGTGCGTAAACACAGTTGAAGTTAAACTGTCAAAACAAAGTAAATAATTTGATGAACGTTTTAAAAAGGCGACACATTTTAAGTGATTACATAATTCCAGACATTTATAGAGACCCTACAACATTTATAACGCACAGGTGGTTTATGTGATACTGTAGAACTTTATATAACGTATTGGAAGCTTATATAATGCTTTTAAAGCTTAAATGACGTTTTGGAAGCTTATTTAACGTCATTTTGTAAGAGTTCAAAGCTTATTAATTTTTTTCAAATTTTTGATAATGTTTCTTGAAACTTATATAATTTTTTTTTAAGTTTTTAACAATATTTTAATTAATTTATTAATATTCTGAAAGCTTTACTAAAATTCAGGAAGTCTAAACAACGTTTTGGACGCTTATAGCTCTGGAAGCACTTCAAAGCATTATTTTGCCAAAGTTCTTATAGCTTCCGAAGCTTTTATGAAGCTTTAACCCATTTTTAGCAGTTATGTGTTATATTTAACCCTAGAGCAAGCAAATCCAGTTTTTTTTTTAATTTTTTGGATCAAAAGTACTATGTTTCAGGAGTAACATATTCAAATTTCAAGTCTCTAGGTGTAGCGGAATCGAATATAACGTATTTTTGATCTAATGGTAATTTTTCAATTTTTTGCGGGAAATTTTGGAAAACCAAGGGCGGGATCGTGTTCTACGGAAAATTTCCTATAAGATATTTTTGAATATGATTTTTGACTATTTTTTGCTTATTTACAGCACAAAACTGAAAGGAGGCATAATATTTCTAAAAAAATAAAATGGCCGAATTTACACTGTAATGCACCTAGAGATCTAAAATTTTAGGAATTGTTAATTTTGGTACTCCAAACATGTGTACAAAATTTGAGCAAAATCGGAATTGTTGATTTGGGGACGATTGTCCGAACTATCGTGGAATTACCCATTAATGTTATTAACTTTTTTAAACTTTAGAAAATTTTCTGAAAACAAGCGTAATGTATCAAAAATCTTTTAAGTCATTGTTTAATGTTCTGAAAGCTTTTTGTATAAAGTTTTTATAATGTTCTGTTTTTATGATGTTTTATTAAGTTTTCAACGAACCATTAGAAAAGCTTTTGGTAATATTTTTTCTAAAATATGCTTAGAATGTTTGGAAAGCTTTTCCGACGTTCTGGAAGCTTACATGACGTCCTGACAGATTAATTAATGGCAAAGCTTTTAAAACTTAATAATGTTTACATGTGTTAGGAAAAGCTTCAATAAAGTTTTTTAATCTTTTAACAAAATTTCAATTAATGCATGAATGTTTTTAAAATGATTAAAAAACTTTTATAATTTTCTATAAGTTTTCTTAATGTTTAGAATATTCTGAAAGCTTTTGTGACGCCTTGGCAGCTTAGATAACGTCTTGGAAGCTTATATAACGTTTTAGAAGCTTTCAAAGCTTACTTATTTCTAATTTCTTTATAAATAATTTTTTTTATAATGTTTTGAAAGTTTTTATTATAATGATAGTGCAAGAATAATTTTATTAAAGCTTTTATAATGTTCAATAAGCTTTTTTGGAATTAAGAATGCTTTGGCAATGTTCAAAATTATAATGTTCTATAAGTTTCCAACACTATTTTAATCCTTTCGCGCTATTGGTACGTAAATGTCCTATTGCAATTTACAATAAATTGATGTCCCACCAGTATTCACAAGTTTTTTGTACATTGTATGATAGATAACCGTCGTTTTGTCTTGTTTTGTGCAAAATGACGTTTGTCAGTGGCCTGACTGAAAAATGTTTGTTTTCGATGAATTTTGCTCATAAATAGAACGTTGGTACTTATTTGACCTATCTGTATTTTTTATCGGCCATATCTGTCCCAGTAGTGTAGCCTAGCTCAGGTGCTTAGTGGTATAGGGATGTAAATATACCAAATATTATGTGAAACGTTGACCCAAGGAGATAACAAAGTTATTGGTACTGAATCTAGAAAATTGGCTTGTTTTTGGCAAAATACAAAAGAAGTTATAGTCCTCAGCAATTCTCTAGTACCTAAACCGTAAATTAAAAAATGGCAAAAAAGTTGCTCTAGAATGTTTTCAAATTGTTGCTGATTACTACGAATTTATGGGGAGAGTTGATCTGTAGGATTAGCTTACCACTATATACAATTTTGATCGTAGGTCAGCGTAAGGTGTATTACAAGCTACTACTTCTATTATAAATACTTGCATACTATACAAAGAAATTCACCTTAAAAAAAATCTCTATTCTCATCGATTTGGCGGATGAAACGATCGGAAAAGGAAGAGAAAACGCAAAGGTGATTTGAAAGAGAGAATTAGGACGACCTTCTGCTACATCACCTTGTAAATGTCGGCGATCATCTGCCGGTAGAGAAAACATTTTGTAGAAGATGCCACCAATATTTGTTACATATAAAAGAATTTTGCACGAAGACTTTGTGTACCATGTGCAATATAACATTGTGCAAAAGTTGATTCACTCCATTCCGTACATAATATATTTTAGTTTGTAAGATACTTTTTTTTTATAAAGTAATTGTAACTTCTGAACGTATTCTAAGTCTGTTGAGACATTTTTTTTTTTTTTTTTTAATTTTATTATAAAATATTTACATATTTACAATTTATATATATTTTTTTCTTTTTACTTGCTGCTCTACACCGTTTCTATGTGGATGGCTGCAGAGCTTTGCATTCGGGGCACCATTTTATGTTTATCTTCTTCTATCTTCTTCTAACTAGATATAGTGTTTTTTAATTAAAATTTTGAATTCTTTATAATTCTTTGTTTTCTTGATACTTTCAGGCAGTTGGTGACAAGTCTATTGCCTAGTATTGTTTGTTTGGCTTTTTCTGTCCTTGTTGTGTGTACATGTATATTGCTTCTTCTTTTTGTGTTATGTCCGTGAATTTTTTTGTTGCATTTTATTTGGAGGTTGGTTTTAATTTATTTATTTTTAATTTTGTATATTAGTTTACATTTTTCTATTTTTATTTTTTTGTTTATCTTTGTTTCGTTATATGTCTCAATTCAAAACACTAGTGAGACAATATGTCCCCTCAATATGCCATATTAACTCTATTTAATTCTTAAAACCTAGCACGGGCAGCAAAAAAAGTCAGCGCGATAGGGTTTTGATTTATTAATTTTTTGAAAGCTTTTCTAGTACGCAAGAAATTTTGATGATTATTACATAAACGAAGCATTTATAATGCTTTTAAAGCTTTTATAGTTTGCACAAAGTTTTTATAATGTTCGGAAGCTATTATAATGTAAATATTTTTGTATTATTTTTTAAGCTTTTGACAGTTTGTGAATTAAATGATTAATAAGCTTTTATAATTTTATAAAAGATTTTTTGATGTTTAGAATATACTTGACGCCTTGATAGCTTATACATATAACGCCCTGGAAAGTTGTATAACACTTTGGAAGCTTACAGAACTGTAAATTTTATAGCGCCAAGGAAATTTATATAACATCTTGAAAGCTTCTTTTTATATTGCATGGAAGTTTTGATATCGTCTCAAAGGCACATTAAGTTTTCAAACATTAATATTTTTTAAAATGCTTCCAAAGCTTATTATAAAGTAAAAATCATTATAAAAGCTTTGGGAGCACTATAAAAAGTTTTATAATATTTACAAAGCTTTTTATAAAGATTTTTTTATAAAAGGTTTGTAAAATTTATTAAAGTTTTAAAGCTTTTAACAGTTTTTTTGTTGTTCAAAAAGCTTTCTTAAAATTCAGAAAGTTTTCAATAAATGTTCATAAATCTTAAAATTATTAATAAGCATTTATAGTTTTATAAACAAAATTTAAATGTCTTGAAAATTCTTTTGAGGGCTTATAACGCTTTGAAAATTATATGACGCTTTGGAAGCTTATATAACGATTTGTTAGCTTATAACGCCTCAGAAGGACTTATAGGTTTTTAAATTCAAAAAAAGTTTTTATCAAAAATATTTAAGCTTTTAACAAAATTTTAATTTATTTATTAAAGTTATGAAAGCTTTTTTTAAACTCAGAAAGTTTTTAAAAAGCGTTGATATAATGTGTCAAAAACTTAAAAAATTGTAAAAAATTCTAGTCAATGATTAAAGTTCTAAAAGCTTTTTTAATGAAGTATTTATAATAAATCAGATACTTTATGTAGTGCAAAAAACAATAGCGTTCAAAAAGCATTAAATGTTTTATAATATTCTATTCTAGCTTTTAAAGTATTCTTCTTCTTCTTTATGTGCCGTCTCCTACTCGGAGGTTGGCAATTAACATGGCAATCTTTATTTTTGATACTGCACCTCTGAACAGATCGTTTGATGTACATCGAAACCAGTCTCTGCGTCTTCTCGAACTTCTACTGCCTGCTATCTTTCCTTGCATTATTAGCTTCAGTATCTTATATTTGCCACCTCGCATAGTGTGACTCAAATACTCTAGTTTCCTAGATTTGATGATATGGATCACTTCCATTTCCTTTTTCATCCTTCTTAACACCTTGACATTTGTGATTTTGTCTTTCCATGACATTTTTAAGATTCTCCTATACATCCACATTTCAAAAGCCTGGAGTTTGTTGGTGAGTTTTTGGTTTAGTGTCCATGCTTCTATGCCATACATTAATATGGGTAACACGTAGCATCTCACCATCCTAGTTCTAAGTTCCAGCTTTAGATTGCGGTTGCAAAAGAGGTCTCTCATTTTAAGAAAGGCAGTTCTGGCGCTTTCTATTCTATTTTTGATTTCTATTTCTTGGTTGTTACTATTTGTTATTTAAGTACCTAGATATTTGTACTTGGTTACCTTTCAGTACGGGTGTTGTTGTGTATAAGTCGACATTAGGTGTTACTGTTTTGGAAATGATCATATTCCAGGCTAATAGCATTTGTTCTTTCCACCAACTATATTGTCTGCTACTATCACCGTATCGTCCGCATATTTGATTTTGTTGATTGGTCGTCCGTTAACAACTAGTCCTGCTTGTTCTTCTTCAGGTATTGCTTCTTGGAATATAGCTTTGGAGTATAGGTTAAAGAGCATCGGTGATAGTATGCACCTTTGCCTTACGCCTTTTTGGATATTTATGTTTTCTGTGTATTTTCCATCCACTCTGACTGTCGCTGTTTGGTTCCAGTATAGATTTTTAATGATGCGTATATCGCCTTTGTCAATATTTTTTGTCTTCAGTAATTTTATTAGTTGCTCGTGTTGGACTTTATCGAACGCTTTCTCATAATCTATAAAACATGCATGTACTTCGATATTCATGTCCATACATCTTTATGACAATACATTAAAGCCAAATAGTGCTTCACGTATGCCCAATCCATTTCTAAAACCAAATTGGGTATTACTAATACCTTCTTCAAGTTTATTGTAAAGTCTTTTGAGTATTATTTTTAGAAATGCTTTAAAGGTATGGCTTATGAGACTTATGGTTTTGTAATCACTACATTCTCTAGCATTTGGCTTCTTTGGTATTGTTATAAATGTTGATCTTAGCCATTTTTTTGGTATTATTCCTGTTTTATATACGGTATTATACAGATCCGTTATGACATTATTTTGTTCATTCTGTACAAGTTTTAATAACTCGACTGGTACTTCATCTGGACCAACAGCTTTACCTCCTCTCATGTTTTCGATGGCGTACTGTACTTCTTTTTTTGTTTTTTGCGGGGAATTACTGTCTTCTTGTATGCTGCTTGGAGGGCCTCTGATGTTGTAGAAGAGTTCCTCTATTGTGTTCTTTCCACCTCAGCAGTTTTTGTGATTGCTCGGTTATAATTTTCCCTTCTTTGGTTTTTATAATTGAAGGTATACACTTTTTCTTTATTCCAGTTAGTTCTTTAACTTTCTTATGTAAATTAAAATTGTCATATTGTTTTTGAAGCTTCTCAATTTCTTTGCATTTTTCAGATAGCCACTCTTCTTTTGCTATTCGGATTTTTCTTTTGATAATTTGATTTATTTTTCTGTGTTTTATATGGTCACTCTTGTTCTTCCGTCTCTCTTTCATAAGTTGTTGTATTTCTCTCGTCATCCATTGTTCTTTTGGTATTTCTTTGTCTGGTGTTATTAGTTTTTTGCTACTTTCTAATAGCGCTCCTTTTATAATTTTCCATTTTGTGTTGACGTTGTTTGCTTGGAGTGTGTCTACAGCTGCTATTTGTATATTTCCGTTTACATATGCTTTGGTTTGATTTTTTATTTTCACATCTTTAAGTTTTTCTATGGCAATTCTTGTTGGTTTTGTCTTTGATTTTAGTTTTTTCAATCTTAATTTAACATTGGCTACGACTGGGTTATGGTCTGACAAAGCATCAGCTCCTGGGTACGTTTTGACCGATGTTATTCCGTTTCTATAACGTTTTCTAATTAGTATGTAGTCGGTTTGGTTTCTGACTATTTTGTTTACAGGGTGAGCTGGAGATGTCCATGTATACAGTCGGCGTGTTGGTAGTTTATAGTGCGTGTTTGTTACTACTAGATTTTTATTCTGACAGAATTCCACCATTCTGTCTCCTCTATCATTTCTGCTGACAAAACCATAGTCGCCTACGAAGTCTTCTACTCGTCCCTTACAAATTTTGGTATTAAAATATCTCATAACAATTGTGGCGTTGTGTTTATTTGTATCTTTCAGCACTGTCTCGATTTGACTGTAGAATGCTTCAATTTTGTCATCGGTTTTATCAGCGGTCGGTGCATATACTTGCATGATGTTTACTTTGCATTAGGAAAGCTTTATTGGTTAAAAAGCTTTTATAGTTGACTAAATATTTTTCAACGTTTAGAATATTCTGGAAGTTAATATAACGCTCTGAAAGTTTATACAATGGCCTGGAAGGTTATATAACGCTTTAAAAAGTTATATTTTTTTATGGAAGCTCTTAATACAACTTGGAAGCTTATATAACGCTTCATAAGCTATCAAAGCTTAATAATTTTTGCAAAGTTTTTATAAATATTTTTGATCTTTCAACAAAATTTTAATTTATTTACCAATGTTCCGAAAGTTTTCAAAAAGCTTTCATAACGTGTCAATTTTTTTAAAGCTTTTAAGAGTTTTAAAATCATTGATTAATGTTCTGAAAGCATTTGTTTATGAAGCTTTTATAATTTGAAAAGCTTTCATAATGATATTTAAAACAGTTTTTTTCAAAATGATTAAAAAGCTTTTTTGTGGCGCCTTGGCATAAAGCCCTTTAAGGTTATATAACGCTTTAGAAAATTATATAATGCCCTGAAAGCTTATATAACACTCCAGAAGCTTTTGTAACGTTTTGAAAGCACTTATAAGCTTTTAAAGCTTAATAATGTTAACAAATTTTTATAATGTGCAAAAAGTTTAAAAAATTTGTACAGCTTTTATATAGCTTATATTCTTGATATCCTCAAGAAAGCTTTGACAATGTTTAAAATGTTTTTATAATATTCCATAAGTTTCCAACAATGTTTTAATTAATTTTTAATTTTTTGAACGCATTTATAATTTTAATTAAACTACATTTTGACATTAAATGGATTTTTTGACACTATTCATTAGTTGGTAGAACTGATTTTGACAATTTTACATTACGTTATTTGCTGTCAAACTCAAAGTTGAATTTAATTATATAGCCAACAAACGTTTGGTAATGCTTTGTTTGACATTTATGTAGAGTTTAATTAATTGGCAATACTGATTTTGATAACTTTGCTGAAGCAAATTTTATGAATAAATACAAATCTGTTGATTGTTTAGTTAATTGACAATATTGATTTTGATAATGTTGTGAAAGTAAATAATTGTGTTCTTGTCTGTCATTATTTTTGACATCTACAAATTGACAGATTGTATTTAATCGAATATTTTAGTTTATTGATTGGTGAAGTTTGTGACAGTTGGCAATATGTTTTTGTGTTTATTTACATTATGATAATATTTGAGTACTTGAATTGGACTTTTTGGTAGTTTTTATCAGTTAAACTAATTAGTTTTATAAATAAACTGTTTTTGTCTTTAAATTTGACATACACATTTTGACACCTTTGTTGTAACATTGCGTATTTTCAATTATATTTTGACAGCTCCAATTTAAATTTTGATAGTTTTAATTTATATATTTAAACTGTAAAAGCTATAATTTGATAAATTAATTGAGTATATGAAGTAATTTGGACAGTTGGTATTAATGATTTTGATACTTTTTACAAAGTTTATTTTACTTAATTTATGGTTTATGTACGTTGACTTTTATTGCTTATTTTTATTGTACATTTTTGTCATACTTTTAGAAGTAAATCTAACATAATACGCACTTTGGCAGTTTTATTGTTTATGCACATTAAATTTATTTCTATATTTTGACTGCTACAAATTTTGTACTGATTTCTATTGAGTTAATTTTTTGACATATTTTGACAGTTTGTTTATTGATTTCAATTATTTTTCTACAAATTCTTTATTGCCGCTTTATTATAAAGGTATTATAAAAAACATATTTATTTCATTTTTTAATAGATTTAATTTTTTAAATAATATAATCATTCAGTCAAGTGCTTTTTTTATCGTCCAGTAATGAATAAAATTTAGTAACTGCATTTATAAAAATTTAAAGAAATGTGTAATTAATATTTAAATTAAGAAAGAATGGTGGGCGATGTACTACATACTACTACTAGAATATATAATAATTTATTTCAAGCATGTCCCGGTTTTGCTTGCTCGGCGTGTATCAACGGCAGCGATCTATGAGATCGGCGGTGGCGTTGCGGAGTCAGGAAGCGGCGCGCGATCAGACACGACCCGAATCCAAAATGATACATATTCCGTGTATTGTTCTTTACGTGTCGGAAATAAGTGATTCTGTACACGTAGACGACGATAACTTGTATCGGTTGCATGGTATGTGTGTGCATGTGAAGATGCATAGAATTCACGTAGCCGTTGCATTTCGGTCACATCGTTAGCAATAGGAGACGTGAGACTAGTAGGGGAGAGCAAAGCGATCGCCGCCGCCGCCGCCGGATGTTCTGTCGCACCGATCTGGTGAATGCGCCGGGCATTGAATTTCATATATTTTATTACAAAAAAATATTTTATATTTGATTTTAGATTGTAATGCAAGTAAGACAGTTGGAATTTTTGTATGTTAATGATTTTTTTTTTAACTCGGTGCATGGATTTTGAAGGTTTCCAAGTATTGGTTGACTACATTCAGATTGCTCTATAAGCTGTAGTGTGAAATGTTTTGTAGATTTAGTAGCACTTTTTAGAAGTAATTTGATTTTAAAGTTAAATTTAATTAAGATTATTAACAAAAAATTGCAACATACGACCAATATTAGCAAAAACAAAAATCAGTTGCCTATAAAACTGCTCATTAACTGGCTGAAAATTAAAATAAATATTGTAGAAACCTTGTGGTGTACCTGAGAATTTTGAGAAGGTTTTGCAACAATAAATGTCAATTGTCAATTGTCAATTATCAATTATCAATTATCAAATAACATTTGTTTGTACTACAAGTGCTTTATAAAAGATTCATAGCCATTTTGGTGGATTAATTGCATACAAAATGTGTTTTTATACACTTGTTAACAAGTCTCTTGCTGTTTGCGCTTTTTTGCTCACAACTGACGTCACACACACCAATGATGTTGGATTTGCTGCGTCGGCAAAAATCATGTCATGTCATGACTTAATGTTTATGGATTGTATATCCAATCAAATTCTGAAACTTTTTTTTACGATTATTTGGTAAATTTAAGATTCTTAGATATTATATAAAAATCCTTCAGTCCAAACCACTGATTTTTATCAGGCTATAAAGTGAGCTTACCACTCACCCGAGTGTTTGTCTTTGACAGATTAATTACTTGTTATTGTAATTTTGAGTTAGACACCCACCCACCCAAGTGATTGTTATCAAGGAATTGAACGTTTAACTTCTCTGTGGACGACAGACTCGTTATAATGGTTTGGAGTGATCCACTTACTCAACCAAGTGTTCGTCTTTAAGAGATTGAATGTTTAACTTTTCTGCAAACGTCAAAAGTCATTTTGTCACAAGAGAGGGTTGTGATTGAACTTCTTGATAACTAACACCTGGGTGGGTGGGCGGGCTAGTCCATTCTAAACTACTGACTCGTTATTATGGCTTGGAATGATCTACTGACCTACCCTTGTGTTCGTCTTTAAAAGATTTAATGGTTGACCTCTCTGCGAGCGTCAAAAGTTACTTTGTCACAAGAGAGGGTTGTGATCTAACCTCTTGATAACTAATTTTTGGGTACGTAGGTGGGTTACTCCAGTCCAAACCCGCTGATTTGTTATCAGGCTATGAAATGTGTCATCTGACCGCCTAAGTGTTTGTCTTTAAAAAAATAATTTTTTGATGTTTCTGCGAATGTCAGAAGTCATTTTGTTACATAAGAAGGTTGTGATTTAACCTCTGGATAACTAACTTTCAGGTGGGTGGGAAGACTACTCCAATTCTAACTACTGACTCGTTGTTTCCCATTTATCATCTCAACTAGCAGTTAAAAGTGACAAGTAACAATTTACAAACTTTTAAAATTTAAAGTGTCAAACAATAACTTTTTTTTTTTGGCATTTTTCGAAATAGATTAATAGAAACTTAAAGCAAATTTCAAATCGTTCTAATAACTTTGTAATTATATTAATGCTGTGTCCTACCGATTGGGAATGTTTTTTGTGCTCTACTGACTGCGCCATTATATAAATTTAATTTAATTTATTAAAATTAACTTTACTTTGTGTTATATTATAGTCAAAATAAGCATACGTCAATTATCAAAACTGACATTAAATATATTTGTAAACTTCACACGATAATGTAGCACACTCGAAAGTAATAAATGCAATTACTCAATGTAACGGTTACAGCGGCCAAGAATCAAGCAGAAACAATTGATTTGGTTCTACAAACCTCGTCAGTGTGTCTTGTGTGACCACATCATCTCATGATAGCGAAAAACAAATTTGAATAAATAATTCTGTGCTTATAAATAATTTTATACTTGTAATCAATATAGTGTGTTACGGATTGTGCGTATTCAATTTAAATTCATTTTTTAAGTCCTACCGACTGAGTCATTATATAAAATCAACTTTAGTTTGTGTTTGTCTGTCATAATGTAGTAATTTTAAAAATTAGAAAAAAAATAATTAAAAACTAAAAAGGTCATGGTTGCGTGACAAGATAAAAATCTGCTGCGCATAATAAATAGTCATTGCACATTTATAAATTCCATAATAAAGTGAGGACAATCTCCAAAAACCACTTTCAAAGTTAGTATCACGTTGAACTTAAAACGTTTCTTTCAAGATTACTTATATTAAAATGTAAATTGTTTCTTCTTTTAAGCTTGATACAACTTATAACAGAGTTAGCTGTAAAACTCGCTATTATACTTATATAGCTTACTTTTTGACAGATAATTATGGATTACACTTATGCTTATACTACGTTATCTTACTTACTTACTACCCATCGAACTGTAGTTATGTTTTCTAAAACGTACTCTCTAAATAATGATTTTTGCATGATGACCACGTTATTGAAAGAATGTGCTTACTGAAGACTATATTACTGTAAATGAAAGTGTGGAAGAAGAATTTGTTGTTGGTTGTAGCAATTGGAACTTTGTTCTTTTATTACGTGGAAAATTTTGCTCATAGTATATATAGGCTTTTATCCGTCGGCCAATCTGGTGAATTAATGCTACGAGATTATTTTATGCGTTGTTGTTTTTGACGATTTGGCTTTAGAGTGGCTGGACGCTGAGCCGTACTTTTATATTGTGCACTTCTTTGTCTAAATTAGTATGTTAATAGTGGAAATTATTGTGTACAGAGTGAAACTCTCAAGACTTTATTGGATCTAAAAAATATGCACCGTTTAGCATGGTTTCATGCTAGTGGCATCATCGGACCATATTTGTTCAAAGTTTGCACAAAGTTTGCGTCACAACCAATGAAAATTGTTTCATAATATGGATAACAATGATCCGGTCCAAACGTTGTTTCAACAGAATGGTGCCTTGTGTCATACGGCGAACACAACAATCGACTTATTGTCATCAAAATTTGAGGATAAGTTAAAAGAAATAGATCTATAAATTGGTCAAGCATTTATGAGGTCTTGGAAATCAATATTGTTTGAATTATTTGTGACATTTGGCCAGTGGTGCTCGAAAAAGTGACCCAAATTTACGCGTTTTGTTAGAAACAAACCACCGATGGCAAACTAAAATTTTCCGGTAACTTGGCGACGCGAGTCTTATTAAGATAGTTGTCATCTTTGAATTGTTGTTAGTCATTATGTTAGAGAAGATAATGGTATACAATCTTTTGATAATAATCACTTGGGTGGGTGGTTGGGTCACTCCAGAAGATGAGTACGGATGGATGGTTTAAACCCGCTCAAGTGTTATC
Source organism: Tachinus rufipes (assembly GCA_963932245.1). NCBI lineage: Eukaryota > Metazoa > Arthropoda > Insecta > Coleoptera > Staphylinidae > Tachinus > Tachinus rufipes. Next base: position 21,761,329 of record OZ010741.1, read on the forward strand.
AAGCAAGCGATAAAAGTCTCTATGTTTAAGAAAGCGATGGTGACATGAAATTCCTTGATGACTGATAATTGGTGATGGTTGGAGCACTTCAGAGCGTGATTACGGATGAGCAGTTAAAACTGAATGAGGTAGGAAGTTACTTCTCTCTATATCTGTTAAAAACTACTATGTGGGTGGGTGGGTCACTTTATGTCAATTTATGATTACTATTAAGTAGTTTAAAGTAGAGTGCCTATCTACTTGCCAAAATGTTTGTTATCAAAAGATTGAAAATTTCTTTGTTGTGCAAACGTTAAAAATTATAATGATGTTGACCTATACTTGGGTGGGTGAGTGAGTGGGTGGGTTACTTTAGTTTATGATTACCATTTAGTTGTTTAAACTGGAATACCCGCCTAAATGTTTGTCAGCAAGAGATTGGATGTTACTCTTTTCTGCAAGTGTTAGATGTCTCTATGTGAGAAGAAGCAATCTCTTGATAGCCAACACTTGGATGAGTCAATTCAATCTTTTGATAACACATATTTGGGCGGGTAAGTGGGCACTCCAGTTTAAGCTACTTGATGGTAATCATTAATTGAATAGCTTTCTCACCTATTTAAGTGTTGGTCATCTAGTGTTACTATCACCACCTCACCTCCTCTTTGAGTATAGAGATTTCTAACGCTTGTAAAGAGAAATAACTATAGTTTAAACTAATTTTAATATTTTTATCAGTTTATGCTGGATTTTAATACTTTGCTATACAATTATTGAGTTTTGAGGCCGGATTTTAGTAAATTTGGCATTTCATGGTAGGATTTTTTATGTTATGTAGCCAGGTTTTTTATTTTTTATAGATTTATTGTTTTTTTAAATTTATACAAGTTTTCTGACCGGATTTTTGATATTTTACGTTGCCATTTTATAACTAAAGACATTTTCTAGCCGGATTTTGGTATTTTTTACATGATTTTTAAATTTTGTAGCCGGATTTTAGTATTTTTGACATCTTATGGCCGGATTTTGTAATTTTTAACAATTTTTTGATAGTTTGTTATTAGATGTTAGCATTTTATAGCCACATTTTAGTATTTTTTAAAGTAATTCTGATAGTTTTGTTTTGTCAGTAAATGAGCAGATTTTTGTGATTTTGACATTTTATGGTCGGATTTTGTATGTAATTTTTATGTTTTGTGGCCGGATTTTAATATTTTTGACATTTTATAACTGGATTTATTGTTTTTTTACATGTATTTAAGTTTTTTGACCGGATTTTACATTTTCTAGCCGAATTTTGGTACTTCTTACGTGTTTCTTGAATTTTGTGGCCGGATTTTAGTGTTTTTGACATCTTATGGCCGGAGTTTGTATTTTTTCATTTTTTTTTTGTTAGTTAATTATTAGATGTTGGCATTTTATAGCAAAATTTAAAAAAAATATATTTTTTGTAGCCGGATTAAGGAATTTCTCAAATTTTGTTGTTTTTGACATTTATTGCCGGAATTGGTACTTTATTAAAGTTTATAAATTTACTGGTTTATTTTTTGACATTTCATTATTAGATTCTGTTTTTTTTTTGTTATTTTTAAGCTTTATTTTAGATTTTTTTGTATTTCTTTAAACTATTAGCCGGATTTTAATATTTTTGATATTTTGTGTTTGGATTTTAGTATTGTTTGCTATTTTATGACCGGATTTTTGCATTGTTGACATTTAATGAACAGATTTTGGTACTTTAGATTGAAATTTTGATAGTTTTGTTATTTACTGGTCGGATTTTTGTGATTTTGACATTTTATGTTTGTATTTTGTATGTATTTCTTATGTTTTGTGTCCGGATTATAATATTTTTGATATTTAAAGCTGGATTTATTGTTTTTTTTTTTACATTTATACAAGTTTTTCGACCGGATTTTTGACAATTTACGTTGCCATTTTATAACTAAAGACATTTTTTAGCCAGATTTTGTTTTTTTTGACATCTTATGGCCGGATTTTGTATTTTTTTAATGTAATTTTGATAGTTTTGATATTTACTGGTCGGATTTCTGTGATTTTGATATTTTATGGTCGGATTTTGTGTGCATTTCTTATGTTTTGTGGCCAGATTTTAATATTTTTGACATTTTATAACTGGATTTATTGTTTTTTTACGTTTATACAAGTTTTCTGACCGGATTTTTAGATTTTAGATTCTATAGCCGGATTTTTGTTTTTTTTAATGTAGTTTTGATAGTTTTGATATTTACTGGTCGGATTTCTGTGATTTTGACATTTTATGGTCGGATTTTGTGTATATTTCTTATGTTTTGTGGCCGGATTTTAATATTTTTGACATTTTATAACTGGATTTATTGTTTTTTTACATGTATTTAAGTTTTTTGACCGGATTTTTGACATTTTACGTTGCTACTAAAAACATTTTCTAGCCGGATTTTGGTACTTCTTACGTGTTTCTTGAATTTTGTGGCCGGATTTGAGTGTTTTTGACATCTTATGGCCGGAGTTTGTATTTTTTCATTTTTTTTTTGTTAGTTAATTATTAGATGTTGGCATTTTATAGCAAAATTTAAAAAAAAAAGTATTTTTGATAGCCGGATTTAGGTATTTCTCAAATTTTGTTGCCGGATTTTAGTGTTTCTGACATTTTTTGTAGAAATTGGTACTTTATTAGAGTTTTTAAATTTACTGGCTTAATTTTTGATATTTTATTATTAGATTTTGTTTTTTTTTATATTTTTAAGCTTTATTTTAGTTTTTTTTTTGTATTTTTTCAAACTATTAGCCGTATTTTAATATTTTTGATATTTTGTGCCTGGATTTTAGTATTTTTTGGTATTTTATGGCCGGATTTTTGCATTGTTGACATTTAATGAACAGATTTTGGTACTTTAGATTCAAATTTTGATAGTTTTGATATTTACTGGTCGGATTTTTGTGATTTTGACATTTTATTGTTGGATTTTGTATGTATTTCTTATGTTTTGTGCCCGGATTTTAATATTTTTGATTTTTATAGCTGCGTTTATTGTTTTTTTTTTTTACATTTATATAAGTTTTTTGACTGGATTTTTGACATTTTACGTTGCCATTTTATAACTAAAGACATTTTTTAGCCAGTTTTTGGTTTTTTTGACATCTTATGGCCAGATTTTGTATTTTTTTAATGTAATTTTGATAGTTTTGATATTTACTGGTTGGATTTCTGTGATTTTCACATTTTATGGTTGGATTTTGTGTGTATTTCTTATGTTTTGTGGCCGGATTTTAATATTTTTGACATTTTATAACTAGATTTATTGTTTTTTTCACGATTATATAAAAGTCTTTTGACCGGATTTTTGACATTTTATGTTGCTACTAAAGACATTTTCTAACCGGATTTTGGTATTTTTTACGTGTTTCTTGAATTTTGTGGCCGGATTTTAGTGTTTTTGACATTTTACGGCTGGATTTTGTATTTTTTTACAATTTTTTTGATATTTTATTATTAGATGCTAAACTAGATTTCAAAAAAATTACTTTTTATAGCTGGATTTTAGTATTTTTGTACGTAATTCTCAAATTTGAAAGCTGGATTTTAGTGTTAATAGCATTTTTTGCCAGAATCGGTATTTTTCTTATAGTTTTTAAATATACTGGTCTAATTTTTAACATTTTGTTATTAGATTTTGTTTTTTTTTTTGTTATTTTGTGCCTGGATTTTAGTATTGTTTGCTATTTTATGACTGGCTTTTTGCATTGTTGACACTTAATGAACAGATTTTGGTACTTTAGATTGAAATTTTGATAGTTTTGTTATTTAATGGTAGAATTTTTTTTTATTTTTATTATTTTGTAATCAATTTTTTATGGCCGGATTTTAGTTATTATTTAATAAATTTGAAGAAAAACAGAATTTTGACATTTTTGTTAAATACTGGCCGGATTTTTTTTTATTTTTACTATTATTTATCTAGTTTTTGATATTTTTATCAAAAAAATTATATTTTTGACATTTCATGGCCGGATATTAGTACTAATTGCCATTTTATGACCGAGTTTTTGCATTGTTGACATTTAATGAACAGATTTTAGCACTTTAAATTGGAATGTTACTGTTTTTGCTATTTACTGGCCGGATATTTCAATTTTAATTATTTTATAATATATTATGATATTTTTTGACAAGAATTTGATGATTTTACATTATTAACCTTTAATGAACGGATTTACTACCTTAAAGCAAAATTTTGATATTTTTGTTATTTACCGGCCTTATTTGGGTTTTTTGAGCAAAGTTTTGATATTTTTTTTACAGGGTTTTGATATTTTTTGACAGGATTTTGATATTTTTTACTTTTTATGGCCGTATTTTAATATTTTTTGCCATATAATGACCGGATTTTTGATTTGTTGAAATTTTTTGTCAGATATGATAGTTATGTTGTCAAATATGATATATTATGTAAAACTTTGTCTGTTAGATATGACTAAACCTGCGCACAGCATGGTAGGTTCAAACCTTAGACTATATACACTTATAGACACGCCATGTGCTATTTTTTGCTTGCATGGTGAAGCCCACATAACAACGTTTTATACCCACGACTGACGTCGCCCTTTCTTAATTTAATAAATAATTTAATATTAAAAATATTTGAAGTTTTAATAAAGTTTTTGGTATATAAAAATGTGTTTTCATACACGCGCTTAATACCAAGTCATTTTCTATACGCGCGTTTTTGCCCACAAGTGACGTCACACACAGCAATTATCTTGGCTTTACATAGTCGGCATCGTGTCTATAAGTCTATATCGTCTAAGGCGGTCACTGTTGTTGATTAAAGTATAAACGAGTGTGGATGCAAACATTTTTTTATATAAAAATCAATTCACGGACGGAGGCAATTCTTAAATTTTTTGAAAATCCAAGCTATAACCCTGTTTTTAAATGTCAGATCCGCTGACTGACAGTTATTTCGACACGGAATTAAGCGACGAAATAAACGTAGCCACTGATACTTTGTTAAGTACATCAGATATCTTTAAAATATTGTTTATGTTAGTATGAAAAGTTGCTGGAGAATATGTTGTGGGTAAACCTGTAGATGCGGTTAACGGACACTTAACCAAAAAAGTTTGAGATCTACGATCATAGTTTGTAAAAGTTGATCTAATTACTGCCACATTTAGATTTATTGTATCTTAAAAAGCTTTGGAAATAAATTTAATCAAATCCTGCATCTTCTAAATGTGATCAGAATAACACGATCAGCCAATCGCTTACACTTATCGCGTAGCACTAAATTTGTAGTAGTCCGTTATGTTTTCTGTTCTTATTTTATTTTCAAAACATTCCTACGTTTGTTATTTTATTAACTTTCAAATAACATAAAACATAAAACAAGTGCTTTGTTACCAAGAAATATTTTGTAATATTGGAGCGGATTTCTCTTGATAGCTTGTTATAAAGAAGACTGGCGACTTTGAATTATGTATTTGTAATGAAATTTGCATTTAATCGGTATTGTCAGAGTGTGTCTACTTTTACATGAGTTTGTTGTGTGCGTTTAGGTTATATGGGAAGTAGTGCGATGTGAATAATGAATGAGCAACGTAATTAAATGTGAAAATTGGATATATTTAAATGAGCTAATTAATTGGTGAATTGAATTGAATTAATTGTGAATGAATGTGAATCCAGGCAGCAGCAGCAGCAGCGTGTGTGTGGAAACGACGCTATCGAATTAGTTAACTAACCGACAATCTCCGGCTTAATAAACATTGCGTTGGGTTCGGCGCCCCAATTCTCAGGATGTGTAGAATTGTAAGGTGTCTGAATAACATCAGTCAGTGTTTTCTGTTATTGAAGTGCAGTGTTGTTGGTGATTTCAATTATTCCAAAGATTATCCTCCTCGGTTTTGGTTCGTAGCTTGAGCTTATTATTTCTGCGGCCGATATCGCGAGCCCCTTATCGCGCGTCCTGAGAAACAGAACAGCGACGCAGAGCGTCTTTATCGGGCTGCAGACCTCTCCGTCGCGGCGCTTATCGCGCCAGGCCAGCACTAGCATACATGTTATCAGCAAGCGCCGCCACTATTAGAATATCTAAATATCCTTAGCTCTCTCTCCGCGCGCGCAATGCACGGCCGCGATAAGGGACTGCCTTATTTATATTCATCAATGGAGCGTTATCAGTTATGAGCAGAAATGTTTATTAGTGCACGGCACAATACACACACCGGCTGAATCTTTGGAAAGGGTGGGTTGGGTTGCTTTGGCGGACGTCTCGATGTCACTGGGGACGCACCTCCATATGAGGGATGCATTTGGTTTGAGACGACGCCCGATAACCGCATTGTTAGCGACCCGCCGCTGGCTCGTTTCAAGACATTACCTACCCCAAGACTGCGAACTGTCGTTTCCGACCTCCCAGGACCACCGTTGTCGAGCACTCACAACAGGTAAATACAACGCAACATAAAGATTACTTGAAATATTTACCCTTTTCAACAAACAACTCACCACAACTTTACGAATTCCACCAAGCGGTGTGTAAATATTTGAATATTTTACAATACTACTTGACTTTGTGTTTACCCGAAAAAGTGCCGACTAAATTTGATGAAATTTTCTTTGAATTATGTTGGCTTTTTTAAATTGTTGGCTAATCTTATAATTTATCAAAACTAGGTTTCAAATTTGCTTGCTTAAATTACCCGAAACTTTTTATTTGTACAATTGATTATTAAAAAAAACGTCTTCTTATGTTAATTGTTTGGTTTGTTTTTACGACATTTTAATTACTTCTTTATTCTTCTTTTTGATTGTATAGAAGCGTTTACCTAGTTAAAGTTTTTATTTTAGTGATTGATGTAATGTCTATTAGTTTACAAAAAAATAATAAAATGTTGAGTAAACCACAGGAAGAATGAAAACAAAAATAGAACTTGTTAACTTCTGATCATTCTGAAGACATTCTCAATTTTGAGTGTCTTAAAAGATCTATAGAAGATACTTTGATAATACATTCAGTGGGTTACAGAAAGGGGTTTTGAAAACTGCTGAATTGTTTAAAACCAGTTTTGAGCATTGAGAAAACCTTCTTAGAGTTTTTGAAATTTTAAAAGAATCAGAATACACTAAAAGCATCTTAGAGACTGTTAGAAGATTTAAAGAATACTTTTACAGATTCTAAATAATCTTGATATAGAGTTTGAAGAAGAGATTTTAATATTTTTTTGACTTGAGCAGAATAGTTTCAGTGATTCCGAGGTTACTCAAAGGATCTTCTAATGACATTAGAAAAATAGTTTTATGGCTTCAGAAGAATTATAAATAATTTAAGGGATGTTACTAAAACACTAAGTATGCCATAGATAAATTTTCTAAAAGATTTAAAAGAAAACGTGGCAAGATTTGAAAGTTAAACAGTTTTTTCTAGTGTTTGAGAACATATTTATATAGAATCTAGGCAATTTTGAAAGGCTTGTTAAGGTTTTAGAAAAACAATAGAAGATTCAGAAGACTGAGATAATATTGCGGGAAAATACTAGAATTTGAGAATTTTTGTACGAATTTTATGAAAACTTAAGAGATCTAAAAGATGGTTGAGAAGAATTTGTGATATTTTAGGGTTACAAAATTTTAGAAAAACCATAAAGGGTATTTAGAGAAACAAATATGATTTTAATAAACATTGAATGACTCACAGAAGAATTTTAGAAATTTATAGAACACTGAATGGATGGATGGAAAATCTGAAAGTCTAGAAGTTTGTTAAATAACACACCAAAGAATATGGTTTGGGCAGATTTGAAAGATTGATATAACGCTGAGAGAACATTAGAAAAAATATGGCAGCATCCTGTGAAAAAGCTGGAAGGTTTAGAATTGATCAAGTAAAAGAAACTAAAAAATTGACGACCTATTTTTGCTATAAACCTTGTTCAACATTTTTGAAAACTATTTTGATTTACTGCCTTGGCTGAAACGACAGAAGCAGAAAAATTTTTAGTACTTTTTTATGATTTTAGGCTGTATCCGATATACAACTTGAAAAACTTTTGTTAAGTTTTTGATTTTTTAGTAGATTGTTCGCATAACATTAATCTTTAACGGCAAATTTAAAACAAATTCACCGGCTTCAAATTGCGCAAAAGAGTCGCTTTATCTTGTTGAAATTAAAAGTCCATACCAATCTTCAATCTTCAGGTGCTGCGATCTGCGGTGAGTGGATGTTTTGGACTGGATTGCACGATTTAGCCTAGAGCAACAATATACTTGTCTGTGTGCATTGGACGAGCACTGGGACCGCTTTTCGTGTCCAATAACATTCTTGTTTTGTCAACTTTCTGCACAAATTTGCGTACACCAGGCGCTGTTTGGATACAAGTTTTTTTTTTGTTTATCTGATATGAATTGAAGAATTCAAAAAATTTCTAGGATTGTTGATTAACTTTGAAGTAACTTAAAGATTTATAAAAGATTTTTAAAGATTTTGAATGTTTTGAGATTTATTTAGAGTAACAAAAAAATCCACAGAAAAGTTAGAAAGATTATAGGACATTTAGAAGTTGTAGCCATAACAGATCATTAGCTACTTAATAATTTAAGAAAAAGTATAATAGATGGACTTGTTACCGTTTTTAGAGCAAAATCTAAAAGCCCGAAAAAGGAATTTGAAGTGGTGGTCTAGTTTAAAAGTTTTAGAAGAGTTTATGAAAGAGACTTTAGCGCGTTTGAGAAGACGATGATGAATCTGAGAACACGATTATGGTTTTAGGAAATTATACAAACTTTTGAACTATTTGCAACTTTTTAGAGAGCACTGCTTGCCTCTTACGCTAAAGAAATAGAAGATATTAAGGATTATTTAGCAGTTAAGTTGCTCAAAAAATCATCTACTAAACTAAATAAATTTATGAGATACTGAGAGATTTAGAATACAATTCTTATGAATAATCAGTAAATTTAGGAAGATCTTGAGATTTTTTGAGAAACTGAGAATATCTTAAATAAATAATTAAGAGGTTTGTGAGGACGTTTACAAAACTGCAGAAAAAATAAAAGAAGTTTGAGAGATTTTGTTGAATGTTAAAGGAACTAATTAAAATCTAGAAAACTTATTAGGTTACAGAAGAAATTAAGATTCTGAGTACATGGTTTTTGCAGTTTTATAGTGAGACTAGATGACTATAAGGGAACACTAAGTTGATTACGGAAGAATATGTTTTTAAACATCTGTAGCTCATATACAAAAGAATTGTGTTACAAGTTTAAAAACTAGAAAAATTTGATTGATTTAACAAAAAAAAAAAATTAAAGGTTTTAGGACTTAGAGAAGACATTTAATAAGCTACAGACAAATTTCAGAGGTTTTGGGCTGGTCAGAGAGTATTACACAGATTTTGTAGGTTTATAGAATTTATAGATTACTAACTAATTATTAGAGGTAACTTTTTGCTGTTTGCAATAAAAAGTCAAAAAGTGAAGAAACAGATTTGAAAAGTTTAAAATACATTTTAAAAACAGATTGTTAAAGGTGCGGACAAGTAATAATATACAGGGTGCGGCAGCATAACTTCATTTTTTTTAAACTTAATAAAATCCATTGTATGAATCAGAAGTTTTTTATTTGTTTTTTATAATGTAGTCGCATAACTAAAGTTTTAATAGTTTTGAAGATTAAATCAGGTAGCCCATAGAAAAAAATTGCAAGTGGTCAAATCAATCAAGACCTTCACACGTGTTTCTCTGAGAATTGAAGTCAAGTTCAGAAAGTTCCTGCACAATCGCCATCTTGTAATGGAAATGAAGATCATTATGAAGAATTCTCTTCACAGAACAATTGAAAAGTTTAAGGATAGACGCATGTTTGCGCGCAGAACGCCGTGGTGATTGCAACACTGAAGCTCGCACTGCTTCAATGTTCTTAAGTAATCTAATGTGCCGAGAAACTCTAGTTCTTTGTTTGTTGCACTTGCAGTTTGTCTAAACGTAGTGACCTACGCAACACTTGGTTTGCAGTCCGGGACAGCGATTCTTAAAGACGCGCTAGGTTGCGATCACAGAACAACCGCTTGAAAAATAAGTCTCAACGGCAAAACCACGCTCCTTACTGTTCCAACGCATGATGGCGAATGAACTTGGGACAAAACTTTATAGTTCCGTTTCTCGAACGAGACTAGTAGCGCTCCGCTACGACATCAACCGACTGAATGGCGCGCATTTTAAAAAAGGAAGTTATGCTACCGCACGCTGTACTTAAAGTTAATGAGAAGATTAATTGAAAAACTTTGCATTTGTAAAATTTGTTTTTTTTTTGTGTGATGTGTGTGGGGTTCTCGGTTGCCCATATACTCACTAAAACCCTGATTTTTCTAGACTTACAAAATCACAGGTATAGTATTACTTTACAAGTCTAATTTTGGCTTCCAAGTCTTATCCTCTTCTTTTTTTTCTTTTGTTGTCATAATTTTTCGTATACCTTTATCAACAGCTCTCTTATTGCTTGCAATTTCCACCATCAGTATCTTTTTCTCAACTTTATTCTGTACTTTCAGTTTGATGTTCTTTCAGCGAGAGCTTTTACCGGTGTATGTTTTAGGTTATATGTTTTACCACAATAGAGGCAGCCGTCTTGCATTGCACTGCAATACACATGTTCTTTAAGTATGACCTAAAGCATCTGTGTTTTGTAAGGATTTGTGTAAGATGGTAGTTCAGATTTCTGTGGTCTTTGTTTACTCATAGTGTCACTAAGGGTGTAAGAGTCTGCGTCTATTTAGCGACATCTCCCTTGATTTGTCATTTTTTCCCCATTTTTATCGTCTTTATTCTATTGCTTTTTTTGTTCTTTTGGTTGTTTCCTTATGTTGTCAGCTCACACTTGGTTAAGGAGATGTATGAGGATTGTTTCTGTTATTGCCTGTATAGGCTTTGTTGAGATTGTTCTGTAGGCACTTGCTATTCTGATTCCCATTTTTATTCTGGCCTTTTCTAGAATTACTCTAGATTTTAAAATGTTGCATCTTTCTTTTTATATAGGTACAATAGTATCGAGTTCACCGTTGCCCCCCTTAATTAACGTTTCTTTGCTTTTGGGCCTCCCACGTTTGGCATAAGTCGTGCCAAGGCCATTTTTCTAATTTTTCTGTTTTTTGTATGACCTCAGTTATGTGGGGTCCCATGTTCCAGTTTGTTTTTATTCTTATCCCTAAGTATTTAATGTTTTTTGGGATTTGATCGTAGTATCTTCTAGATTGATCTTGACTATGGTGTTCTTTTTTTTTTTAAGAAGCATTAGACAAGTTTTATACGTTCTTGATGAGCTTATTACAAGTTACAAAATTTACCAAAAACATGTTAGAAGACTGTTTTAGAAAATTCAGAACGTCTTAAAAGGGATTTAAGGAAAACACATTTTAACACTTTTGAACAGTTTAGGCAATGTTGAGGTTACTCATAGGGTCTTATGCGCAGGTTAGAATACTTTTAAGATCTTAAATTTGTTTTTATAAATGATTTAAAGAATGTAACTAGTACATTCAATCTTTCAAAGTTTTAGATTTTATAAAAAACTTTAGATAACTAAGAGAAGGCTCTGGAAGTATTTAGAAAAACTTGAATGGTTTTTAGATATTCTAGAGAATACTGACTAGATTGCAAATGATCCTCAAGCATTTTGGAAACTTTTAAAAGGACACTAAAAATAATTTTGAAGAGTTATAAAAATCTGAAAGTTTAAACTCAAAGAAGAAGGTAAAGATTTCAAATTAAGTTTTTCTGGATGAATTAGTTCTGTTTGATATAATACTCAGAGAAGACCTTGAAAAAATTATGCAGTATTCTATGAAAAAGTTAAAAGATTTAGAAAATGTTAGGACTAGGAAAGTATTAAGTGCGTTATAAAAAAATCTAAATTCTTGTTAGTGTTTTGTCTGGATGAACTAAAAAGTTTTAGATATTTTTAGAATTGTGGGATATATTATTACATTTTTGAAGACTATGGGATCTACTCAGAATAGAAATATCTAAAAATGTTCTAAAGTTTTTGAATGATTTAAAAGTAGTTGTAAGTGAGAAGCATTTAATATTTTTGTTAGCAATCTTAAGACATTTTAAATGCTTTTGAAACAAATATTTCATCATTTTTAAAAATTTCGAAGGACTTAAAAGTAGTTGTAAGTGCTCAGAAACATTTGTAAATGCCTAGACACATTTGTAAAAGCTCAGAAATATTTAATATTTTTTGTTAGAATTTTTGAGACGTGCTTTTTTACTTGGCCGAAATGACGATTTAAAGACACAACGTCCGAAAAGTCATTTTTTTTATAATTTCTAAAGTTTTCTAAGAATTTAGAAGTATTTGTAGGTAATCATAAGCTTTTGCAGTTTTTGTTAGCATTTTTGTGGTATTTCTAATGTTTCTGAAAAAATATTAGATCATTTTTAAAGCTTTTGAAAAAAATTTAAGTAGTGCTAAGTGCGTAAAAACATGTCATAACTTTTTTTAGCATTTTTGAGACGTTTTGAATGCTTCTGAAAAAAAAATTATTATTTCTAAAGTTTTTTAAAAGTTTAGAAGTAGTCGAAAGTACCCAAAAGAGTTTAATAACTTTTATTAGACATTTTGAATTGTTCTTGATAAAAATTTTTGATCTATTCTAAAATTTCTGAAGCATATAAATAGTTGTAAGTGCTCCGAAGCATTGACTAGCTTTTGTTAGCATTTTTGAAACGTTTTTGTTTCCAAAATCACATTTTATCATATTTGTAGCTTTTAAAGGATTAAGCAGTAGTTAAAAGTATTTAGAAATATTTGTAACTACTCAGAAATATTTAATAACTTCTGTTAGAATTTGTGAGAAGTTTCTAAATGCTTTTGAAGTGAAATATTTTTGTAGCATTTTTAAGATAATTATTTCTACAATTTCTGAACAATATAGAAGAACTGTAAGTAGAAGCATGTAATGTTTTTGTTAGCATTTTGAAACGTTTCAAATGCTACTGAAAACAAAATTTAGAAGATTTGTTAAGTTAAGAGATTCTAAGCTTACTGAGGTCTATTTTCCTGAAGTTGTATACTAGGATTAGACGACTATGAGAGAACACTAAGTTGGTTTTAGAAGAGTTTGATTGATTGTAAAATGACTTTGGCAACAGTAGAAAAATAGTTTTTAGAACTTTGAGATGTTTAGAGGATTTTGATAATTCAAAAAAAGAGAGCAGAGAAAGTTACTGAAATATTTCAAATTTTTGGGACAATCAGAAGGTTTGAGAATGAGTTTCTAGATAATCAGATTTTATAGATTTTTGAGTTAAAAAAAAAATTTAAAAGAAACTTAAATAGCATTAGAAATACAAAAAGTAAAGAAACAGAATTTGAAAAATTTTAATTTCAAGTCAAATTTATGAGATTTTATTCAAGATTTCTTTAAGACATTGAGTGAGCTATAGAATTTTTTTGAAGACTTTGTGGCTAATTAGAGGTTTTGATAATTGACTTTTGAGATACTTAGATTTTATAGATTTATAGATTTTAAAAGTCACAATTTTTTTTCTAGAAAAAACTTAATCAGCATTAATTTTGAAAAATTTCTATATTTAAGTCAGATTTTAAGCAAGATTCTATAGTCTACAATTCAGCATTATTATTATGATAGCTACGAATATTGGTAGTGGTATTGACATTTTAGAGCGGTTTCGGCTAGCTATTGTCGGGATATATTTACCTTAAAAATTGTTGTTTACTTTGTAAACTATAAAACATAGTAATAATAAACTATTGGAAGGAATATTTCTTGAGAAGGGAAGGAAAGAATATAAAGTGATAAAATATAATGTGAAATGTGTACTTTTAACGGTTTTGTTCATTGAGATATGGTCACAAGTAATAAAGGGGATGGTAATAACTAACCTAATCGATGTCGTTCAGGCGAACGGTAATGCGGCAAGGCGAGAGGATATCGCTAATAAAATGCAAGTGCAGAAGTTTGACAAGGAGGGCTGTAAGAGGCGGAAGTGTGTCCTATCAACGATCGGACATTAATGACATAATCGTAACTGGTGGTTAAAGTAAGGGAATATCGAGGAAGGCTGGTAAAGGCGCATCGAGATTCGACATGTCTCCATTAATAACAGAGAGCAATATCTGAAGTTAAAAGTGGTTCGCGCGTCCTCAACGGATAATAAGTCCTCTGGATTTCAACTTAAATAGATCCGTGGAAAATGCATAATCCGGCGGGTTTATAAAGATTGGGAAATATTTCATAAATCACGTTCTGGATAATGGATTTTTATGGATGGCCGCTCGCCCAACTTCATTTACTTTTATTATCGAAATCTTTTTCATTCCAAACAAAATCAACGGAATTGAAATACTTGTTTGAGCATAATTTATAGAAAACGTGCATTGAACACAAGCTACATTATGTTGTGTGAATGAGACACAATGCATATTGTTAATATGTATGAGGAATTAAGTATTGTTTTTTTTTTCTTCTTTCTTTTTGGTATTGAATACGAATAAGGTTTAATATAATCGTGGACATCGCTGTAAGTTATCGTCGTATAGTGCCGATACAATTACGCAGTCTGGGAAAATGCGGTGTGCATCCGAGCAGAGATCTCTTTAGATCTTGCACTCTCCAACATATATACCGTATATACCTATTTGTAAATAGCGACTCGCACACTCAGATCGCAACGCAGATTGGGTTGCAATCTGTTCGCCTCGCGGTCGCTTTTCGCCGGGGCGAAAAAAATCGCGCGCTGTCGATATATGGCGGTCGCTTGGTCCATTGTATGCTAAACTGTGTGGACAATTAGAGTTGTGTCGCTTTGTGCGTTCCCTTTCACAGGTGCTAACACTCGATTTATCTCCGCGTAATATCCCGGATTACAAATATGGGAATGCGATATTAATATTTTATGAGATGCCTCTCACCCGAAGAACAAACATTGAAAATTGAATTTATTAATCCAAACTAAAACCCAGTATTGTTTGCAACAATCATAGTTTTGAAAGGTTTCAATGTCTAATTTTAGAGTTATCACAAATTTTCAAGAATTCCTTTTGTAATTCCATAACTTGATAATCAATTTTTAATCATTTCTTCAAAAATATTGATCGTATGAAATTGAATAAAGTTTTTAGAAGTTATAGAAAAATATTTTGACTTTGTATTCCAAAAATTTTGAAAAGTTTTAATGTCTAATTTTAGAGTTATCACAAATTTTCAAAAATTACTTTTGGAGTTTCATAATTTAATAATCAATTTTTATTAATTTTTTTCAAAAATATTGATTGTATGAAATTGAATGAAATTTTTAGAAGTTATAGAAAAATATATTGACTCATTATTTCTAAAATTTTGAAAGGTTTTAATATCTAATTTTAGAGTTATCACAAATTTTCAAGAATTAGTTTTGGAATTCCATAATTTGATAATCAATTTTTAATTATTTTTTCAAAAATATTGATTGTATGAAATTGGATGAAATTTTTAGAAGTTATAGAAACATATTTTGACTTTGTTTTCCAAAATTTTTTAGAGATTTCAATGTCTAATTTTAGAGATCACAAATTTTCAAGAATTACTTTTGGAATTCCATAATTTGATAATCAATTTTTAATCATTTCTTTAAAAATATTGATTGTATGACATTGAATGAAGTTTTTAGAAGTTATAGAATAATATTTTGACTTCTTATTCTAAAAATTTTGAAAGGTTTCAATGTCAAATTTTAGAGTTATTACAAATTTTCAAGAATTATTTTTGGAATTCCATAATTTGATAATCAATTTTTAATCACTTCTTTAAAAATATTAATTGTATGAAATTGAATGAAAATTTTAGAAGTTATAGAATAATATAATGATTCATTATTTCCAAAATTTTGAAAGGTTTCAATATCTAATTTAAGAGTTATCACAAATTTTCAAGAATTACTTTTGGAATTCCATAATTCTATAATCAGTTTTTAATCATTTCTTCAAAAATATTGATCTTATAAAATTGAATGAAATTCTTAGAAGTTATAGAAAAGTATTTTGACTTTGTATTCCAAAAGTTTTGAAATGTTTCAATGTCTAATTTTAGAGTTATCACAAATTTTCAAGAATTACTTTGGAATTCCATAATTTGATAATCAATTTTTAATTATTTCTTTAAAAATATTGATTGCATGAAATTGAATAAAATTTTCAGAAGTTATAGAAAATATTTTAGCTCATTATTCCAAAAATTTTGAAAGGTTTTAATGTCTAATTTTAGAGTTATCACAAATTTTCTAAAATTACTTTTGAAATTTCATAATTTGATAATCAATTTTTAATCATTTTTTTCAAAAATATTGATCGTATGAAATTGAATGAAATTTTTAAAGGTTATAGAAAAATATTTTGACTCATTATTCTAAAAATTTTGAAAGGTTTTAATGTCTAATTTTAGAGTTATCATAAATTTTCAAGAATTACTTTTGTAATTCTATAATTTGATAATCAATTTTTAATAATTTATTCAAAAATATTGATTGTATGAAATTGAATGGAATTTTTAGAAATTATAGTAAAATATTTTGACTCTATATTCCAAAAAAATTTAAAGGTTTCAATGTCTAATTTTAGAGTTATCACAAATTTTCAAGATATACTTTTAGAGTTCCATAATTTGATAACCAATTTTTAATCATTTTTTCAAAAATATTGATCGTATGAAATTGAATGAAATTTTTAGAAGCTATAGAAAAATATTTTTACTCATTATTCCAAAAATTTTGAAAGGTTCCAATGTTTAATTTTAGAGTTATCACAAATTTTCAAAAATTACTTTTGGAGTTTCATAATTTGATAATCAATTTTTAATCATTTCTTCAAAAATATTGATCGTATGAAATTGAATGAAGTTTTTGATAAGTTATAGAAAAATATTTTGAATCATTATTCCAAAAATTTTGAAAGGTTTTAATGTTTAATTTTAGAGTTATCAAAATTTCAAGAACTACTTTTAGAATTTTAAAATTTCATAATCAATTTCTAATCATTTTTTCAAAAATATTGATTGTTAAAATTGACTGAAATTTTTAGAAGTTACAGAAAAATATTTTAAATCAATATTGCAAAAATTTTGAAAAGTTTCAATGTCTAATTTTTGTTATCACAAATTTTCAAGAATTACTTTTGTAATTCCATAATTTTATAATTCATTTTCTTCAAAAATATTGATTGTATGAAATTGAATGAAAATTTTTGAAGTTATAGAAAAATATTTTGACTCAATATTTCAAAAATTTTGAAAGGTTTCAATGTGTAATTTTAGAGTTATCACAAATTTTCAAGAATTACTTTTGTAATTCCATAATTTGATAATCATTTCTTCAAAAATATTGATCGTATGAAATTGAATGAAACTTTTAGAAATTATAAAATAATATTTAAACTTATTACTCCAAAAATTTTGAAAAGTTTTAATGTCTAATTTTAGAGTTATCACAAATTTTCAAAAATTGCTTTTGTAATTCTTAATTTGATAATCAATTTCTAATCATTTCTTCAAAATTATTGATCGTATAAATTTGAATGAAATTTTTAGAAGTTATAAACATATAATATTACTCATTATTCCAAAAATTTTGAAAGGTTTCAATATTTAATTTTAGAGTTCTCACAAATTTTCAAAAATTACTTTTAGAACTCCATAATTTGATAATCAATTTTTAATCATTTTTTCAATATTGATTGTATGAAATTGAATGAAATTTTTGGATGTTATAGAAAAATATTTTGACTTATTATTCCAAAAAATTTGAAAGATTTCAATGTCTAATATTAGAGTTATTACAAATTTTCAAGAATCACTTTTGGAATTCCATAATTTGATAATCAATTTTTAATAATTTCTTAAAAAATATTGATTGTATGAAATTAAATGAAATATTCAGAAGTTATAGAAACATATTTTAACTCATTCCAAAAATTTTGAAAGGTTTCAATGTCTAATTTTAGAGTTATCACAAATTTTCAAGAATAACTTTGGAATTCCATAATTTGATAATCAATTTTTAATCATTTCTTCAAAAATATTGATCGTATGAAATTGAATGAAGTTTTTAGAAGTTATAGAAAAATATATTGACTCATTATTCCTAAAATTTTGAATATTTCAATATCTAATTTGAAATTTCTTAATTTGATAATCAATTTTTAATCAATTCTTCAAAAATATTGATTGTATGAAATTGAATGAAATTTTTAGAAGTTATAGAAAAATATATTGACTCATTATTCCTAAAATTTTGAATATTTCAATATCTAATTTTAGAAATATTGCAAATTTTTAAGAATTGGTTTTGAAATTTCTTAATTTGATAATCAATTTTTAATCAATTCTTCAAAAATATTGATTGTATGAAATTGAATGAAATTTTTAGAAGTTAGAGAAAAATATTTTGACTTTGTATTCCAAAAATTTTGAAAAGTTTCAATGTCTAATTTTAGAGTTATTACAAATTTTCAAGAATTACTTTTGGAATTCCATAATTTGATAATCAATTTTTAATCATTTCTTCAAAAGTATTGATTGTATGAAATTGAATGAAATTTTTAGAAATTATAGAAAAATATATTGACTTATTATTTCCAAAATTTTGAAAGATTTCAATATCTAATTTTAGAGTTATCACAAATGTTCAAGAATTACTTTTGGAATTCCATAATTTGATAATCAATTTTTAATAATTTCTTAAAAAATATTGATTGTAAGAAATTGAATGAAATATTTAGAAGTTATAAAAAAATATTTTAATTCGTTCCAAAAATTTTGAAAGGTTTCAATGTCTAATTTTAGAGTTATCACAAATTTTCAAGAATTACTTTTGGAATTCCATAATTTGATAATCAATTTTTAATCATTTCTTCAAAAATATTGAGTGTATGAAATTGAATGAAATTTTTAGAAGTTATAGAAAAATATTTTGACTTTATATTCCAAAAATTTTGAAAAGTTTCAATGTCTAATTTTAGAGTTATCACAATTTTTTAAGAATTACTTTTGTAATTCCATAATTTGATAAACAATTTTTAATCATTTCTTCAAAAATATTGATTGTATGAAATTGAATGAAATCTTTAGAAATTATAGAAAAAAAATTGACTCATTATTCTAAAATTTTTGAAAAGTTTTAATTTCTAATTTTAGAGTTATTTTAAATTTTCAAGAATTACTTTTGAAATTCTATAATTTGATAATCATTTTTTTAAAAATATTGATCGTTTGAAATTGAATAAAACTTTTAGAAATTATAGAATAATATTTTGACTCATTACTCTAAAAATTTTGAAAAGTTTCAATGTCTAATTTTAGAGTTATCACAAATGTTCAAGAATTACTTTTGAAATTCTATAATTTGATAATCATTTCTTTAAAAATATTGATCTATGAAATTGAATCAAACTTTTAGAAATTATAGAATTATATTTTGACTCATTACTCCAAAAATTTTGAAAAGTTTTAATGTCTAATTTTAGAGTTATCACAAATTTTCAAGAATTACTTTTGAAATTCTATAATTTGATAATCATTTCTTTAAAAATATTGATCGTATGAAATTGAATGAAACTTTTAATTTAATAATCAATTTTTAATCATTTCTTCAATAATATAGATCGTATAAATTTGAATAATTTTTTTTATTAGGTTTATAAATCATCTAAACAAAATTCTGTTAAAAATTGTCCACGTCTGGCTTTACATTATAAAAAATAGTTTATAAATTATAAAAAGCCAAATCGGCTCTTCTTTATAATTTGAATTTGTATGATTAAACCTATTATATTTTTACGATTCATCAACCAAAGCTAGCAGAAGTTCACATATAGCTAGCCGAAGCCAGCTCAAATTACAAAATAAACTATACAACTTTAAAGGTAGTAGTTTACTGCAGCTAAGCAATATCATCTCATGCAAATGTCTAATATTCATTGAATATAAAGATGAAGTAGAACAAGTTTTCTTTTGAAAGGAAATACATTTGTTGCTTAAAATAATTATAAAACTAAACTCTTGCAACCCCCTCTACAAAATAAAATAAAAAGCAATTAATCCGCGCCATAAATATAAAAAAGCGCGGCCGAACTGCACAGTTAGTTTTTTTCCTTATCTTGATGAATACGAAAGCAGTAAATTCCGGAATCTCTATTTTATGTAAAACATCCACCAGATGCGAACATTACGGATTTACTGTTCCAGATTTTTATTATTCGGCGGAATGTGCATGAAAAAATATATAAAATAATATCAGTCGAATGTATAAATAAAAAACACACACACCGAAAAAGAACAAAGCAGATATTATACTACTCGTATCATATTTTAAAAAATATATTTAGATTTAGAAACAAGATTACACGATTTTCGAATACAAAAGCAACTGGAAAATATGCGATCGCTTATCATTAGAAAAGAAGCGGGTTGAGATAGGAAAATATATTCAAATAACTTTGTGTTTAATCCTAAATTTAATCAAGTATTTTTGATTTTTACTGGGCTATTAATATTAATTATGAAAGGGTTGACTTATATATTTATGAAATAAAAGATTTGTAGTTATTAAGTTCTATTTCTGTTATGTAAAGTTTGCAATCCGGAGGCAAATCTGTGACCCAAATCTGAGAGTTATAATTTATCTAGATATGGGAGTGTGCGGTGGCGGCGGCTTCATGTGCAAACATTCCGCAAAAATGATGAATACCGAAACTCACACAGTATGGGTCAAACCTGAATATACATTTTAGTCCAACCACTTGCAAGTTTTCATAGCAATAGATAGTTTCCAAGGAGAGTAATCTTATCTACGTCCCTGGCTGAATGTACCACGGACACGCCATTCTCATCGCGTGCCCTTATCACACCACATCTCCGGCCATTCTCTCTCCGTCTGAGAAGACCTGCATATCTTACCGGCCAACACTGAGGTCCTTACATATACCGAGAGGGCCGCATTCAAATAGAAACAATGAACGACGGTGGGGTACGTCTTCTCCTCACAACCAACACATGCTGAATTTAAAACGGCATTGTGTCCCATTCGTATGCAAAACCGTGCTAACTATTTGCGATAAACTTATCAGTTTTAAAAGTTTAATCCGTATCTATATATGTGTGAGGTGGTTGGTTGGTGTGTGTGCAGATGTGGGCCACGGGCCGGGTATATACGGGCCTGCACATAGCCCGATAGCGCTAGAGATACGACCTGGAAGTAGGAAACGAGACACGTAGATAAGAAAGTAATATGGCGGCTGCTGCAGAGAGATAACGCGCGATATGACCTGCACCGCCGTGCACGTTACGTGCAGAAAACTTACCGGGCTCTTATGTTATATTCATGAGGGCCGACGTTCTCACTCCAAACATTCTACAGCCGAAAATTATTCAATTGTAATATAAAAACGATTTTAATTTGATTTATTTTTGTTTCAGGTGAGTCCACAACATTCAGATTACTTGGCAGGAGTAAGTGTATCTGAAGAATTTATTATAAATTTTTACACGATCATATATGTTATTCGTATTTTGAATAATTCATCACGGTAGTGCTACCGCATCGTTACCAGTCTTGAGAAATTGATTAAAAACATTCATTTTGTTGAAAACTTTGGTTTTCTGTAGCAACCGACAAGAATATTAATATAAATCATTATTTTTAAATTAGATGCATATTTAGTAATCAATTTATGAAAATAACAGAATTCTGTTATGGGTAGCGCTACTACTACATATTATGTAGTAACAATTTACTACGATTTTATAGGCAGCTGTAAGGTGACAACAGAAAGATAAGCTATATGTTATGTACGCAAAAAAATAATATAAATATTTTGTAAGAAGATAGTGTTACCGCGTTTATCCTTATATTTTCTAAAAATATCTATTGTATACAATTTTATTACTTTTAACTAAGAAAATACACAATTCTGTTTCAACGTAGCGCTACCGGTAGCAGTAGACTTGCACAAAATGCCAAAATTACATATAATGTTATTTATATAAAAGATTATAAGGTAGGTACAAGTTCAAAATGTATTTTTTACAGTTTAAATCAGTTTTTTTTGCAAGTTTTGTGTTTGGGTGTCTTGTTTGGAAGTCAAAAATCTTTTTATTGAAAACTAGGCCCAAAAGATGCATGGTTTAATGTAGATTTACATGGTTGGCTTATACGAGTAAAGGCTTAATTCAAAATTTTTGAATATGATCTAAAAAACTGTCGCTATTTTGCTGCAAGTTTTGTGTTTGTCACTCTCAAGTCGAATTTTGTCTTAGCAAACTGAAATTAGTATCAAAAAATGCAGAATTTAATGTAGATTTACGTGATTTGATTGGTTTATATTGGTTTAGATTAAAGTAAAACTTGAAAAACTATAAAAAAGTTGCCATTTTGCTGTAGGTTTGGTTATTGTTACTTTTGTTCAGGAATCAAATATTGTCTTAGCTCAATGAAAGTAGTGCCAAAAGATGCAGAAGTAATTGTAGATCAAAAACTTGTTTTCTTGTTGCAACTTTTGTGTTTATTTGGTTTAGAAATTAAATATTGTCTTAGCAAACAGAAACTAAAGTCAATAGATTTGCCGGGTTAGGTTGGCTTATATGAGCTCAGTTTAAAGTTTTTGAGTAAGATGCAAAAAGTTGTCAGAAAGTAGACATTTAGTTACTTTCTTTTTCTTTAAAAAATGCAGAATTTAATGAAGATTTGCGTGATCATGTTGCACCAGTTTAAAGTTTTTGAGTAAAATTTGAAAAACTTTCAGAAAATTGAAATTTTGTTACAAGTTTTGTGTTTGCCACTCTTGTTTGGAAAGCAAATAATGTTTTAGTGAAATGAAACTATTGTCAAAAGATGCAAAATTCAATGTCGATTTACTAGGTTATGTTAACTTTTGACTACAGTTTTTGAGTCAATTGCAAAAAATTGTCAGAAAGTTGCATTTTTGTTTCGAGTTTTGTGTTTGTGTGTCACTTTTATTCAGAAGTCAAATATTGTTTTACTAAAATAACTTTAGTGTCAGAAGATGCAGAATTTAATGTAGATTTGCGAGTTTATGTTAGCTTATAAAGGTTTAGCACACAGTTTTTGATTAAAATTCAAAATAACTGTCAAAAAATTTATATTTTGATAAAAGTTTTGTTTGTCATTTTTTTTAAACAACATTTTAGTAAATGTTGGCTTGTATTGGCTCAGTTTAAAGTGTTTGAGGTAAAATCTTAAACTACTAAAAAGTTGCTACTAAGATAAATGCAAAAAACTGTAAGAAGGAATTTTTGTATCAAATTTTGTAGATATGATCATTTTGAAAATAAATTTTATTAATTTTGATTATTTTGTATTAAAATGTTGTTAAATTTTTGGAGGATTTTGATAATTAATTATTGTATTTTGATGTTTTTGGGGCAAAGTATTTAGGGTTGGATTGTTGTTGAAGTGGCGTTAGTGGAAGAGGTTGCGAGGAAAAAGTGTTAAATTGTTGAATCTGAAATTTGTTGTTTAACTTTTTGAGGTCTAGAGGCTTTTTAGACTCAGTTTGCTGGCACATGTTAAGACGTTTATCTGCAGCGGTTTTTTTGATATAACAAATGACAACTACTGAAGTTTTTGATGTGTGTCAACGTATAGTTTTTTGTCCAAAAAAGCAGCTATGTTTATTGTGGCTAGCGTTTTTAGCAGTATTCAACTTACATTACGGGTGGGTCTAGTTTTGACTAAATTATGAATTACTGGAGACATTATTAATCTACGAGAGTAGGATTGCAGTTATAAAACCTCTTGTTGACAAGGCGGGTTAGGGAGTGGAGGAGCGTATATACGTTTGAAATGGTTTCTGTTGTGAGATTTCAACCAACAATTTTTGGTGCAGCAGTCGGGTACCTAGACTACTACGCTACGCTTCCTTAAGCCAGCATTTACCAGTTTTATATTGTTGCAAAATTAATTTTTGTGTTGTGCAATAAAAGTGGTCATGAAATTTGGTCAGTCGGTCGGTTTAGATTGAGACTAATATTAAAACCAGCAGATTTTCTGCCAAAATTGTTGTGACGTTGTTAATCAGATTGAAAGTCATAATTGGATTTATAGCGCTTTGAATCGTATTTGATTTTTATTTGCAAGCACAACGTTTGTTCTAAATTTTGAGTTTTAGAATTTTTTGTTAAGTTGGTGGATTTCATGTCAACATGGTTAAGTGACTACTCAGTATTGTAGGCAAAAGTTATAATCAGGCCTACCTCGGTCCATTGCTGTTTGTTTGGCATAATTGTATTATGTTAGGCGCCAATTGTTACTGGTTTGGGTCTTGCAGATGATGTAATGTTGGTCGTTACAAGTCTAGGAACGGTGTAGCTTGGCTGACCTTGGAGAGTGGTTTTACCGCTGTAAATCTAGTTTGTTGTGTATCTAACCTTGGTGTAACTTTGTGTTTAGGTAGTGCGTTAATAAAATGTGCGGGTTACAATTGAATCTATTTGAGAAGAATACTAGAAAGTTGTGATTGTCTGACTTGGAACAATTGAGTTTTTAGTTATCTTGTTCCAATATTTTAGTTATAATTAATAACAAAACAACTTGTATTAGCTTGATATTAGGCTTCATTTTGGTCTTTTTTTATTGCTTGAGGACAATAAAGCTACACCTTCATCGATTAGATGTAGATATAGCTTTGTTGTGCTTTTGGCGTTGAACAACGTTTGGACAATTTTAAATAGTATTTGGACATACAAAGGATGCTTGAGTGATTACAGTATTTGTGGTAAAAACTTAGTTACCGTTTTGTTTTATCATTATTTTGACAATTTCAAACTTTTGGTATAGAACAACTTTTTCTTTAAACTTAACATTTTTTAATCTTATCTCTTATAATTTCTAATCTCAATTACTTTGCGGTCTGTATTAAGATTTTTTTTTTAATTAACTTCTAGAATATCTCAAAATTCTTTTGCAGCAATCTATACTTTTATCTAAGTTTTTAAAACTTTTTGCATTAAATTACAAGTAAACTTACTTCTTCTGAGTTATTCATTGTTTTATAAAAAAAAGCAAAACGTGAAACATAAAATGATAGAGAGATACTAAGAAAAACTAAAATTTAAGCAAAACAGTACATTTTTAGTCATAAAAAACGATAAGTGGGGAAAAAATTATTATTATAAAGATTAAAAATAGCAAAAATTGAGAAAAAAAGTAAAAAATAAAAAATAGAATAAAAAAATTAAAAAAAAAACCTGAATTAATAATAAATAAAAAATAAGAAGATGTAAATAAACTCAAAAATTTAAAAAAAAAAAAATTATATACATGAAAATACTGTTAATTGATTTCTGTAGGCTCAGCTGCCGTAACTCTAATCTGGTTACGCTTTATTTTAATTCAATTTATTTTTATTTGTCATCACAAAGCAATTCACTTTTCAGTTTGCGGCATTTTTATAGTTACGTGTGTTGCTAGCATTTGTTCATTGTTCATTGTCAGCAGCATTTAAGAGCCTGTTTTGGTTGATGCAATTTTTTTCTTCTATTTATTTTGGGTTTAGCAAATCTGATACCAGTTTTGCACATGCAAATGTCTTCAGAAAAACACATGACTGATTATTTACTTTGTTGGTTTTTACATTGATCTAAATGCACGAAGTCTGGTTTTAGAGTCAGATTATTAAGTGCCACTTCTCGTCTGTCTGTTCGTTAATGTGTTTTATATATAATTGTTTTTTTGACTATTAATTCCGTTGGTGTTTACATTGATCTAAATGTTTGAAGTGTTGTTTTAGAGCAGCGTTTTTTAACGTTTTTGGCTGACGACCCAAAGTATAAAATAGGGTATAAAATTTAAATCCTTTATGGGTAATTCTACAATAGTTTGGACAATCGGCCCCACATCGTTATCTCCGGGTAATTCCACAGTAGTTCGGGCAATCTTTTCCACAATGACATCTTCAATTTTGCTCATATCTTGTACACATGTTTGGGGTACCAAAATATGACGATTTCTAAAATTTTAGATCTCTGCAATACAGTGTAAATGGCGGCCCTTTTAATTTTTAAGGAATATTTTGTCTTCTTTCAGTTTATGTGCTGTAAATAAGCCAAAAATAGCCAAAAATCATATTCAAAAGGGTGTATCTTATAGAAAATTTTTCGTAACACGATTTATTATTGCTGGTGCTCTAGACTGCTACAATAAATGAAAAAATCTAACACATTAAAAGATTTATATCAGGCTCAGTTGTTGCTATAAACTTTTGCTTTTGTTCAGTTGTTGCTCAGTTTGTATCTTAGGTACACTGAAAGCTGTGGAAAATGATTAATATTTATTGAATCGTCAGTTTGAAGCAAAAATTTAATAGCTTTTTTGAGATGCGATACTAAAAGTACCGATTAAAATTTCAATGTTTTCAGATTGTTGCTAGTTCTTTTCCACACACAGTTCTTGACGTACCTATTTATTAAAATTATATGAACAAAGATATTAAGTATGCGTTAGAAAATAAAAATATTTTTTTAGGGAGGCTTTCCGCGACCCATTCGAATATTTCCCGCCACTTCTTGTCCGTCTGTTTGTTAATGTATTTCACTGCTGTTTTTGCAGATTTTGAATCTTTTGGGTTTTACAAGTGCTTTTTTAGTGTCTTTCAGTACTGTTTTGTCTTATTTAGCGTTTTATAATGTTATTGCTATGTCTTGCATAATTTAAGTGAACTGGACAAAATCAAAAAAATGTCTTGTATCAACGGTATGAGGGCGAGTCAATATTAAATTTTGACGTTTACTGCTTATTTTTTGCAAAAATAATGAGCTTACAAACAATATTGATATTTATTTACTAAAGATAATGATGTTTATGGTTTCAGTGTTTTTTCTTTGTATCATTCAAGCCTTGCTGTTTGATGCTGTGGAGTGCGAGGTAGACACAAAAATGTATGGTAGAATCCATTGCCAAAAGTACAAATTCTTCTATAAGCAGTAGCTTTAGATATTCTTTAACTATTTAGTTCTAACCAGTTATTTACAATTGCGTACGATTTTAAAACTTATCTCTTGAAACTGAAAGACAAAGAGCTTGATCTTTGATCTTTTTTGATGTTTTTTGAACATCCTGATCTAGGTCTACGTCTGTTTTTTCTTGAATATGATTAACTTTGTGGGCGTGTGGTTTGGGTTAGTGCTGCCCACCAATCCTCCCTAGTGTTTGTGATCAAATTTCTTACTTGGGTGGCGCACAACTAAGTTTAAATATTGTGAGCGTGTGGTTTAGATTAGTGTTGCCGACCCACTCGCCCGAGTTTTTGTGATCCAATTGTTTGACTACAAACACTCGGGTTGGCGTTAACTAAGTTTAAATTTTATGGGCGTGTGATTTGGATTGGTGTTGCCCGCCCACCCGCCCGAGTGTTTGTTATCCAGTTTTTTGACTACAAACACTTGAGTGGGTGAGCGGTGAGCGGGAACTAAGTTTAAATTTTGTGGGCGTGTACTTTGGATTGGTGTTGCTCACCGATCCTCTTAAGTATTTGTGATGAAATTTCTTACTTGGGTGGGTATGCGGGAACTAAGTTAAAACACTGAGAGCGTGTGGATTAGATTGGTGTTGCCCACCCACCCGCCCGTGTGTTTGTGATCCAATTTTCTGACTACAAACACTTGGGTGGGTCAGCGGAAACTATGTTCAAGATCTTTAATCAAGGTTTTTACATACTACGCCGTTGGGACACCCACCCCACTTTGTGGGCGTGTTATTTGGATTGGTGTTGCCCACCCACTCGCCCGAGTGTTTGTTAACCAATTTTTTGACTACAAACACTTGGGTGGCTCAGCGGAAACTAATGTTGCCCACCCACCCGCCCGAGTGTTTGTTATCCAATTTTTTGACTGCAAACACTTGAGTGGGTGAGCGGAAACTAAGTTTAAACTTTGAGGGCGTGGTTTTGGTTTAGTGATGCCCACCAATCCTCCCAAGTGTTTGTGATCAAATTTCTTACTGTGGGAACTAAGATGAAATACTGTGGGCGTGTGGTTTAGATTGGTGTTACCCGCCTACCCGCCCGAGTGTTTGTTATCTAATTTTTTGTGATCCAATTTCTTGACTACAAAGACTCGGGTGGGTGGCCGGGAACTAAGTATAAGCTTTGTGGGCGTGTGATTTAGATTGGTGTTGCCCGCCCACCCACCCGAGTGTTCATGATCCATTTTTTTTTACTACAAACACTTGGGTGGGTGAGTGGAAACAAAGTTTAAAATCATTAAGCAAGGTTTTTACATACTACGCCGAAATTTTGATTTGACCAATTTATGACCGAATAACTCAAATTTTTGAGTTTTTAATAAATTTAAAGTCAGATTTTTGTGTTTTTAGTTAGTTTGTCAAAATTTTATTTTATTAATGGCCGGATTTCAATACAAGAAAACTTATTTTTACATATTAGGCCGGATTTTTGCTGTTTTGACTAACTTTGGCAATTTTTTTTGTATTTTTGTCCAGTTTTCTGTGTTTTTAATCATTTTAAGGCCGGATTTGTGTAATTTTAGCCATTTTTATTTAAGTTTTATTTTATTGTCTACTAAGTTTATTTTTAATATATTAATAAGCCGGATTTTTTTTACCAATATACGGCCGTTTTTTTTGCTAGATTCTTAAGATTTTAATCAATTTAAAACCAAATTTCTATATTTTGAGTTAATTTTATCAAACTTTTATTTTATTATAAGCCGGATTACAATATAACAAAGCTTAGTTTTACATATTAAGCCGGATTTTTTGTTTTGCGGGAACTAAGTTTAAACTTGTTTGTGATCAAATTTCTTATTTCGGTGGGTGTGCGAAAACTAAGATAAGACACTGTGGGCGTGTGGTTTAGATTGGTGTTGCCCACCGCCCGAGTGTTCGTGATCCAATTTTTTGACTACAAACACTCGGGTGGGTTGACTTATAGCGTACAATAACCAGAACACTACGACCTATTTCTTAGTAAATAAGATTTTTATATACTAAAAATGCGCTCTCTATCACAATTATTTAGTTGACAAAAAACGTCAAACGCAAAGGGTTTTAAAAGAAATATTGTACTAATCAAAAACTACTCTAAGAACAAAAACAGTTACATTTTTGATTGATTTTTTGTGGAGTTTATCAAATTTTGTTTGTATCGTATTGTATGGTATTTGAAAAGCAAATTCTACCAACAATATATTTTACATTTTTGTTATGTGTCTTCTGTTTTTTTTTTCTGTGGTACTATCAAACTTTTATAGTTTTTCTGAGATCTTGTATTGTATTTTTAGTTTTAAGTTTTTGTTGTTACATCTTTATATGTAATTTAGTAACTTTTACCAAATACTCGGACGCTTCCAATACTAGTTAAACATTTAATATTTGACACTCCGTATAAGCGTGCTGGTTGTCTTCTAAATATGTTTTTGTTTAAGTTAATTTAGTTACAGTTTAAAGAAATATGTTTTTTTTAGATTTTTCATATTTGGCATCGTCTACTGGACATTTTTTTTTGTGGTACGACGTATGTGCATGGTTATATAAAAACGTTCATACATGTAGGATCAACTTATTTCGGTGGAAATGGGATCATTTGCAGTCTTAATCAGGAAACAACACAGTCTTTTTTTGTTAATTTTCGCAAAACAACGATTGATTATTTAAATTATATTTCTACAATGAATAAATAGTCATTTGAATTATAACTTGATTATTTAGATTGTCGATTATGCCTATTTTACTGCTAATTCTGTATATAATAAATTGAATAGATTTTTATTTCTGTGGATGTTTTATAGGATAACTAATACTTCTAGACTTTGACCAGTTTTTAGAAATTGAATTTAGTTGAACTAAATCTTAATGCAAAATCTTTTACGTATTTTACCTTATTTTACAGTTTATTAAATGTGCCAAGTCCGGTTCTGTCTCTAATCAGATTAGTTATCATGTAACGCCATATACATACGCCCACCCTTATTCCCCAACACAAAAAGTAACGATATCAATCTGACCCACTGCTTATCGCCAATAATACCCAAAAAAGCGCCCTCATTTAACCAGTCCGGTTGCCGATAACACAAGTCATTTATATATCGCGACCCGTTAATTAATGACCCGCAATGACCGTGCACCTCCGCCAAACCAAACCAGATCCGAACGCGATATTTTATTCGGGAAAATTGTTGCTGGAGAGAACTAAAAAAAAAAAGGTAAACCAAAAACCGGCGGGCAATTCGTGTGAAAAATCGCAGATAGGAGCCGGTGTGTGTGCATATCGGGGCTAATCAAAAACTGCACATGGCTGCACTCTGGCCGTATCGAGATCGTGACCTACCGCGCCACATTATCTCCAATTCGGATATACGCCCGTTCCCATCGTTATTTTATTTTTTATTTATGGCAACAACAATAAAATGTAATTAATGTGTGGCATGTTGCTCACATTTTTTTTATGCAAAGGTGGGTTTAGTGTCGACGTGGAAATTGCTAATTGCCGCTTGCCAAATGCATCAAATTTGTTTAGTTTGTGTTCTTATCGCTTTATACATATTGAACAGTTTACAAACTTTGTTTCAACACAATAGTTATAATCTCATCAATATTATTCAATTCAGAAAGTTTTGTATTAGTTTCATTATAATAAGATAACTTAACAGTTGGGAAATATATAAATATATGCGTTATTTAAGTCATTTGGCTAATTTTATTTTAATTTAATAAAAAAACATTTTTGTCACTTATTTCAAGTTAATTTGAATCAATATTAGCTATTTAAGCAATATCATGGTAGCACTACCGGTTTCAAAAATTTAAAAATAACAGTTTGGAAATATATAAATATAAGTGAAATCTTGGTATCGCTACCGGTTTTTTTTTCTAGGTTTAATCATTAATTTCAATTAGATTATTATTAGTAATGTCATCATTTTTATTTATAAAATTGTATATAGATGCTAACCTTTTTTTGATATTTTAGATTCCGGTAGCGCTACCAGTGTATTTCTGGGATACACAAAATATATAATTATTAAGTTTCTAACTTTTGTTGAAATGTCTTTTTATAAATTTTAGAACATGTCAGTACATGTTTTAGCATTTTGTTGGCAAGTTTTAGAACCCAAAAGACTACGGTAGCGCTACCGGTGTGTTTCAGTGGTACACAAAATATGTAGTTTTTACGTTTTTAACTATTTATTGAAATGTTTTTTGAGAAATTTTAGAACTCACTGACAGGTCTAGCATTTAGTTGGCAAATTCTAGAATCTAGAGGATTTTTTGTTAAAATATTTTTAGAACTTTTTGATATATTCTAGATTGTACTGACACGTTTTATCATTTTGTTGACAAACTCTAGAATCTAGAACTCAGTAATATATTTTTGTTTATTCAAATTTTAGAACTTTATGATGGCTTTCAAAAACTAGATGGTAGAGGGTAGTGAGTTAAACTGACAGATTCTAGAATTTATTGATAGTATTTAGGTTTGATTTATAGCTTTTGTATAGATATTTTGCAGGTTTTAGAACTCAGTTAAAGAATTTATGACAGATTCTTGAATCAACTGACAGGTTCTAGAATTTATTTATAGATTTTTCAGGTTTGAGTGACAAATTAGCTGAAAAATGTCAGAATTTTCTTCAGTTTTACATTCTAGAGTTCAATTAAAACTTTAGAACTTAGAACATTGATTTGATTCATAGATGTACTATGCACTGAGGTTCTAGAAATGATTGACAGATTGTAGAGTCACATGACAAGTTTTAGAATTCATTGAAAAATTATACAATTTTGATGTTTTGAAGCAATAGAATAGAATTCTATCAAATGTTCTGAAACTCGTTGATACTGTAAATTCTGTAAATTAATTTTTATCTTTGCTGATAAAGCTTCTGTGACACTTGAATTAACTGAGAACGGATTACCATGGTTGGATGAGATTGATGGATTTTATAGAATAAATTTTATATAAAGAAATTAAAAAAAAAAAAACGTTTGCATATAATTTTTGCAAATGCGTTAATTAATCTCTTTTTTTAATGAAATACAGTAATGTTTGTTTTCCCATACTCGTTTTTGCATAAAGTTGTTGTCCATCAAGAACGTCATTAATAAATGTCGGTTGAAAATTGCAAAATAAACACAGGCGGCATAAGTAGGCCAACTACATAATGACTATAGTAAATCGCATGCCTTTTGAGTTGCTGTCGGATACATTTTATCCACAATTAATATTAAATTTTAATTTTATGGTATCAACAAATTCCAGTAAACTAATATAAATCTGTTACTAGTAATAATATAGTTGATTATGAATAGGTCTCGTTTACAAACGGTTTCAATTTATAATTGGCTTGGTTGTGGCTGTTGTGTTTTGGTTTGATACAAACCAGTTCCTCCAGATGACTGATAAGCTATGAGCAGAGAGCACAAGGTGGCCTAATTAAACGCGATGCGAAGGAAGCAGATAGGTCCCGGGCCGACGACTATCTCGCCCCGATAGGAGGACTGACAGCTCCCAGACGATGCTCATTACGGTGGCAACTTCATCGTGATAGCGCCCTCCCGTCCGTCCGGCCGCTGCCAATCAAACATCCCAGGACGTCGACTTATATAATTGATTTCTTCATAGCCAAAAATTTTACAATAAATATATAACCGCAAGGGAGACATATATTACATATACTATATAAATCATTACAACAACAACAAAAAATGAGTTTGTTATCAGCGGAGCTGTGGGAGGTTCGCTTAAAGGCGTCTACAGTTCCGGACTGCGCTTTTTTAATCTTAACAAAACACTGATAAAATAGTATACTCAAGTACCACCACTTCACGATAATAAATTGCTCTCTTTATCGTTGTTTAAATTTTTTTTAAGTATTTATAAAATTATTTTTCACTACAATGTATAAATAGCTCTGATGACTTCGAGACTTTCATCAGAGAATCTTGCTCTAATCTGCATATGCTTTTAATGGAATTAAAATAGACGTTTTTAAATAATTAATTAATTAAATTAACATTTGTGCGTAATTTTTTGTTTAATCAAATAGACACTGATGAGAATTAAATTTTCAAAACAAAAACTTCCAAATTTACAAAAAACTATTACAATAATTGGAAAAAAAATTAGCAGCGTGGGTTAGTTGCTTAGGTGTTTGGATTTCATTCTAGGGATACTAAATTTGTTCAATCTTAATTGACTTTACTTCTCATACTTGGAAGGACCTTTAACCTGCTAGGTCTAGGTTGGTAATGTTTATAGAGCTTGTAATAGTTCCAAATATTTGGAAATTGACTTGACGTTTGAGAAAAATTTTGTAGTTTGTAGAATCACATAACAAGTTTTAGAATTTATTGAAAAATCTTAGAGTTTTAAAGTTTGGGAGCTATAGAATAGAATTTTATTAGATGTTTTGAAAGTCATTGGTGGGCTTACTGCTTATTGACGGGTTCTTGAAATGACTGACAGATTGTAGAACTAGATTTGAAACTGTAGAATAGAATTGACTTCTATCAGGTGTTCTAAAACTCAATAAACACATTTTTAAACATTTTCCTTTACTTATACTGGGAAGGACTTTTGGTCTGCTGGAAACAGTTGGTAAGGTCGATAGAGTATGATTTTATTTTTAATTGGTTTAAATTATTTAGAATTTGATTTGAATTTTAGACGGATTCCTGTGGGTTGTTAGTAGTGGCGATTGCTGTTTTGAGCCAGCTATCTGTTTGGGCTTTTTAGGCTTTTTAGTACATGTCTGAGATAACGTTGAATTTGCTGACTGGGGTCACAGCAGATTGGTCGACGAGGGTTTTGATTTAGTTATGAACTATGATGTCTTGGTCACCCATATGACTAGTTAGTTTACTATCATCCGATATGGTTGCTGAAGTTTGGTGTGCTTCATTAGAGCGTCTCTGGCGCTAGTTTTTTTTTCTATTTTTTTTTGTTTTTTGTCGGGGTTTTTGTTGCAGGGACGTGAAAGCACCGTGCTTTTAGTTGCCTTACGTTGGGCGCCATTTATTAATGGTTGAGCTCTCGGTCTATGCTGACAACGATTGGTGGTTTTAGTTGGGCAAGGTAAGATCATCTTGGTGCTGCCTTATGAGTATTATCCTATAGTATTCCAGGTCCGCGTTTAGTTGTAGAGGAACTTTGCTGGCTAGTGGTGGTAGTTGATTTCATTAGCTAAGTTTGAGTTCAGTTCCCGGATGTTTTCTTGGTCAAATCGAACCTTTGCAGATCTGATATAGGAGCGGGGGCGCAGCTAGTTTTATTCAAAGCTGATGGGATTTTTTTGCTGAAAGTTGTTTTTGGAGTACGGAATGCGACATTTTTAGCTTAAATTTGGTTTACGCTGGGCGCTAATGGTTGCAATCCAGCTTTGTTGGAGGTGGTGGCTAGTAATTGCTAGTGTTGATGCCTGAGAAGATACAAATTAATGTGATTCTGTCTAGAAATTACTACAAAGAGTAGAATAATAATTTAAGGAGAACTAAGCACTCAAACTTTGTGATTGTACACCCTGCTAAGGCGCACTGCTACTATTGCTCATTGCAAGCGGCATCACGTTGAGCAACTTAAAAAGCTGTTCTTTAATTAGCAACGCACTTTGAGGGAGTACGTACAAGCGACTCGCCAGAAGCGGCGCTTACCTTACGCCGTCTTTGTTTATTAATACCAAAATGATGTCTTTTGGATGCTGAAAGTTTTGCGCCGATCTTGGAAGCTTTTTCAGTTTTATGGAAAAGTGAAAAACCAGTTTTTGAGTTTTTTGGGCCTAACATTTTTTTTGTCGTTTGAACTTTGTGGTGAGGTTTTCTAGATAGTTGTCCACGGAAGTTTTAAGGTCATGTTATGCATGAGTTGTTTTTCTTTCTTACGTTTTTGAGATATTTGCGTTGAATCGGATTTTTCTTAGAACACCGTTTTGTTGTCTACCGGACGATTGAGACGGTACCGGGAAAGACGAAAGGTGGAACCTGGCTGGAAACAGCACAGCATTTGAAAATTTGAGTTAATTTGCGGATTTGCTCAGGTCCAATGCGTTTTTTTGATTGGATTGACTTGCGGCTTTAGGCGTTACTTTTTGCTCGTTCTTTGGAGTTTGAAAAGCGGTCGTAGTTTTGCCGTTTTTTGACCGCACAAGGGCGTTGCACATGCCAAAACGTTTGTCTTCGAGAGTTTTTTTTTTTTCCGTTGCAGTTGGTGGGTGGGCGGCACCTATGTTTGTTATTTTAATTTATTTAACATTGGTCTATTTGCAATTTTTTTGAGTTTTTTGATTTAGCCTAAACTATTGAATTTTTTAACGTGCACGCAACATTGAAACTTACTAAAGTTTATTTTTCTTATTTGCGCCGTAAAGTAATTTGGAAGCAGCAATTTTCTGCTGTCGTGTCGGGAACTGTCGAACACATTGTGTTTCGTTGGTCGTTGTTTTTACGTAAACATGTCTTTGCTTGTTATTTTTATTGTATTATCTAGAAATAAGTGTTTTTTGGCCGTTGCAATGTTATGCGTCGTTTGCTGCTTCTTGCGTAATAGTTTTTTTTTTTTTTTTTTTTTTAGTTAAGGAAAAAACTGTGGGGCAATCTTAGTAGTTCTGTCTTACTCTGTTCAAAGGCTTGTTTAACATACGTCTTTGTTACGCTGTATTATGATGGCTTAGCATTTGCACTAATTATATATTAAACTTTTTTTAAATTTATAAATACCACAATTGCTTAAAAAGTTTTGGCGGAGCTGGGGCTTAAACTTGCCACAAGTTATCCGCTGAGATTTGAGTTAGGTGCTTCACCCAACTGAAGTATTTTCCGGTAGCTTACTAGGCAAGTTATCTTTGTTCTGGTACAGAACTGATTTTGCTAGTAGCGTTACTCATTTTTCTGACTACTTTGGATTACGGAATTGCTTTGGAGTATCATATTTTCTATAAATGACGTTGCTATGAATTTGGTATTCTGGTGATGTAGAGTCGCAGCTGCTAGTTTTTGAAAGTATTTTACTGGATGGTTTTGCTTGTTTTTTTTTTATGTACTTTAGTGATAAGTTTGGGGTTCTTATAATAAAGGTGATGTATAAACGGTTGCTGAAAGTTTTTTTGTCCACCTCTTTTGTTAGTTGAGTATTAGTTGACCCAAACTGGAAAGTTTTGGGCACAAGAGGTAGACTAAAAGGCTCTCTAGTTATTCAATTAACAGTTTGAATGATAAACAAAAAATGCAGCTAGCAACGGCCAAAGTAAAAGTTTGTTTTTTTACAAAAAGTATTTCTTATAAAGAATTATTTCTTACCTGGATCATACTATTACTGGTATTGCAGGATTCACTGTTTAATATGCTACCGAATTTCTCAATTATTGACTAGTCACGGGTGTTTCCTCGTCTATTTGAAACGAGTTAGCAAAATTAATACAAGTGCCAATACATCTACTTTTGGATTGTCTAAAATAGAAAAATGAGAACAACAGACATGGTTGCAAGTACAAAGAAAGACTTCTTAAACTATGTCTAGATATGAAAAAACCTTTATTAGTTTAGTTAGTTTTGACTACTCTTAGTTTTTTAAAACAAAGTTTTGTCAGTAATCTGTAGGGTAATCTTAATGCTGTCTAAGTGTGTGGACACAACGGCGGTCCTTGCTCCGATCATAGCATTGTACCCTCGCACATCGATCAGCGCTCCGACCCTGGAATACTAGAATTTGTTCTAAGCTGGGACCCTCGCTTATTGATCTGATTTTTGTAAGTAAAGAATACAAGATAAATTTGTGACAGAATTAGTGTATATTTATGATTTTACCCGCAAGTTGCTAAAAATGTTTCATTTCAATATAGATACCAGGATCGGAGCAATAAGCAAAGATCTGAGCTTAGAACAAATTTTAGTGTTTAAGGGTCGGAGCGCTGTTCAATGTGCGATGCTATGATTGCCGTTGTGTCCGCATTTTAACTCTGCTTAAAAGTTTGTCCAACATATGTTTTTGCTACGCTGGATGATGTCTTTATACTTTTCTATGGTTTCATTGTAGTCTTTCTAAGTTGGTACGTTTCTGTTGCTAGAAATGGTTCTGTTAGTAGATATACGTTTTTATTTTGCTATATTGCTTTGGGTTTGAAATTAGCATAGTTTTTACTAATGACGTTACTATAGATTTGTCTTTTTGTGATGTCATTCCGGCTGCTAGCTTTTAAACGTGCTTTGTTGGTCTATTTTGTTGACTTTTGCGGTTGACTCTTTCTGTGTTTTAATGATGATGTTGGTGGTTTCTACAATCAACAAGTGATGTATAAATAGTTGCTGAGGTTTTTTTTTATTTTGCCACTCAAGTATTAGCTGCCCTAAACTGGTCAGTTTGATCGAACAGAGTATAACGTCTATAATGTGTGAGGAAAAGTTTTTTTTTTAAGAAAGTTTAATTGTTTTTTACATTACACAGTCTTAGATTTAGTTTTGCTATCAACTTTACTAGCTCATGACCTTGTGCATATATAGTCCTGAGCTACAATTTAAAGTTTTGGCATCAGGTGTTGTTTTAATTATTTTTTAAATTTGCATTTTGTCATTTTACATTTCAGACCCTATTCTTGTAACTTTTTTGCGGTTTTTTATTGGTATATACCAATAACTATTGGTAAGATTGAGTTAATAGTGGTAAATAAGGTTTTTTGGATCTTTTGGAGTGAAGTTGAATTGGTCTTGGTTACGTCATTTAATTTCCTGTAGTTTATACCAAAGCGTGGGTAGTCATTTTTCTGGTTTATCAGTATTAGGTGTTTCTACTTTGTTTGATGATTTCGTTTTGTAAATCTGTTTAAAGATTTGAATTATTTTGCAAGCGTTATGTGTATATCTGGGGGTTTGTTTTGTTTAAAACATCTATTTAATGGTCATGGTTTTGTTGGCCGTTGGTACGATGTTGTTACTGAGTACCATGCGGAATTCTGGTAGAACGAGTTTGTAGGCATATTTTTTCTTGGCCAGAATTGTGTTGGTTGTTATTGCGACCAGTAAGTGGATTGGCATTCTTCTCTGTAATGCAGACATTGACGGACCAAAATGTCAGTATTCACTACTCATACTAACTATTGGTTACCCAATACCACTGTTTTTTTTAATATTAATTTTAATTTGAATTGAGCAAATTTGGTTTTTACTTTGATGGCGGTTTTTACTACTTGTTCACACGTGTTAATGGATTTGAGGTTTTATTAAGATTTTGAAGGTGATTGACTTAACTTTCTCTGGTTAGGCAAGTAACTTTTGGCTTGTGAGTTGGTTGGTTATTCTGACTAGTTTTACTGGGTTTGCGTATTGTCTTAGAGTTTGTTTTTTGGAGTTGACATAAGTTGGGATCGACTTTTTGTTATGTCGGTTTTCAAAAATTTTGGCTTTTCCTTGAGTTGAGTCAGCACTTTGGGATGTTTCGTATTTTTGGGTTTGCATTTGTTTCTTCCAATATTTTTGTTTATTTTTTACTTTTTGTGTAAAATCTTTTATTTGTCTATCTTTTCCTATTTTTCATCTTTTTTCTTTAATTTTTTTTTTGTATATTTTTGTTTATCTCCATTGTTGTTTTTTTTATACCTTGTGAACATATTTATTGTCCTAATTTTCTTTAGGGTTTGTGTTGGGATCCTGTTAAGGGAGAAACACTTTAGAGATGGTGCTGTGGATACATTTTTGAGCTTTTTTATAAGCTTTGTACTTTGCACTGCCAATGATTTTTATTATAACGAAAGATGCACTGGTTTGTCAAGCAAGTTGCAGGTTCGTAGCTCAGCTTGGTAGAAATAAATTTTGTGGGGTTAACTTAGGTGAAAATTATACTTGGATTTTAGACTCAGCTCAGCTTGGTTAGGTAAAAATAATTGTTGTGTGGTCAGCCTAGGTGAAAAATTATACTTGGGTAGGTGGAGCTTGTTCAGTAAGTCCACCAAGATCTTAAATCTGAACATCAATAATCATTGAAACATTCAATTTTTGAATCACAAATTTATGGATGTGTGGGCGTGGTACACGAACGCACAAAATCTGACTACAATCATAATTTAAATGACCTGCCTACCCGCCCAAATGGTTGTCGTCTAAAAATTGGTTGTCTACAAACTTTTCTATAATTTAATGACATCTGACAATCTAGCAACATCAACAATTGTTGAAATATTTAGTAAAATAACCTAACCTAACCTAAGTAATTTAACCTAATCTGAGTTCAATATTAAAAAACAATCTAACCTAACTTAAGATCAGATAGGAAAAAGAAAGTTTAACCTAATCAAAATTATAATAAGAAAAAATATATTTTTGTTTAATCAAATTGACATATTTGATTATATTTATACTTTTGTCAACTCAAATCAACTATAACTATAAAGATTTGATCATGCGGTGGACGTGATATGGTCTCTACTGGGCATTACGTAACGGCGTGACCAAAAGCGCGGAAATGATATTACTTTATTATTTATTTTAAATATGAATTTGAATAATAAAAATAATACGTGACAATTCCATATGACGTTCCTATGCAATCGTGTCGCCCGTGTAGGTGCGGTCACATAGTTACGTCATAATCTGTCGAAGAAACCTGGGGTGAGATTCTGATTGCTGATTTTTGTCATCAATGATTTGACTCTTTTATAGAAAAGACGTAATGTCAGTGAAATGAGACGAAATGTTACTTAGATTTTACTGAAATTACGTAAATTCTATAACAAAATTCACCAAGAGCAGAATCCACCCTTTTTCGTGTGATTATATTTTACTAGTCATAGTGTCATGATAACAGATATATTTATGAAATGAATTAATCATTTCTTCAAACTCAATCTAAGGGTCAAGCACAGACAATTGTTTTGGTTCTACAAACCTCGTCAGTGTGATTTGTATGACCTTGGCATTGCATGATAACTTTTCATTATAAGCATTTGAACGAAAATTGTTTTACTAACTTTAAAACTGTATCAAAATTTACGTATTATAGTGAATTTTGAAGTAGTATGCAGTTCATTGTGCAACTGTTATTGCTACGGAAAAGTATGCAATTTTATAAGTTTTATTATGCACGCATAATGCGTGCGAAAAGTGATCATTACACACGGGGTCATCAAAAAGTGAAAATCACTTTTTAATTATTATATTATAACTATTAATAAAATAACTTAAAACGAAATTATGTCATAATAAGTCAACTATCTGATAATATGGAACTAAGTATATTAGACAATTTATAACCAAAAGTAATTAACCTTATTACCAACTAACAATCATGTTAACTATTACTTGACAATGTTTTATTAACAGTAAAGCTAACTACATAAAACTTTTTATAAATTAGTAAACGATAGCATCATTAACAACACCTCTAGCATAACTAAAGTAGTTGAATTTTAAACAGACGCTGCTTTTATATTAAAATATTCTTCTAACTCGATGATGAATTGATTGAATATTTAAATAATTAGAGACGTGAATGTCTGATTCAGACGGACAGCAACATTGAACACACATATGGAGGGATTAAATTTAAATGAACGTTTTGTTGGAATGTAAATGCGTTGTTAGACACAGAGTGCACCTTTTAAATCGTCCTCTCTGATCCCAAGAGATAATAAACGATAATTTATTTAATTGTTATCGAGTGGCCAAGAGACAGGAGTGGAAATGAAAACGTAATTGAAGGTCGCGCCGTCAACTCGCGCCTTATCAGATTTCTAGAGAACTTCTAGCTAGCTAGGCCAATTAACATAATTATAATTATTCTCCGGGTGTCGGGGCCGTGGTGTGTCATGTGATTGCCCATCTCCTGAGCCTAACGAGCCTGTCCACACCTGCCCCCATTGCCGCTTATCAATCCGCAATCGTGCGACTCGTTAGTCCGAGCGTTGCTCCCAGTCACTCAGTCTGTCCGTCCAGTCCGTCATAAATCGGATCTTCCCGAAAAGCCAGTCGATCGGGCGATAGTGGCGCGCCATCCGTCTTCACCATGACACCCTCCATGAATTATTTATTACCGTGTGTTTATCTTTTAATCGATTACGCATTTAGTGTTTACCGTGCGTTCTAATGGCTTCCCATGCATTCGTATCAAAATCTTGACGGGATATTATTATTATTATTGACGTATTTGCATATTGATTTCGAATGATCAAATACTTGTTGAATCTTGAAGTAAAGCAGCTCCGGATAGAGCTCCTAATGCATCGATTACGAAAGCGTTCTAAATTCGTTTCCCGCCTGATAACCATCGAGTGCGCTCCGTTCTTCTCGTCGATCGCGAGACCGCGTTACCGGCGCCGTGGATATCTCAGGCCCCCTTGCATTCCCCAAAGATAACGAACATACACATATACGAGCCAAGAGGGGAGTAGAGAGTACGGTGGGAGGTACTCTGATAGCGATACATATAAGAGCTTTCTATTAGTTTCTAATCTTATTTCGAGAGTTATTTTGCATTTGCCCTTATCGTGTTTAATTAATGCCGTCCCGATAAAAGTTAATTATAGATCCGTAATGGTTTTACACTTTGCCAAAGATAAAACCACACGAGGAGCAAGAAGGAGGAATGTCTAAGATACGGGCACAGTTGTTAATTTCATATTCTTATCGTTACTTAGCGGGAAGTAAGAAAGCAATCTTAGTAACATGGGTGAAATTAAATATGATTTTTATTCCACATTTGAATTTTTATTGTGAACAATCGCAACATTTTATAGTGTTTTTATAATTCGGTTTTAATTGATCCATCCCAAAAAAACTCGTATAATTTTATAGGCATTAAATTCAATTACAAAATGGAACATCTCAATGTAATATTTTTTTATGATTGTAGTGCGTATCGGAATGCGGTATGTGCGCTGTGCTTAATGAGGGGGTCCCGCAGGTATGGGCGGTCAATCGGTAGCTGCTATTAACGCGCCTCGAGGTGCTACCGGAATACTCCTCCTTCATCTTAACACCGACAACAATTTGTGTGCGTGGCGGCGGGCGCACTCACTCTTTGTTGTGTTATTATGCTATGCTTGAGCTTCGCACAAAACACTTTTATCTCTGCGCCACACTAAATCACGTTCAAATTATATTCAGATTTCACGGACCGATAGCAATTGTAACGGTCATAAAATTGATAAATGCCCTATCGATTGTTTTGATTGCCCACATGA
Source organism: Tachinus rufipes (assembly GCA_963932245.1). Lineage (NCBI taxonomy): Eukaryota > Metazoa > Arthropoda > Insecta > Coleoptera > Staphylinidae > Tachinus > Tachinus rufipes. The sequence continues at coordinate 21,803,494 of OZ010741.1, forward strand.
AAAATGCCACACACACCAACTACCTACATTATAATATGAAAAAATATGTTATGAATTTTGTTTTCTTTGTGTGTATTTATAAGAATGAATTAGCTTCTATATAGATTAGAATCATATAGTAACATTTTATGTTTAGTTAAATGAAGACCATATAAAGACGGATTTTTATAGTTTCTTAATAGAAATTTATTTTTTATTAATTTATGCTTAATATTTGATTTTTGTTTGTGTGACTGGTGCTTTATATTTTAGGGTTTGTTATAGTGCGTACACACTTGCAACAATGTGCCGTACCGCAACACCGACGCGCAACTTCATCAAATTCCTTTGATCCGATAGCAGAAAACCGACAAGGTATGGGACGCTGTTGCGGGGTGATGGTGCGCGAGGATGTTACGCGACGGTGTTGCGGTACGTACGTCACATTGTAGCAAGTGTGTACTCACTGTTAAGGTAATTACAGTGGCGTAAATAGAGTGTGCAAGGTACATACAGTGGCGGATCTAACGGGTGTTAAACTTGGAGTCTGCAGTTTTTCTTTATTTGTTCGAGCCTAATTTCAGAAAAGATATTATGGAAAAACCACAAATTTTGAAAAAACGCATTTAAAGGCATATGAGGAGACTGCCCCGCTAGTCTTGTTTGACGGGCTACAACGCTCAATCTAGGGAATTTTGCAAAACCCTTTTAAAATAACATTTCTGAGACTTTTAGGGTCGAAAACCTCTTTAAAGACGCAGAGGTGCGTAGAGAGATTAACCATTAACCGTGTTTGGCGGACTACAACTCTCGAACTAAGTAGAATTTTGCAAAAATTTTAAAGGATCATTTATGAGTCCTTTTAGATTAGAACGTTACAACAACAACAACAACAAAATCATTTTATTTAAACTAATAAATTGGAAGACCCTTTAGTTTATTTACAGGATTTATTCAGAAATCATATTTTTGAAACCCGGGCCTCATGCTTAGAGACTTTCAAAATGCTTGCTCGTACGTCCGTCATTATAACACGTACGTGAGAGTCGAGCAACATGAAGTATGTGTTTGGGAAGTTAGTTTTACATCCCAAATACATACGTCATGTTGTTGCATGGTAATATAAGTGATGTATTATGTGGTGCATGTTGCGCATGGCAATATCTTTCTGTTTTTTATGCAGTGTTAATGTTGCTGTTAATTTGTCTTTGTCATTGTCACTAATGCGGTACTAGTTTGAGGTGGTATGTTCTTAGTTTCTCTATATTTTCATTAATTTCTTCTTTGTTGTATTCTCTCTTTTTTTTAATAATTTGTGCAGTTTTATTAGGTCCTTTGATAGTTCTAGATTAGCCAGTTGGATTTCTAGTAAGATTCTTAAATCTTTATTTGTTTTTTTTTTAATGTTATTTTGCTTCTTTTAGCTTCTTGCTTCTCCTTCTGTGGCCTTTCATGGGTTACTACCAACATAGTTAGAAGATTGCTTTTTTGGACTAACGAGCAATCTAAGACCTCTTAAGGTCTTGGAACGACTTCAATGATACGAGGTAGTGTTTTGGCAACCCGATTGCTGCAACCTTGACCCTGATATTAGTTTATCTAAACCCGCCACCAGAGTTTTTTTCTCGATTTGCAGACATTAAGTTAGTGGCTTTGTTTAGAGATGAGTAGTAGAGAGGTTGACGCAGTACCGAACATGGTTGTCGATCTGAGATTGCATGTGAGGAAGACACACTTGATAACAGTAAACAAATTTTTTTTCAAAAAGGTGAGATCTAAAAAAAGCCGAACCGTGCAGTACACAACCACATTTGGTGTTTGTAAATGGTGCTTATTTGCATTTATGAATCGATAAAAAATAAGAGTAAGCAAGTTTTTGATAAGATGCGAAGCCAACAGTCAAAAGACTTATTGCTTCATGTAAAAGACGACATGGATTCTATAGCTTTATGGTTTTTTTGTTCTTATCTTAGAGCATGGTTTGGGTTCAAAAATTAGTAATTCAAATTTTGAACGATGCGGATGCTTTCACAAGTTATGAGAAAAAACTTTAAACAATACTGAAAAAAAAATGTGAGGCAGAAACGCAACGCTTTTGACACCGATTAGATGATAGATAAAATTACGCAGTCCCTACCCAAATCTAAAAACATTGAAACCGACGGCCGCATTTGGATCAGAATTCAATAAGATGCTGAGCTGAGAGCCAATAATTAACGCGATTTGGTTGCATGAGCTGTCACTGTCATACATAGATGAACGGAGATGTTTGTTTAGATTGTTCTAAAGACTTTTCGTGGAGAAGACGTCATGGATGCTATAGCTTTATTGTTTGGTGATCAAAGCATAATTTGGACTTACGGGGTGTGATGGTTAGTCAGTAAGTATTAATATAATAAAATTATGAAAAAAAAGAGAGAACGAAGTAAATAAGGATACGCCTTTATACAAATTATTTTAATGTGGTTTAAGAACAACTTTATTAGCTTGTGTGTGGAGCTTTTACCCACAAAAATTTTGTTTCTGCTTGGCGTTTTAGTGTTTATTCTGGATTAACCAAAGTTTTTTTAGAATAAGTACGCCTTGACATGCCCTCTGCGCTCTCTAGATGTTTTTAGTAGTCTGGTTTTTGGATTTTGATTTGTCTCTTTGCTCAAATAGTATATACTTTTGCGGTTTGTTGTTTTTAGACTTGATTACTATTTTGGATGTATCACTCGTAACTATTGTCATGCTTCCGCTTTTTATTTACTGATTTTTACCCAATTGCTGGCTTTTCTCCGCTATTTTTCTTACATTTTTGTTTCTAATAGCCTGTATCGCTTCTTTCAATTTCAGTTCGCGTTTTAGCTGGATTTTTTTACCGACGCCTTTGTTATCTATTTTCTCCTTTTTCTTTTTGAGTTGCTTATTTTTAAGGATTGTTTTCTTTATCTAGTCGGTTAAATTTTTTTGAGATCTATTTCTACTTTTTGATAAGATAGTTTTCGCTTTTTGCGATGAGGTTAACTTGTAGGTTTGTTTGAACTTCTTAAGTCATTTTTTGCACATTCTTTCAATTCCGTTTTTTTTTGCATCACTTTTATTTGTTTTTGGAATTATTTTTTACAGGTTTTATGGGACTTTTGCACTATATTCTTAGTTGACCTCTGTAGGGTTGCAGTTTCTATGTTATCTTTGGTTTCATCGCTTTATTGCTCTCTACAGAATCCGTGGAACTGCCCGATATTTGACCGGTAAGGGATTCTGCATTTTGTTGGGCAATTTTTGAGATGCTCTTTTATCTGCCACCTGCGGATGCGCCTAGTAAGGGTTATTAAAGTATTTCATAGCTGTTGCAAGATAGGTACGATGCTAGAGTTGGTGTTGTGCTAGGTTGTAAAAGATCCTTATTTGTGCACTAGCATTTGAAGCTTTGGGGTTGTGTGCTAACACCGTATTTGGAATTGAGCTCTTGCACGTAACATCCGTTGAGAGCATGCTGTGCACTGGCATTTTAAGACATAAGGTTTCACAACAACTATAAAAGGTTGTTAAGTTTACATTAGCTGGTAGTAAAACGCGTTGATTCGAGAAGACAAGATGTATTGGAATGACTCGAACGGAGAACAGTGCAATTTTTCTTCTGTAGTGAAGTGTGTAGTTGCATAAACTGGCAACGCACGATGATAAAACTTTGATAAAATTTCACGACAAGTTCCGATGCTAATCATCAAAAATTTTGGTACGATTATGGTGAAACATTTTTGCACCATGTGACGTGCAAGTTGAGGCTTGTAATGTGTGTGTGAGATAGTAGAAACGCAACGTTTTGGGCACTGATTACAGTAGATAAAATCTGATAGCTTTTATCAAAAAACAGCTTCTGGCTTTGATAGTGTCAAAATGGTTACGTGGAATAACCTACTACCGGAAGCTGTTTGTTCAACATTTATCTCTTCTGAAAGGTGATACGACGAAGAAGAAAAGAACGAAGACCTAAGAAAACTAAGAACGCATCAGAGGACAAACTAAATAATTAAAATAAATAGCACACGGATCAGTGCAGATAAATACAAGACAAAAAAGTAGGGGATGTAGGGATACAGAGGCCGGGAACAGCATGCATGCCGCAGATGCTGCGTGAAAATAACTAGCTCCTGGAACTAGTGCTAAAGATAGACTTGTTTAACAAGGATAGTACAACAATTGGATCTACGCACTTGCTAAGATCAATACCTTACTACGTAAAAAAAAAACAAATAAGCTGCAGTGGTGTAGCTGTAGATTTTTGGGTCACACCGCAAAATATTGAGAAGGGCTTAACAAAAACGGCATTGTTTGAATAGGAGTTTTCCTTACTAAGTTAGAAGAGGAGATGGTGACATCTAATTTCTTCATAACAAAAACTAGAGCGGGTGAGCGCGTTACTTCAATCCATGACCGCAAGCGCATTGTTTGAATAGGGGTAACTTAGAGGAGGAGATACTAAAAACTCACTCCAGTTTCCTACCCACCCGCCCAAGTGTTTGTCGTCAAGAAATTGGATGTTTCTTTACTCTACAACGTCACTAGTCACAGTAACTTTACGTCACGGTGATCAAAATAGTTGGCGGGTGTTCGGATAACTTTAGTTTATGACTAATAACGCATTGTTTGAAATGGGGTTTTTTACTTTGCAGCCCAAGTGTTAGTCATGATTTCTCTATTGTTAGTCACTTAGTTAGTTATAGAAAGAGATAGTGATATCCAATTTTTTTATTACAAAAACTTGAGGATGGGCGGGTCATTTTAGAATATTACTACAAGCGCATTGTTTGAATGGGGGTTTTCTACTCATTTGTCAAGTGTTTGTCTTTAAGAGATTAGTTGTTTTTTTACTCTACAACGTCAGTTGTCACTAAGTTAGAGGATGAGATTGTCATATTCAATCTATTGATAACAAAAACATGGGTGGGCGGGTGGGTTACTTTAGTTTATTACTACAAACGCGTTGTTGGAATAAGAGTTCCTTACCCACAAGTCCTAGTGTTTGTTATTAAGAGATCAGTCTGCAACGTCAGTAGACACTAAGTTAGAGTAGTTATAATCAATGTTTTGGTAACAAATGCTTGGGCGGGTGGGTAGGTTATTTTAGTTTATGACTACAAACGCATTGTTGGAATAGAAGTCATCCTCCCACTCGTTTAAATTTTTAGGAGATTGGGTGTTTCTTCACTTTGCAATGTCAGTAGTTACCAAGTTAGAAGATGAGATGGTGATATCTAATTCTTTGATGACGAACATTTGGGTGGGTCGGCGTGGCACACTAATTCAAACAATTTGTTTTTTGGGTCAAGTTGAGACTAGCAGAAAAGTCTTGCTGCAATGGTTAACATTACATCTGCATCTACAATTTTTAATTTGGTTTACGACTAAGTAAATCAACAAAGCCAGTACTTTGTTCTTAATTTTTTGCTTATTGTAAGTCCTAGCTGCATTAAGTTGCGGACGAAACGGGAGTTTTTGTTTTGACTATAGCATTGTAACTTTGTTTATTGTTTTGTGTTTTATTTCTGGAACACTCCAGTTTTGATTTTGAGCTTGATGGAAGTTTTAGTATTTTAGGGTTGGAAAGCTGAGAGATGAGTGAGACTACGATGCGATGGACGTTGTGTCCTCACACTGACGATCCACAGTTTTTTTCTTTATCTTATTATATTTTTGTTTTATTTTTAGTGCATTTATTATCTTGTCATTTTTTTTTTTTTTATTTGGATTATTTTTTACCATACCTTCAATAACGTCAAACGTCTGCTAAATGAGGAATTACGATTTTGAAAATAAGCCGTTTTGGACTTGCCTACAACGCGTAGTTGGTTCAGATACTAAATGGAAAACTATACAGGGTGTAGATTAATTGGCGGATAAACGCCAGGTAACTTTATAGATCGTGCCAAAAGAAAACGAAAATATTAATTCCAAAATGCTGAAAAACTTTTCGTTTGGGCTCACGAGGTCCTCAAAGTTTTGTTACGCTTGGCAACGTTGCAAACTTTCTAAATTCAAACCTATAATGTAGGCAACTTAATACACATAAAATAGGCAATTTAATACACACATCAAATTTTATTTTTTATTATAAATTACAAATGTTCAAATTGGCCACCGTTTACTTCTAAACACTTTACAGCACGTATCGATATCGAATATATGACGTTCTCAAGCATCGCCGGCGTTAAATGTTAAATCTGTCAGAGTTGCTATATTCATGTCAATTATTTTAAATATATTTTCAAACAATCAATTGTGCATTGAAATAATTAATATTTTTATTTATGACAGAATCTAATAATTTATAATAGTTGTATCAGCTGCAATGTATAAATTGTTCTATAATTCAATAATAATTATAGTACCTATTTGCTGGATTCACACATTTATTTTGAAAACGCATTTTAGCCGCATGGTGAAACGACAAAAGTCACCAATGGTTTTTGTCAAGGGTGGTCACGGGATTGACATGGCAACGTAGTAGTTGTTAATCCGAGACAGACATAAGGCAGACCGCCGCATACTAGACAAACGCAACATATTATTTCGCAAATGCATCAAAACACCATTCATAATTTAATAATGCGGTATGTGTCGTCAATGTGCAACCTCACACAATTTTAAATTCATGATTTTCAAAAGAATAAAGTATATCATAATATTTAAATTGAATTTTATTTGAATTTAAAAGTCACTGATGACCACCGGAGATCAGAATTGACCCCCGACATTTATTGCATTGCCTACTTTATAATTTGAATTTTATTAAAAATTTTGCTACGTTGCCAAGCGTATTTTTAATTTAAATTTGATTTATTCTTCAAAAGTAATTTGCACATTTTTCAATGTTTTTTATTATTAAGTTACAATAAACCTCGTAATTTTTATTATACTAAAAAAGAAAGCAAATTGGTACATAATATACGCAATTAAAACAATATTTGTATTGACAAAATTGAAACTTTGAGGACCTCGTGAGGCCAAACGAAGAGTTTTTCAGCATTTTGGAATTAAGATTTTCGTTTTCTTTTGGCACAATCTATAAAGTTACCTGGCGTTTATCCGCCAATTAATCTACACCCTGTATAAAGTGGAAGTAATACCCAAAATGACGAACTGCATCTTTTGGAAGCACTTCTTTTTTTTCAGCCATTGGTTGTCTACTTTTGAACGTACTTCATTTTTTTAATGTTTCCTTGTCTTGTGCTGCTTCAAACCATTTTCTCCCTGCTACTACTTTTATATCGTCCAGCCATTTTTTTTTATTAGTCAGCTTGTGCTACGTTTTGTTTGTCTTGGTCTTTAGTACGTTATTTTTATGTCAATTTGCCTTAGGTTTGCCTAGCCACATGGTTTACCCATTGCCACTTGAGCTCAGCGACGCGTGTTGTTATGTCAATGATTTTGAAGTATCTTGAGGTTTGAAAGTTTGAAGGTAAGGTCAGTTATTTGTGGTATTGTAAGTTTGGTACGGCTTTAGAGGGTTATGTTGTCATATTGATCATGAGTTATTTGACTGCTTGTCATCATAGTTCAGACTTGCGTATAACTCTTAATTGTCTATTGTACCAAATGGAAAAATTAAAGATAATTTACGGCAAGTTATTAACTAGAATGACGATATGTCGCTTCTCTGGAAGTATTTAGGGGTTTGAAAGTTGGAAGTTAAAGATAGTTATTTGTAGTATTGCAAGTTAGGTGTAGCTTTGTAGGGCTATGTTGTCATATTGGTTAAAAGAACTGTGAATTTTTTAATAAAATAATCATCCAGAAGCGCAGATTCTTAAGTTTTTTCTTGAGTTCGGTATTGTGGTAATTATTAATTGTATTTGTAGCAGATTTTGTGAAGGTAATTGGACATTGCTGATTATTTCAGGAGTTTCTATCAATAATTGTACTTAAACTTTGTTTGTTTTATAAATCAGAGCAAGCTTTTTGGTTTTTTACGAGTTCAGTATGGTGGCAATTCTTAATTGTGCTTGTAGCAGGTTGAGTAGGCGTTTTTTTATTATACTTAGTATATACCTAGTCACGCCATTTCTTTTTGGGGTATGCAATTAAGGTGTTGGGCACACCGAGCCACAGAGAAGACTTGTGCATGTGTGGATGCCTATATTAAGTGTGCCCAAAATTTGTTATTTGCTTTATACGGAAATTCTTTTAATTTTGTTGTTTTATAAGTTAATAATAACGCATTTAGTAGGTCAGACCTGAATTTTTTTTGTTGCAGTAAATTTTAGGACTTGATAGAAAGTCCGGTAGATTGAAGTTGGCAATAGAGTTTTTATCGTTGATGATACATTCGGTGACTATAATTCTTTTTGTCTTAGGACAACTGGTTTGAAGATGTTTTTTTTATAAAGTTTTTGGTGGTTCTGTTAGATTAAAAACTCATTGTCAAACTTTTAATCATTTTTTTTTGCAAATTTGAAGAATTAGATTTGGCATATAGTACAACTAGTACATATTGTTTGTTGTGGGAGCTACCTAGTTGAGCATTAGGTTGTGAGCATTTTTCAGTTGCTCGTCATAGTTAGTTGATTTTTGTCGAGAAAGTTTTTGTTGAAGTTTAACTGGTAATCTCTTAATGACTGCATTGTTTGTTTGGTAGTATGGATTTAGCTTGCGTTAACGGACTAATGGAGCGATAGGCCGCACTCTATATGGCGTTTGGTTTTAGAATTGAAAAACCAGGGACAGTTTGGGCAAATCACAGACTGTTTTTAAAAGATTATGATTATTTTTGACAGATTAGGGACAATTTTAGAAGATCAATGACATATTTAACTGATTGTGGACAGTTTTTTGACAGATTAATTTTACCAGATCACACTTTTGATCAATAAGAAAAACTTTAACAGATCAAGCAGAGTTTTGACAAATTACGAACAGTTTTTTTAGATGTCAATAACATTTTTGACAGATCAGGTACAGATTTTAACAGATTCTGAAATTTTTAACAAATTAATGAGATTTTGACAGATCAGGAGATTTGTTGAAAAATCAGGGACAATTGACATTTTTGAAAAAATATGGTCATAAGTATATCCTAAATGGTTAAAATATTTTACTTACTCTTAATGACTTAAGCAGTCAGAACTTAATAATCTAAGCTGACATTTTTTTTTAATTGAACTATATAATCAAATTGAAACATTTTAAACTGTTCAAAACGCATTCTTATTAGTACATAACTGTTAGAATTTTTTTTACATAACCTAGTAAAACAGTAGATTTGATTTTAACAACATTCTTTCATTCATCTTGCAATAAAATCGGTTTTTTCTTAATTTTCAATTTTAAGTGTTATTGTTCCGTTTTTATGTTTTTCCTTGAATGTGAATGTAATTATGAGTGATGGCGACGGTTTCGGTGAAGATAATTATAAATCAATGTCTTATGGTAATGTGGCGTGATCGATAGATGGTATCGGGGGCCGACTCCTGTATAAGAGGAAGTTATAAATCGTGCGGAATCTAAAATTGATCTGCGAATTCTATCCGCATTAAATCGGCGGGCACACCTCCGTCATCTGCGGACGTCCCGCGCTCGCTATCGCCGTTTTCCGGGCGCGACTTTTTTTTATTTTCCAAAAAAAAAAACCAGCCGGGGGTAGATAAGGTGAGAGAGAAATGTGCCGAGGGATGATTAAAAGGCGTCGCTGGCGCCCCGGCGATAACGCCCCATCATAGAATCCTCAATCATTTATGGATGCCACTAATCACTCGCGAGAGATGGCCTCTTTTCTTTCAGTTCTATCTTTATTTATATATGGATTTAATCATCGCATTCATAGGTCATATCTTGGTGCTAATGGGGGCCCCGTCTCTCATCGGTCCCAACACCAGAAACCTCTTAATACTCATATCTCAATCAATTATTGAAACTGATAGTGATGGCGTCGTCGCGATATATAAGCGGCCCGCCACCTTTTACGACTTACAATCGGGCCTTAATCGAAACTGATAATTTATATTACCCCGACGTCTGAGACGGGCATACCAAATAACCAAACAACTGAAGCAACAGTGCCGTCTGCAAAACACGTTGCAACAACATGTTAATTCTTCACATCAAATCAAACGAATTACAGTTTTGATTGATTCGTTTTAAATGCTCATGAATAATGTACTCGTTTTAAAGACACGAATCTATCCTAATAAGGTATTACTTACATAAATTTGAAAGTTGAATGCATTTAAAATTATCATATATCTAATCAAGTATTTTGTAATTTATATTTTTTAGAATTTCAATTGAAATTATTAAATAAATTTATGTCAACAACTTTAAACTAAATTAATAAATTTAAGATTGACGATTGATTCTTCTAGTTTATATGAAATTGACGTTTATTTTCTAAATTCACAAAATCCATTCTGGTTACTTTATAAAATAAATAAAACACATTGTTTACTTTGTACTATATTACGAATATATTTAAAAAATGTTTCAACCTTTACAAGGCCATCATCGGACGGTGATACAAACAAGTATATTAATAGCTAATTATTGGATTATAAATTAATAAAATTCCACTAGTTTTAAAATTAAAAATATTAACTCTTAAATCCGGATTCTAATTAAAAAACTCGTCCTAATTTTGTTGATTCTTATTTATCGTAATATTTGTGTATACTCTAACAATGACTAAGCGCGGATAGACGTACCAACGATAAAATCCCGCACGCCAGTTCCGTGCTGTCATTCGTTTTTCGCTTAAATCATTGTAATAAGTTTCGTGTGACCAGTAGCGTCTCTATCATCCTTAGTGCAACTTAACAACAGAAAGTGTTCGTTTCGGCGGAGATCCCGATTGCGATCAGTGAAAACTCGTGGCGGAAAATAATTAATTAAACCGCATTGTAAATTTAGTTTGAAGAGTGATTTATGTGATTTGTTTGATCAACATCTGATGAATGGTTTGTTTACAAGCAATATTATCATCTCTAATTTATATTTTTTTCAAAATTTTGTAGCACAAACATTCGTTACCATATAAAAACAATAAAGCAACTTTGTTAAGGCTATCATTATTTAAGTGCACTCCTTTCTCCAGTAAGAGCATGGATAATGATAAAATAAATAATTCACGCTTTTTTTGGTAAAGTGTAACATTTTCCCGACGATAATGTTTAGTCATCCTCACATGTTTCACGCCGCAATCTCACCTCCCGATCAATGTTTTACTATCATCCGTATAACATTTTTATGTGTGTGCAATCCTTTCCGCGTTATGCGTTTTATATGTTAATCAGTGAGGTCGATAAGTACGACACTGCGTTTAGTCTCCCATGTACACTTCCTTATGAAATGATAATGGCGAATGAACAGTTACCGTTTTCTCTTCTCCCGACGAAGACGACGACAAACGGATCAAGATGTAGATAGAAATTCTCATACATCTTTCAGAAATAATCGTAAAGTTAGATGATACGCATCGTATTAGAAGCTTTTATCTAATTAAATTCAACAATAATATTTGCAATAGACTCACATTATCGTTGTTTATTAAGAAAGGTCATAACATTTATATTTATAAACAGAAATTCTATTTTGGTTTAAGCACACAACTCAATACTGATAGCTTATCTAAAAATCGAATCAACACATAATTATAATCAGCTTCGATTATCAGTCCTGATTACATCGTAATTCTTTTTCAAATTAAATCTGACGAGGCGATTTTACCACAATTGATTGTTGGCTATATTTAGAAATCGATTAAATATCAATTGTTTCATCATAGCTTGGATGTTACTCGTTTGCTGCAATCTTGACCTACTGATTATTGACTCAATCAATATTTGTTGAATTGTTGAAGTTCGAAAACAAAATGTTTTTATATCGCAGTTCTGCTTAATTATTGCATAATCTGCATTACAATAATAATATTTATTATCTTCAATTTGCTTACAACAGTTTTTAACAGTTCAAATTGTTATTAGCATATCTCTTAAACAAAAACAAGACTAGGCTAAGATTATTTCATAAAAACAAGACCACCAAATAGAAATCATTATTTATGTCAACTGTAAAAATAAAAACTGTTACCAACTGTTCAGAATTAAATTACCATTTGTCAGAAATGAGTACCAGTTGTCATATTTTTTACTAAAACAATTGAGTTTGCTAACAGTTATAAAATATTTTTTAAACTGTCAAAAATTTATTTTCTCATCTGTCGGAAATATAAATGATTATTGCCAACTGCTAAAAATTGATTAATAACTATCTAAAATTTAAAATTAGTACCAACTGTCAAAAATAAATTGTCAACTGTCAGAATTGAAAGTTGTTTAAAAATTATTTTGTTTACAGAGTTGGCAATTTTATAAAATATATACTTTTAGTGTTTTTTTAATAGTAATTACTAACAACTGACAAATTGTATCAAGAGTGTTGCTAAGATCTTTATGTCAAAATATTTGTTTGTAGAAATATAAATTATTACGATCACAAGCGCAACTGTCAGAAAAAAAAAATTACTAACCGTTAAAATCAAAATATCATGTGTCAGAATTTCAATTGTTGAAATTAAATTACAAATATTTTGTTTTTATGGCGGAAGTTTTTGTTTTGTTTTGGCAATCTTTTAAAAACTCAAAGCACTTTGATATTGTGTCCCTGCTTTCCTCAGAATGACGTTTGTCTGCATTGTTACGGTGAGACAAAAAATCTCAAAAATGTAAAAAAAAATCTGATTATTTGAGGTTATGGGAAAGTTAAGAACAACGTTTACGGTAAGATAATAGTCTGCATGGTTAAGTGAGACAAAAAAAAACTTAAAAATGTTGAAAATTTTTTTTTTTGTTATTTCAGGTTATGGTAAAGTTAATCAGGTGCAATGGACGTTGAAGTTCTACATACTGTGGTACATGGTCTGTGGTTGGTTTATTGATACTTTTTTGTTGATCTATGTAGAATGATCAAAGACGTCCTTGCTGCGTTTTATAGAATAATTTTGCAGAGGTTTGCTTTGTTGGCCGAGGATGACACTTTACATATTGTTAAAGTTAGTTGAACATTCTTATTTTTACATATTGCTATGGGTTTTTACTGCTAAATAGATTTTGGAATTTTTTTATATGCATTTGTTTGTGGCAAAAGTTTTTTTTTTGTTAGGTTAGGTTAAGTTAGCGTCTTAATACCGTTTGGTTGAAGTTAGATTGGAATTTTTTTTTTTGCTTTATTTAGTCTACTTCTTGACGTAGGCTTTTTTGTACATCTTCCATGTCGGTCAATCTTGATTTTTGTGGAATCAATTCCTCTCCGCAGTTGATTTAATATTGTCCAACCATTTTCTTTGTAGCCGGCCTCCGCTCCTCTTGGTTTTTTTTGGCCGCCAATGCGTGACTCTGACTGTTTATTTATTGCTGCTTTGTCAGAGTATCTTAGCTTTGTGGAAATCTACAAACGCCAGATGGAGTTGGATATTGTAATAAGTGGTATTTTCTACAAGGTTACGTAGTGTGTGTAAATGATCGATAGTATGCGAAATTCTGCTTGCTTGACAGGTTGGTAAATGTCGAGTTTTGTTGTTAGGCGATAGCAAATAATGACACAGGATAGTTTTTCAAAATTTTTGTACCTCAAGTAATTTTCTTGGTGCAATGGAATAATGCGATACCTGGAGCTAATTTTTGTTTGAGGTTTTTTGGAAAAGTTTTTTAGCTGCAATAGACGTCAAATTGTGGTGCAAGGTCTGATGTTGGTTTCTAAGAACATTCATTATGTCCAGTGCACGGAATTGGATTTTGATCTTTGTATAATGGTCTAAGATTTTTGTTGAGCTCGATAGAATAGTCCAGGGTATTTGCAGAGGTTTTTTTGTGGTTTGAAGTGTCCATTTTACAAATTGTTGAAGAAGGTTAAGCTTTATCTTTTTTTACATATTACTATGATATTGCACTGCACTGTACATTTTTTTGATTTTTTTTATATACACTTTTTTATGACAACACTTTTGTGTGGTCTGGGTGTGGAATTAAAAAAAAGGCACTTTGCTGCGATGAGCCAGAAATTCTAATGTTTGAGGCACTGTTTGATTTTTCTAGAACGACGTTTTGTCTGCACCGTTACGGTGTGTCCAAACTGTTGTACAAGATCTAATGTTGCTTTTGAGGACTTTGCGTGCGATGTCTGGAGTTGCGTCGATGATTTCTTGTTCAAGATATTTTTTCTGCACTCTATATAAGTGGGGAATTTTGTAAAGACTTAAAATATTGGGTTATCAAAGCACTTTGATGTTGTGTGTTTGAAACATTGGCATTTGTAGTACTGCCTGATTTCCTAGAACAACGTTTTATCTGCACCGCTACGATGAGAACTAAAAGTTCAGAGATGTTGAAAATTTGTTGAAATTAGCTTGTTTGTGTCGAAACCGCTGAAGTAGATTTTCAGGTAGTTTTAAGGGTTTTCTCAGACTGTGTAAATGTCTTTTTGTTGATTTATGTAGATAAGATATTTTTGCTATTCTTTATATAATGTCCAGTGTGTTAGCAGAGGTTTGGTTTATCAACAATCAACACAGTTTTTTTTTTCTTACACATATTGATTTGATATTTTCTGTTTGTGGGAAAAGCTTTATTTTTGTGGTAACGTAGGTAACCTTTTAAAAACTCAAAGTTTTGAGTCATTAAAGCACCTTGATGTCTGAGTTTAAGGACTAGAATGGCACTCTGCTTTATTTTTCCAATCCTGCTATATGGCGCAGTAAGCTGGACCTTAAATCAAGAAACCACCAAAAGGATTGAAGCTTTTGAGATGTGGGTATATCGCCGAATACTACGCATACCATGGGTGGATAAAGTGACTAACATTAAAGTGTTTCGAAGAATGAACAAAATCCAAAGAAGTCCTTTTCACCATAAAGAAACGTAAGCTCCAATACCTAGGACACATTACAAGAAACAAAAAATACGGATTACTTTAACTAATAATCCAAAGAAAAATTTAAAGAAAACGCAGCGTGGAAAGAAGACGTATATCTTTGCTGCGTAACATTAGGTAGTGGTTTGGAATGTTATCGGATGACCTATTTTACCATCTCAAAAGTTAAAATAGCCACAATGATCAGCAACCTTCCACGGAGAAGCTGATTGCAAGAAGAAGATATCATGGGCTAGAAGCACTGACATTTGTAGCACTGGTTAATTTTACCAGAACAATGTTTTGTCTGCATCGTTACAGCGAGACTAAAAAGCTTAGATACATTGAAAATCTCCTTTGATTGGATTTTGCTTGTTTGTGTCGAACCGCTATAGTAGTTTTTTAGACGAAATAGAATAGTGCGTCACTTGGAGCTGGTTTTTGTCTGAGGTTTTTTGCAACAGTTTTTTTGATGCAATAAACGTCAAGATTGTGGTGCAAGCCTTGCATGGGATGCCGAGGGTTGCATTCATTTTTGTTTTGATGATTTATGTAGAATGGTCTAAGACATCTTTGCTACACCTTATAGAATGATCTAGTTTATTTGCAGAGGTTTTCATTATTAACTGAACTGTCTACTTTACATATTTTTAAAGTTAGTTCTTTCTTTTCACATATTGCAATGTATTTTGCTACATTTTAGAATTTTAGATTTTGTCTATACAGAGCTGTTTCGGACAACTTTTTTTTTCTTTTGAGGACTAGGTTTGGAGTTTTTTAAAGATTCAATGTGTAGGGTTACCAAAGAACTGATTTGTGTGCACTGTTAAGGTGAGACCAAAACGCTCAGAGGTTCTATAGGAAAGTTTCTCAGGTGCAATAGACATCAAAGTACCACTAAATATAATGTCTAATATTGTTTCTAAGGACTTTCCATGCAATTTTGGTAGTTGTATTCTTTTTGTTTTATGTTAAATGGTCTAAGACATTTTTTTGTAAAATGGTTTAGGGTATTTGCCGTGGTTTGTTCCGTTGATTGAGGTGAACATTTATTGAAGTAAATTGAGTTTCCGTTTTTTTAATTCTTTCTAATTTGTTTTACTTCACTATAGATTGTTTGATTTTTGTATGTAGGTCTCTTTGCGGCAAAAGGAGAATCTTCTAAAGATTTAAAATATCAGGTTACTAATTTACTGTTATGTCTTTTGTCTGAAGCATTGGCATTTGTGGTATTATTTAGAACGACGTTTTTTATATGCATCGTTATGATGAGACCAAAAAGTTTAAAGGTTTTTTGGGAAAGTTTTTTAGGTGCAACAGACATCAATGTACCACCAACTGTTATAAAAGAGATCAGAAAGCTTAAGGATTTTGAAAATCTAGTTGAATTAAAATGATGCGATAACTGGAGTTGGTTTTTAATTGAGGTCCTCTATGAAGGTTTTTTGAGTACAATGGAGTCAAAGTATTACAGACTGTGTTGCAACGTTTGGGGTTGATTGCGACCTATACCCGGAATTGCTTTGGTGTTTTTTGTTGGTTTATGTAGAACAGTTTGAGACATCTTTGTTGCATTCTATAGAATGATCTAGGGCATTTGCAATTTGTTTTGTTGACTGAAATGACTATTTTTTTTGGTTAAGCTCCTCTTTTATATTTCTATGGTATTCCACTGCACTATAGATTTTTGAGTTTTTTCCAATATTTTTTTTTGTGATTTAGGTGTGGAATTTTTTACTCAAAATGTTAGGTTAGCACTGGTATTTGTTGCATTTGCTGATTTTTTTTTAGAATGGCGTTTTGTCTGCACCGTTATGATGAGACCAAAAAGCTCAGAGGTTTTCTACAAAAGTTTCTCAGTTGCAAAATACATCAAAGTACCAGTAAAAGGTCTAATAGTATTACAGAAACTTAACAAAAGCGCCACTTCTTCAACAATCAAATAAAAAAATTAAAAAACATTTGTATGCCCGTGGTTGTGTTGAGGTTTTCTTTTTGATTTAAGAAGAATGTTCTTAGACGTTCTTGTTGGATTCTTAGAATGGACTGAATAGGATATTTTGTTGAAGTTGGTTGAGTTTTCTCTTCTTTTACATATTTTTTTGGTATTTTATTTGGTTTAGGTGGGTAGTTTTGAAAATACTTAAAGTTTTGGGTTGCCAGAGTTTTTATCGGAATTTGCGAGTTATATGTAACATATTTGATTTTTTGGGGTTAGTTTTTCAATTGAGTTGCGGAGATAACGTTGAATTTAAATTATTTAAGAGAGCGTGGCGCAGTGGTAAGGCATTTAATTCCCACATACACTTTTCACCTTTTTACATGCTTATACGCTTTTCTACTCTCCAACCCGCTTTGCCAGCGTGGGGTTTTACGGCTCAAAACTGGAGTGATGAAATCTTTCCAGGGGTTTGGAATTACTTAAAACTGTAGGTCCCTTGTAATGTAAGTTGCCAGCATTACGTGCAGAGACGGAGGCCTATAATTAATAAGGATAGGAAACGGCTAAGGATTATTATTATTATTTTTTATTATTAAGTTCTTTGTTTACATTGTTTGCAGAAAAATATTTTCCAAGAATGTTTTGAATTACCACGTTTGTAACGTGTAGAAGTCGTAACTTCATTTATTAAGAATATTTTTTGGAATATAACTAAGACAGCGGATATTATCATTGATTTTGGTAGCAGCAATTACCACAACGTTATTTTTTATTAGTTTGCTTTAATTGGTAAATTGGCCTTTCTTGCAAATTATACGTGGTGGAAGCTTTTTCTTAATTTCTTATCGTTTCTAGAAGGTGATTAAATTAGAAATTGCAAACGTTGCAGATGTTTTGCACATATTATTTACAAGAGATGGGGTTAGGCTGGATTCAGAAGTTAGTAGTTTTTGTTTTGGATTGTGAAAGGTTGTCAGGATTTTAATTCTAACTTATTTCTTATGCGGTGGTTTTGACGTTTGCTCTGTTTTTTTTTAGTCTTGTTTGTCTGATGATGCGTTAGATTTGATTGTTGAAGAGGCAACGCTCTTGTTGGCTTGCTGTAATTGAGAAGTCTTTTGCTTTATCTGAGAATCACTTTTTGTTTGGGTTGTTTCTAAAGCCTAGTACACACTAGTAGACATATTGTGCGACTTTGATTTCTGAGACGTGTTTCAGGTTGTCTACGTAGACATGTCTATAGACCAATCCTTGTCTACGGGCCTGTTGCAAGACTAAACATTGCAGGTTTAAAGTCTTCTGATTGGAATGGGAGATTGCATGCAACATGTTGCGCAACATTTTGACAGTGTGGACGTTACTCGGCGTCCCAGTCTGTCTTCAGCTACCGAGTGGTGTGGTTCACACAAAACAATGTCTTCTATAGTGGACTACAAAGATAGGACTGAGAAACTTGCATTGTAGTGGGGACGCTAGACGAGACAAATAATGGTGTCTTTAGACGATCTATATACGGCTTGATAGACAAATCGCTCAACATGGTCTACTAGTATGTACTGGCCTTTATGGTCATTGTCTGACTATTTGCTTTTTTTTCTTCTTTCTCTAACATAAGAGGCAATAACTTTTTTTAATTGATAGTTTTTTATGCGTAGTTTGTTTGCCTGTATGCAGTTTGACAGGAAATAAATATGCGTAGTTTATTGTGTCTTGCTGCTTAGTGTTTTGTTCATTATTTTTGACCTGAGTATTATCAGTATTTCCAGTGGTTTTTCATTTGTTTTGGATTTAGGGTTTTTATCTTTTTTACTTCTTTTGTTTTTTCTATATACATGGATAGATGGTTGCTTGTTTTTAGTGATGTTTTGGTCAACTTCTTTAAGGAGTATTGTGAGATTTCTTTGATGAATATACAAAAGTTATTTGCTCTAGAAATTTTTGCATACTTGTCACCAGGTTTTCTGGTAATTTGGTACTATAGCTGGAATGTTGTGTGTATTTACAGGGTTTTTTATTGTTGGCGTTGATGCGTTGTTGTACTAGTTTGTGAAATGTGATTGGCTACAGTCTAATTGTGGTCGACAATATTTTTGACCACTTTTGTAACATCCGTTGTGGAGATGTTTTGCTGGTGGTAGTGGTATGTTTTAAACTTTTTGTTACATTGTATTTTTTTTTGGGAATTATTTGTAGAATTTCCCAAATTGTACTTTTTTGAAAAGTACCGTTGTAGTCTGCACCTGGTAAAGTTTGTTGTTGATACTTCTTTTTTATATAGATTTTTATTGATATTTTTGTTTTTGGCAGTACGGCAGAGAGGACATGTATGATTAACAGCGCTAACGAAAGTTAAGCAACGGCCGGAGCGGCCACAACTTGTATGGGTGACCAACAACAAAACGATTCTTTCCAAATGGATCGCTTACTTCATATTCAAACATACACATGTTTCTTCTGTGGCTCGGTGTGCCCGACTCTTCGACATCTAACGGTACAAGAGGCTGTAGATTATATCTTTGTTTTTCTTTATTGCAGACTTGGCGATATTGTCCAAAAGTTGTTGAATATCTTATGTTTCTTTAGTGATGTATTATATTGAGGTGATAGCATTTTACTTAACTGTTCCCAAAGTTGGACGTCGTTCGGTAACAAATGGCACAGTTTACAGGAGGCTTGAAGATGGTTTGCAGAGTTGCCTGCTTGAAGGTTGTATGTGTGCGTGTTTGGTTGGTTGGAATCAGCTGAAGAAGATTGCCAGTTGCAATGAATTTTAGGTGACCAGTTTGTTTGGTCATATCTAAAACTCTGCAGGTGCAATGACGTGGTTACCTGTAAGCAAGTACAGCGGAGGTGAGGAGCGATGATTTTATTATAAAATGTGAAGGGATGTTATTTTTTTTTTAAACAGTTTTTGATTGGGGTTTTCTTAATACTTTGCAATGAACTCATAATTCCAAAAAATACTAGCTGTGCTACTGACTGATCTTAAAGGATCCCAGACTGTGGAGCAAAATCTGAGGTTGCTTTCCAGGACGTTGTATGTGTTGCCAGCGGTTGCGCCTGTGTTTTCGTGTTGCTTTATAGAAAATGGTTCAAGACATTTCTGACCAATTTAGTTCTTAAATTTTAAAGTACTGAAACTGTCAACCTTAAATTAGTACTTGTCAAAAATTAAAATAAATTGTCCAAAACATCAGAATACAAAACTGTTAATAAAAATTTTTTACTCCTTTCTATAATATGTCCATTGTGCAACTGATATTGCTACGGAATGTGTGCTATTTTATACGTTTTCTTACGCACGCATACTGTGTGCAAAAAGTGAATATTTTGGTCCGAGACTTTAAAAAGTGACAGATCACCTGTTAAATGCCATATTATAATATTTAATAAATAATTTAATTTGTTTTGTACACGTTATAATTATGTTAGTTATAAAAAAAAATTATTGTAGTCGTAGGAAAAGTATAGTATACAACTTGCACGTAATGTTTATTTTGCACTCGTATAAAATACAGTACAACTGCAAAGGTATGTGCAACAATGTTTATACTAGTGGGAAATGGGTATCATTACTTGTTAGTTGTACAATATACTATTGTAACTATCCGTTTTATTTAGTTAGCTGAAATTAAAATATCAAGTGTCATTATAATATTTCCAACTGTACGCAATGATAGAATACAAAACTAATATCAACTTTTTAAAGTGCATAAACAAATGTCAGAAACATAAACTGTTGTCAAATTTCAAAATCAAAACATGATTTTAATTACTAATCAATTGTCAAAAATATGCGTTTATGACAGGTGTCACCACTGAATATTATTTTTACAATTTATTTAAACTTAATATTTGCAAAAATGTGATGAAAACAATTATTACTAACAATTACTACCAACTATCACAAATAAAAAAGAAATAATCAAACAATTTACTATGTTTTTATCACCGGTTTATTCTTACAAATATATTACTAGTTTCTGCTTGACTTGGGCCTTCTACAGATGCAATAAGTTAACTTATTACTAGTTTCTGCTTGACTGGAGTCTTTTACAGATGTAATAAGTTAACTTACATTTGTAGAAGACTCTAGTTGAGCTGAAACTAGTAATATGTTTTTAATAATAAACTTGTGATAAAAAACATGGTAAATTGTTTTATTATTTTATAAAATTACAATCATCAGTTATAGCAACTTAAGTTTTTGGCATCTGTCGGAATAAAATTTTGTTACAAAAAATATTTTACTTAAGATTCATATCTTTTTTCCTTGATGATACCAAAATAAAAATATTTTGCCGTAGGACAATTCCGATAACTGCATAACAACTTATATCTAAATGGCTTTATTTTCGCGGACCTCATAAAAATGCAAAACGGATGGATTGCTCCACCATCTTACCGACTTAATTAAGTGGAGAAATAAGTGGCCGACCGGTGTCGTGCGTCACGATCCCCCTGGCTATTTGCATATCAGTTGCGTGGTCGCAGACCCTCAAATCGCCCCGGATTTTTTTCTAATCCTCCCTTTAAACATGTAATAAACACCAGGGGAATAAAAACTAATGACAAACAAGGACACGGTGGAAAATGGAGATTTTTATCACGAATGGAAATGTTAATTGTTATACTTAGGACGGATAATTTTTTATAGTTGGTTTATATTGCGAGATTAAATTTTTAAGATTTGTTTATTGTTATCGCAGCATGGAATATTTATGAAATGTCAAGATGGATTATATCGAAGGAAGTTATAACTCATTTATTTATTGGTTGATTTAATTAGCTTCATAAGCTATAGTTAACTATGTTTAGTGGCTCATCTATAAAAATCTGGCTTCATCTATATTTGTATTAAAAAGTTCAATAATAGTTTGAGCACAACTGAAATTAGATAGTCGGTTTTGATGTGCTATACATAATTATAAGTTGCACTTTGTTACAAATAATAATAAAACCATCTTTAAGTTATAAACTCAGTAGTCCAGTTACAATAAGTAATTATACTTAGTCACAATGTTCATAATGTTATTTCTAAATCAGTCGCTTAGTCATAAATGGTACTATTACCGGATCCTCATTTAGTCATAAGTTGCTATGAGTAGTCAACAAATGACAATAAATTATTTCCATGTCATGCATTTAGTCAATTGCAAAATAATAGTAAGTAATCTAGTGATTGACTTAAATCATTAGTAATAAAGTTATAAGTAGTTGCATTTAGTGAAGAACAAACTTAGTCATAGTTTTAATCAATTATAATAAGTCATTTTTTGTGTCTTTGAGTTGTACCACTTAGTTACAATTAATTGCCGAACTGTAGTTAATCATTACACATTATACTAAGCACATATTTAAATAAGTAACTAAGTGTAGCTATAGTCATTCTTGATGTTGCACTTGTTCATAAGTAGAATTACTTAGTAATTATTAATCATAAAGCGCCGTGACTAAGCGCTTTTACTTATAACTAAGTTTTTGTAACAAATTGATGATTAGTTATTTTAAGTATATTTAAGCATATTATGTTGTGACTCTATAGTAAGTAATTACTTAATGTAGCACTTAGTCATAAGTGCTGTTTAGACGTCAATAAACTATACGTACATTTACGTTGCAATATTAATTTGATTACCACAAACTCAAACAAATCTTTTTGTTAGTCATAAACTATATTAAATCTACTTAGTCAAAATTGTTTGCATCACTTAGCTAAAAATTAATCATAATTAATTTTGTGAAACTATCAGTCATTTTGTGGTGTTACACTTAGTCATAGGGTGATACGTTTAATTACTTTGCGATGACATGCAAACTAACACTGCGTCATACTTAAGTTACATATTTAGCTATAATTGGTTTTAAAACTGTGGTGACTTATCTTTTGCGTTGCATTTAATTATAATAGCAGGGTTTTGTATGAAATATGTTTAATTATATAGTTTGAAGTCATAATGAATCGTATTTGAGTATCGTATGGATTTCATTAAAAATAGAAATGTTATGCAACGCATATTGTAGGGTTATGTCTAGTGAAGTCAACTGGAAACTGCTTTTAGTACAATAATGTTAAGTCATTAGTGCTGCCACAGATTAAGACACGAATCTTTAGAACAAAATAATTTTTATTTAATTTGTTTAGCTAAGTTACTTATAAACATACCAACTAACATAATAAAGTATTATTTTGATTGGATTGCTTGAAGATGATCTTTCTATAAAATAAAATTGGTTTTATTTTTGTATCCAGAGTGTGGTGAAGTCGTTAGAAGTGGAGACTTGAACGGTTAGTAAGTACACGATCGCCTTTCAATTGATTAGAATCGCATAATGGTTTCTGGAAGACGCTCGCGCTGCAAACAGTTAGTCGCGTTCGCGGAACGATCCTGGCCCACGATTGCACAGTCGTAATGTACCCCTCCTACTCTTCAGTTGACACACACACCACGGACCCCGAGAACGAAGCGTGGGACTTGCTGATAACGGAAACGCTTGAATTAAATCGATAAGGGACATCTAGCGAATGGAAAATAATCCGAGCGACGGACTCTTTTTCATCGCGATACTTTCGAGGGATTATTAAATCCTGCTGCTGATAGGAATCTTCAATTAGGGAATGTATATATGCGTTGTCAGATTATTAGCCTACGTCAATCATGTCCCAATTATCAATAAACACGGCCATGAATTAAACATCTTTGCGGCCCTGATTGGCAGGTTAATGCTACTGAATATTGGTCCGAGCGACGTTTCCTCTACGATTAAGCGCATTCTAATTCATCAGCGATAAGCGATCGCACAGCTCTCTTCGTGTTCTCTTGAAACATGCTTCGGTCGGAAAAGAAGTCGCCTAGCAAAGCAAACGATACACGAGTAGATTCGCCTGCGCTCTCTCGCCTACGCCAAAAGTGTTTTTTTACAATAAAAATAAATTAAATGTAAAAATGCGGATGAGAATCAGGAGAAACATATGTTTCTCTGCAAATCCATAAAAATCACTGTATATTGGTTTCGCAATGCCACACGATATGGACTTTATTAGTATGCTGGTAAATAACAACTGCAGTTCACCCTCTCCTAGTTACAATCTGCAAATCTTTGCTGATAATATCGTACCCGACAGCAACCAACCGTCGGGGATTGCTGAATGCGAAGCCATTTTTGTATGTATTTTACAATTTATATAATGCATACATAGATGACAATATATCTTATTTATCTGTTTCATCAGTAATTAAATCAAGCAACAAAGTATTTTTTAATGAACGAAAATTATTAATTTAAACCAGAAGAAATTTTAGATTGCTACTAACTGAAAAAGTTTGAGATAAATTGAATCCATTAATTTTCTGTTTACTAAAAAAGTTGAGATTATTTTATTAATTAATAACTATTTTACTATATTTTAATATTATCAATTGATACATTTGCTTTTTTTAAAATTGAGAAAGCATTTGATTTTGTACCAATGATAAAATTAAACATCTTTTTTCAAATTTTGAGATGGAACAGTTGACTATTGGTAGAACATGTTAAACAACATATTTGACAACTTTTTGATAATTGGAAGAATAGTTTTGACAGTTGGAAGAACATGTTTGACAGTTAGAAAAATTTGTTTAACAATTTGAAGACATATTTTGACAGTTTGGTATTAGCTGAATGGGTTTTACAAATTAAAAAGATATATTTGACAATTGGTAAACATATTTAACAGTTTTATGAACATTTTTGACAGTTAGGAGACCATTTTTGACAGTTTAAAAACATGTTTGGTAGTTTAGTAGTAGATGAACATGTCTGACAGTTGAAAAACATATTTACAATTGGCATACATTTTTATTAATTTTAGGAACATTTTTGATAGTTAGAAGAAGTTTTAAAAAGTTAAAAAACATGTTTGACAGTTACAAGAACATGTTTAACAGTTTGAGAACATATTTTGACAGTTCAGTATTAACTGAATATGTTTGACAGTTTAAAGCTATGCTCGGCAAAAATATTTAACAGTTTAACATACATTTTTGACAGTTGTGAAAACATGTTTGACAGTTTCAGAACATGTTTTGCTAGTTTACTAGTAGATGAACATGTTTGACAGTTGAAAAACACGACTTGACAATTTTAACATTTTTAACAGTTTTATGAACATTTTTGATAGTTGGAAGAACAGTTTTTGACAGTTAGAAGAACATGTTTGAGTCAGTCAGAAGAACATGTTTGACAGTCAGAAGAACATATTTTTACAGTTTAGTATTAGTTGTATATTTATTAGTTTAATGAAAGTTTTTGACAGTTAGGAGAACATGTTTGACTATTTGAGAACATGTTTTGTCAGTTTAGTAGCAGGTTAACATTGTCAAACATTTTTTGTGAACATTTTAGATAGAAGAATAGTTTAGACAGTTGGAAGAACATGTTTGATAGTTAGAAAAATATGTTTAACAATTTAAGAATATATGTTGACAATTAAGTATTAGCTGAATATGTTTGGCACTTTAAAACTGTTTGACAACTGGCAAACATATTTAACAGTTTAATGACAGTTGAAAGAACATGTTTGACAGTTTGAGAACATGTTTTAGCAGCTTAGTTGTGAAGTTGTGAACATGTTTGAACTTAGTAGTAGATGAACATGTTTAACAGTTGAAAAACACATTTGACATTTTGTAAACATATTTGACAGTTAAAAGAACAAATATACAAATTTTGACAGTTTGATGTTTTGAACCTGTTTTACAGTTTAAAGACATAGTTATCAGTTGACAAACTTATTTGAAACAATTTGAGAACGTATTTTGACAGTTTAGTATTTAGTTGACAATTGGGAACATTTTTGATAGTTTGTGAAGAAGTTTTGATAGTTTAGAAATAGATGAACACATTTGAAAATATATTTTGACAATTTAGTAATATGTGAACATGTTCGACAGTTAAAAGACCTATTTGACATTTGACAAACTTATTTGACAGTGAAAAGAATAACATGTTTATAACAATTTGAGAACATGTCTTGCAATTCAATACTATGTGAACAAGTTTGACAGTTTAAAAGCATAGTTGACAATTGATAAACTTATTTGATACAATTTGAAAACGTATTTTGACAGTTCAATATTTAGTTGACAACATATTTGACAACATATTTGACAGTAAAGAGAACATTTTTGATAATTAAAAGAACATGTTTGACAGTTTGATGTACTCAGTGGCGTTGCTAGGATTTTTGGGCTTTGCCGTAAAATATTGAAAAAAAAAACGTACACAATTTTGTAATTTTTTTAATTCGGTTATATACTATTGAAAAGTGCAAAATTCTATTTATGAATAGTCAAAAATGGCAAAATCCGGCCTTAAAACATTAAAATATTCTCAGAAAGCACTAACTTTAGGTATAAACTGTTAAAAAGTGTAAAAAAAATCATGAAATCTTAAAAATAGCAATATCGGTTAGGAAATATCAAAATAATGTTAAAAAACATTAAAATTCGGCTATAAAACTGTTAAAAAATGTCAAAAATATAAAAATTTTGCCATAAAATATCAAAATATTGTTGGAAAAAACCAAATCTGGTCATAAAACTGATAAAATGTATAAAATTGTTAACTATAGTAAAATCTGGTCATAACTTTTTAATATTTTTTAAAAATTGTGCCTTAAACTGTGCATTTTTTTCATAAATTGTCAAAAATATCAAATTTTGTTCATGTAATACCAAAATTTGGCCAAAAAACTGTTCTAAATGCAAAATTCTATTTAAAAAATATTAAACAGCAAAATTTGGTCATAAAATAACAGAATATTCTTAAAAAGTATCAAATTTTGGCCGTAAAACTGTTGAAAATGCAAAATTCTATTTATAAAATGTCAAACATAGCAAAAAATATTTTCAGACAGAATCAAAATCCGACTAACAACGGTTTAAAAGTGCAAAATAGCAAAATCCGGCTATAAATATTTTATAGCCGGATTTTGCTATTTTATTTAAAATATTGTTGCCATAAAACTATTGAAAAATGTAAAATACTATTTATAAAATGTCAAAAATATAATCAGTCTAGCAATAAAATTTAAATGTTGTCAGAAAGCACTAAAATTGGGCTTAAACTGTGAAAAACGCAAAATTCTTTCTATTAAATGTCAAAAAATAGCAAAATCTGGCATTAAAACATCAAAATATTGTTAGAAACCACTAAAATCCAGCCACAAATTGTGTTATATTATGATATTGTCTTCTTCTTTTGTTGCCATACACCCTTGTGCGTTGACGAGTTGTTCTGTTTATTGCTGCTAGACGTAATTCTTCAAAGTTTTTTATTTCCATTCAATTTCTTATGTTATGAGCCATGAGAGCTGTTTACGACCGATGCCAAAAAGCACCAAAATTGGGCCATACATTGCTGAAAAGTGTTTTTTATAAAATTTTAAAAATAACAAAATTTGTTCTTGAAACATCAAAATATTGTTAAAAGCATTAAAATTCGGCCATAAACTATGATATTTTTAAAATTTATGTCATAAAATATTAAAATATTTAAAAAAAAACGATTTTAAAATTTTAAACAATTGTCAAAAAGCATCAAATTCTGGCTATAAATTCTAATAAAATCTCAAAAATTTAAAAATTGTGCACAATCCAGGCTATGAAATGTGAAAGCACTAAAATCCGGCTTTCAAATATCAAAAATATTGTTAGAAAGAACCAAAATCCGGCATAAACTGTTGAAAAGTGCAAAATCCGGCCATAAACTCTACAACGGTGTAAATTTTTTTATGAAATTTCAAAATAAAAAAAAATCCAGCTATAAAATATAAAAATATTGTTAAAACGAATCAAAATCCGATTATAAACTATCAAAAAGTTTTAAACTTGTGTCAAAAATAGTCAAATACGCTCTCTCCTTTAGGTTTAAAAAAAAAATGTTAAGAAGGCCGTGTGTTTGCAGGCTCTTCCGCATTACAGATCCCTGCTTACAACTAGCTACGCCACTGTTTGACAGTTGGAAGAACAAGTTTTACAGTTTGAAAACAAATTTTGATAGTTTAGTAGCAGGTAAACCTTTTTGATTTGATAATTGACAAATACATTTAATAATATAGGAAACATGTTTGACAGTTTAGGAACATATTTTGACTGTTGGGAAATGGGTAAACATGTTAGAGCGTTGGAAAACACAACAAAACAAGTTAATAAACACAATTGACAATTTAAAAATATGTTTGACACACACTTATCAGTATATTGAACATTTTTGAGAGTTGTAAAATCATGTTTGGTAGTTAAAAAGCTTTATGATAGTTTAGTAGTTTGTAAACAGTTTGGGGAATATTTTATGAACATGTTTGACAGTTGGAAGAACATGTTTGACAATTTTGATAGTTCGGTATTGTTTAAACATGTTTGACAGTTGGAAGACATATTTGACAATTGACAACACATTAACAATTTAGGTAACATTTTTGATAATTGATAGAATTTGACAGTTTTAGATTTTATTTTGATTGTTCAAAAGTAGGTAAACACGTTTTATAGTTTAAAGCAGCATTTAACTAGGCAATTGCATTTAACAGATAGAAAAAATATATTGGCAATTCAGTAGTAGGTGATTATGTTTGACAATTGAAAGACACATTTAACAGTCTAGAGAACATTAAAAAAAATCAAAAATTGAAAAAGTTACTGATTTAATAAATTAATATTTTTAATAACCATTAAAATTTAGAAATTTGTTTGACAGTTTAACAACATACTTTGATGATTGAGAAATGGGTAAACATGTTGAAGAGTTGAATAACACAACACAATAAGTAGGCAAACATGTTTGACAGTTTAATATATTTGACACACATATGGAACATTTTTGACAGTTGACAAAACTATGTTTGACAAAAAAATTTGAAAAGTTTAAGAACATATTTTAACAGTCAAGAATTGGATCAGCATGTTTGAAAGTTAAAAGACATATTTGATTGTTTGCAATAACATTTAACAATTCAGAGAACATTTTTGACAGAAGAACATTTGAGATTATATTTTGACAGTTTTGTAATGAACAAACATGTTTCACAAATGAAAGACATATATGATAATTGGCAGCACATTCAAATGTTTAAATAACATTATAGAACATGATTTTTTAGTTCAAAAGTAGGTAAACATGATAGTTGATAGCGATATTTATTTATAAATTGACAATCAATTTAACAATTTAGAAAACAGTTTTTACAGTTGAACAAACATGTTGATAGTTGAAAGACATACTTGACAATTGACAAACACGTTTAAAATGTTTAGGAAACATTTTTGATAGTTTAAAGAACATGTTTGAGATTTTGAGAACATATTTTAACAGTCGAGAATTGGGTGAACATGTTTGACATTTAAAAGACATATTTGACTATTGGTAAAATTATTTAACAATTTTGACAGTTGGAAAAACATGTTTGACAATTAGAGATAGTATTTTGACATTTCAGAAGTAAGTACTCATGTTTGACAACAGACAAAAGAGATTATTGACAATTAGCAGCACATTTAACAGTTAAACGAACATTTTTGACAGTTAAAAAACATGTTTGAAAATTTGCAAATATTTTTAACAATTTAGAAAACATGTTTGGCAGTTTGGGAACATATTATGACTGTTGCCAAATGAGTAAACAAGTTTTGGAAAAGTTAAAAACACAACAAAATTAGTAAACGTGTATGACAATTAAGGAAGTCATATTTGAAAATTGGCCACGACAAATTTTTGACAGTTGGAAAAACATGTTTTAACAGTCCAAAACTAGGTGTACATGTTTGACAGTTAAAACACATTTTTAATAATTTAGTGAACATTTTTGAGAGTTGGAAGAACATGTTTGACAACTTAAGAATATATTTTGATAATTTGTTACTGGGTAAACATGTTTGACAGTTGGAAGACATATTTGACAATTGGAATATATAACAGCTTAAGGGACATTTTTGACAGTTTAAATGTAGGTGAACATATTTGATAGTTTTTTAATGGTTTGGATTTCTTAAACTTCTTATGTTGAGTTGTTAATCTTCTAATTGTGTAAAAATATTGGCATTTGCCACCTAGTTGTCTTCAAGAATCTAAGCATCTGTGGTGACGGTTCTTCTCTTCTTCTTTATAATTCTTCCATCCTGTTTGTAAGTGTTTTATAAGGCTTCAACGACTACTGTTGTGTTGTGACCAACATTATATTCGATAACCTTGGAGGCTTTTGTTGCAAAACGTTTTCCAAGTCTTTGTGGCTGTGGTGTTATCTTTTCTTCTTTACTATATTTTCGAGTAATGCGAAAACAGTGACAAAATTTTAAGAGAGTTGCTAATTTCAAAAATTTGATTATTTTGTTTGTATTACGAAAATTTCTAATTAAGAAAACTACTATTTTATAATTTGTTCTTGGATTGCTATCAACTTAAAACGAAAATGAATTTAATATTTTTTCTATACTGAGAAATTTTTAAAATGTATACATTGTTTTTTTTTAAATATGCTGTTTTCAAAATCCAAGTTGTTTGTACCTTTTTTATTTGGATTGTATTATTTGTAACATTTTCTGCTGCTTACCGATGAAATAATATAAAAGTTTTCTACATTTTAGTTTATTTATTTGAAATGTATAAAACTTGAAAAAATAATAGTTTTGAAAATTGTTTGTTTATTTCGTATTTCAACAAACGAGAAAAATTAATTCTAATTTTAGTTATTTTTAATTTCTTGCATCTGAGAAACTGAAACAATATCCAATTAATGCTTGAATAATAAATATAACTACAAAAACTAATAAATTTGATAAATTTATTGTTTATGTAATTTTAAATTTTTTCGTAATGGGGAATTTGAAATAAATGAAATCAAATAAAAAAATAGAAAATGTAGAGATGAAAAAGTAGCCAATTTTAATATTTGCAACTCTTACATTTTTGTAAAATGGACACCTGCACTTATATCTTGTTTATAAATATAAATGAAATCAGAACAAGAATTGCATACCCGTTATTATTTGTCAATGCGCAACAATTTATTACAGAAATTATTTATAAAGTACAATAACCGAGTCGGTATGAAGATGACATTATTTCTATTGGTAACGAATTCAAATAATATTAGTTCGTTTATATGTCGCTGGTTTTATTAAAGTCATTACACGTCAGCCAACAAATTGATTAAAATGCATTTTTTAAATAAATTGAGTTGAGTCTAATTTTAAATTACAATCAGTGTCTTAATGATAATTTAAAACTTATCTTTATGATTGTATTGTAATTAGTATATTAATATAATAAATGTCAAGGTGATCGGTGTAAATGACGCAGTATTCGTATTAATTACCATTAAACAATAACTTAATTCCGTCTGCGTGTTTGAAAGGGAACAGTTAATTGCATCGAAACGTGAAAAGATTCCCATAACTGTTATCGAATGTAAAGATCAAGTGTAATCTTGTTTGAGATCAAATTTTATACCTGGGGTCTTTTAGTATTGCTTGAACCACGGTCGCGTTAAGGTGTATGTGCCGGTGTGTGCGAAGAGAGAATTTCGGTGGTGAAGCGCGCACGCAATTCGAGTGAATTCGGTAGTATTCGTGACTCTTACAGGTGTCTGGATGGGTATCCGGGAATAAGCGCACAGAACGGGAGGCAGTAAGTGTGAGGCGGCGAGGCAGTTAATAACGTCCGCATCGATAGTGGCGACAGTGATAGGAGCGTATCGCGGCGCTGATGTGATGTATGGTTGCTAGCTACATAGCAGCGCGTTGGAGTTGGTCGCGTAGGTTGCTGACGGACTGCTTCATTAGACGGCGGCCGCAACATGACCGGCCCGTGTACTTCAAGCGCTGATGGTATTTCTCGTTATCAACTCATGGCATTTGTATCCGCGCTGTTCCCCATCCATCGCGACACGGCACTCACGACACGCCGTATTTTATCGGAATCGGAACGCGCATTTCTAACACACTTGCTTTTAACAATGGTGCATAAGTCTGAAGGTACAATCAGTTAAATAAAAAAAAATCAGTCGCACAATATACTAATAAATATTTTTTTATTGCAGGAGAGGACGAGGAATGGGGCAACGAAGCCAATGCAATGGAGGCAGAATCAATTCAATCAGAATCAGATATTGCAGAAAAGAAAACAACAACTCCGCCCCTGGATGATGAAAAGAAAGATGACGCGCCGCGAATACGTTTGAAAACAAATCTCGCAACAGATCCGGCCCTACAATCAGCAACTATCTCGATCAAGGAGGAAGTTGATATCCCCCCAGCTGCCGAATATCTAGCGTCACTTCCTCCTGCATTACAAGCACTCGCTAGTCGTGGTTTGTTTCTACCAAATTTAACACTAACTGAATCTCAAGCAAGAGCAGCCGCTGATGATATCTCAAGGCAACCCACAGTGCCAATATTCATATGTCCACCTTGCGGAATAAGATTCTCATCATTAAGCACTCTCGAAGCTCATCAAACCTATTACTGTTCACATCGCAATAAGTCGACAGAGGGGGATGATAATAAATCAGTTAATGGTGAACCTAGTGGAAATCAATCCGATCAGGATCCAGCAGAAGGAGCTGCTAAAGCACCTCGAACTGGGAAGCAATATACCTGTACTCATTGCTCCTATAGTGCTGATAAAAAGGTAAGCCTAAATCGCCATATGAGGATGCATACTGTGTCACCTAGTCCAGCTTCTTCCATTGTTACTAACGGGGAGGTCAATCCAGACACACAAGATAGATATTGCGCTGAATGCGATATACGCTTCAGTTCTTTAAAAACATACAGAGCCCATAAAACGCATTACTGCAGTTCAAGACATATGGTGAAACAAGCAATGGCAGTACCATCAGTTAGTTCTAAAACTAGTTGCACATCAGGATCTACACCAACATCCCCTGTTGATACATGTCGATCGCCACCATCTCCAGCAACTGCAACTTCTAATGCAAGCCAACAACCTTTCTTTGCGTTACCAACAAATCCAATAATTATAGTGCCATATTCACTCTTAAGAGGTGCAAGTTTGCTGCCTGGACTTCTTCCAAATTTATCCGGAATGCCAAATCACGATACTCCATGCTTCCTATTACCAAATGGCACTTTACAACCAATGACGCAAGGATTAGCTGCAACAACCGAAGTTTTAAAATCAGCCAACAAAACTAAAGAAATACAAATTAAAGATTCATCAGCACCACTTGATTTAACAGTGCGTAAAACACCAGAACCCAAAGACCCTAACGATGAACATGAAAAAGAAAACATTAAGCGATTAGACTCGCCCATACCTGAAAAAATCGAATGTGTACCTTCATTACATGGTTCACCACCAATAACACCAAGTACTTCACCAAAACGCAAGCATGATCAGATCGAGCCAACATCGCGCAGTAGCAGTCCAAGACTATCAAGAACACCAAAAGATTCCGAACCTGAATTAACACCACCTTTTGGAATTCCATTACATCCATTACTATTACGACCTGGTTCTTTAGCATTATTACCACCAGAATTGCAAATACGTTTAGCAGCTGGTGAAATACCTCCAATACCATCTGCTCCACAAGTACTAGTAAAGCAAGGCGTTTCCAAATGCAAAGAATGTAATATAGTTTTCTGCAAACATGAAAATTATTTAATACATAAAAAGCACTACTGTTCAGCGAGATTGCAAGATGATGAGGCTTCAAAAACTTCAGGTTCTCCACCTGTTAGTCCCGGAAGTGCCGGTGCTGCTAGTCCAGCAGCAGCTCAATATCAACAATTGATATGTATGGCTTGTGGAATCAAATTTACTTCTATTGATAATTTGAATGCTCATCAAGCTTATTATTGTTTGAAAAGAGGCGATGTGGAGGTGAGAAGATGCGGAAAATGTAGAGGGGTTGCTGAACCTGGACATCAGTGCGTGCAGACCGGACCGGTTTCTGGATGGAAATGTCCTTGCTGCGATGTAGTTAGCGTTACAGCAAGCGCTGCTCAAAGACATATGGAATCGCATGCTGGAGTCAAGGCCTATCGATGTACTATCTGTCGATACAAGGGGAATACCCTTAGAGGAATGAGGACTCACATTAGGATGCATTTTGATAAGAGGTCGCCAGACTTGCAGGTAATTATTAATATTTTTTATAAAACTAATTGAGGACATTCAGATACTTAACATCAGTAAATATAAGTATGGTTATAAAAAGTTAAGTGAGAATTGCCTATATAAAAACTGAGGTTATTATACTTTTAAGTGATATTGTTAAACTGAATAATTGATTTGTTTTTTTATATATAGCAATTTAAGTTGACCTAAGTTAGCTTTATTGTTTCTTAATAATTAATAGTTTGTCGTGTACCTGTGCATATTAACATTTAATCTCAATAAATTGTTATATTCAATTAGCTTGTAGATAAAATAGATTACAAAGAAAACTGAGGTAATTTTATTTTTGTGGTGAGTTATGAGGTCATTTAATTATTAATTATTAACTTTTTTGAACTAACCTCATATTTGTTTTGGAATTAGATTTGAGGTAAATACTTAAGTTTTGATTAAAATTAACCTCAGTTCTAAACATTGGTAGTAATTGGAAGTTATTTTGTATTGATTAAATCTTAATAGTTTCTATAATTTGTTGTAACTATTTTAAATTGACCTCAGTTATGTTAAATACTGAAAAATTATTAAATTTTAATATAACTTCAGGACATGAAATTTATTTTATTACACTCAGTACTAAGCTGGTTAATTTACAGGTTGAACTAAGGTTCTATGATATTTTGCATAACATATTTTTAGTATTAGTTTTGAGTAGCTGAGGCAAATTTCGTATTAAATCAAGTTTTCTTTAATAACCTAACATAACCTTACTTATATCGAATGAGTTAAATTAAACTGAGGTAATTTTTGTATTGAATGAGGTTTAATAACTTTAGTTTGAACCTAACCTAACATAACCTCACTTATATTGAATGAGTTAAATTAAACTGAGGTTTGTATTGAATGAGGTTTCATAACTTTAATTTTCTTGATTTACAAGTATATATCGTTGTTTATGTTGATTATTTGTCCTCAGTATGATTGAAAACTGAAGTTAATAAAAGTGACCTCAGTTTTGGAACGTAGTATTTACAATTTAATTGATTGTTGGTTACAAACTTTCATACGGTTTCATAATTGCTTAGAATTTGAACCTCGGACCTGTTTATTGCATTTTTGTGTACTTAACACAACGAAATATGTAATTTACATTAATATAAGATTTTAAACTTTGAAATAGTTTGTTGATTTTGTACCAATTAGTCCTCAGTATGAGGTTTAATATAGTTAAATAAAGTTTAGATGTTTTAGCGTGTGAATTAGTGAGTGATTATTGAGGTTTATTAATGTAATTAAAATTTGCCTTCAGTTTAATTAGTTCAAATTTAGCGTCTGTAACAGTTCTCAACTAGTTTGAAATATATTTAGTTTTGAATTAGTTTGACATATATTCTCTTTATGTTACAATGTCCTCAGCTTTAGTTTGTATTTCTAAAGAGTTCTCAGTTTTAAATATAATGTTTTTATCATTTATAAATTCCAACTTTTTTTTAATCTTTGGTATAACCTCAGTTGATTTTGTATGGTTAGTTTGTTCAATATAACAATTAATAACAATATTGTTTATTTTTCAGGAGGAGAAATACATCTCATACATATTGGAGGACGATGGCACCAATGTTGTTGAGGTAAACGTGGCACCGAGCGTGAGTATATCCGGCGTGATTGACGACCGGGCTATCTCTCCAAGCTCGGAAGGCCGCGTAGAACCTCTACATCATTGCAGCTTGTGCTCATACAGTTCAGTATATAAAGCCAATGTAATCAGACATACCAAATTGGTCCACACAGCAACACCACCAACAACAACATCAGAATCCAATGGAAACGACGACAAATCAAAAAGTCCATCATTAGACGAAGAAGAAATCGTCGTTATCAAAAAAGAAGCCATCGAACCTGAAGTTATAATAGCTCCAATAGATGAGCCGATCAAACAAGAAATTCCAGATGAAAAACTCAAACTTTCCGAAAGAGATGCGGAAATATTACAAGAAGCGGCCAAAGCTGGTCCGAAATATTGCAAATCTTGCGATATTTCATTCAACTATTACAATACATTCATAGCACATAAGAAGTTTTACTGTTCTAGTCATGCCGGTGAAGTAACAGCAAGTTCTACCAATAATAATAATCCGACTACAAGAGCAGCAGAAGCTTCCGCTGTGCTCTGAATCTCAGTTGTTAATCTGAAAAGTGTATAGTTGTTATTAAGTGATTTTAAAGACATATAAGTGTTAATATGGGCCAGTCCTGATGTATACGCGTATATTCTGTTACGTTATGTAGTTATCATGTAGATAAGAGTATGTGCGAATGATGGGGGGCTTTAAAAAGCCCAAGTTGCAATATAATTTCTTCTTTTCTATTATATTTAGTGTATAAATCAAAGATTTATTAATAATATTGTATAATTTTGAATATATTAAGTTGAGATGGATTCTATTAACAATCTTTATATATGCCAAAGCATTATTGATTAATTTGCATTTTGTATCTATTATTATTACTACTACTCGAATCTTATAAAGCTTCTATTATTTCTATTAGAATATTCTTTTATCGCAGTTCCATGATTATAAATGTACAATTGAATGGATTTTAATGTTATAGTTGTGGTGTTACAAACACCAACCCAAGGTATACAGTGATTACCCTTTATGGAGACAATAAATTATTTATTTGTATGACTTTATTTTTATATATCTATATGTTTGCTACTAGCGAATTTTTGGGAGAACTAGAAAGAGCAATTTTTGCAGGTTGAAGACATCAGATTTAGGTAGGTGCATACATGGTTTTTATATTATGGTATCATTGAGAGAGCCCAGTTTTCAGTAGTGAAGAAAAAAATAGAAATACAAGATTGAATTAAGTAAGAATAAATTATTTTTATGAAATATATTAAAAAGAATATCAACAAAAATGGCGTTGCTGTTGCCAGCTGTTGTTCTTATAAACCCCAACTTTGACATCATGCTACCGGTGGTAGGAGGTTACGCACAATGCTAGGAAATCTATAGCCAAAACGAACGATGCATAATGCGCGAGAGTGGGGAACAGTACACTTGGAAGACACAAACATTCCTATAAATGAAGTAAAATACATAAATCATAGCTGTCACAGAGGGTGTATTAAATTACTTTTTAAAATAACTAGTCCTATTAATTGTGTTTTTACATTGCAGTTCTGTTTATGTTCCTGCGTTTTAATAATGCTAGATGGACGCGTTCTAGGTTTAATTTTGCATGCAAATCTACTTATTTATCTTATTATTGATCATTTTTCAGCATAATGTGGAGTCACCCATAGTTTATGTTTGTTTTACTGTAAGTTATTCTGCATCATCCAGTACTACATTATTTTCAAATGTGATTGTTAGGTAAAGCATTAAAGCCACAGTGATCTATTAACATGAAACTCAATCAAGGTTTGGATAAAACTAGGAAGCAGTCAAGTTAAATATAAACTTAATATTGTTGTTAATGATTACTTTTGCAACTTAGTTTTCTTATTATTGTGCCAGTCTTTAGTTTTAGTTTGTATTTAGATGATAAAACTTTAAACATTCTGCTGTTTTCTTCTTTTAGCTTTCTACTTAGCCGCAAAATATAAAAAACGTTGATAAGGATTGGATTTTTGTAACTTTTATTAGAAACCAAATGTTGCATTTTATGCTGCAACTCGGTAGTTTTGCTAAGAACCGTTTCATTCATTTTAATAATAAATAAACTTTCTCTAAAAAATTTCATTTGCACTGATGTTTGCAACAACTTTTAATGTTTATTGCAGATGAAGATTGGTTGCAGAAACACCTACAAATACAAAAAACGTTGCTGCATTTGACCCCAGTCAAAGTGTCCATAATGTGTATTTGACACAGAAAACTTCCAAGAATACTAACCGTTTGCTAATGTTTTTTTGGTGTTCTTTAACTGGTTTATTTTAAAAATTAGCACAAACAACACTAACCCGGAGAGTGCCTTAGTTGGGTGAAGCGCTTAACTCGAATCTGAGGGCTCGCTTTGTCGCAGATTCGTACTTCAGCTCCGGCAGAAAATTTTAAGAAATTTATGGCTTTTATTAATTCAGGACGTTAGTCTAATATATTGATTAGTGTCCATTTAACTATAATTACATTTAATATGACAGTATGGGTATACCAGGTACTAAGCCTTGTCAGTACCTACAGCGCCTCTATTTTCTTAATTAACGGGTGCGATAGTATATATTTGTCTTTTCAGGTACATATTTAATGGCCGTTTGTGTGGTAGTAGCATAAAAGCTTAAAACAAACTTATGATGCCTTGCATCCTAGTGACTAAATATCAGTAAAGGCAGTTATAAACCACTATGTAAAAGTAAGTGTGCAAGACAAGATACATTTATACTTTTTATACACGAATACGTCTCGAGTGTTTTCCTAATATTTTCTTTTTAGTTAAACATATGACCTTAACAAAAGTTGTCTACGGTTTTACGAATACATAAACTTAACAACGCGGATACTGGACATAGAAAAGATGCAAAAGGGAACTGCAAAGACTTGGCTCTAATTCAGAGTGTGTGAGCAGGACAAAATACATTTATACTTTCCGTACACGAGCACGTCTTAAGCATTTTTCTAATATTCTTTCACTTAACACACAAACTAACCAAAACCATTGGGACGCCGTTAAACATATGACCTTAATAAAAGTTGTCTACGAGTCTACGAATACATAAATTTAGCAATGCAAATACGAGCCATAGAAAAAAAGATGCCGTGCACTTTAGTAAAAAAAAATAGCAATAAAGGCAGATGTAAAGATTTTTTACCACTAATTCTCTGACTCGACACATGAACTAACCAAAACATTCAAGACGTCGTTAGAAATAGAATTATTAATAAGCTAATTTTTGCTAATTTTCCATAATTTTATACAATATTCTCAACCACCACGTTGTTGATTTGACTGTTGCTAACATACTTGTAGTTTGCAACATCATGGTCTTTTCAAAGACGCAAACACTGTTACCACAGTTTTATTTGCTTACGTTTCCGCAATTTTTTAATTGTTCTCCACATGAATCGATTCAAGAAACCGTATGTTTAGTGTAATACAGTACAAACAGTATTTTTCTGACGTTGCTAACTACCAGAAGCTGTTACTACTTTAGATCAGTACCGACGACGCACTTTTGCTTTTCAGGCATATATATCATTAATATTATTTACTTTTATTTAACATATAATAAACTATTCATGCTAGGTTCATCATCGCCTACTCACTTTTAACACCACTTTTTGTGCATTAGCCTCTTTTCTGCTCGTAATGATTACGAGTGAACCTACAGTTTTGAGTAGATTCCGAACCACTGGATAGATTATTAATCTACTCTGGACCTTCCAGTAGAAGTGACCACCTGGCATACTTTTCTTTGGCGTCGGTAAATGTGTTCAATCACATCTGGAATTCTAAGTTTTGTTATCGGTGACATTTTGTTGGAGTGACAGTTTTGAGATAATTCTTTTTGTTAAAGTATTGCGTTTACGTGCGGTTTGCAGAGTCTGTTTCAAGCACAGAGTGCAGACTGAGTTGGGGTCTAGTTGCATGACGGCTTCACTGGTGTCTACCAGAACCTATCATCTTC
This sequence comes from Tachinus rufipes, assembly GCA_963932245.1. Classification (NCBI taxonomy): domain Eukaryota; kingdom Metazoa; phylum Arthropoda; class Insecta; order Coleoptera; family Staphylinidae; genus Tachinus; species Tachinus rufipes. The sequence continues at coordinate 21,843,054 of OZ010741.1, forward strand.
TGGAAGATAGCCGGTGCATTTTTGAGACCGAACGGCATTACTTTGAATTGGTAGGTGAAAGTTGTCAAGTTTTTATGTGGCTCGCGCATAAGAATCTTTTATTATGACTACGTCTGTGCTGTATTAAGCTAACATAATTGACTGCCAGCCAGAGGTGTTGTTGAGTTAAGGTCACTCAAAAATTCATCATGTTTTGGTTGCTCCAGAGGACCAACGTCATTTCGACTCGACCGGTAGTGTTCAAGGCCAAGCTTGGATTTGTTTTTTGGATGCGACCGGTCATTGATTTAGCTTCCGGTAAGGTTAGGTTAGGTTAGGTTAAATTTTTAACTTGCCTTTAAGTCTATCAGTGTTTTGTGGTTCAATCCGCTAATAGTAAGTGCTATATGGGGTAAGTGGTTAGCGTTTTTGGCTTCCTATCATAATGACATCGTTTTAAGCAACTATGATTTTGTGCAAAGTTGCGGGCCTGTTTTCAGCATTCTAATGTCAGTTTTTCAAAAAACACGGTTTTTAGTTTTAATCCGTGGTTCAACTAGAGTCGCTAGAGTAATGGCCATCGTTGTGGTTGGTATAGATTTCGTAATAAAACCTAGAAAATGCGTTACCAAAGTAGGTTACAACCGGAGGCAAAATCTCCTCTTTCATCTGTGGAACTGGGTTTAGTTAAGGGTTTAGGTATTTTGTCAAGGTTTGTAGATTACCCCTGCTGATGACAACAGGCACTGTTTAGGTAAAGCTTAATTTCTTTTGACTACTACCGTAGTTTGTAATTCAGCCGGGGCTATTGGTGGGCGATTGGTTTGACTTAGCGGCTTCCAGGTATATTTGAAAACGGCCCACTGCTGTCTGTTGGTGATGGACTGTAGCCACGTGCCGGGGTTTACGGGTACGGGAAAGATGTGGGCTAGCTCTGTCTTCCGTGAAGTGGGTCGGGACGTCGTTGGCGATCCACCACATCAGATTAGGGCGCTACTTTACTTTTTCATACAATGGAGAAGAAGTAAAGGAAACCCAGATAATTTGCACAATTATTTAATTATTTAACTAAACACTATTCCTTATAATTATAATTATTTATTAAAAGATCCGCCACGCGGTTTTATCGAGCTTAGATCCGCATATTGCGCTAGTTCTCTGTCAACTTTCTTGCTCTTCTTCTTTTTACCGGACATTCCGTAATCGAAAACGTATTTATTTCCTTTTCTGGTTTAGAATTAACGCGTGCAATTTTGTAGCCATTCACCTCAAGCGGCAGTTTGGATGTTGGAAGTATAATTTCTGTACAAGTTTAAGTTTTAACTTTGTCAATTCAGCCAATTGGTATTGCGGTATCATCTCTCTTCTCTTTTTTAAAGTTTGTTGTGATGGAGACCTGGAAGTAGTTGTGGGGTGACGCCGGTTTTCCAAGGAAACGGCGAAATCTGTTGGCAGGCACTTAGTTGAAGAGCGTGCAATTTTGTCCAGCTTAAGATAATGATAGATCGGGTAAAACCGTAAGCGTGTAGAATGCTCTCGGTGCAAGAAGTTAGCCGTGGTCGTAGCGGAGGTTGTCACCGTAAGGTTTAGGCAATTGTTGCTAGGCGCAATGGAAAAGAAAAGGGTAGTAATCATGACATGCTGACAAGTCGGGTTTAAGCGTGGGAGAGCGTATAAACATTTGAAATGGTTTTTGAACGTAGTATTCTACGTTGGTTTGGCCATGTCGAGAGAATGATTGAAGATACAATAACAAAACTAATCTATGATAGAAATGTATTTGGATCAAAATGCAGAGGAAAACCACTTAAAAGTTGGTGGAATGTTGTAGATAAATGCGTGTGAAAAAAAAAATAAGAGAGCGAAGGAAGCATGTAAAAATAGAGAAGTGTGACAACAAATTGTTTGAAGTAAAGTTTAAGAACTAAAGTAGACTATTGTACAATGTTACTGTCTTCCCAAAAAAGAAACGGAGTGACTAGGTATGTATGTATAAAAACCTTTTATCATGGTCTAAGCATATTTTTGATTGATTGAAGAGCAGTGGTTTGTTGAAATGTGTCTTTCAAACGACCATTTGCCTGGTTGGAGTTTTCTTTCTTAAAAGTTTTTTGGCTCAATAGTTTTTAACTAGAGCTGAAACGAGTTTGTTTTGCAAAAATCGTTAATTGACTGATCCCAAATTAACTAACTGTTTTGATACTGGGTTTTACTATCTTTATGTGCGTTTTGTTTTTACCGTGTATGTTTCATTTTTGGGTCGTCATTTTTGAATTTGTGCTTCTGAGTAGGTTGTCCATCAAATGGTAATATCCAATTTTACCGGATTTTTGGGTTTAGAGCTTGACGTGGTCACCCAAGTAAACTTAAACTAAGATTGTTGTAGTTGCTTTTTTTTTCTTGACCTTGCAGTATGATTTGGTGTCCTGATTGGTAAACTACGTTGGTATTGCGTTTTTTTGGATATTGCCGTTACCGTTATATGCTTGCTCTTATTGGAATTTTATTTGGAGTGACGAAGGAAACAGTGTTGGTCTTGAGACGCAGCTTTCTATGAGTAAATAAGTTTTTTTGGTGTTTTAGAATGGTTGTTGGCTAATCTGGAGATGATAAGTGACTGTGATGCGGTGTGGACAAATTGGGATTAATGTTATTTGGCACATTTTGGCAAAAATCTTGCAGCAGCAAAACGTTGATGATAAAGATAAACCGGTTTTTGATCATATTTGTGTTCAGGATGTCATTTTTTATTGTTGTTGTTTTCGTATTACATTTTATGGCATAGGTAGCTTCTATGCAGCAATTGTGCAAAGCAGAACTCTTTCTGTTCAAAGTTGATATCAAGGATTGTATAATGTATATTTTTTATAATTTTCCAGAGACGGGCAACAATACTTTTCTGCTTGGTACAACCAATAATACATTCCTGACAAACTGATTAATCAGGAACATTAAGAAGTACTAACCAATCCACTTTTTGTTTTTCTTTTGCTTTTTTGCCCGGTAAAGTGTTAGGGCTTCTGATTTTATCCCATTTTATCTTTAGAAGTGAGTTTTTCAATCGAGCATAAACTTTTGCCGTGGCAGCTGTAGTTTATTGGCTATAAAGGCTCTACATTGTCATTCTATTTAAAAAACGTGGTAGTCCCCTGAAGATTTGTTAAACAAGCTTTGGTGCTTAAAATGATTTGCACATATTTACGTAACCAAATGCAAAATTTAAAAAAAGCCACGTCGGTTTATAGGTTATTTTATTCCATCAAATTTATATTTTTTTACTTCAAATGTTAGAGGTTTAACTGATACTTATTAATTCAACAAAATGTTAATTGGAATTAGCTAAGGTTTTTGGCACTGCCTCAAAAGATTTTGAGGATCTGGTTTAGACTTTATTTCTAAATAAACATCGCAAAGCTTTTTGTGCTTAAGGATTCCGCCGCACTGCACAGCTATACCACTGAATGCGGTGCTATTAAATTTATATAAAATACACAATTTGACTTGGTTATTAATTCTATTCGTCATCGTAAACTATATAATACTGCTTTTTAAATTTATTTTGAAAGCATGCAGACAATATAATGCTAGATTAAAACCAAACGGTGCAAGAACGCTTATCTGATGTAAAAAAGTCGAGGTATCAAAAACACTGTGCATAAAATTCATTACATCCACTGATGACCTTTTTTTTCATTTGTATATTGCTAAATGGAGTTAATACTTTTTTCAATATGCCAGGAGCTCATATTTTATGATGGCAAAGAATTATATGTCTATTATTACTCTATTTTTATATTAAAAAAAAAAATCATTCCTATATTTTGAAACTTTAAACATAGTTTTCTCCATATGCATAATAATGGAGATACCTAAGAGATACAGATTATGTAAGTCATTGGTTATATTTTTTAATCTAATTTGTACAAAGAATAACAATGTTTTATGTTTCACTAACTGTTTTGTAACACCCCGTATATAAAAATATATGTATGGACTATAGATAAGCAAGTAACCACTATTTTTAAAGAGCCTATGACAGAACTATGGATAGCTTTATGATATTATTTAATATTGTAATTTGTAGTAGCAGTAGGCACATCACAATAAAATCTCTACAGATTATCTAAACACTTTAGATAATTATCAGAACAAATATGACACTAATCTACATTTAATAATGCATATATTCTCATAGCAACAAAATCTTATCACACCTTAACAATATCGTTAACACTTGGTTATTAATCAGCCATTCAAACTTGAGATAAATGAACATGGTAAATAAAAATGATAAGAAAAAATGTAAAACAATAATTCGAAACTTTATTTCTACAACACATCAATTCAGTGGTAAAAGACCGGATAAAAGTCATTTGCTTTAATAGTAATCACAATATTTAAAAATAATTATTAACAAAAATAAAATATCTTTATAACCTATATAACACAATTACTTATAAATACATTGTACATATTTTTCTACAAAATAAAATGCGATTAATATAATAATTTCCTCATATTCTCATATGCCGCATTCATAACACCCCAGCTCAAAAACGCACGGAAACAGTTCGCCTGTACACCATGATAAAAATATCTTAATTTTCCCCCACGTTCTTTATATATCTGCCTAGTTAGAACAAAAATATTTGGTGTAGGTCCGCCGAGCTGAGATTGCATGGCCACTTTGAGTACATTCAACGGATAAAACACACTTGATAAACAAGCCCCGATAAGAGCTCCACAAATAAATTCATTAAAATTTTTCTGAAACCAAGAATCGGTTTTTGGTAACCTCAATTGCACTTCATCGCGAGCTATAAAAAATATTGCATTTGACGGCCCGTTTCGTAATAAAATCGGCACTATTCCACGATAATATTCTTTAAATCCATAATGAAATCCAACAGATTTAAAGGCGTGAAAAGTGTTCCTAAAATGATTGTGGTAATTTGAATCAGCTAATAGTGTTTGTATTCGTTCAAATGGCATTAGTACAGCTTCGAGTGATCCTGCTACTAAACCACCGACGGTTTTGGCAACATATGGATTGACTTTGTTTTGCATTAATGGTCTGCGTACTTCTTCATAAACGCCAAACATAATTGAAAGAGAGATTGTTTTCTGTGCTAAAGGTGGTAACATCCCTCGATATAGGAAGTAAATGCCTTCGCTGTGTAATTGTTGTACGGCTATCGTAGCTGAAATTCCATCCAACATCTAGAATGCAAATTTAATGAGTCTCTACTATTATTATGCTAACTTTGTAAAGCTTACTTGTCTGAAGATGATTTTATAAACAGGGTAAGTGAGCGTTATGTTGACAAAGGCAGCACCCCAGCCGCATGCAAACTCTCGCCAATGCACTTCGGCCAAATTGCTTTTGAATTTCTCTTTGAAAGACATGTTTTGTGTTGTTTTTATGTACCTACAGTTTCATTTCTTAGAGGTTACATTGAGGTTATGTAATTTTAGATTAATTTCGACTAGATTACGATTTGGTACATTTGATTTGAGATCGACTTACACTCCACACGTGCGAGATGTTAATTAGTATTCTTCTGTGAAGGTGAAATTGATTAACGTGCATTTTATGTTTATTTCTAGATTTTATTTTCATCCCGAAACTTCCATCTTTGACAGATGTCAAAGATGAATCAGATGACAGATGATTGATCGATATTTATCGTAGGTACAAACCAAAATTGTACAGTAGGCAACTTTATATGCATAAAAAAGGTTCTGTAGCTATTGCTACAATCATATATTCAATTTAAGACAGATAGGCATCTTTGTTTACATCAGTATACCGGGTGATTTATAAAAAATAAAACAATGTTGCAAAATAATTGGAACATAAAATGCTGTCAGGATTAATTTATCTAACTTTGTTATTTAGTTCTACATTTTCTCTGTGCTTTAAAAATTAATTTTTGATTAACATTGTTGATTTTATGGCACTAACCTTGCCTTTTTTTTTTAAGAGACGTCAATTTTGTACTTGTATTTTAATACTATTCTACAAGTAACTTTATGGATACTTTGCAGTTTATGCTGCATTATAGTGGAGTCTAGGTCTTTCAGTTTTTTTCTTTCCGGTTTTTGTGTTTTAACATTTATTAATTTTATTACATATGATTTTACGAGTTTTTTGTTTTTTATCTTGTTAGCGTAGCGTTCTTCCCAATATGGGTCCGTTACCTCATATAAGCATCCATACATGTCTTCTCTGTGGCTCGGTGTGTCCGACACAAGAGTAGGCCGGACTCTATCATTAAAAACCCTGATTTGTCTAAAAGAGTCTTGCTCTTTGGATATGCCGTTTTGTTCAGAGTTATATAGAATAATTAGGCATTGTAAAATTCCATTTGTCAAAACTTGTCACATTGTATACATTTGATTCAGATTTTCTACTAGGTTAAGTACCTCACGTATTTTCTCAAGCACTTAGTTTAGACCTCAGACCATCATAAACAAACTCAATGAATTTAAGAATATATTTTGCATTTTTTTTTTACCCAATAATGCGCACTGGTCCGCAAAGCAAACTTCTGTGTGTGTGTGTGAATCAGCTCTAGGTATGTGTCATCTTTCCAACGCAGCAAACTTTGTAAGTTAAATATTTGTAGATTGCGTTTGCACCGTATACGTCAACACGTTTTATAGCATTTACATTTTTTTTGTAATTTTGTGGCTTAGACTTTGATGCTATGAGTAAAAAAAAACGAATTTAGGGAAGTTAATTGGACTTGTTGTTCGCGTAGTACAAGCTACCAATTTAGTCAGCAACTAAATCAACTTCTTTATTTGGGCTAACTACTAAACCATATTTTTATTTTGAATCTAATGTTTGTAAATCTGAGGCTTGTAGCGTGTTTTTTAAAGTAATGCTTTTCATTATACTAAAACCAGCTGCCTTGATCGATGCAATACCGATTAATGTAATTTTGGTCAAATCTTGACAGACTAGATTTAATCTGAAGTTTACGGATTGCAAATCTACAAATCTTGAAATTCTTTGCTTAAGTGTGATGCGGCATCATTGACCAAACACTTTGTACTTTTAATTGTTTTATTTTATCTTGAATTCACTTGCGCTACCATGTGCCTCTTTGTATTCAAACTTTAATATTAGTAACACTAAAATTTAAAATTGTTTGTTTTGTTTGATTTGTTATTTTCATTATTGCATGATAGTCAGCTTATATTGTTAATTTTTTTCCCCGATTTCTTCAAAGAGAACGTTGCAGTTAATGTTGACTTCCATTTATTGTAAACTATCCACGGCGTTAAAAACATACTTAAATGTCAGAATGTTCTCCCATACGTTGTACGTAGATTGTCAGTTTTAGTAATGCTACTTTTCTATTGGGCTTTTTGATTGTTATGTTCTCTGTAGTTTTTTCCAGACGGAATTATTGAGTAGTTTTAGTAAATATTAAATTCCTGTTGATTGTGAAGAAGAAGAAGAACGACGCAACACAAAATGTCATTCCTAGTTCCAAATATTTGCAATACACTTAAAGACCTTGACGCAGCACGATACTTTTCTAAGCTAGATTTATAAACTGGGTATTGGCAAATTTCTATGGTTAAAAAGAGCAATCATTGTTATCGGAGTTTTTGTTATGGTGGTGGCAAAAGCGGCCGGTTTAAGTCCAAAAGCGTTCTTAGTAAAGAAAATCTTTGGAGGTGGTGTTTGTGTGAAGAGAATTATTTTAAACGAATTAATCGTTTGTCGCCTTTAAAATGGCTCAATATGCTAACGACACAGCACTTCTCTACTCATCAAGGTCTATCGAAATGGTTACCTTAAGACTACAAAAAGTTACCTCTGATCTAAAAGATTAGCGTGTCAAAGTGAATTGAGAGAAAAGCATTGCCGTTCACTCTTCATGAGAACTTTAAATTAAATAACGTGGTCCGACCCTGCTAAGTATCTTGGGGTAATTTTTGACAAAGGTCTTAGGTTAGGTTAGGTTAGGTTAGGTTTAGCAGCGTAATTAGTGGTTGTCGATTGCGAGAAGTGAGGAAAGTAAGCAGGCACTTTTGAAAACTGTTGACTTTGACGTATGTGCAGTAACGCTAAATTGTTAATTGCTCTAATAATTAGCAATTTACGTTTTTGGACGGGTACAAATTTTCCCTCACCACGCTTTGTGACGTGTATTGTTTGTGTAAAGTGAAAGAACATTCTTGCGTGCGTGCGCAATTTTTTGAGAGTGCAATTACCTCCTCTTATTTAATTGCATATTTTTCGACCATAAGTCAAAAAAGTTTAGACTTTTTTTGGCGATTATCTGCAAAGTTGACAAGGGGAACCGGTTAGTGGCAAAATCTTTTTTGTAAATAACTTTTTTGAACACAACAATTTTTTTGAAATCCGGAGCTTCCACCAAGTTTTTGTTTTATGATGTCGGACAAAGATGAAACTGCCGCAGAACCGGACAGTAAAAATGGCTTCCAGCAAGAAGGAAACGTGGGTAGGTCATCCCTACAAGGTTAAGGGTCAACAACATGAAAGAGGAAGTTAGAACTTCTTTTAAAGACGAAAAAAAAAATGAACAAAGTGGACAAAAAGTTTATTGATGTTCTGGGTAACATCCACAATACATGAAAGAAACTATGCAGCACCGTCACCACGGCTTCTAACACGCAAATTAACATAAAGGATCTATCTATCGCAAAGCTGGACAGGTGCACGGAAGTGAGTTCAAATCTTGCCTCTCCTGGCTCGAGAACCATATCACCCCAACAACTTGGAGTTTCCGAAAAAAAAAGATTCTGAAGAAATTGGCAGAAATAGAATATCTAATAGAAAAATTAAAATTTTTGAAAACGCAGTTAAAATACTGACTTCACAACTGAGGAACAAATTGCAAAAAAAGCAATTAAGGTAAAAGACACAGCTGTTGAGCAAAAAAGCGAACCAATCTGCAAAAGATGCCGTAGGTTTATCAAAATGTCGGAAACTAAGGCCGAGCTTCTATTGCAAAGAATTGAGGAAGCTGATACTGACAAAATGGATATTCCCGCATGGAAAAGTATCCATCGCGATACTCATAGTGAAGAAAAACCCATACAAAAGAACCGAAAACGTACTCATCATCTTCGATGGTAAAAAAAAAATACTTTGGTCTAGAGATTATCGCCGCGGACAATTATCCAGAAATTAGCAAAATGCTTGAGAATAGGTCACTTAAAAGGAGAATCGTGTCAGTTTCTAGTATCACTAAAACCAGCAAAGATACAAGAAAGCAGAATATGCTAGCTTTCCAATTAGAAACCGACAACCTGCCTGCACTAATCAAGCTGCTTGAAAAAATAAAGACAGGTGGAAGTCAACGGAGGAAAAAAATTGGCAGTGGCAGCTTCTGAAGCTCACAAGGGATAAGATAGGATAGGATAAGATACTATAAGAAAGGTCTTCAGCCTGTTTTTCAGGGCATCCACAATAAAAGCTAAACTATACGCCCTCTCAAACTACAAAAAACCAGCAAAAATACAAACAGAGCTGAACAAAAATACAGAAAACAAAAAAGAAAACCTAGACGCAATTATTATCTAGGCAATAGGCAAAAGCAATACCTACGCCAACCCACTAAGGAGCTTAAGGACAAAACAACACAAAGAGCTGGCGTAAAGGCGATTAGGCAGACAAAGAACGGTGACTTGCTCATTATCGCTTAAAAAGACAAATCAGGAAATTTAAAGAAACTGCTGACACTAAAGCTTAACCTTTACAATACAAAACTTAAGGCTTAACAAAAACGGTAACAAAAACGTAATAGTAGAGACTGATAAAAATGTTGCTATGGCGTTAATAATCGCGGAAAAAATAAAAATTGAGTGGTTTAAATGCTTGCTGCAAGAAAAAGTGCACATAGCAAGAAGCAACCAATTGCCTCAAACTCAGCCACGCAAAAGCTGACTGCCCTGACCAAAAAGCTGAAAGCCCGAGATACCTAAAGTGCTACAAGCTAGGGCACTAGGTAAAAGAATGCCCAAACGCCGCTTGCTGCATCCACTGCAGCACTGAACACAGGTCAGATTTTACTTTATGCTCTGTGTCGAAGCACAAAAATGCCCACCAAAATGTTTAAAGTCCTCCAGATTAACGTTGCCACTGCAAGGGACGCTCACAAAGCTGAACCAAGCACAAAGCTGGCAAAGATGAAAACTCCAAAAGTACTGAAAAACCCTGGCTTAATAATAATAAAAGTTCTACAATGTAACATAAGTATGGGCAAAGGTGCTATAAGTTTCCTTTACAAAACGGCTGTAGAAAAAAAAAGACGTATGCATAGTTTTAGAACCCGACAAAAATATGATATTTAATGAACCTTGGCTTGCTGACAAAATTGTTAGTGCAGCTTTAAGAATATATAACAAAAGCCTAGCAGTCACAAAGTGAGAACAAGAACAAAAAGGATTTGTTTGGACGGAAGTAAAAGACATTGTTATATACTCTTGTTGTTGGTTCTCTAACAAAATCATAACTGAATATGAAGAATACTTGTATGAGCTCGGAGAAAGTATATATATTTGAACGCAAAAGCAAAACTGTGGGGAGACGCGATAGATCAAAAAGAGGGTTCACTCGTGCAGGAGTAGATGGCGCAGCTAAACCTAGCCATAATAAACAATGGGGATAAACAAACTTTTATTAGAAGTGCTGCAAATTTTTTTATCGATTTAAATATCTGTTTGAATCAAATGATACAAAGAACACATAACTGGGAAGTGGAAGATAAAGATGAAGAAAACCTCAGTTTGCACCAAAATATATATTTTGAGGTAAGCAAAATAGACAAAAAACACATAGAAAACACGCAAAAAAGAAGGGTTGAAAAATAAAACAGAACTAATACCCACGTTTAAAAAAAGATTTGTTAAAGAAATAAATAAAATAGACAACCCAACCAATAGTGATCTAATAAGTACTATAACAAAAGTTATGAATAAAACCTTAAAAAAAAGGAATAAACAAAGGAGCTAAAAAATGCAGCCAAGTAAGGAGAAGGTTGCTGAAAGCCTACCACAAAAATAAGGCAAACTTGGAAGAAATAAATTATCTCTGTAAAAAATATGAAATAGAAAAAAAACAATTTAAGTTTGAAATTATAAAAGCTAAAGAACATGCATGGAAAAAGTCTGCGATAAAATTAAAAACGACACGTGAAGTCTAGGATATAAGATTGTAACAAACAACTAAACTTTATACAACAAACCACATTAAAAGATATACAACAAAAAGAAATTGCAATGGAACTGTTTCCTTTATGCCTACCTACTACCTGAGAAAGCATAGATCAAAAGGACAGAGACGTAGATCCATTTGCGAGAGAGAAAATGAAAGAGGCGTTTAAAAGCTGCAAGGATAACAAAGTCCCAGGACCTGACCTGTTGCCAACAAGGGTTATCAAAGAATTAATCAGATTTACTCTCGAAAAAGTTATTACAATAATCAAGTTTATGGCTGGTAACTTCCCAGACGCATAGAAGGAGATAAAATTAGTGCTTATAGAAAAACCAAGAAAAGTAGGAAAGAAACCAAAATATTGGGCCAATATGTCTACTCAACGCAATGACAAAAGTGTACAAAAAGATGTGAACAAGAAGGCTGAGAAGAAAGATAGAATAAGAGCTAGACCTAAATCAATAAGGTTTTAGGAGAGGAAAATCCACAATAGATGAGATGGAGGAAGTAACCACGGCAGCAAAAAAACATGTATATAAACGTAGAAGATAAAAACTGTCAAAAAAAAGCAGGCAAAGTTAAAAACCTGCTTACTATATCTACAGTCCTCTTTCTAATAAATCAACTAAAAATGCTGCTACACAAATGACGCCTTGTAAAGTCCTGCTGAAGGTTATAGTACATGGATAAGTAGCTTGGAATACACCAGTTTGCCAAAGACTCGTAAAAAACATCACGTTAAAAAAAATTTACTTAAAAAAATGATTAACAAAATGTTGCAGTCATTTTAGCATCGGGAAACAAAGTAATGATAAATTGCCAACAAAATGTAAAATAATTTGTATCTAAAATTATGAAAAAAATACCCAGTAAAGTCACATATCGATTCTTCCGACCGGCACCTTCACTCAAAACAGGTAAAAAGAGACAAACTATTAGTACACTCAATTAGTGACAACCTCAAAACATCCAAACCACAACAACAACATTAACAGCACCTCACAATTAGCACAGCTGCTTGAGTGGAAGATTGTTACCGGTGGAAAGAAACACCACCGCTTACGCTTGGAAAGAATTACAATGTATTGTTGATGTAGGAACGCAACGATTTCTTTCCAGCGCCATACAACTTACTTGGCCACACTTCAACTTGCGCGGGATAATGCTTACAACTACCCATCGAGCTTTATGCGTAGTAACCCAGAGATCAAAGATACTATAGATCAGTAAAATGTTAGAATTATATTTTTAGTAATAATGGTATAATAGCAAAACTAGAAAATATTTATTACGCATTAAAGTGAATTAAACGTGGGCTTACCTGTGAGGTAACGTGTGTAAAAGAAAGTATTCTTCAGGTTCATGTAGTCAATGTAATTTCTGGATCCAGAAGACATTTCAGTTAGCATCTGCGCAGGGCTTTGTCTTACCACAAAAAATCAAACTTTTTGGGTCGAAAAAAAAAGTTTGTTAGAAAATTAGCAAGATCAGTTCTTGGTACTTTAAAAGCTTTTGTTAACATATGCCAAATTGTGACATTAAGTTTGTTGCGTTATATCCAACACAACTTTTTTACTAAATTATCTACATCAATCAGTTCAAAACAACCGGCAAAAAGTTGTAAGTATTAATAGGCTATTGAATCAACATTTATATGCCATCAAAACACACAATGCAGCTCATGTTTACAAATGTATTTGAACATATCACTTTTGATTATTTAACAAAAATCTATAAAGTACCAAATATTACAAAACTGCAAAAAATTGCAATTTTATAATGTATAATATATTGGCAAAAAACTAATGCTTTAAATAATATTATTTGCTTTGTTGCACTCATGGTTTTGTTGTTTTTAGCATAATTCTCTTGTGCTTATATTTTACACATTTCATGGGTCAAGGCAAAGTGAGATTCTATGCAGTTAGAGCTATCCAAAGTAAAGTAAATTTTTATATCACGTAACAGTAACTACAGCATAGCCGAGATGCAAACCAATTAAAAAAACTTGTCAATAAAAATCGGTAGATGTCGCTTCGACTACAATCAACTTGCCTAATGTCAAATAAACGAATTGCCAAAAAAAATTCTGTAAGCATATCAAAAATATGTCACTTTTTATAAATTACTGAAGTGAGCCTATCAAATGAAGAACAATACATTTTAAATGCCAAATAATATAATTAATTATGGCATTAAGTCGCATGTTAAAATTAAATGAAATTTGGTTAGTTCCCAAAAAAAAAATTATTTTCTAAAAATATTTCTTAATCTTATAATTGCAGTGGTACAAGACTGTATGGATTCTTACAGCCACCCAAACTATTAACAAGATGTCCTAGACAAGTAAGAAGTTTTAAAAGAATAAGAACCGAAGAACCAAAACCAGATCCGACAATAACGCCATTTGGAAATATAGCTATTAGTTCACAAAATATAACTATCAATTCATTATGGAAGCCACTTGGATTTACATTATTGGTGAATGAATATAAATTGTAATGAAATGATTTTACTTTTAATTGTTTTAGTTTAGTTCGGCTTGTTATGGTGGCGCAGTAATATGGCATTATGAAAATATGAGGTCACATGCATTGAACATGCTTAAACGACCTATGGGTTTTATGCAGAAACAGGTAGATAATGCGTTGGTATGTTTCCAGGATCCTATTAACCTTTAATATTCCAACAGTTATATTAACTTTATAATTAGGTAACCCATTATATTTATAATCATGCAGGGTTGTCATGACTGCTTAACATTTATGAAGTACTAACACCTCGTACCTCACAAGATAAATTAAATTCCTGTCACTAACAAGACTTTATATGTCGCGAAATACAAAATTATTATATTTATTAATTTGCTTATCAATTATATTTGTTTACGAGGTATTACTACTTTATCAACGATATATACGTATGTTGTTAACAATTAAATTTCAGGGTCAATTAAGAAGGGATTTTAATAGATGGTGGAATGCTTTAACACCAGGTGAAAAAGTTTTTGTTCCAATTTGTTTTCTTAATGTGATGGTCTTTGCTGCATGGAGAGTACCGCGATTACAACCGACAATGTTGAAATACTTCTGTTCGAATCCAGGCAGTACTAGTGTTTGCTGGCCAATGTTGTTATCTACTTTTAGTCACTACTCTTTGTTCCATTTGTTGGCAAATATGTATGTCCTACATAGTTTTAGCACGGGTAATATCTACATAACTGAATTGAATTTCAAATTAATTAAAATATTTTCAGGTGCTGTTGCAACATTGGGTAAAGAACAGTTCCTGGGTTTGTATTTAAGCGCCGGAGTTATTTCCAGTTTTACTAGTTACTTATATAAAACAGTAACGAAGCAACCAGGCCTTTCATTGGGTGCATCTGGTGCCATAATGGCTATTTTAGGTTATGTCTGTACCCAATATCCTGATACAAAGTTAGGGATTATTTTATTACCATTTTTAACATTTTCTGCAGGATCGGTAAGTTTGAAATATTTTTTTAATACTCAAAAATAAATTATAATTTTTCAGGCAATTAAAGTGATAGTCGGTTTAGACACTGCAGGTTGTCTATTAGGTTGGAAATTATTCGATCATGCAGCGCATTTAGGTGGTGCTGCTTGTGGAATGTATGTATAATTTAATTTTAAATGTTATCATTTTAAAATATTTTATTTTAGTGGTTGGGCGTACTGGGGTAATGAATATATATGGCAGAAACGGGATCCGATACTACAGTATTGGCACGAATTGCGAGGTGCTATTAAATAAAAATAATTGTTACCAACATAAATGTAAATGCAAATTTATACTATTTAAAAAATGTATTTATATATAGAAAAATAAAATGTTTACAATAATTTATTCAGAAAGATGTTTCGCATGGTAGGCAATATGTTCACCGATAAACGATGCAATATAGAAGTAGCTGTGATCATATCCTTCCCTCAATTTTAATATGGCAGATACACTTCCACCAGTGCATGATTTAATCAGATTTTCCGGCAGCAATTGTTTTTCTTTGTAGAATTTATCATCAGAACCCTATTAATATAAATAAACATGAAAATGGCTATATTGGAATTTCATAAAATAATTACCTGATCAATAAGTAATTCTAAAGGAGGCCCATTATATTTCTTAACCAATTCAGTAGCATCCCAATCATTCCAAGCTCCTGTTTCCTTGCCACCTAAATATCCACCAAATGCTTTCACACCCCATGGACATTCAATTGGATTCGAAATAGGTGCAAATGCTGAAACTGATTGAAACAAACCGGGATTTTTCAAAGCACATATTAATGCACCATGACCTCCCATACTGCAAAACATTAAATTGATTCCAAACAATAATATTTTGTAATTACCTATGGCCAACAATAGATTGCTTCTGGTTAACACTGAAATTAGCATTAATGATAGCAATCAATTCAATAGTAACATAATTAAACATTTTATAATTATCCTTCCATGGTTTTTCAGTGGCATTTACATAAAAGCCGGCACCAACACCAAAATCCCACGATTCTGAATCTCCGGGTATGTTTAATCCTCTTGGGGAAGTATCAGGATTGACAAGAATTACACCATGCTCGGCAGCATATCTAAATACAAATATATTAATTAAAATTGCAACAATTATTAACGATTTTTACCTTTGTGCTCCGGATTTTTGTATGAAATTTTCTTCAGAACATGTTAAACCTGATAGCCAGTATATAACGGGTGGTTTCATTTCTTCAGCTTGTGGTGGAAAATATACACCAAAATTCATTTTACATCCAAGTTCTTTAGAATCGTGGGAAAAAACTTTTTGGGTGCCTCCGAAGATTTTGTTTGAAGATACTTCGGTTAAGATGCATTCTGATGTCATTTTTAATAATTTTGAAGAATTCTTATGTAATATTTTGTAGGGTTTTAATAAGGTTTGTATTATTTGCATGTATTGATGATAAAGAGGTTAAAGAGCGGCTATTGCTGTCAAAATAAAAATGCCGCTAATTTCAAATACTTTTACGTTTAAATATGTTAGTTTATTATAAAATGTTTTCAATTAAGTATTTTCATCAGTTCTTAATACTGTAAACATACATATTTCATAATTAAATTGAATTTCGTCTGCACAAGTATTTTAGAACATATTGTGGTTAATGCTACATAATAGGGGCGCCAAAAGTATGTAAAGAACACCAAGAACCAGTAGCTCAATATAAAATTATTAAAATTTCAACAAAAGATCACAATAAGTTTTTTTTTATTTTTTATGATTTCTGGAGTACTTAGCAATCAAATTGTATGCGGTTTTGCATTATTCTGTTAGAAAATGAGGGTTATCAATCTTCTCATTAAAACCAAAATAATATTTCAATATTTTTCTATATTTTCTTACAATTTAGGCGTTTAAGTAAAATTTATTATTATTTAATCAAATTAATCTAAAATTTAGTTATAACCAAAAAATCTTATCTCTCAATTATGTTGATACAAAATAATAACATATAATTCTCATTAATAGTATATTTCAAGGTTATAAACTTTCTATTTTTCTACAGTTAAATTGTGAAAATTTAAATACACAATTAAAGATAATAGATAATGAGATTGTGATTTCAAAAGATAAATATTAAATCGACATTTACGAAGATGAAGCGCGTTGTAATTGATGTGGATGTAGGTACTGACGATGCTGTTGCAATACTATTTTTTCTTCATGCAGAAAAAATTGGAGAAATTAAAATTGAAGCTATTATTTGTACAAATGGTAATACAGGATTAAAAAATGTTTGCAAGAATTTAGTGCGCGTATTGGAGATAGCTGGACGGACAGATGTGAGTATTGAATTGTAATTTAATTTTATTGATAAATCTAATTAATACCAATAGATTCCAATTTACAAGGGCAGTTGGAAGCAGCTGTTACCAGTTGACTATATTCCTTCTTACCATGGATTTGATGGTTTTGGTGATTTAAAAGGTTTGAATGAACCTGATGTTTCAATCATTCAGAAAGAAATTGCAGCTAGTGCTTTGCATAGAATAGTTACGGAGAATCCTAAACAAATTAGTTTAATATGTGTTGGACCTTTAACTAACCTTGCATTACCGATGAGAATGTATGAAGATTTTACTGAATGTATTAAGGAAATTTATATTATGGGAGGAAATTGTTACGGTAATTAAATTAATACTAAAAAAATTGCATTTGTTTTGCAAACTTGTCCGGTTGTAAACTTGGAACATACATCTGTGTAGTAGGTTTAGACAAAATAAGAAATTAATTAAAATTAATATTTACAGGAGTTGGTAATACAACATCAGCAGCTGAATTCAATTTCTTTATGGATCCAGAGGCTGCAAGCGTAGTATTTGATTGTGTTAAATGCCCATTATATCTCCTACCATGGGAAACTTGTTGCAAATCCAAAATTACATTTGTAAGTAAAGCTCTATTTGAGCTTCAATTCTACAAATTATTACATAATGCTTACATGCAATTGCAATTTACAAATAAATTAAAAAACATTAATCTATTATACTTAAAAAAACCATGAAAGAAGGATGATAAATGTATAAATAATTTCTTATTTATAAAACCTAATATTAATTGATTCTTTTTGTGCAGGAATGGAGATTTGAAGTTCTTGGAAAAATTGGTGGCCCAACCTGGCAATTAATAGAAATAGCTGACAGAGCCGTAAATGTTGCACATCCAGGACGCCCCAATTGGTATGCTTGCGATTCGTTTTTAGCATTAGCATTTCTTTATCCAGAATCTATATTAAAAACAAAACAGAATCACGCGAGTATTGAATTGCATGGTTTAAAAACACGTGGACAAGTTGTGCTGGATCATTTAAATGAAAACAGTAATAATGTAATCATTATTGAAGAAATGGATAGCGAATTCTATAAGAAAAAAGTATTAGAAGTTTGTCAATATGTTTAAATTTATTGATTGAAATATTAAAGTTTATATAGCAATAAAAATTGTTTGTTTGTCAGTTCTATCGGTGTGTGAAGAGTATTAAAATGTATTGTTTGTGATTTTTCAATCAGCATCTTTGTGACTCTATAATAAGGCTTCTTCAACAGGTGTTTATTTAAATAGTTCCTTGCAGTATATTCAAAAATTGGGTTCAAACTCTATCATGCATAAAACTCACATCTTGAATGCTTGCTTGGGACGTTAATCAAAAACCTAAATTGATAGTAGTTTTTAATTTTTAACTAAATTTTTTTCTGAAATTTTATTACAACTGAAGCAGGCGTTGTCTGTAAACATAATTAATATATTAGTTTGTGTAAAGGATGCGCGGACTGCATCTATCTATCTGTGTATTATCGTTTGTTTGTTCCTGATAAAAATCTTAAGGCAGTTGCTTTTCACATTGTTGGTTGTTGGCAAAAAGAATGTGATAAAGTTAAGATATGACAAAAATTATCTCAGCAGCAACCTGAAACTGCCGAATAAATAGCTGGTGCACTCAGCAAAAGCAACTCTAGCTTTTTTTGGATTAGCTTTGTGGTAAATATCAAACTATCGGTCGGTTTTGCAAAAAAAAAATTTGCTGGTTTGTTGTTGGTAGCAGCAGATCATCTAGCAACTAGTGTTACAGTCTAGGTTTTGTCGGAAGCGGTGGTTGATGGTGTTTTTTGACTAGTAGTATGCCTGCAAAAATAATTATTAGTACAATGTGAGTTTGGGCTTGGTTTTCCCGTAGAATTGTTGCAAGGAACAGAAACGGGGCTTCTGGGGACAGTGGTTACTTTCTAGAGTATTACGAGATCTAGGTGAAGGTTGTCGGAGATGTGTTACCAGTTACAATGCCGAGACTAAACTCAATGGTAATATATACTGCAAGGTTTTTGGCAAAGGTTGTCAAAAGGCATACTTCACAAAATGTAACGTTCTGGACCAAGTGAATTGGCTTATTTCGTCTAATTAGTCTTTTTCCTGGAGTTTCCAGTAAAGATGTTTTAGCCTCGAATGTTGCGGTGGAATTGGCTGGCGAGTCAAAACGCGGCGGAATTTTGTTAATTCTGAGGTCATGTTCTTTGCGGAACACGTTTGCAACTTTATTTTTATTACCTTGGATGCATTGAAGGTTTGCGGGCATCTGGCTCTTGTAACGCTCCTGGGTTTAGGTTTTGGGTGCTGCGTTGTTATGTTGGTGTATGCAACTGCTAGGTTTTGCTTTAGTCGTTGCTGAAGACGTTTTTTGGTTTGTTGTAAGTAGTTTTTTTCAAATGCATTTGTGGTAGGCTAAGGTTACTTTGATGCTGCTTTGGAGGTTTTACTCTATGTGGTTCTAGGTCTACGTTCATTAGTAAAAGAATATTGGTATAATGCTAGACTAGAGTCAAGTTTAACAGGGTCTTCTTTTTCCGATAATTTTTCCAAGCCTTGGCAGTGATTTTGCTAGATAGTAGATAGAGACAGTAAAAAACTCGTTAATCTATTTATGCAAGTCACTAATTAGATGACAAGGCATTTGGCTATTGGACGCGCCCCGACAGGTGGTCATTGTCTGGAATGTTGTGTCGTTTTTTGACACGTTGTTCTTTTGCCGTTGAGGACCGCCTACACTTCATCTTTTGGCTGAATGAGTGTAAACGGGGGCTACATGGGACAATGGCAAGTATACGCTCCCTTACTCTGTCTAAGGGGCGTTCCAAACACACGTAGTTTAACAAGCCCATGTATATCCCACCAGTTTGCAAATTTTACCACACAGAGTCCGAAGCCTTTTAGAGGAGCACTCTTTATTAGCCGCCAAAGTGTGGCTTCTTCTTTCCTTGTGTACTCTTGTAAGTAAGGCTACTCTTACAACCGGAAAAGGTTGTAGTCAGGATTTCTTTTGGTTCTACCCCTCCCCCATGTTTATGTCTTGAGGGCTTTTTGGCATTTCCGGTTTTTTCTCTTCCTTTGCCTTTTCCCTTTTAGTTATTTCTTGGCTTACTTTATCTTTTTCTGTCTTAGAACTAACAGGACTTCTTTTTGTTTTCTTTCTGACTTTTCTTAACAGCTCTTTTTCAAATTCTGTTAACTTCACACTTTGCAATTTTTTGCTGTCATTTTCTGACTTTTTTTCTTCCTCACTGCTTTGAGCTTCCATCTCAATACTATCTCTTTCCTCCTTTCTTGTTACTTCACTCGTAGACTTGCCCTCCCCAGAATCCGTAGGGCAGCCCGACTTGTCGGGGGGAGGATTCTGCACTTCCAGTGCTACCTCCCTGGGGTATTTGTTTAGTAAACAATTTATCCATCATTATGTTAAAATTCTTTGGTAATTTGTCATTAGGCCTGCAAGCAGGTTGTTCATCTTCGGCAATCTGTTGGGATAGGGAGTAGGATTTTGGACTAAGGATACACGGAATTTTTTGGGTTATAGGAATACTTTTTATTTAAGAGGTTATGCCCCTCTGTGCAATCCTGTTGGTCCGCGTGAGCTATTTTATTTCGCTCCACCACCCTCTGTTGCCAGAAGAGGCCCCCCTATCCGCCACTCGGGGACGCGCTCGGTAGGGGTTACAGGTGCCCACCCGAGAGAGACACTTTACCTTGGAGACCTTTTGCGGATATAGGTACGAACCGGCAAGAACTCCATGTGACCCTTTCCTAAATTTTCATGGTCTGAGGGGAAGATTTGGGCCCTGCCGCAACTTCGGTTGTTTTTTTTTGCTGAAAGCTTCTAAGTTTGAGTCTGTGTTTGACTAATAATATGCACCTTGACCCAAAACTTGGAAAAACGGTGCTTGATGTGGTTAGTTTCTTTTAGCTCAAACTCTTTTTTTAGGTGTGTTTGGTTTTCCTAGGCTTAAGAAGATTTTAGCTAAGTTATTTTTAGAGTTTCTTGTTTAAAATCAAAATCTCAACTGACATCCTACAACAAGTCTTGATCAATCTCTTAGTGTTGAGAAGGTATAGGTGATTAGTCTTTTTGTATGCTGCAAAAGTTTTTACTTACATGTAGTATAACTTTTTTTAAATTAAGGTTGGTCAACAATAACATTATAAACTTGGTGCAAGTTTGAACCAAGCTTAACAGTTTAGGATGAGACTTTTGAAGGCGTTTTTTAAATAATAGGGAAAACTTGAAGTCCTTCCGGTGCTGTGAAACACAAAAGTTTTAATGATAAAATTCTTTCAATCTTTTGGAAAAGTTTTATTAGATGTAAGCAGCTCTTCGGTGATAGGTTTGTGGAGTTTATTTTAATGCATTTACACTGGGCAATCAAAATAACATAAAAAATCCGAGAAAGTATTTTACTTCAAGGTTAGCATCTATCGGCGTAACTACTGCAACGTCTTTAGGGTGTTTCTTTCTCCACAAATTGTTTCCAAACCTGGAAGGACGGTGACAAATGGCAATCAACAAGGAGCAAACAGAAGCATGATGCTTCTACGACCCCAAGCACTACCATAAAAAAAAGAACACTAACGAAAAGATTTACAATGTTAAAAAAACTAACAGAGGAAAAAAAAAACTAAAAATATACTAAAAATTTGGTAAAAAAAAGTTGAAAAAAAAAACACCGAACTACACAGCTTCAAATTAAAAAAACAAAAAAGACGCTTCTTTAGCTACGCAAGAAAGAGGAAGATTATCAACAATGAAGTAGTACTGTTACTCCAGATGATTGGGGTTTTAAAAACAATCACGTGGTCAATGTCATTACTTATTTTAAAAATAAAACAATTAGAAAACATTGAAGAAAAAGATTAGAACAATCAAACCATTCTCCAGAGCTTTATAAAAATTACCACAGGTCAAAGTAGAAAAAAAAAACATTAAAGAAGACAATTAACAACAATCTGGAAAACCTTTGCGACAAAGCTTCAAGGGTGGTCGAGTACCATGTTGGTTACCACCAGTTGTGGTAGCCGCCAAAACAATAACAAATAGCAGAAGAAAAAAGGCTTGCAGGGACTAGCAGCTACTAGGCTTAAACACTACCGACGATCTACGCCACCATCACAGCAAAAAACAACAATCCGCAGATGAACAATGACTTTGTTTTCAAAGTTTAAAAGATTGATGCATTAGACATTAAAAATAACCTATCACAGAAACAAAAGCTTATCAAGTTGCTATAAAAAGCCGCTATTTTTTATTATAATCAGTCAGTCGAGGCAGATTGTCAGCCAAACTAAGTACACTTAGCTGACCAGCAAACTAAAGTAAAGTACATTTAAAATCCAGGTTTAAAAAATCTACCACCAACGCATTTTTTGGTTACACTTGCAAATAAACTTATGGTACATTTTTTACTTGCTATTGTGCCAACAAAACTAAGCAACATCTGTCTTGCAACCTAGTAATATCAAGACGTGCCAATAGATCACACGGGCTTACTATAACTATCCTCCCGAGACTCATAAATAGATGCAAATTACAAAACCAAACAACCGACAAATCACTGTTTGGTAGCCACAGAAGACACAATTGCATACAGCAATTATATCTTCTGTGGCTAAGCAGCTTTACAGAAGGAATCTTAAGCCAAAAAAGACAACAATATTACGATGACGGCTTCCTGAAAGAAATTGGAACAAAATACGGACGGACTTCTTAAAGCAACCCTGGCAATGGACTAATTAATGAAACAAACCAAAACTTACAAATCGACAAACGCTCCGCTTTCTCATATCGCGAAAGCGGCCAATAACTAATACCACATGAAGCTACACGCCTTTGAAGTCATAGCACTAACTGCTTTTGCTGACGCATTCTAGAGCAACCTCTTAGGCAGACACAAGTTGCAACTGGGAGTCCCTGAACTCAGAAGGGCTTGACCAGCAGGTTTACATTATGAACTCAACAGAAACTTTTTCGGTGCTTCCACACTTGATGCTGAAAAACCGACCAACGCTGCCTTGAGGCCACTCTATACTTAGAGAACGTTTCTAAAAAATTGCACATCTACAACGGGCAATCAAAAATAACTTAAAAGATCCAAAAAATATTCCGCTCCAAGGCTACCACTTTTCGGCCAAAGGTTGTATATCCAATGCATCATCTCTGAGGTGGTTCCTTTTTCACGGGTTCCACGGACAAAGACATTTTGGTTTGAACTTGTTTTAAAATAAAAATACGTTAGCGTAAGAATTGCGCAGATTGCATACAAAACCTTAGTCAATAATGCTTTTTTAATTATTCTAGACGCGACTTTTGTGGTCAGAACAATTTTCTTTGTTTACGCGGCAAAGTCATACTTGCGCATTAGCTAATGTCCTGCAAGCTTTGCGGTGCGGCTTTCAAACCTTATGCAAAACAAACTTTAAAAGGGTCTCTTTTAATATTTTTCGGGAAAACCTACAAATCCTAGCTACGTCACTAAGTGTAGTCACTGTAGTTCAATTCTTTGCGGAATCTTAGTAACAAAATACTCCTGGTTATATTGATACCAAGTTTTATTTGTCTTTGCTGACTCCTTGGTTGTAGCAGTTGCGACATAATTTGTGTAAATGGGTTATACAAGATGGTTGCTTTTTTTGGCAATTTTGGCAGTTAGAATCAGGTCTCACACCGTAAGAAATTCCATACGTTTACGTTTTTTTTTTAGATTTTAGCTTGTAGTAAGTATCAAAGCTGTCGTGCCATAAAAGTGTCATATATTGTCCAAAGGTAGTCAATTTGCTTCAGCGCAGTTTGATGTAGGAAAAACTTTCTAGTACAGTTTTAGTCAGTTGTAAAGATTTATTTGTCTTTTGGTAACTGGCGTTTTATGTTGCATTTAGGAATGATAATAATTCTATTTTTGCCTGGATGACGTTATACGGCTTTAAGTTGTTCTAAAATCGCGTTTAAGAGATGAATAGGTTTGGGGAATAATTTCCATCCATCTTAAATTTTAGTTTTGTCTAAAACCAAAGAAAAAAGTAATTGATTAATTTATTAGTTTTTTGGACGTACAGAGCATTACAGATTTTTTTTTTAGTTTATTGTTTCAAACATTTTTGTCTGTCTTCAAAACTTTTTTCTTTTTGCAAACATCTTTGCTCAAAGTGACGTTGGAGTAGAAACTTGTTAGTGTAAGGACTGCGCGGACCGCATACGGAGCACCAGGTTTCTATGAAAACTAGCAAACTCTAGGCTGACCAACACGCTACGAAAATTGTCTTAAAAAAAAAACCGATGACTAAAGTCAAACAAGACAGACAACCTGTTTCAATGTAGTTTAAGTTTCTTTCAAAAGTTTTCAGTTGCACGTAAACCGTTTTTAAGTATTTTTCCAAGTGCAATAGTAATTTTTAATTAATTTTAAACTTATTCAATAAATTGCGGACTGTTCTAACGTGTTTCAGCAAAGTGTACAGAAACTGTTTCCAACTGCACCTAAAGTGTTTTCAGTTTCAATGTTTTTAAATTAAATGAGCTAATTCTAATTTCAAACTTTTTTGATGTATTAGAAACTGTTCTAAACTGTTCCAAGGTATACAAAAACTATTCTCAACTGCACTTTTAAGCTGTTCCTGGGTGTATTAAACCATTAACCTTTTTTTTTATAGTTTAAGTTTTTCTCAACTGTTCTAGTTGCACCTGAACTTTTCTCAACTATATCTAAAATATTTTAGCTGTTCCAAAATGTTTCAACTGAATCCGTTAGTTATTCTTAAATGTGTTACTATGTAATATTGAGCATTGTAATGTATTATGAGTTTATCCTAAAAGTTTTTAGTTGCACTTAAGTTCTCACCTAAGATGTTCCAAGCTATTTCTCAGTGTCATAAAGTATTTTTTGTTAATGTTGATCTATTTTGTTGCAACTCAAATTGTTTTAAAGTGTTTCCAGTTAAGCCCTAAATTATTGACATGTTTCGAATTAATTTTAAACTCTTCCAATGTGTTTGAAATTGTTCTAAAATGTTCTAAAACTGTTCCGAAATGCACCTTAAGTGTTCCAAATAGTTTCTAGGTTGTACTAAGCTATTTCAAGCAGTGGCGTAGCTTGGGTTTTTGAAAATATTGTACAGGAGCCCCATAAAAATTGATAAAAAAAAAGTGCATAATTTTTTATTTAATTTTGTCTTCTCTTAGTAAACTCGTGAGTCTTTCCGCATTGCAGACTCATGCTCATTGATCAATGTATTATTATAGAAAATTTAAATTTATTATTTATATTTTATGTACATTGTATTCATTTTGTTTGTTAAATATACTTATACTTATACTTATCTAATTAATTCAGTTATTGAATTCTTGAGGCTTTAACTACGACAAATGCAAATAAACACAACAATTTATAATTGTAGGTTATTACATAACAGAAATAATAATTATATTCATGTAAACACAAAGTCATTAATTACTAAAAATTAAAAATTGATCAGCTTACCAGTAATAGTAATACACGATACATATTATTTAGTTATTTCTAGTAAATGGTTTTAATTGACCTTGTTGCTGATCTATTCAAATAATAAAAGGATTGAATCAACCTAACAATTAAAAGCACATTAACCACTTGCACAACGTTATAAAAACAATCATTACAAATTACAATTAATTATTCGTACACTCTCAAACAAGAATTATTAAATTAACATATTTTATTACCATAATAGCTCATTCAATTAAAAAAATATTTTTAAATCTAATAAAATGAGCACTTGTATGTTCGTTGAATATTCGTTCAACGTCCTTAAAATTTTGTTTAGATTATATTATAAGATTATGTTAATAAAGATAATTTTTTAGTACATGTGTACAGTTGGTATATATAAAATGCTTTCTATATTTATATATTGCAGAAAAATGTGGAATTTTTTGCTGTTTAGTTTAGTGTTTGCCTGCTGCATCATTACTGTTTTGGTATTTATTTAATATTAATAATAATAATAATGTTATCTAAAAATATACAGTTATTTCAATGATAGAATAATTCATCATCAATGAAGCGTTAATTAAATATGAATAATAAGCAGTACAAACAAAGTTCAAATAACAGAATGTTGAGATATAAATAGTGTTACAACAATTATTGATTTAGTGTTAGTTTATTTTAAATGAATCGACATGTCTTTATCACCAGCTATTATTATACTGATGCTGTTTGTAAGTAATCATTTTAAATTATTCTATTTATGTATTATTGATTTGATTATTTATTATGCACGTATTTAGGTTATTTAATACATATATATTTTTTAAATTGCACCATGTGGATTTGTCTTTGCTGAATGATAGTTGTGACTAGGTAGTATGGCATTCTAAGTAGCTAGAATCAGGTCTCACATCGTAAGCAACTTTTTATTGTCTTCTCTTAATCAATTAATGTAATTAATCAAAATGCCGCTTCATTTAAAACGCAAAAAATATTTAAAGCTTAATGCAATAAATTTCAACAATCACTTTTAACGGTTTCATATAAATAAGCTATCAGGCTTATAATCTGTTAACATTTATCTTAGAAAATATGTTATATAAACTGTTAGTTTAAGCAACCAACCAACCAACTGTTAATCGTCTGAAATTGTTAACTTTTTCTGGATAAATTTGTTGTATAAACTGTGAACAATTTGATTAACAAATCATCTTTCTACTTAAAAAAATTACATTTTTTTTCAGTTGGCGGGAAGCAATGGCGCCCGAAGAGTAGTTATTGATGTTGATGCAGGAGTAGACGATTACCAAGCTTTAGTCTTATTATTGAACGCAGATGCTAAAAAAGCAATCAAAATTGATGCTATAATATGCACTAAAGGAAATGCTGATATAAAAAATGTACAAAAAAATGTTATGAGATTATTGGACACTGTTGGAAGATTAGATGTAAGTAAATCAATCAACAAATCAAAAATGAATAAAATAAAATATCCTTTATAGATTCCAGTATACGTTGGTCCTAATCGAAACACATTAAACCCAATAAGTCCAATACAAACCTGGTTTGGAAATGATGGTTTTGGTGATCTCCAACACAAAAAGCAACCAAGCCTAAAACCAGTAAAGAAAACCTGGCCTTCAGTTGCGCTATCAAAACTTCTCAAATCAAATGCAGGAAAGATAACAATAGTAACATTAGGTCCTTTAACTAATATTGGTTTAACCGTTATACAAGCTGAGGATCAAATTAAGAAGGTTAAAGAATTTTTTATAATGGGTGGAAATTATGGTGAAGAAACTGAAGGAGAATATAATTTCAAAAGCGACCCAGAAAGCGTTAAGAATTTATTTCAAGCTGCAGAAACACCAATCACTATGTTACCTTGGCAAGCATGTGAAGCTGCCAATATTATGTTTGTAAGTATTAAAAAATATAATTTAATAGTTTATTCAAACTCAATCTAACGATCACAGCGGCCAAGCACAAGTGAAGCACAGAAATTGTTTTGGTTTTACAAACCTTGTCAGTGTGCTTTAGGTACATCTAATTCAACAGGTATTATAAGAAGCTATGAGATGTATAATAAACAGAAATAGTAAAGTGTGTTTGCAACAGTATTGAAAATGCATTGAACTATGTAATATATTAAAAAACTTTTTTTCAGGATTGGCGTTTTAATGTATCCTTAAATAACCCAGTATGGAATCTAAATGAGAAAGCTGAAAGATCTCTATATGCAAATTCAACATTATCTGATGTTTGGTATCCATGTGATGGTTTATTGGCTTTGACGATGTTGCAGCCTGAAAAAATGATTAAAAAAAGTACAGAGGAATGTGTTTCAGTGGAAACCAGTGTTGATGCAAGGCGAGGTGAAATTGTTTTAAAAACTGGTTGTACCAGAAAGAATGTAAAGATTGTGGAGGAGATAGATGTTGAATACTTTAAGGAACAATTTGTTGAAAATTTTAATAAAATATGTAAAGGTAAAAATGGTTGTAAAAATGTTTACTAAGTCATAATAAATTGTGTGGTTTATTTTTATTTATGTTGTTACTACAAGTACTGCAACTTTATCTTGTCTTATTCTTTTTTCTACAATATGATACTAGAACTGTCTCTGTAGACAGAAAATGTGAACGATGATGTTTAAGCTAAGCTACAAATAATGAAGTAAAAAAGATAAGTACAACAAAAGTAAGTTTATTTAATAGGAAATTGAATAATATTCAAAATAAAAAAATTAAATTAATTTAGCCCTCTTGGAAGGTTCCGGTTGAGGTTCATCCGTAGCTGGATCGACGTATTGGGATGGCATATCCCCATCAGGAGATGGTGATAAATCGTCGACGTTTTGTGCCCACAAGTCATCTTCAAAATCAGCCGCAAAAGGTGTTGTGGGGCTGTATCACTGGTCATCATTTTGGGGTTGAGGCCTTGTGGCGTGGATATCTACCTCCAGGAGAGAGGGTTCAGTGTGACTCCTAACCACGCCTGTACCTGTAAGAAGATTGTACATAAGAATAGAAAATGATGAATGATATGTAACTGATGCAAGGACAAATTTTTACCTGATGGTATGTCCGCAAGGAGTGAAATCGAGCAGAGTCTCGTGTAATAGGTAACCTGGCTAGATTGAAGCTGGTTTTTGTCGCAGCCCTGGCAAATGGTTGGTACCGCGGCTTGTCAAGGTTATGGGTGTTGGGGTTGTCTCCGTATAGAGCAATTATGACTTGCTCTCCTGTTGCTGTTATCTCGTCAGGTTTGAGTTGATATTGAGAAAAGTTGCAGCTTGTTTTTCAACGTCCGGCTTTTTTTGACTATGGACATCATTTGCATCTTCCCTAAGCCAAAGAAGTAGGATGTCAAGTCACAACCACTAAAAGCATGGATGAAGAGGAAAAGCTCTGGTTTCAAAAAGGATTTTGAAGAAACGATGCTGGAATACATGACATCTGATGGTTTGCATCTTCTACGTTTATTGTAAAAAATTTCACGTTGATTTGAGATCGCTGCAAGGATGATCAGCAAGTCAATATCCTCACCAACGATTACCACTATATCATAGATAGAGGCAGCAGTTACAGCTGTAGTGGTGATGAGCCTATCAGCATCTTTCTCTGCTTGGAGTACTTGAATGTTGTGATTTCCTATTTTTGTTGTCAGCAGCTTTATGAAACAAATCTTGTTTTTATCATTTGACAAGAGTTTTTGTTGAGAAACCTGTGCCATGGTTTTTTCATCAATGATTATCTCTCGCAATGAGTGTAACTTGGCTCTTCAAAGACGCTCAGAGTTCTTTGTGTTTTTCGAAAACTACTGCCACGTTGAGCCATAGTGAGCAGTAATGTACTGAATGTATCTGTCAGCTATTGCACCAAATGATGAGCTTCGACGCCACACAACTTTGTAAAGTAGATGCCTTTCATCCACTACTACAAACTTCGTTAACCTTTGCTTCTCATTTAAGGTTACAGGTTAAAATACTAAATACAAGGTAGATTTTGTGCCTTTTCTCATTCCCTCTTCAGAGAACAATAACATTGGAATTGGTGCAATTTTTCATCCGATTGTTTTAAGATACACAACCTGTGAAACAGTGTTAGAAGATCAACAATTACTTGTTTATTGCCAACAGTAATAGTTTGTACAGCTAAAGAAAGAGACACACATTGTTTTTACGTTTGAATTTCACTTCCTAGAAGTTCTGGCCAATCATCTTTAGCATTGATTCTCTCCCAATTTCTAGAGCCATGTGGTTGTTGACACTAGATTCTTCAACCAGGCCATTGCTGATTGACATAATGAAACCTGTTGCAGTAAACAAGAGATAAACGAGCGAGACTTGACTGCCGATATTATTGAATGTGCAAGAGCAACGCACTTCTTTCTATAGGAGTTTGTTTTTTTTAAATTATTGTTTCATGCAACAGTTTCAAAGAATCAGGGATAACTGAATTTACATTCTGGAAGAAGTCGTCGGATGGTGTGAATTGTGTTGTGTCGTACACTTGCAACAGTATATCCTCTCTTATGACTTCAGCAGCTGCTTTGCTTGAGGGTCTATACTTCTATTGAACTGATCAAAGACTAATCTTGTGGCCCTTGATGACGTAATATTTGATTTTCCACTGCTGCTTTGATCAACTTCGGATTGTTGTGTTTTATCTGACAAGTACTGTGCACATATATCTCATTTACACCCTTCAATAAACGCTGATTTTCTATGTTCTTAAGGGAAATAGTTGACCTTTACTTAAAGTATTCTTACATATAAAACACAAACCCACGGTGGAATTGGATCAGACATTCTGTAGATTTTGAGTTCAAACGGCACTCACGTTATGGGCCAGTCAACAACAGAAATAAAAAAAAAAATTGGTAATGTTAAAAACGTGCTACAGGTGGGTCGCATTCGCACTTCACACGAGCACAGTCCGTCGGAGATAATTGGAACTTCATCTCGCTAGAGTTATTCAAGTGTGTAAAATATTGCAAAAAAAGTTTAAAAAAAAGATAAACTTTGAAAGGCTTAATCTCGGAAACTGTTGGGTCTACAGAGACAGTTCTAGTATCATATTGTAGCAAATTTAGTCTACTTTAAAAACGTCTTAAGAAAGGTTTTTCAAAAACTAGTCTTTTAGAGTTATAATCGCCAAAACTAAAAAAAAAAAACGATATTTTTGAGGTTTTTTTCGATTTTTGACAAATTTGCATTTTTTGCTCAAGGTCACAAACTTGGATTATTCATTAGACCAACATCATAAACAAGTTTGCAAAAAATCAGAACTACCGGATTTGACGCATACTACCCCATACTTTCAGGCGACAAAGTTACTGGACTATTAAGAGACAAAGAAGCCACTTTGAGTCTGAAATATGATACTAAAAAAATATTGAATGTTTTTTCATGATAACTTGCTGAGTGTAAATGCTCAATTTTTATTTAGTGCAAATTAGCAAACAACTGTGCTCCTAAAACATTGTTTTTGTCCTGTAAACTTTATGGGAGTTACAACTCATGAAATCGAAACGCAGTCAAGATCATTTGAGACCGATTTTTATTGTTGATATATAAACACAACTTGATAACAGTTAAGACTTTAATAACTCATTGACATATGATAGATCTTTTGACAAATGCCTCAAATACTTTGACATCACTGGTACACAATCTTGACAATCACGGCTTGACAATCAATGCAAATTGATAAGTGATAAACTTTGACAAACCAAGATAATTAACAAAACAAAAATACAATTTTTTTTGTTAATAAAACACGTTTATAATATCTTTATTAACAAAATTTGATTGGTAACAATGTAACAGTCTTTAATATCTCTATACATATTGACAAACTTCTAATATTTTTTCTTTATAAAAATCTTCATCAATTTTTTCAATAATAACAACATTATCATTATTTTGGTCCATATGATCCAACACAACTTGTCCACGCGTTTTCATACCATGCAATTCAATACACGCGTGATCATGTTTCTTTTTTAATATGGATTCCGGATAAAGAAACGCTAATGCAAGGAATGAATCGCAAGGCATCCAATAGGGATGTTTTGTAGGTACACCATACACTGCCTTCTCGGCCATATCAATTAATTTCCAGGTAGGACCACCGGTTTTTCCAAGAACTTCATACCTCCATTTCTGAAAAGTTTGTAAATTAATATAAAAGTTTTATGAGTAAGGATTTACTTACAAATGTAATTTTGGAATTGCGACAACATTCCCATGGTAGGAGAAATAATGGACATTTAACACAATCAAATACTATGCTTGCCGCTTCTGGATCCATAAAGAAATTGAATTCGGCTGCTGAAGTTATATTACCAACTCCTATAAACGTTAATTTAATTATTTTATTATTGCTAATTTATATTAATCAAGCTATATTGATTTAATTACCGTAATAATTTCCTCCCATAATATAAATTTCCCTAATACATTCAGCAAAATCTTCATACATTCTCATAGGTAATGCAAGATTAGTTAAAGGTCCAACACATATTAAAGTAATTTGTTTCGGATTGTCTGTAACTATTCTATGCAAAGCACTAGCTGCAAATTCCTTCTGAACGATTGAAACATCGGGTTCTTTTAAACGTTTCAAATCACCGAAACCATCAATTCCATGGTAAGGAGTAAATTCATGCGTAAGCGGCAACAGCTGTTTCCAACTGCCCTTGTAAACTGGAATCTAATAATAATAATTAATCAGTTTTATTAATAGAACTACAATACAACACTCACATCCGTTCGTCCGGCAGTCTCCAATAGTCGCACTAAATTTCTGCATACATAATTCAATCCTGTATTACCATTAGTACAAATAAACGCTTCAATTTTAATTTTTCCTAGTTTTTCCGCGTGTAGAAAAAATAATATAGCAACAGCATCGTCAGTGCCAACATCCACATCAATCACAACGCGCTTCATCTTAGTGCAGGTATAAAATCAGTTTGAATCTTATCTTTACAAACGCAATCTCACCCGTTTTATTATATCTTTCTTTCTTTAATGGTTCGCTTAAATTTGCACGTGTTAACTGGTAGAAATTGGGATCAAATTTTAAGACCTTGAAATAAGGCTGCATTCTATAATTGGTGAGAATAATATGCTAAAACGTGACATAAATCTTTGTCAATATAAATTAGAGATAAGATTTCCTGCTTAATAAGTCAATATTAGATTAATTTGATAAAATACTTTTATAGTTTAGTTTTAATTAAAATAGTAATAACTATAAATCTAAAATTTTCAACTTTACTATATAAATTATTAAAATTTTCCTAACCAACTCTACCAACAAATTTCTTTTATAGATAGGCAACTTACTCATTTGAAACATTTCTCAACATACGAGGGGAGTTTTTTATGTTATCTACCAAGCCATAAAAACAGTATGCTATTGGGGATCGCAACTAAGGAATACGCTATCTGGCGGTAGATTTGTTAATAAGACTCGTGTGACACTATTCTGTAATTAGCAGCAATAGACTTATGTCAAGCTATGAAAGTAAAAAAAAATATATTTTAAATTTACCGCTTTTTATTTGGTTTAAGTCACTAGTCATTCAAATTATTCTCAATCCATCAAATAATCAATTTGAAGTTTGTCTGTAAATTCATTAATATTTAACCATGTAAGCTTTAGCTATATATCGGTAGCCACCGTTCGCTTCCGATTGCGTATTCTTTTATAATTCATGGCAAAATTAATTACCAAATTATAGAATGCAGCCGTATTTCTTAAAATTTGATCCCAATTTGTACCAGTTTACACATTAAAATTTATTATTAAAACAAGAAACTGATTTTATACTATGACCAGCTCCACAAAGAAGACGCGCGTTGTACTTGATGTAGATGTAGGCACGGACGATGCTGTTGCTATTTTATTTTTTCTTCACGCAGAAAAATTAGGAAAAATTAAAATTGAAGCTTTTATTTGTACTAATGGTAACACAGGAGTGCATAATGTATGTAGAAATTTAGTGCGGTTATTGGAAACGGCTGGACGGACAGATGTGAGCATTGTAATGATGTTTTATTAAGAAATCTGATTAATTATTATTAGATTCCAGTTTACAAAGGCAGTTGGAAGCAACTGTTGCCGCTTACGCATGAATTTATTCCTTACCATGGAGTTGATGGATTCGGCGATTTGACAACCTTAAAAGAACCAGATTTATCTATAGTACAGAAAGAAATTGCAGTCAGTTTTTTACATAGAATAGTTACAGATAATCCAAAACAGATTACTTTAATATGCATTGGGCCCTTAACTAATCTTGCAATACCGATGAGAATGTATGAAGAATTTGCTGAGTGTATTAAGGAAATTTATATTATGGGAGGAAATTATTGTGGTAAATAAAATTTTTATGCAAACTTGCTATATACATTAGTTCATAAATATAATAAATAAATAAAGATTTACAGGAGTTGGTAATATAACTTCAGCAGCTGAATTCAATTTCTTCATGGATCCAGAAGCCGCAAGCATAGTATTTGATTGTGTTAAATGTCCTTTATATCTTCTACCATGGGAATGTTGCCAACATTCTAGAATTACTTTTGTGAGTAAATTTCTATTTAAAAAACTATTCTTAAGGTGCCCCTAGACGATCAATATTATCATCAATAATATTGAACAATATATTGCACAATATATATAACCTAGACGTTGCAATATAATTGCGCAAACTTTAACTACTGATACTTCTGCAGTGAACACGTGTAATATAATAACGCAAGTTGTGTGACCATTGCCTTAGTTATAGCTTTACGAAAAAAGGAAAAAAAAGGCGCAGATAGATGAAGGAATGGTTAAATAAAATAAAAAAAAAAATTTTAGGTTAGATTGTACAATAAAATAAAATGACTTAATATATTGTGCAATCTTTCAATATAATCTACAGACGATCAATACAATAGTATAATATCAATTATTGTGTAATATATTGACTGAACGTCTAGTGGCCGCTTTAATACATTATTACATCACAAATTTATTTTTACTAATAAGTAATAATAATGAGTATTAGAAGCCACAACCATCAATTATATTAATAGATTATTTTTTTAGAAATGGAGGTATGAAGTTCTTGGAGAAACCGGAGGTCCTACCTGGCAATTAATAGATAAAGGCGAGAAGGGTGTGTATGGAGTACCTTCAAAGATTCCCTATTGGATGCCTGCTGATTCATTCCTTGCTTTTGCGTTTCTTTATCCGGAATCTATTTTGAAATCAAAAAGAGATTATGCGTGTATTGAATTGCATGGTATGAGAACGCGTGGACAAGTTGTGTTAGATCATATGGCTGAAAATTGTGATAATGTTATTATTATTGAAGATATTGATCAGGATTTATATAAGAAAAAAATATTAGAAGTTTGTCAATATGTTTAAATTGATTGACAGTGTACCACTAACGTTTATACTCAATTAATCAATAAAACAAACATAAAATAATGCAAAAAAAAAACTTAAATAAAATAAAAAAAAATTAAACTATTTATTTATAGAATAAACTTATATAGGGTTTTCCAATAAGAGATTTCATTTTGATATTAAAAAAACGGGTGTTTTTTAAAAGAAATCAATAAATGTTTATTTAATTATAAAGAGGAAAGTATGCCATTAAAATTTAAAAACGATATCAGTCAAATGGCAGCCACGGTTACAGTTGTAGTACCACATTCTTTTCATGAAATTTTCCATGACTACTTTGCACAATTGCGGCTGTATGTCCTCGATAACTTCACAAATTCCATCTTTAAGGTCTTGAGTAGATTGTGGAGCATTGGCATCGACTTTATCTTTCACATGGCCCCCAAAAAAAAAAAGTCTAAAGGTGTTAAATCACAAGATCTCGGGGGCCAATTGTGATCACCTTTTCGAGAAATAACACGGTCAGGAAACTTTTCTTGCAAAATTGCGATTGTTTTGTTGCTTGTGTAGCACGTCGCGCCGTCTTGCTGAAAATAAACGTCGTTCACATCAATATATCTTCCAACTCCGGCCATAAAAAATCATTAATCATAGCTTGGTAGCGCCATCCATTCACCGTAACAGTTGCACCAGCCACATTTTCAAAAAAGTAGGGCCCATACACACCGCCAGCTCAAAAACCGCATCAAACAGTGACACGTTGAGGATGCAAAGACTTTTCAACAATCATTCTTGGATTTTCTGAGCCCCAAATGCGACAACTCTGCTTATTAACGTATCCACCAAGGTAAAAATGAGCCTTATCACTAAAGATGATTTTTCGATAAAATTCCGGATCATTTTGATGCATTTGAAGGACCCAATCAGCAAAAATACGACGTTTATGGTGATCAACCGGCTTGAGTTCTTGTGTTAACTGAACTTTAACGCCCGGTTTCTCCAACGTCACTTGAGACGTTACTTGACCAAGCTCAGCTTAGAATCAAGCCCAGCTTATGTCAAGTTTATGTTGCACCATGCATTTAGAAACGACGTCTTTGATTGAATCCGAATAGATTTGGCAATGTCGCCAATATTCACAATGCTGTTTTCTAATTAGTCAAAAAAAACTTTCTTGTCATAATAATTTTTTTGCTGACTATAAAATATAAATGTCAGAAATTGTTATGTATGTGTCAAATAATTATAATTTTTAAAGATCACATTAA
The DNA here is from genome assembly GCA_963932245.1 of Tachinus rufipes. Classification (NCBI taxonomy): domain Eukaryota; kingdom Metazoa; phylum Arthropoda; class Insecta; order Coleoptera; family Staphylinidae; genus Tachinus; species Tachinus rufipes. The sequence continues at coordinate 21,879,250 of OZ010741.1, forward strand.
TTAGAATATTTTGAAGCCAATTATACTGTAACTTTTTAAATAATAAAATCAAAATTAATATGCTTTACAGTATATAAAAGCAAGTAGTAGTAAATAATCGTTTAGAATAATATTGATGACAGTTGCAGAGCTTGAGCTCTCAAAACGGCATCTATTATTTGAGCTCTGCTTGACGCGAATAAGGTGAGATTTTGCTTTGGTGCAACGGAATAAGCTCGGCTTTCAGTTTAAGGCCTAGTTTGAGGTCTAGTTAGGACTTGAGACATGTTAGAGAAACCGGGCGTAAAAGCCTTAAGACTTAAGTCTTTATGCAAAATACGGTGTATTGTCGTTTGTGGAATTTCTAATTCTAAAGATCAACGAAGAATCAACAAACCTGGATTTTCTTCAATACTACGAGCTACATCAACAATATTCTCATGTGTTCTTGAGCGATGGACACGGTTTCGATTCTTCACATCATAAACTTGTCCCAACAGCTCAAATTTTTTCACTAGGTTTACTATTGCCGGCCGAGAAGGTGCTTTAAGACGACCGAAAAGTACATTAGTTTAACAAACTGTGACTGAAAAATGTTCACCATTTTTGTAGTAAATTTTAATAATTTCAATGCGTTGTTGAAGCGTGTAACGTCCCATTTTTAATAATGGCGTAGTTTTTACTTCTCAAATGTCAAAAGATAGCCTGCTATTCAAAATGAAACTTTTTATTGGAACACTCTTTATATCATATTTAAAGTGACGCCAGCTAACTTAGTAATGCTTTTTTTTATCAGTTAAAGAATGATTTGTTTCATTACTTATATCAGTAATTGTGATTATAAGCACAAATTTATTTATTCAGACTTGTCTATTGTCATCATGCAATGTTATACACTGACAAAGTTTGTAAAGCAATTTTCAGTGCTGTCCTGTGTAAATTATTTATTTATTTCATAATTAAACAATCATTACCATAAGTTTGTGATGTTATATTATAAATCTTATTTTAAACTACTATTATATCTATATTTGCTTATTATTATTAATGTTTGTTTTTTATAGTCATGGTCATCTTACACTTACTTTGAATTAAATAGAATGGAATGAAGTTTTGAAACAACATTGACTAATCTGGAATGTAACTGCTAGCTACTTCTGCAATTAGAAATTATCAACAGTTAACCACTGCTGAAGCTTTATATAAAATTAAATAGTTAATGAATATCCTGCTAGTCTTGAAGAGAACTAAAACAGTGGACATCTTTAAAGGAGTCTTTTTATGAATATAATTGAAATGATGAACAAATAGACACGATTTGAAATAAAATAATGAATGGAAATTTTGCTCGCCTTTAAGAGAACTAAACTAGTGAACATCTTTACACTTTAGGTAAATAAATCATTAAATGTTAATATAGTACAAAATGTTCAAAAATATTATTGACTAATTAGGTAAAACTTTTAAACTTAAGTCTTAAGTTTGTTGGAATTGTTTTTAAATATCTTTTACATCATTACAATCATTTTTTTTTTAATTTACTACAAATGTTTTTATTAATAATTATTTTTGCTTGGTATAGACTTGGCAATTCTCTACACTCAATGGAATGGAATTACAAGAAACGGAAACAATCTACAAGAATTAGAAGGAAGACATATATTAAAAAGAAATTGTAATTTCATTTTTGCATTTACTGTTAAAGATAAAATAGAATTGATTAAAAATTTACAGTTTAAATTTAAAATACGTAACGCCACTGTACTCAAATTTATTTTTACTTTTATTTTCTTGCTTGCGCCATCTATAAGTCTATTGCCTATAGTGTCTAAAATTTTTGAAAAATTGTTGGCAAAACAGTTATTATGTCACCTAGAGCATAACAATATATGTAATGAACAATTCGGGCTTAGGAAAAGAAGATCTACTACTGATGCTGTGATTAAATTTATTGAACAAACATTAATTGGATTTGAAGAGGGTCTTTATACTTTATCAACATTTATTGATCTCACGAAAGCGTTTGACTGTGTATCGCACATTATTCTTCTTCGAAAATTATATGTTTATAACTTTGACCCAACTTGTTGTAGAATGATATCGTCTTATCTGTTGAACAGAATACAAATGGTTAAATTTAACAACAAAACATCAAATTATTTTGATATTACCTGCGGTGTCCCTCAAGGTTCGGTATTAGGGCCATTATTGTTTCTTATCTATATTAATGACTTACCAACTAATATCGAGGAAGCTAGTATTGTTCTGTTTGCAGATGACACGACCATTACGAACCAAGGAAGAGATAGATCTTTTGTTCAGTTTCAGAATAGTTTGGTCATGCAGTCTGCGTGTACCTGGTTTAATTGCAATCGTCTTTGTATTAACAAATCAAAATCTGTATCATTAATGTTTACTTTACGATTAAGAACAGAAAATAGCAATACCTTTACCAAATTTTTGGGATTACATATTGACTCCAAACTAACATGGCAACAGCACGGTGATTCTCTGGCAAAAAGATTATCGTCTAATATTTTTTTATTAAGGAATTTATCTAACAACGCTTCACAGTATGTTGTTAGAACTGCATACTTTGCTTTATGTCATAGTCACATTTCATATGGCATAATTGTATGGGCTCATTCTGCAATCAAGGAGCGAATTTTTGCGTTGCAACGAAGAGCAATCAGAATAATTACGGGACTAAAATATAGAGACGATTGCAAATTATCTTTTATAACATTAAAAATACTCACTCTGCCTAGCATATACATACTAGAATGCTTGAAGTATATTCGACTTAATTCAGAGGTCTTCTCTACTCACGAAGAGAAACATAGTTACAATACCAGAGGCAAAGGCAATGTCTGTCCAAGTTATTTGAGACTTAATAAAACACAAACAGGTGTCAATTACTATTGTATTAAATTTTATAATGTTTTACCACAGCATATAAAGGATCTTCCGAGTAAGAAGTTTAATAACTTAATGAAACAATACATGATTGATAAAGCATTTTATAGTTTTGAAGATTATTTAAATAATGATTTTCATGACTTATAGGTGTTTTTGTTTTTAATTTGTATGTGTTTGTTTTGCAACATGTCTGCCATTTTATTACATTTTTAAGGAATTTGTATGTTTGTTAAGTTTTTAAATGTTTTAAATTAGCACTATTTTTTATTATTTTAAATGTGTTTTTACTACAAAAGTACCTGTAGATTTACCTGTGATATTCAAGAACGTAACAAACATATCTAGTCTTATTTGTTTTTTTAGATAATATTATTATTTTATTTTTATTTTATTTTTTATATATTTATTTTTTATATTTATTTATCTTTCTTTTATTAATTGTATCTAACTTTGTAATATAGATTTGTAAATTTTAATTATCGTATTATGCAGTTTGTAAATATTACACATACTTGTACTTTTCCGGACATATGTAAACAATTGATTTTGTACTAACATGAAATAAATTATTATTATTATTATTATTATTATCATTTATAAGCAATGCGAATAATGCGATGCACTTATAGTTCGTTTGCAAAGTTTATTGTAAGACGTCGCTAGCATATTTAAATTTGTTTATACGTATTATTATTAACAATTAAATACATATTGTATTTTTATATTATAAATGTTAGTTAAACAATGTTTGCTTTAATATTAATTTAATATTTATTTGGTTTTTAAATCAACTGTAGCGCCGTTTTACCACGTCGTCTTGGTATAGGCGTAGTAACTAATATGGAAAAAAGTTCAAATAATATTAATACTGATTAAATGATTATATTTAGTAGTTTTAGCTAATACCCTGTATTTTTATAATTGTATTTAATTTAGAATTCATTAATTAAGTACAGTAAATTTAGAAAGTAATTGAATAGGAGTAAATGCAGTTAGACGCACTAATTGTGCTCACTATTGGTGATAAAATTGTTTTATTTATTTGTTATAAAGTAAAAGCTGCTATAACCACAGATGAAATTAAAAAAATGCTATAAGGGAGATGAAGAACAACAAATCCCGGGTGAGAACGGTATTGTCATCGAAGCGATCAAGGAAGGTGGTGATATACTGATACAATCTATTAAGAAATTATGCAACATGTGCCTAGAAAAAGGCAAAATTCCATCTACTTGGAACAACGCTATTATTAAAATAATGCACAAGAAAGGAGATATAACAAACCTTGGTAATTATAGACCAATTAGCCTGCTATTGCATACTTATAAACTCTTTATGAAGATCATCGCAAAACGACTAACACCTAAATTCGATTTTTACCAACGCAGAGAACAAGCCGGATTTAGATCTGGATACGGAACAAATGACCACCTTCAAACAATTAAGACACTTATCAAAAAGTCAATAGAATACAAGAAACCAATTATTCTTGTATTCGTGGATTATGTAAAAGCATTCGACACAATTAACCAATGGAAGATGCTAGAAGCTTTTGGCGAATGTAGAATCGATCACAGATATACTAAACTAATTAAAAGTATATACGAAGTCTTCACAAAAATACAGAGATGTTCCACATCAAAAAGGGTGTTTGCCAAGGTGATACTATCTCTCCAAAGTTGTTCTCTACCTTACTTGAATCAGCTTTTAAAAAAATTGATTGGGAGAAAATAGATATCAAGATAGACGGAGAGTTTCTAAACCATTTACGTTTTGCCGACGACACTGTCCTGATTGCTAACTGTTTAAATGATGCTCGCAAGATGCTAGAACGAGTGCACCGTGCTTCAATAGACGAAAGGTCTATGCTGGGTATATTGCTTAGAGACAAATTCCAAACGAAACCATTCGCCAAAGAACTGGCATAACAGATGTTATTGAAAGGGTATCCGCTCTGAAGTGGAACTGGGCTGGACATCTAGCCAGAATTAGAGATGGTAGATGGACAAAGAAAATATTGAAGTGGAGACCTAGAGATGACGCATATAGGAATAGAGGACGACCCCCAACAAGGTGGACCGACGAATGGAGTGGGATGCGGGAGGCCCCTATGTCCAACAGTGGACGCTTATGGCTGCATGATAATGATATAAAGCTGCTTAATTAGTTTTGTAATTGAGTAGATATTTTTTATGATATTACTTTTTAAATTTGTTGCTAATGTAATTTAAAATGTTAGAACATTTATAATTAATTATTGTACGTTTTTTGCATTCAATTTAAAGAGAGATATGTGAGAATGTATACTCTGAGATAATAGATTTTTTATATGTGCGCAAAATGTATATTATTTTGTTGTTCAAACACAATTGATATTTAAGGTACTTGAACGTAATGTTCATATCTATCGTTAAGATGAATGCACTGTAATAAATTAATATAGTAATCTCGAATAGATTGGCCGGTATGCTCACTCTATTTTTGTAAGCATTCCTGGTAAACACGTGTTTATTTAGAAGAGCCGATTTGTTTTAGAATTGTTGGTTGGAAATATAGCTTTCACAGTTATATTAATTGGTGTTGGCTGTAATTATTTTTTGCAAGGAAACAAATAACTAGTGTTTACTGTAAACTGTTTTTTTTGTTACTGCCTTAGGTCTAAAAAAAAAACTAAACGACACATGAATGAGTGTTGCTTACGTTCTCAACCTTAGACTTTAGAACAAATTTGAAGTATTTGTATTTTTTGTTTTTGATTTTAGGTTTAAGGAAAAACGGAAACAAACACAAAGATGAATCCCGTTTTTACGCGCACAAGCGACACGGACTCCCCTACTTTTCTAGTTTAACTCTTCCTGTAGACTCCCAGAGTCTCCAGATCTAAGCTACTACCCAAAATCTGCTTTCTATTTTCTTTTCGGAGTTCAGCTAGTCTCTCAAAGTTTACAATCTATTAATACTTCCCAACTCCAGAAAAGTTTGTCGTTTTAAGACAAACTCCGCTAAATATGGAAAGTATTCCCCGATTTGAACACTCCTTAAAACCCCAACACAGTCAACAATCAAAAATTAGCAGTTAGTTGGTCTTTACAAAACTCAAATCAAGTAAAACATTCAAAGTCTGAAGAAAATTGATCGTCAACAATAATCAACTTCCTCAACCCAGCATGCTTTACTTAATTCAAGCACACGTAAGTGCCTCAAAACAACCAACGTTTGAAGAATTGACTGCCTTGGTTGCACCATCCGATCCAAAATATAGAGCTAAAGAAAAAAATCTGATGTATTAAACAGCTAAAGTTGCGTTTAGTTAAAGACATTGTAATAACTTGTTTTATGTCACTTAACTATTAATAAACGTTTTAATTTAAAAACATACAATTCTTGCTCAAATTATTCTCACATAACTCACTCTTAAGATTTGTCTAATTACATTAAAATATTAATTAACACGTTTTTAGTATTAGGTTGTTTTTGGACAATTGATGATGAGTTTATCCTTTTTTTAGACCAACTGCTGATAGCATAACACTGATAAGAATGACCAAATTCTTCAAAGTGCTAAGCGTCAACTGGAATGGGGACTCACTAAGCCGGCGTCGACTCTTACACTAGATCAAACCTTAAAACTTGGTCAGGCTACAGGTCATAGTTTAACCTAATTATGTCATAATATTGCCACAATTCAGATGCTTTTGATGCATAAATACTATTAATTAACGAAAAAATAATATTAAAATTTTGACTAATTGATGCAGCATAGAATTGCAACATAAAAACGTTGAAAATATTTAGTACGAGTTAATTGGGGACGAACTGGCACGTACGATTGGGTATGCGCAACGTTAGTGTTAACAATTTTTTTCTTTAAAATCATTGTATTAAAAGAAACATTATAATAATAAACTAATCACTGATAACTTCATTATAAATTTATAACAATTAGTAAAGGAAAATTCAATACTACGCATGCTTTAAAGTAACCAAGTGAAATAATATAGAAAACAATGATATTGAATTTAAAGCAATTTTAGTAAAAAAGAATATTATATTAAATTTATGTTTATTTAAACTGAATAGTTGGATTAAACTTTAATAAAATTTTATTTAAAAATTAATAAAACAATTTCATAAAAAATAAGTTATGAATGCCATAACAAAACACATTAATTATAATCACAATCACTTTAGAAACTGTTAAAATAGAAAAGCAACAAACAAGATCTTACCAAAGTAGCACTGGCATCTCTGCTAAAGAATACTATATTTAAACCATACTCAAACTAGCTAGAAGTAACTAAATACCAAAACAAGCATCACCTTGCAATCATGTTGAATTCTGGCTACTAACTGTTGCAAGCAACTTTAAATGTCAGTACAGCAATTACACAACGACTCAGCAATGCAAGATACATTCATCAGACAATGCATCATTTAATACCACTACTTCCAAAGAAATACAATCATATTTATAACAAACTAGCAAGCATTCCAAAAAACGGTCAGTTTCTGCTAAATGAAAGTTTTGGTTTAAGAAGAAAAAGATTTCTGAATACCCTACAGCACCGACCTGTAAAAGTTATCCACAATATGCAAAAGCAGTTAAAGGATATCTAAATGAAATTAGTTCCTATCACAGAGGACTTTCATACAGACACGTACACTCTACGTTACACCACACGTAACCACCAATCGAGCAATTGATGACAAACGCACTAAATACTGCTCACCTCCTTACTTAAGTAAAATAATGACGAAAGCCAATACAAAACAACTCGTCTAAAAGCAATGCTTGAGTACACTAAGCAGTCAACTAAAACCTGCATGTTTAGTCCAACTGAATTTGATGCCCAGAATGCTGAGAGTTTGATTGACTTCGAGAACTCATTTAAGTCATCACAACAGACCGGGTGATGTGAAGAGTTTATCCTTATACCTATCCTAATTTATCATAGTATATTTTATTTGCTATCAATATAATTTTATTTGTTATCAATATAAGTAAATAATAAATTACTATCGAATAAAATATCAAAATAAAAATTTAAAAAAAAAAAAAAAAATCTATAAAAACTTAAAAAAGGAAATAATACAAAATAAATAAAAATGCCACCAAAAAAGAATAACGAAGAAGAGGGAATTAAAACAAGCCTGGAAGAACTAAAAAAGGCAGTGGACTTTATGTCTGCAAAATTTGAGGAAGGAAGAAAAGAAAATGAGGAAATGAAAAAAACTATTAAAGATATAAAAAAGGAAAATATTGAAATGAAAAAACAAATAAAGGAGCTGGAAGAAAAAGTTAACAAATACGAACAAGATAAAATAAAAAATAATATTGTGATAGCAGGGATTCCGAAACAACATCAAAAAGAAGACATAAAAGAAATAGTGGCAAAAATATTCACAAATATAAATACTGAAATTCCTAAAAATAACATTATTGAAGCTTATAGAATAAATAACAAGAATCCGGATGCACCAATACTGGTTAAATTCAAATCAGTAGAAGAAAAAAAAAATAATGGAAAAGAAAAAAGAAAAAGGGTCAATCAAAGCCGATGAATGTGGATTAAAAGGAAAAAAAGATATATACATTACGGAACAGCTTACATACGAAAACAACAGCATATTCTATGAAGCAAGAAAACTAAAAAAGCAAGGTTACAAATGGGTCTGGTATAAAGAAGGAAGGATACTCGTAAGAAAAACAGAAGAAGACAAGCCAATAGTGATACATGGAATTGAACATGTCAAGGAACTGATAAACAAAGAAGAACATTAAAAAAAAAAAAAAAAAAAAAATTATATATATATACAACAATAACTAAAATGGACAAACTAAAAATATACCTACACAACGCAAGAAGCATAAGAAATAAATTTGATGAAATACTAACAATACCAAAAGTATACAAAGCAGATATCATAGTATTAAATGAAACATGGATATATACAAACGAAGAAAAATACTTTCAAATTCCAAATTATACAGCAATATTTAATAATAGAGCAATGAAAGGTGGAGGTATTGCAATATATATAAAAAACGGAATAGCAACAACAGTACAAGAAAGTCGAACAGAAAAAAATACGGAAATATTAACAATAAAACTTAATAAAACCAATATACATTTAACAGCAATATATAAACCGCAGACAGCAAAATACGATGACTTTTTAACAGTTATAGACAAAATAACAAAAACCAGTACTAAAAATATAATACTAGGCGACATGAACATAAATTTAAGAGACAATAACAATATAACTAACAACTACAGAAATATAATTGTAGAAAATGGTCACTATATTTTAAATAAAATAAACGAAGAAGGAGTAACAAGAAATAACGCAGATTAACCTGGAACAATTATAGATCACGTTATTACAAACATAAAAGATAACAACAGCAAAATAAAAGTAAAAAAACTAACATTATCAGATCATAATGCGATAATTACGGAATGGAACATAATGTGTAAAGAAACAAAATATGAAAAAGTTCAAAAAAATAAAATAAACTACGATAAAATTAAGAAAGAATTTGAAAACATAGATAATAAAACAGTAACTGATTTTGACACTCTAACAACAATATTACAAAACACAATAAAAAGAAATACAAAAGTAACGGAAATAAAAAGAAAAGAAAACAATGAGTGGATAAATATGGAAATAATAACAATGATAAAAGATAGAAACAAAACACAAGAGAGATACATCAAAAATCCAAACAATGATGTCATTAGAAAAATATTAAAAGAAAAGAAAAAGGAAGTAGAGGATAAAATTAAGGAAAGAAAAGAAAATTACTACAAAAACAAAATAAAAAATGCAAATGGAAATCAAGCTAAACAATGGTCGGAAATAAATAGTATGCTAAACAAAACAAAGAAAAAAACAAAACAAGAAATAACAGAAATTATAACACACGGACAAAAAAAAAACAAATAAAATTGACATAGCGAACGAACTGAACAACTACTTTGCAACAGTGGGAAAAACTTGGCAAACAAAATTAAGAAGAATGATAGCAGGAAAACAATAACAACCGTAAGAATAGAAGAAGAAGCTATGTTTGACGAAACAACAGAAGAAGAGATAGAAAATATAATCATACAACTAAAAACAAGAAGCGCCCCAGGAGAAGATCAAATAACTCATGATGTAATAAAAGCTATAAAAAAAGAAATAGCACCAATACTGAAAAAATTAATAAATAAAATGATACAAATAGGTGAATATCCACAAATACTTAAAAAACAAATTATCAAACCAATACACAAAAAAGGAGAAAAATCAAAATCAGAAAATTATAGACCGCTATCGCTTATATCAGTGTTAAGCAAAATAACAGAAAAAGCAATATATAACAGATTAATGACACACATAAACAAACATAACGTAATAAACAAAAGACAATATGCATTTCAAAAAAACTCAAACACAATGGGTATAACAACTGACATAATACAACACATAGCACAAAAACTGGATGAAAAACAATATGTGATACCAATATTTATAGACATGAGAAAAGCTTTTGACACCATCGACAAAGACAAATTGATCAAGAAAATGGAAACTCTTGGAATAAGAAACACAAACTTAAAACTACTAAAAACATATATTAAAAACAGAACACAAAGAACAAGAATAAACGACATACTTAGCACATCAACAACAGCAGAATATGGGCTACCACAAGGTGGAGTACTAGCACCAATATTGTATATATTATACGTAAATGATATATATGAGACAAACTTGACTGGAGAAATATATACATATGCTGACGACACATGTATTATATATCACGGAAAAAACAAAGAAGCAATAGAAAGAAACATAAATGAAGACGTTAAGAAATTAACTAAATGGTACGACGAAAACATACAAACAATAAATGAAGAAAAAACGACGTATATGGTAATAAGACAAAAAAATACAAAAGATATTGACATAAAAATTGAAATAAATAACATTCCAATTACCAGAACAAAACAGACAAAATACTTGGGAATAATAATAACAGAGAAACTAACATGGAATACACAAATAAAGAAAGTATTAAAAGAAAGTGCAGCAACAATAGGAGCTGTCTATAGAGCCAGAAAATGCATAACAAAAGAAACTGCAATAAGTATATACAACTCACTATATTTATCAAAAATTAACTATTTAATAAATATATGGGGTGAGACAACAAAAACAAATATACAAAAAATACAAAGACAACAAAACAAAATACTTAAAATAATACATAAACTCCCAAAGCTAACACCAACAGAAGAAGTATACAAAATAATCAACGAAACAAACATTAACGAAAAAATAAAAATAGAAAAATGCAAACTAATATATAAAATTAAAAATAAAGAAATTAAAACAAATCTACAAATAATATTAAACAAAGAAATTCACGGACATAACACGAGAAGAAGAAGTAATATACATGTACACACAACAAGGACAGAAAAAGCGAAAAAAACAATACTAAGCAATGGACTAATCACATACAATGAACTACCTGAAAATATCAAAAAAACGAAAACTTATAAAGAATTTAAAACAAAAATAAAAGAACACTACATAAAAACAAGACCAAAACAAACAAATAAATAAACAAACATGATAATACACAAAAGAAGATAAAAGGAAAGAGAAAATGAAAATGGTGCCCCGAATACGAAGCTTTGCAGCCTACCATAATGGAAACGGTGCAAAGCAGCAAGTGGGGAGAAAAAAAGGAGAAAGAAAATAAATAATGTTGTAAATATGCAAATGTAAATATATTATAATAAATTTAAATAATTGTATCATAAGATTAAAAAAATTAAAAAAAAAAAACAAAAAAAAAAACTCAAGATTTAGAACTAAATTTTTGTTAAGGTTAAGTAGAAGAATTTTCATGTATAATATTTACTTGAGACTTATTATTATTATTTAAAATTGACAAATTGTCACATTCTTTGAAAAAAAAAATTAATTTGGTAATAATGTAACTAGGGCCGTTCAAGAAAGCAAAGCCGATCGAAAGAGGGACGGTCCTTAAAGACAGGAAAACGCGCAAAAAAGAGCGGTCCGCTCACGCATTCCTGTACGAGCTTACTAATAGCTTGATTACTTCCATTTCATAAGGCTGCAGTCTCACTGCACCACCGCCACCAACTATCACCGTTTGCCACTAACCACCAAAATGTACTACGGTCTCATTGCAGCCACTGGTGACCATCAAATATTTAAATTTCCCACTCATTTCTATGTCAGTACTATATTTATGTATTTATACTTTGGGCCTTTCATTTACTAATGTAATTAGTTTATCAATGTCTGATGGTGTCCATGTTTCTTCCATGTTACCGTTTTTAAAATTCTCAAATATCAAGAGAATAGTGAATCAGTCGGACCGTCGCTATATGATTTAACGTGTTCGAATTTTAGTTGGTGGCGGTGGGTGGTGCAGCAAGTAATATGACAACAATTTTACAAATATAATCACTTTAAATTATTTAAAATGAAAACATCAGTCAAACGAACGCATGTATACATTCTGAACAATAATGATCAACCAGTCGCTTTCGATCTAAAATAGTGTCTGAGAATGTACTTTTCTCTCATAAAACACACAAATTACCTGCACATTTTCTTACCCTACTACAAAAATAACGTGTCTCTTCTTACATCTGTCCAACTGCAAATTCGAAAATTGGCATATTATTTATTTATATTTAATCAATAAAGGGTATAATAAATTATGTTAATCTTTATTTCTTTTAAAAATACACTGCTTCTAAAATATACACTATTAAAAAACGAGATCTTAAACATTAATTGGAACACATAAAAGACTAGACAGAGAAACAAATTAATAATGGTTAAACCAACACAGCTTAAAACACTTAATTTACTATAGTTAATATGAATACTTATTTTAAACTTGGAATGTAATCAATCACAATAGGGATGATTCTTAATTTTAGATTTTTACCAAATTAATAATTTCAAATTTCCGGTATAATACCCACGTGACTGAATTATAAGCTCTGCAAAAACTACAACAATTAATATAATGAATTTGAATAATATAATTTCTACTTCCAATCCTTTATGCATACTATAAAATTGGTAGAATAGCCTGAAATATAGTTCCCAACTTCATGCTAGTCACATGGGTATCAAACATAATCAACATGATTTTTTCATGAAGCACAAGCAACCACCCCAAAGTATTTTATTAAAGCAATTAATAAATAAAGCTTCACAATATTCACACCCAGTTTCACTTTTTTATAGTAATAAATATTCGATCTGTTGCTATAAAATATTTAATATAAAATATAATAAACATAAATGTGCAGAAAACTGGGTGAAATAATTTCTATGTGACTAGAAGTAATTGGATTTGCCTGGAGATTACATAATTACATAGATTCCATTTCAAAATCTTGTAGAATACTGCAATATAAACAAATACAGTTAATAATTGTATCTTAATTATTCATCTTAAATTACGTTCCCATGATCCAAATCGTTTTGTTTGACAAATAGCAACATTCGTAGCAAGCAGAGGATGCATTCTTGATCAATCTTAAAATTCATTACTACCAACACTACAATAAGGAATAAAAAATATATATTAATTACATGCATTAAATAAAGTTCTCAAAGGATATATTTATCGAATTATTTTTGGTTCTTTAAAAGTATTTTGTTGTATAACTAAAGATAAAAGTAGTTTATAGTTATAACTCAACGTGTAAAACGGGTTTAGGCGTATGATAGAAAAAAATTATGTATGGGTTGAAAATATTTTTAAATTAAAATGAAAGTAAAAACATTTCAATAAAAATAAACAGATATTATAATGTAAATTTGTTTAATTATAATGTGCTTGTTCAGAAAAAAAAACATTTTTTTAAAATATAAATGACAATTAAATAACTTGTACATCATGCGCATGCATGTTTTGAATTTAAAAGGCCAAGATATTACATGAAGTTAGCCACAACCAACATAGGCGTAACATTCATTATTTTCATACAGGGTAAAAACAATTAAATAAAAAAACCATGCATTATTTAAATAAAGCAAGCATAATAATTAAAAATAACTACTCACTTGCTTTCTGGTCGTTCAAAATAATCATACTCAATTTCCTTCCTAGAAATAATGTCTGATTCTTGCATAGCTTTTAAATCTAGAAAAACAAATATATTATTAAATTTGAGCATTATTTTGAATTTTAAATCATTTACCTGCCAATGGTGGCACTATTGACATACTCAAATATTCTGTATTTAAATATGGAGGAAGCTCAGTATCCTCTTCCTCTTCTTCAGGTTCGAGCTGTTGTGAATCAACCATTTGCAACCATTGCGCATTATGATTTCTAAATCGTTCTATTTTAATCCTGTCACCCCAGGCTGGATCGCGTTCACTTATCATATCAAGACATGTATTACAAGTTTTTCGAATTGCTTTATTGTTATCTTGTAATAAATCTATTAAATAAGCGGGAGCTTCAGTTGCATTAACAACATGATCAATGCTATCTGTATGCGAGAGAATAATCATGAAGACATAGATTATTTGGAGGACCATTTCGTCGTCTTCTTGATGCGTTTTAAGAAGATCTATGAGACAAGAAACTATATCGGATTTGCAAAGTAGTGTGGAACAACCTTCATCGTGTACGGCTGTTCCCAAGAGGACAATTATCTAAAATAAATTCATATAATGGCTCCAATTTAATGAGTAGCATACATTTACTAACCTCTAATATTAAATCCGGTTCTGCATTATTTGATCTTAAAATATCTTTAACCCAAGTGGTCATATTAAAATGTTTAAAAATTTCCGCCCAATCCAAATCGGGTAAATGTAGATTTGAAAGCACTCCGATAGATTCAAGAACAAAATCTTCTTTCTTCGATTCCGTAGCAACTTTCGCTAAATCACCGACAAATTCCTTTTAAAAAAATTAGTTAATTTATTATAAAATTGCTTTTATTTTATTCTTACGATAAAACTAGCTCTAGTCGTATTATGTTCAGATATATTATGCAGCATTTTCATCAGTAAAGCATCCTCGTGTGCAATAGCTCGTGTCATTAAGCTATGTAGACGACTGTTGTCAGCCATTTGTTGGGCGTTATCGGTATTTAGAGCGAGATTTATGCAAAGTGCCACCATTATTTGATCTACTTGATCGGCGATGCTTAACAGCAACATGTCAACTATCTGAAATATTTTATTGAATATAATTGTGGATATTTTGCCATACGGGGGGTGCGAGCGGGGACACAGTTTATAAAATATAAGTCGGTGGTTTGAAAAGGTGTCCCGTTACTACCGCATGTCCTGTTCCTACAGGTAATATACATGAGAGAATGGCTAACAGTCATTAAGTTAAAAGAAAAAAGTGATACCAATTTCTTGATAACAAACACTTGAATGGCCGGGCTAGTTCACACTAATTCTGGGCCGGTAGTTCAAAACGGGGACTTTTTCCTGCAGCTAATAAAAAGCAAAACCTCGAGTGGGCAGGCGGGAACACAGTTTAGGAATTATAGATCGGTGGTCTAAAAAGATGTCCCCGCCCGCCCGTCCGACTTTTTCTCATCAAGGAATTAGATGTAAATGTAAATTAATACCTCCCGTCGTGTCATTAAGATGATAGACGAAGATGATGTAATTAATTTCTTTGAAAACTTCTATTCTTATTAACATGAGTGCAGCATGGAAAAATGATAAATGGAGCAAAATAAATTACTTACCAAAGACACACAATCGGTATAAGCAAATTGGGACTTGACCTCATCATCATAACTAAGATGATATAATAATTTTATAACAATTTCCTGATGCCTATCGTCAGCTAAAATAAATCACTAATTACATTTAACTTCTTAAAATTGTATCAACTTACATAAAAGACTAACAAATTTAGGCAACAAATCCAATTTAATCATCTTCATTCTCAATTCTTCATCAAAAGATAAATTAAAAAGCAATTTTAAGGTTAAGTGAACTACATCAACATTATTGCTTTGCAGCATTCGTGGTAGATGATCAATAATGTTATATTCAGACATATCATCTTTATTAATTTGCATTATCGATAGCTTTTTAAGAAATGTTAATACCAATACAAGCAATTCATCATTATCACGTTCTAACGTTCTGATTAGCAGCTCAACAATGTTTTTTTTAGTCATTTTTTCTTCAACATTTTCATCTTCAGCTATATTCAACAATAAAAAGAAAGCAACTCGTAAAAGTTGTTCTTGTTTTTTTATCAATGTCCGATAGCGTTTAGCTTTTTCTGCTTCTGTCATATGCTTTTTATCGTCAATGCTTTCAGTCGATTGACTTAAATCT
Source organism: Tachinus rufipes (assembly GCA_963932245.1). Taxonomy (NCBI): domain Eukaryota; kingdom Metazoa; phylum Arthropoda; class Insecta; order Coleoptera; family Staphylinidae; genus Tachinus; species Tachinus rufipes. The sequence continues at coordinate 21,895,531 of OZ010741.1, forward strand.
TCATAGACGCTGCCTTCCATTACTGATTTCATATTAACGTCTGTAAAGTTGCCCGATTTGGGGCGTACCTTTTCTGGTATGCGACTACGTGGTATTTCAGATACGTTGACGCTGTTTGATGTTGAACGACGGATTATGGGTTCGGGTATTTTGCCGCCTTCTAAATCTGTTTTCCATTCTTCGTATCTTTGGAGCTCGTAACCGATCACATTCATACATAATGAACCTATCTGGAAGTAATATCAATGTTTAACACTTTTGACGATTGTTTGACATTTGGTTAGCCCCAAACAATAAAGTGAAGCTAGGTTAGGTTAAGTCCTGAAATACCTCACATTGTGGAAGAAGGGAAAGGTGTAAAGGATTGGAAAATTGCACACGCGGACCAACACCATTGCACGGTACCCATTGCCTCGGCAATAAAACTACTATCTTTATTCCTCTTTGATCAGTCGTCCGCCCTTGGACAATTCTTCGATCTACTCTTGAACTACTTTCCGGTTACAATTAGGAATCAAAGGCTTGGTAACCAAAACTATACTCTTAACAGTGGGGCCTTACCACTCCAATCTTAGAAAACAAGGTTGCTAGTAACCTTACCATTGCCTTAAAATGGAAGATAGAAAGTTTTGACAAAATTTACTCCCAATGAGGAATCCAGCCCACTATTTCTAGTGAGAGACGACCTTGGCAATAAATTGAAAAATGAGACGGAAGCCAAAAACGAGTTGGATAAAACGGTTAATGCTTTTCAATGAGGTGATATGATAAGGACATCAGAGAAAAACAAAAGATTAGCAAACAACTTTCTAAAGACGGCCAAAGTAGCAGTTGCGGAGATGCTAGAAAATGGTACACTAAAGAGCCAACAAAGATGTAAGCCAACCTGACGAGTAGTACACAGCTACAAGCCACAAAACAACCAAACGGGAAGAAGCAGCAACTCCTAACAACAACCAAAAGGTTACCAAGGATGCAAAGAAGAAACTACTGGACAGATCGGAGATAAACAACAAAAAAACTCAAGAGTTGACAGACTTCCTTGGCAAAATAGCATAGAAATAGAGTATGTAAAGACCAAGAGTTTGCTAACAAGAATATCGAGAACATGGTAAAACCTCAAACAGCAAAAACAAAGTAAGTCCATTAGCATGCATCCAACTGCTGCACCAAAGATCATTCAAACCTCACAACTGAAATTCTTTCAAACATATATACGCTTTTCCACTCCCCAACCCGTCTTATCGACGTGAGGTTTTATGACTGAGATCCTTCTCTCTGTTCTATGGTCCAGAGTAGATAAATAATCTCTCCGTTCGTTCGAAATCTGTAGGCACACCCGTAATGAAAGTTACCAGCATTACGGACTGAGAAGTGGCTAATACGTGGGGTTTAGACGACTAAAACGACAACGACGATTAACAGACTAACAGCATACACTAAAAGAACAATACCCGCCATTGAACGATAAATAACCCCAAAACCCTGTCGAAAAAGGCCAATAAAAACTAAGTGAGGAGTTGCCCAACGTGCACAAACACAAAAGATCTAAAAAACCCATAGACGAAGGCTGGGACCAGTAGCGCATCAGAGAAAAAGGAAGATCTGCACAAAATAAAGTTGACCACGTAGCTGTAGAAAGTGTAGCGCCAATGGTAACGCCTGTTACAAATGCGGAGAAGTTGTACATTAGATCTGTGCAAAGAAGAAAGAAAAAAACAGAGACTATGCGCTGTCCTATTTTACGTATGAGTAGAGTGCAAGAACATTGTCTTTTACTAATGCCATTCTTACGACATGTAGCCAAAGACGACAAGATGAAAGTCACAGCTGAGGTTCCACAGGAACTTTAGAGTCCAAGAAAGACGTCTCCCTAATTGGGTACGCTGATGATATGCCAAGCACAAATCAGAAACTATGCGCTGTTCTGCATACAGGGCAATCGTAAAAGCGCAAGAGAAAGACATATAAATCTAACTCAAAATGGTAGTGCTCACAATCAAAAAATCTCGGTGCATAAAAGAAGAAGTTTGCTCTGGTTTCCAAACCTCATCAATGGCTAACCTTGACATTAATGCGGACGCTGCCGTATACATTCCACATACCTTCTCTAAGGTTTGCAAAACGGTCCGCGGACGGGGTTAAGTATGGGTAAAGTGCGAGAACATTTGTCCTCTACTCATGCTATTTCTTGCCCACGGCATAAACAATTGACAAGTGGAACTTCAAGTCACATATCTATCCTACCAAAGACCGCATAAGCTTGACCTTGCAACCCTTAACAAAGAGAACAAGCCGACATTCAAAACCATGTGTTCAGCAAGCCTAGCTAAACATACGCAGAAATAAGTGGTGAGCAGAAAAGAGAATTTTAGGTTTCACAACACCATACACGTGAAGACTGCAACCACAACAGCAGCGTCGAAAAACCGACAACGCAAAAACAGAGACAGTAGAAAAAGCTAGCAGCTTCGTCACCAGTAACTTTTCTCATTATAGAAATGAAGCAATGTCAGTCAAATGAGACAAAACGCTACTTTGACAAAACTCACCAAGATCAGAATCGACCTCAGGCATGAGTCCTACACTCAAACGGTCACCAAATTGATGCCAGTCATACATGACATATCCAAGATAAAAAACAAATTTATACAGGCGAGCAAGCAATTAACAAGAGCGCACAGAAGAGCTAACTAAGCCAAGAGCAAATAGACAAAACAAAGGAACTCCATGTGCCAGGAAATAGAGAGTGACTTATGGGGTACTGGCTACAAGATTGTCACCAGCAAAATTAACACGCGCTCGCCAATATATCTCACGACCGAGGAGCAGGTAACTGTGACTAGAGAACTCCCAAGGCACCCAAAAACCACATAGCCGACTTTTTCATGTAAACCTGAAGACATACCCCACCATCATCGTAGAAGAGATTAGAGAGGCAGGAGACAAAATAAAGACAGACAAAGCAAATCCGACCAGAAGCTAAAAGATTATCAGAAAAGCTTCTAGTCACCTTTAACACTCTCATAAGCAAGGGCACTTTCCCAGATTAGCAAAAAACAGCTAAGCTAATCTTGATTGATTGTACATCCAATCTCAATTGGCAAGTTATACGAGCAAATTCTGGACAAGAAACTCCAGGACTAGAAAAAAATTAGACCTGTCTGACCTGCAACTCGGTTTTAGGATGAAGTGATCCACAATCAATGCAGCAAAAAAAGTGCAGGAGCTGGTAACAACAACAAGTGCTGAGAAAAAGTGTGTGGTGCCTGTAACGTTTGATATTAAAGACGCCTTCAACACCGTTCGATGGGCGGATATTACCAAGGCGCTACAAGAGATTAGTATCTCGTAAGTATTTGATCAAAACCACTTGCAGCTACCAGGAAAACAACATCGTTCGGTCCCACAAGGCTCAGTTAAGAGTCCGACTGGAACGTCAGCTACGATAAAATATTGAGTGTGGAAACGCCCTGACAAAGCAATGATTTTTGTATGTATGTAATTAATTAAGCATGGCCAATCCCACTGCCAACATTTCCAACTCAAAGATCCTCCAGCAGCTGGCAATAAACGAAAAGTTAATCAAGAAACAAGCGGCCAAGATCAACTCTCTTAAACAACTCGTTATTTCCCTTGTCGACGGTCAGGATTGACATACACGAGAACAAGTTTAAACAAACGGCCCCGCCCATACCAAAGAATGGCCGATGAAGATAGCCCACGTAGCAGCTAAGGTCCAGCCAAAAATAATGCCGCCTCAGGTCCCCGTCATGAGTCCACCTATCGGCTCTGTTGGCTCTTTGTCCAGCGAGAAAAAGGAAATGATCGTCCACCTCTACCAGCACAATAACGTCGCCCCCACCACAAAGTCCCGTCTCCAGAAGAGAAATTCGTCCTAGCCAAGGGAAAGAAAGCAAAGAAACAGGCCATCAGCCTGAGACGGGCCCCAAAAGGGACCTTCAGTGCCCTCATGGCAATCAACCACCAAGGCCAAAAGATCTTCGACCCGGTCAGCCTATAAGGCGCCGTCAGACAATTCTGGAACAAGTTCTAGCCCCACAGAGAACAAATCAAGTTGATGGCAACGTTCAAATCCATGAAAGTAACGATTGAATGCGCAGTGAACGTGTTCTATGGTATTCACATGCAGATTTTCGTGCAATGATTGATCGGTGAACAAGATCTTTCTCTACATATTTCAATTAGGGTCTAAAAAGACCCTGAAGTATGTCTTCAGGAATGTGCCTGACTGTATCGCGGCTGATGTGGTGCAGGCTGAGCTTACCGCTCCGAGATACAAACCAACGTCCACAACACGCATGAGAAGGGACAAAAAAACTTTAACAATGCTGCACGTCCAGCTTCCGCAGGAACCAAAAAATCGAGAAATTATGTCTCTCAATGACTTGTGCGGGCTTCGCGTTACTGTAGAGTTCAACCGAAAGACCTCTGAAATAACACAATGCCACCGTTACCAACGCTACTGCGCTGTAGCCCATTCAAGCTCGACGTCCTAACTTAGCAAAAAGTCCGGACATGTAGCTATATGCCATGCGTGTGGTAGGCTGTACACCGCTACCTAGTTTATCGCAAACTGAAAGCTAGCAGCAACAGCCAGGCCCACGGTAAGATACCTGTTCCTCCCAACGTTCGCAAGAAGCAATCCTATGCGGAAGAAGCAGGACCAGCGCAAAATGCACTTCATCAAGCTAAAAATCAGCTGTTAAACCGCTTATTCCAAGCGAGTGTTGATGATTTTATGAAGATACTAGCATTTTTAGCAAAGCTTCTAGCCTAGATGGCTAAACTATTCAGACAAATGCCCGACAGTCTAAAACCCGGACAATTTTACCACAAAACTTACGTTGGCGGCACTTACGTGTAGTACGTAATCTCAAACCCGTAATTGAAAAATCAGTTAGATAGAAAGATCTAGACCACGAATTGATGTGACAAAATTCCAGCACTCGTTCGGGAAGGGTTTAGTCGGTAGGCGTTCTTAAGACTGAAGCCAACAATTCCCCTATTAACCCAAAAAATAAAAAAATATGCGGTAGTCACGTGTCAAAAACTGGGAGAAGAAGGTTACAGATCTTCGATGAGAAACCTCAAAACCTCTCATTTAGGGTCGACGGCAAGCCAATAACCAACCAGAGCACCTAACTAGACTTATAACCAATGTAAAGCGTCGTCTCCTCGATAGTGCTGTACGAAGCTGCCGTCTAAGCCAGTGGGTCCAAAAAAGAAAATAGCAAAAAATCTTCCAAGATACACAAAGAAGTCACCTTCACCACCTTGTCCGCGTACAGAACCGCCTCCACAAAAGCGATACTAACCATTGCTACATAGTACCATACCGCTGCACCTACTGACTTAAGCCCGCAGCTACGAGCAGAACAAGTCGGTAAGAGAGGCTACTATTGCAAATGCGTGAGAAAGAGTAGCAGGACGACAGCGGTACGACCGCATGGACAAAAACTTTCATCCCAAACCTAACTACTTGAGTACAGAGTAACAAGAAAACACAAATGCCTAAGTTTTAGTGGGTAAGGCTGATGTCCAGTCCCACACTACTATGTAGAATGAACGTGCATAATAAAACATTTCCTCCTCTCACAAAAAATAAGGCGAGGTTAGGTTAGTAACCTACTTCACTTCATTGACCCCCAATATATGTATAATCAATTAGTTAATTTTAAAACTAATCTTAGAACTAAAAAATGTAAAAATATACAATATTCATTTTATTATAAAATTTTGGATTTTTTTATTTTTTTAAATGGATCACCCTGTATATTTTTACTTTTTAATAATTTAATGATTAGTTTGTTATTTGTTTTTGATGTTTTTTATTCTTTTGGTTAAAATAAATGAGTATGTTTGTGGGAAAATGTTCTTTTTTTGAAGTTCAGAAGATTGCGTATAACTCAAAAATTGTGCATTTTATAAAAAGGTTATTTTTACAACAAAAAAAATTAAAAAACTTCCACAATAAAATGAACACCTGTATATTGAAAATATTTTTAATCAATAGTTTGTTTAAAACTAAACAACTTTTGTTTGAAACTTTTTTTGAAATTTTTTACGGTTGGAGAATTATTTAGGTGCTCTGGTAATTTTGACTAGACCTATATAATTCAAGATTTAATTTGACATTGTCATACAGGCATAATAAACAATTTGTCAAAGTGACATTTATTAAACAATATAGCCATCTGCACAAATACTACTTTTATTAGTTTACATTTTTGATAGAAATAAAATTTCATAATCTGCTTACCTTATAATGTAATATAACATGATGAAAGCATGAATACGATGAAAAACAAAAGAAAATAAAAACCAAATTAGTGCTCAATACAATACTCTTCTTCCAATCCTCTCGCAATACTCTTGTCAACGCACTTAACACAGTTTCTGAAATAACAGCATAAATTAAATAAATTTAAATCAAAACAATCATTACCATTCTTAGAAAGTGCTTCCAAATTTTCCGGATCCCTTGCCAATTGTAAAATCAACATGGAAGCTTTAATTTTTTCTGGAATTCCTTCATATAATAATTCAATATATTCATTCAAATTATTTATATTTGCTCCTTCATTATCTGTCGGAGTATTTTTACCAGAATCAGCATCTAAAATTAACTTAATTATAATAAAACTAAAAATTGTAATTAATTAGTACCTCTAATGGATGCTGACAGTTTACGCTTCTTTAGATAAAATATGGTTTGTTCTAACTCAACCAATCGAGATGGATGTATTAAGTCACATTGCGATAGAACTTCCTTGGCAAGGATATGGCAATCCGTACGAGTATTGAGCATTGGAAGCTCAATTATTTTTTTCATATTCTAATAACAATAAATTAATTAGACTTAATTTGACAGTTTAATTAAATATGACTGTTTATGGTCAATTTGATATTTATTGACAAACAGATTAATTAGTTATTAATCAATTGACATTTATTGACAAAGTTTGACATTTTACTCAACTCAATATGTATTGATCGACAGATAATTTGATTGAGTTCAAGTTTACTGAGTTTGACATTAAATTCATAATACTTCAAATTAATCAAATGTATTTCTTTCTTCCTTACTTGCTTCTCCCCGTACAGTACACTTTCATTCTGTCCTAAAATCTGTACTTCCAACTCGTAATTTAAAACGATTGCAGTTAATGTGGGATGCACGTCCAACGTTCCCGGTCTCCTATCCCTTTAAATAAATCAATTTATATAATATGTTCAATGAATTTGTATCAAACAAGACTAACGTCCTCATAAATTTAGCATCTTCGGGATCCATAGTGTATAATACTTTGTATGTGATGTAAATGATATAACCTAGCAGTAATAGGACACTTAGAAGCACGCAAAATACATTCACCAACGCTAATATTAACATGCAACGATCATCGCGCGGATTGTTTTTACGTGACTCATATTTTTGGAAATTCTATTTTGACGTTTCTGACATATCTCAGCGTGATACGGTCAAGGCGATATGTCAGATTTGACAGTTGTGACAGTAGCAATGGGCGTGGCGCTCTCTATATATTGGAAGCGTAACTAAAATAAGAGTGAAGTTAGCAATGTAATAATTAAAGTCAGTGGCGTAAACCACAAAATAACGTAGACATGCAAATAAAAAAAAAATTGTAGAAATTTAATTTAAATAGAGAAATAAATTTAATTATTAAGTTAATGCAATTGATCAAAGTAGAAATAAATTTTAAATGCTCCAATTATGATGTACCTTTGCAATTTTTATTGGTTACCTACTTTCATAAAACAAAATTGATTATGAAAGTGTTTATGGTGCATAGTTAGTGCATTTCAGAGCCGGTCTTGTCTACATAGAAGCCAAGGCACAAATATAAAACAGTTGACAGTTTATATGATTGATTTGTCAAAAATATAATTAGCAGGTCATAAGTCAAATTGTCAAATTGACAAATTATATGACAAATTTGTTGAGAATATTGTTAACAAATTATATAGTAATCCAGATTTATAAACTATAGTTGACAGTTGTTTTATCAAATTTTGTTTTATTTATTTAATTATATAAAAATTTATACAATTGATTTGTCAATTTAACAGTTGCCTGTTCAAATGACTGATTTGTCAAGATTATTATTACATCATACAACGTAGAGATGTAAAGCAAAAGGTTAAAACTGTCAAACTGTAGTCAACTAAATATTATATTTTTGCAACTAGTGGGGATTGCAGCTAAGCAATACCCTACCATGCGGCAGATTTGTTAACGAGCCGTTGCTGACCTTTTGCTATGTTCACATCTGTTTACATTCATATCAATTCAAATGTCATGTTTTGTTTACATTTGATTTAACCTGAAAATTGTTTTTGAATACAGTATTTTGGTTCGATTAAGCGACTAGTCCGATTATGCAAAATTAACAGAAAAAAACTTAATTCAGAACCTCAATTTTATTTGAAAGTGTTAATTTATTCCTCGGCATTTTAAATTCTACAGCATATAAACACAAACATATCAATCATATAATATAAGCACGTGTAGCAACATGTATTAATTCACATTTCAACCACCATGGCGCTAAAAGCTTAAAAAGTAATCCCACATATGAATGGCAACACCGGCACATGCAATAGTTATTATTCCAGCCACAGTAGCGCTAAGAGCTTAAAAAGTGATTCCATTTATGAATGGCAACACCGGCACATGCATTAGTTATTATTCCAGCCACAGTGGCGCTAAGATCTTAAAAAGTAATCCCAATATGTCAGTAAGTTTACATCTACAAAAAAAAAATAACTGTCAAAAGACAATCAAGTATAAATATGCCAAACTGACAGCTAAAAATTAAAACAAATGTCTAAAAATATTAACTAAATGTTTAAAATATTTTAAACAAATATGCAATAGCAGCAAACGCAGATCAACAACACTTAAATTGTTGAATAAACATCAATCAAAATGACTAAAAGTGTCAAACTTATGTCTAACGCACTAACGGATTTTCTAACTGTGAGCATTTTATGACGTTTATGACAGCTTAGAAACAGTGTATGACATTTCTGACAGCTCTGAAACATTTATTAACTGCTCATAAACATTATATAACATTATGACAGCTGAGAAACATTTTATGACGTTTATGACAGCTCAAAAACAATTATGGACTACTCACAAACATTTTATAACATTATGATAATTTACGGTCATCTTATGACGTTTTATGACAGTTCGAAAATATTTTATGATGTTTTAATTGCTTAAGAATATTTTTTTGGAACGTGAGTCCGGATGGATGGTTTAAACTGAGGTTCCCGTCTACCAGCCCAAGAGTTAGTTATTATAAAATTAGAAGTTTCCCTTCTCTGCAAGCGTTAATAGTTTTTATATCAAAAAAAGTGATGTTGATTGCAATCTTCTGATGGCGGTCACTTAGGCGTTTGGGTAATTCACTCTAAAATGAGTAGGTACAGATAATGTGTACTAGGTTATTTGCCCATCCGCCTACGTGTTTTTTCAAATAAATTAGTGGACTTGAATAATTTTTGTTGCGATAATAATTAACACGTGCGCCACTGACAAATGTTATGTAAACAAAATTTATATCATAGCGCCATCTGTTGCAATTCTTTGTAAATAAGAAGCGCCTCCTATGAGCGTTTGCCACAAACGATAGCTAGTTATTGTTTGGATGTGGGACGCATGCGTGCTTTACTAACGACTTTTGTTAGTGGACAATCCATTGGCAACCAACCCAAATGTCTCGTATCGTATTTCTGTTCGCCATATTGGTGTGAAACTGGCTTGCATTCAATCCGTAAACATCTGTAACGCGAGAGTCTGCAAAAATAAGCGCAAGCCGCTTGTATAAACGGTAAAGTCGTTTCGTTTAAATAGCTACGTTATTTACGGTACGCCTTTGTGAAACAAGTGCAATATCCAAGTGTGTACTGTTGGGTGACAGAAGAAGTCCGAATTAAAAATGGCGTGCGCTACATTGAAACGTTCGTTGGATTGGGAGCCAGTGTTAGGTGCAAGACCTGCAAAGAGAAGAAGATGTATTCCGTTCTGTGGGACGCCGAGTCCTACGAAGGATCGAGCAGGACCCAGCCAAGCATCAACATCTACCAGTTCTACACCTAATTCTGTATTCCCTGATGTTATTGGCAGGAAGCTTACTCCAGGTGAGTTTTAACCCACGCAAACCCCTTAAGATAATCATACAATTATAATAAATACCACAAAATGTGTTATTAGAAAACAATTAATTCAACCAAATGTCAAAGCGCGCATTGTTGACATTTGTGATTGACATCAGCTGATTGGACATATTTTATATCCATTCATAAATTATGCATGCTTTACACACACATGCAAACAATCATGGATTTTATTCTATACAACAATATTAGGTTATCTTAGCAGCATACAATGCATATTGTTGATAGTTTATAATCGCATATTACAATATCATTTACATGTTATCATTTTTACAATATTGTTTTGTATTTTGTTATTAGTCATGTCTTGGATCCTTGTACAGTCATTTTGTTTATACATAATATGGCTAGATTTGATTACAATAAATGGTAAACAGGCATTGTTTCTGTAATTACCTTGTTAGTTTATGTTGTTATAGTATCGGCGGAATAAAATTTTAAACATTAAGATAACATCGAAATGTGACCATAAGCTAATATAAATTTGTTATGAAATAGCTTTAATAAAAGTCACACAATGTTTCAAATTATCAGAAAATCATTAGTAATATAAAACATGTTGGCTATAAAATGTACATGTCAAGTGTCATACATTACTTGGAAGGCATAAAATGTTTATAAACTAATAAATTGTCTATAGACTAGAAAATGATTATTGTTTAATTAAAGATGTTTACTCATTATGTTAAATTGTTATAAAATGTCTCATAATTGATAAATTGTTATTAAAATGTGTCATAATTGATAAATTGTTATTGAAACGTTTCTATACTTGATGAAAGTCATAAAATGACTAATTATGATTGTTGAAATAAAACGTTTCCAACTGCAAAACATGAATATGAATCAATTGTAAAGGTGTTTTTACATTTGTCAATTTATTGTTCAATTTTAAGTACTTATTTATCTCATTAATTGCCGTCAATTTTACGACAATTTATTGTAGATTTGTTTCACTTTACACTTGGCAATTTATTGTTCAATTTCCAATACTGCCAACTGTATAATAGAACAGCTGATCGTCAGGTTATGTGGTAGATGCACTGTGACTGAATCATATATATTTTGCAGTTGGCTACACTTAACTTCATCAATAAATTAAAGCAAAGTAGGTTATGTTTTAATCTGATATTTTAATCTGACAATAAATTGACAAATGTAAAGTGACAATTTAATCTGATAGGGGCTTCAAGGTCAGTAAGTTCTTAAAATTGAACAAGAAATTGACAAATGTAAGAACACCTTTATAAAATGTTTCTATACTTCATTGTTTTTGGCAATTGCTTCTTAGGGCACTCTAGATGCTTATTTTTCGCAAATTTCAAATATTTTGATATTGCAATTTATATTTATCAAGTTAATGAACATATAAGTTAAAATTAGGATTGGAATTAGGGCTGTAATATTTTATTCCTAATAAACTATTAGCAGAGTATTTTATTTTTTAGCGTAATGAATTTTATTTAATGGACAGCTATCTAAATTAATATAGTCACTTATAACAAACATAAACATTGAGCATATAGTTTATTAGTTGCTCAGAGGTGTTAATTAAGTAAAATAAATTAACAGTCTATTAGGTGCCTTATTAAGAGTTGGATATTACGGCTTATTAGGTTAATTTATTCTTGAATGTCACAAATAAATAAAGTAATTAATAACAAATATTGATTGATTAATTAATTTAAAAAAAAATTGAATTCAAATGTCTCAGTCGAAAACTACATTAATGAAAGTTATAATATGTCTAGTCATCGGGAAATCAAATTTGTTTAATACGTATCATAAAACGTCCTTAAACTTCAAATTGACATCAAGATATTTATGATATAATAAAAGTTTTAAAGAGTTTCTGACTATTATTGTTTAATAATATATATTACCAACTTCAAAAGCACATATGTAATCTTACAGTAACTTTTAACTAATAAATTGGCATCAAAATAACCCAAACATAATGAAACCTGTATTTTAGGTGTTAAACAGTGTGACAAATGTAAACAAAATTTCAAAAGTTTTTTTTATTATATAATTTCATCAAATATCCTCGGTCATAAAAAAAGGTACTGAAGTGACAAAATATTGGCAACTTTTCTGTTATAAAATCTTTCCAATCTAAAAAATTGTCAAATAGTCTCTAGCTATCAGAAAATCATTATTGTTTTCAACTGCAAAAACATCTGAAGTGATATACAGTATGTCAAAATATTACCTATTGCTACAGAAAATCTTTCTGTTAACAAAATTTTATCAAAATAGTTGCAAAATGCAAAAAGATGAATCTGAAATGATATACAGATTGTTAAAATGTTATCAAATGTCACAGAATCAATCATAATAGTCAAAAATGACTCAACCATCAGAAAATCTTTATTGTTAACTAACAAACTATCATTGAAATGTCAATAGATACTATTATAATAATAATGAAATTCATAAAATGAGATTAACCTATCATATACATATATTAAATACACACCATAGCTTTTGGCTATTAATTCAGAGTGAGAGTAGAGTTGTAGTAGATTTTTTTGTCACGTGATCACTGTGTGAAGGAAGTCTGTCAGTGTCAGATGTCTGTAGGCAATATTTATAATTACGATAACTATATTCTAACAGTTTAAGCATTAAATTCATTTGTATTGATATGAAATGCTTTTATGAAACTAATCTAATTATTCTAGAATGTATTAAGTACTTTTCTTATAACCTTATTTAAAATTAAAAAGGAACATTTTCTTGGTAAATATTTAAGATAATAATTAATAGTCTACAAACATATACAAAATGTTGTTCATATTAAATTTATGGTCATTGTATTTAGCTGCATAAATGTGTTAAAAGGTAGTACGCATGATGACTTTTAAATCCATGGTGAAGTAGTGTAAATGGAGTTGAAACTAATTCACACTCCACTCTGTAATAGCCAAATGGCAAAAAATTACGTTTGTGCACTCCAAAGAAAAGAAAAAAGATATAAAATTAGATTGTTATGGATAATAACATTTTATGTCTTCAGATATGATGAGTCCTAAGCTGTGACAGGGTGAGGGTGGGTTTGCTGTTATAATTTTTTTATTCTTGAAACTAACCTTTGATGGTGATGGCATTGAAAGTGCTAAAGCTAGAGATGGGTGTTTACTACCTTTCATATGAAAATTTATTGAGACAAAATTTTACAGGGCAGTGTAGAAGGGTGTAATTTGGTGGTATCAAGAATTATAATGGTAGTTACAAATTAGATTTCATCATGGCAATGCAATGCAGTTGAAGAATTAAAAAACATTAATTCTAGAAAATAAAACTTAACAAATGTTAAATAACGTGTCAGTTATAGTATAAAGAAACCCCCAGAAATTTTAAAATATAAACACAAAAATTGCAAAATGTTTAAAAGATTTGACAAAATTTTCTACATCAAATCAATTTATTTTATTAAATTATTTAAAATTTGCATGGAAAATAAGTTTTTTTAAGAATCTTTCTTAGATAAATAAATAGTTTTTAAAAAATAAGAAATATTATTTATTCACATAAAATCACACTAAATCTCATTTACAGCGCTTGTAATTAAACCAAAATTGTTGCAGAAATTGTTTATTTATTGAATAATTAATAATTGTTAGAAAATCAATTTATAGCATAAAAATTAAATCTGTACCTTATGAAGTTTATCAAAAATTGTTCAAAAACCCATCTATCACACGAAATTAATCTAAAACTGCACAGAAAACTTAATTGTTGCTTGAAATTCTTAATATAAATAAAATATTGGGTAGAAATATCATGTTTATGGCATTAGATATATGAAATAATATCTCATAACACCTTTTTGTTGTATGAAATTGATCAACAAGTGTATACTCTATTTACACTTTTTTTTTTTTTTTTTTTTTTTTTTTTTTTTTTTTTAATCTTATAATACAATTATTTAAATTTATTATAATATATTTACATATTTACAACATTATTATTTTTTTTTTCTCCCCACTTGCTGCTTTGCACCGTTTCCATATATGGTAGGCTGCAAAGCTTCGTATTCGGGGCACCATTTTCATTTTCTCTTTCCTTTTATCTTATTTTGTGTATTATCATGTTTGTTTATTTATTTGTTTGTTTTGGTCTTGTTTTTATGTAGTGTTCTTTTATTTTTGTTTTAAATTCTTTATAAGTTTTCGTTTTTTTAAGTTTTCGTTTTTTTAATATTTTCAGGTAGTTCATTGTATGTGATTAGTCCATTGCTTAGTATTGTTTTTTTCGCTTTTTCTGTCCTTGTTGTGTGTACATGTATATTACTTCTTCTTCTCGTGTTATGTCCGTGAATTTCTTTGTTTAATATTATTTGTAGATTTGTTTTAATTTCTTTATTTTTAATTTTATATATTAGTTTGCATTTTTCTATTTTTATTTTTTCGTTAATGTTTGTTTTGTTGATTATTTTGTATACTTCTTCTGTTGGTGTTAGCTTTGGGAGTTTATGTATTATTTTAAGTATTTTGTTTTGTTGTCTTTGTATTTTTTGTATATTTGTTTTTGTTTCATCTTGTAATAGCTAATATATATGCAAAAAAATTACCTTTGTGTGCTCCAAAAGCTGTTCCCCAACAGTTGTAGAATGAAAAGGCTGATTCGAGTAGGATTAGTTGATCTATCTTATTAAAGACATGATATTAGATTAAAGTTATAGATAATGACATGAAATGTTTCTAGTTATAATAAGTTTTAAGCATTGACATAGGGCGGAGGTGGTTTTGGGGTTATAATAAATAAAAATTTTTTTTTTTTCTGTTTGTGTAATAAAGTAAGGCTATGAAGAGTAAACAGAAAGTTTGATGGTGATGCAGGCATTGAGAGTAGTGCTAAGGCCAGATATGGATGTTTACTATCCCATTACCATTCAGTTGAGTAGGTACTCTTTTTCAAATGTGTTTTCAAGAGTTTTTTTATTTTTTTAATGCAAATTACTGCTCAATTTCATTCATCTACTACAGATTCTTCTTTAAATTAGTACCAAATAGTCAAATGTGGTTTTCTTTTAAATTCAAAATTGCAATATAATAGTGAATTATGATGTGATTTGTGGATTTATATATATTTTTTAAACTTTTATGATTGGAGAAAACTCATATAAGGTTTTATTGCACTTGCTTTTAACAATTTCCAAACACGTTTTTATTTTATTGTTAGAAACTGATGTTTTCCTATTTAAATTTAGCCAATTTTAATGTTTTGGCAAAAATACATTTATATTTTCTGTAGTAATGACTTAAAACTAAGTTATTAGGAATCAATTTAATTAAGAGCCTTTATTTTTTATTTTGATTATTAGTTAATCTTTTTTTTAGGATATGCAATATTAAAAACCTCATACAAGAGTATATACATTCTATTTTACTTATTGAATGAAAGAGTTGAACCCAATTTATGAATTTAAGAAAATTTTAAATTATTTTTGTTTGAAAATACTCTTCCAATATGATTAACTTTATTTTTTGTCATAATTTTGTTTATATTAAATGTTAGTTCTTCTTCTGATTCCGCTCAAGTCATAATAAAATATATCTAAATTTGATGATTAAAAAGTGGTTAATGCTGTACGGTTCAAGCTGACAAAGTTTCTTTTTAAGTATTGAGTAACTGGATTTTATATTTGCAGGAAGATTATTAAAAATTTTCATACAAGATTAGGAAGTACAGTTTGCAAACAGTGACAGTTGGTAAATATGTAGATGGTGAATCAAATAAATATTTATGTTTCCATAAAAACATTACGCACTCATATATGTAGATAGCAACAAATTGTTCTGTTTAGATAAACCATGGCAGGTCATGATTAATTTTAATTTAAATAATACAATGCTTTTTTTGTATTACAAATGTGTGAGTACATGTTTGAAAAATAGATCAAACTTAGTTATAGTGTCATTTGTGTTCTTAGATAATACTCTTAGAACAAGATTTATTTAATTTAGCACAATTGTATTAAATTTGCTCAGCAGACTTTAAATTCTTGTCAATTATAATTCCAAGAAGTTTAGCAGATTTTTCAAATTTATGGTTTTGATTATTTAAAATAATTTCACTTTCTATAGCTTTGCTTTGATTGTTTTAAAAACTAAACATTTTGTTTTTTCAGAATTCAATATGAGTCTATTATTGTAAACCATTTTTCCACTGCAGAAGTGATGTTATTTCCTTCTTCTATTATATCTGCAATCATTTTATCTTTAAACAAGATATTTGTGTCATTCACATAACAATTTTTTTGTTAATGAAAATAATAAATTATAAATTGCCTTGTCAAGTACTATTATGAATAATAGTAAAAAAAAAAACACAAATTCTGCCAATTTCTCATTATTTGTTGTCACTGTTTGTCCTTATACATGTTCCTTATTAGTTTAATTATTGTCTTCTCAATCACTCTGTTTTCCAGTTTTTTCCATATTTCTTTTCTATTATGTCAAAAGCTTTTTCTAGATCTACAAAGCAGATGTGTATGTCTAAAGTGCTTAGAAGCGTACTATTGTACTAACATTGTAAGCATTCAGTAAATACATGACATATATGTAAACTGGGATGAATTCACCCAAATTTCTTACATAAGTTTACTGAACACAACTAATCAATACTTTACTGAACATATGAGCTTTTTCTTATTCTGAATCCAAATTGGTTATATTGTTGATCTCTCATTCTTGCTAGGATCTTGCCGACTATGACTTTTCTGTATATTGGAAGGAGGAGGACTCCTGTGATTCATTTTTTTGGTGTTTTTCAGTCTGTTTATTCACTATTTTACTAGATACAATACAAATACTAGTTTCAAATAATCGTGGGACTACCAAAGATCAATCATAGATTGTTTTTTAGTTATTAAATAGTTTCAGTTATCAATTCTGAAATTAGGTGAGGTTATGTTCTAATTTATTATGAATTTAGAATAGATGTTTATTGAAATTAACATTTATTGATAACAAATATGTTTTACAAGTATAAACCAACAAAATATGTATATAGTATAATACTTGGGGTATTTCATAAAAAGTTCTCATAATTTCATAAAAATTTAGCAAAATTCATTTGATTTTACCTATCATAAACATAATTTCTTAAGAATTTCATATAATTTCATAAAATTGATTAAGAATTTTACACAATTTTATAAAAATGTCACATAATTCATGTGATTTCACATAATTTCATAAAAATTTCACAAAAATCATAAAAATTTTACATAATTTCTTAAGTATTTCGCATAATTTCTTAAGTATTTCACATAATTTCATAAAAATGTCACATAAAATCTTAAAAACTTTACATAATTTTATAAAAAAAATACATAATTTATTACTAAATTGACAATATTAATTATTAATTATATTACTATTGCCATCTTGCTAACTAACTCTCTTGAAATCACTGTTTATCCGATTGCCAGTAAGATAATGTACCACACTGTAAATGGAAAGAAGAATAGAACTCCTTATTATGTCTTGATTTTGTAGTCTTAAACTAAATAAAACATTAAATAATACATGTTTTGTTTCACAGAGGCTATGGCTGCAAATATCCGTGCTGAATTAAGAAGATTCCAAAGACGTAAGCAACTACAGTTCGGCTCAAACTCAGACAATGACAGTGGGTCCGGCGGCGAATTATCGGAATCACCTTCACGATCAGAAAAACCAGTCTTCACTTTTAAACAGGTAAATAAAAATTTTAATAATAGACAATTGCCAAAAGCATAAAATAATTAGGGAGTTTTCTTGATGTATTATTTTGTTCTGTTTTTAAGGTGGGTCTCATTTGTGAACGAATGCTCAGGGAAAAAGAATCAGAAATCAGAGAAGAATATGACAATGTCCTAACCACAAAACTTGCCGAACAATATGATGCCTTCGTCAAGTTCACATATGACCAGATACAGAAAAATTATTCATCTGTACCTAGCTGTAAGTGTTTTATTATTAATTATCTAAAAAAATATATAATTAAGGGTGCGGTTTTTGGAGTGTCATTTAATTTCAAAATTTAATAGACAATTGAAGTTTTGGATTTTTATATATTTCATTACACTGGAAAATTCATTCTCTAAACGTTGCAAAAAAATGATCGTAAAAAGTAATTAAATTGCTAGTTCTGCAAAATTAAATGTTAAAATAATAATTTAAAAATTTCAACCAGTAGAATACCCTGAAACTTTTGAAATAGCTTATTAATATTATTATATTTCCTTTCAGATTTATCGTAAGAGAGAAGATAATTTGGTATCAGCGCAAAATATAACTTATACCTGTAGTTTTGCATATATACACTCCTCTTTTACAATTTTTCAGTAATGTCGCTGTTAAGGCAAGTCCGCCTTACATCAAACCTTAACCCTTAACAGTGATTGTACATAAAGTATATATATACATGTAAACGTGTCTATTATTGGAATTGAATTATAATTTGTTCTGTAAATAATGGGTTTTTTATATTTGCCGATAAACGGTATATATATATTATATATATAAAAAGAAAAAGCAAAAATGATTGTTTAGAGATGGTGGGTGTATATCCGTGGTACTCGTAAGTTAGTTATTATTTTTATATATGCTGCGTCTGTACATGTTCGAAATATCTTAATTTTCTTTTCTTTTGTTTAAACAAATTGCTTTCATTTTTATTTTAAATTAAATATGGTTAGGTATTTAATAAATATTGTATTGCTGAGAGAAAGAGAGTTTTGATCACGATTATTTAAGGCGGCCACAATCGTGCCCTTCACAATCGTCGAACACCAATTTTTATTAATCCGACGGTTATAACCCTCGATTGGCGCCACCTTAGGCACAGGGTCGCATCAGTGGACTTTATACGCACTAAAAGATATAAATCACATGTAGTCACTACGTCACATGTATCTGATACCACTATTACTACATAAGTAGTAAAATGGGTAATAGTGGTGCACGCTCCTGATATTCACAAAACCGTCGGGTACTTTAGGAGGCATGACCCCTGATAAATTTAAATATATTATTTTCAATAAATTAATTTGACTTTCATAGAATACTTCATTTATAACAATTTCACAGCTTTTGAAAAGTGCATACTACTTTTCCTCATGCATGACGAAGTATTTTTTATTCGTGCCCCCTCCCTTGAATTGTACATACTCTTCCTAAATAAGACTAATTTTTGTCCGCTATGCAATTTTGCAGTACAAATTGTATGAGTTTTTATAAAACTGTTAAGTCCTTTTAAATGATCCGACCCAGTGCTGAGTTGCGACTGTGATTTAATGTACTCTCTAAAGAATAAAAAAATATGAATAAAATAAAGTACAAAAGTATTCCAGTTACGTTTCATTTATTTTGGCCTTTTTGTATTTTTGAAAACAAACGAAATTTTGAGTTGTCCGGTCAATACAATATCGTAGTTAATTTTTTTTCCTAAGCACTGAACTAATTTATATAATAATATATAATCTCGAAGTAAGCACTGATTTATCATTTCTCGTTGGCAATCCGATCACTTCATTAAATTTATAAAAAAATAAATAAATAAAAAAATTATTATAAAAGGGAAAATATTGCCTTATTATTGTTTATTTCATTAGTAAAATGTTCATTAGAATAGGATTTTTAGTCTTTAAGTTGTGTGAATGAAATAAATAATGTAGGTTTTACAATACCAACACACGAAATGCCATAAATGTGATTTTTTCGTTTAATTAAAATAATCAATAAATACAATAAGCTTTCTAATGTATGGTACTTTTTTGTTACATTTATAAGTGTGCGATGCAAAAAAATGAATGATTGTATCTTTATATATAAATTAAGATGCTATTTAAATATAAATTAGTTTATAAGCAGCGATGCAATTTTCGTTCTGTTATGCTTATAATTATTTCTTTCTTTAGTTTAGTTTTTATTATTATTATTAATTAATGATCGCTTCTCCCTCTTTTGAAATAAATTTTTCCTACGTTTACATTTATATGTATGTAATGTTTATTTTTCTAACCTGACATATGTACCCGCTTAATTATTTATTGTTTTTCGCATCTTTTATTTTATGTTTTTTTCTCAACAAGTTGCAATAAAGTCGATTTCATTTACCATTGTTAATAGTTTAATAATTATTGTAACATTTTAATTATTTTTTAAGTATTCATGTTATTTGTCAAAATGAATGAGCGCAAGTGAGCGAGATGAGTATAATAAAAAAATTGGGTATAAAATTTGTGTTTTATTAAAACAATTATTCCTATCGAGTTCGAAATGGTAAGTACTCACAGAGATTTTATTGCATTACAATTTTCTAAATTTGTAGTGGATAAAGTATAAGAGCGAGTGGTGCAGATAGAATATTTATCATTAAAAAAAAGACCATTAGAATTATATATGGTTTAGGGTGGATCGTGTATTGCAGAGATATCTTTAAGACAATAATTTTAAAGTTTTGTGATGATTATATTTTTATAATTATGTCATGTAAATAATGAAACGAATGACTGGTGGCGTTACCTAGTGCAATTTAATACTAAATGCAATTAGCAGTTATTTTGCGGGTTTTATATAGTTTTGAATCTTCAATAAATTATGAAATGAATTAATAATTTATTCAAACTAAATCTAATCCGAGGCAGGCTTTGGGCCTGGGCCGGGCTTTAGTAAAATTGAAAACGGCGAACCTCTAAGACCAACCAAGCAGGACAGTTTTTCAATTTCGAGCTAATTTCTTACAGCCACTAAAATTTTGTTTAAACAAGACGTTTGCCAATTACACTAAAATGTGCGTCAGATTCAAAGTTTCCGATTTATGAAGCCCCGAAATGATGTCAATATGACGTAGCGTTGTTATGTTACTATATAAATGGAACAGCAACGCAACGTCATATTGACGTCAATGCGATTCGATTGCGATCAGCATGGCGTAGTGTCAGCAGAGTTCGCTTAGCTAACATGCCATTTAAAATAAATAGTTTTTAGACGCTTAAAAAAAAATGTTCGCGATGGAAGCGAATATTTCAATGTATTTACTTTCAAGTTGACAGTATATTTTATATCTTTAAAGGATAATCATCATTGGTGTTGTGCCAGGTCCTACATGCCTTTCCACCAGTTTTATCGGCCCTTTCCTTCATTTTACTGTACCTTTCTCTTTTCCTTAGAATATCAGTCATCTTGCATCTTCTTCCTCTTTTTGGATTGGCATTCATCATTCGATCATGTCCTTCAATAAACAATCTCTTCTAATGCATGCCCTATCCATCCATTCTTTCTTTTTATGATTGCACTACTACTAGGTGGTGCAAAAGTCAGCGGTAAATGTCAGTTCTGCTTTGCCATTTGTGAAGTTAACAGATACAATACACATCAATAAGACATGAATCGCTATACTCCTCAAGAAATAATTGTTCAATATTTTTTCGTAATAACTCGTCGGTGGTGTTGGCGGAGCGTGCATTTAGACGTAAATTTCCCGGTCGTCCGACACCAACTGGGCAAACACTACGGCGTTTAGCTGCTTGCCTAGAAGAGTGTAGGTCAACACGAGATGCTGTCAGGTCAGGGCAGCCCCGGAGCAGCCGTTCTGCTGAGAATATTGCGGCTGTGGATGTCGCAGAAGACCCCAAAGTATCGACCAGACGACGTACCACGCAATTGGGCATCAATCGGCGATCTTTACAGTGCATCAGCTGCTAGCCGTTGACCGTCAAGCGCGAGTAACCTACGCTCAAGCCATCCTGAATCTCGACCACGAAGAAGACAACTTTTTATCGAAAATCATCATGAGGGACGAGGCCCATTTCCATAGACTAAAAATCCGCGTGTAACACCCGCTCAAAGTTACTGTATGGTGTGGTGTTTACGCTGGAGGCGTCATCGGACCTTATTTTTTCGGAAACGCCTTGGGCCAAACGACTACTGTGAACGGCGAGCACTACAGAGCCATGCTCAACGACTTTCTTCTACCACAAATGGACGAATTGGGACTGGAGAACATGTGGTTCCAACAGGATGGAGCAAAGGCGCGCATACTGCACGACCCACAACCGAAATTCTGAGGGCTCCATTTCCGGATTTTAGTGATTTGCATTGGCCGGCAAGATCGCCCGATTAAACCGTTCTAGATTTCTTTTTGTGGGGTTTCTTGAAGTCACGAGTCTATGTCAACAAGCCTCTTACTCTTGAATCCCTCACAGAGAATATCCGTTAGAAATGCGGGAACCTATCGCTGGAAGTTCTCTCAAGAGTGATGGAAAAAATCCATAAATCGAGCCCGTATGATCATCAATTCTGGCGGCGGCCACTAAGCCGACAACTTTTGCGCCACGTAGTACTAGCGCTCTTTCCCCCTCTGCTCAACACTTTTGTTCCGGATCTTGTTTAACCATTTAATGCCCATTAATCTCCTCCAGAGCCACATTTCGAATGATCTATGCGTTTTTCATCTTTATTTCCTATCGTCCAAGTTTCACATCCATATAGGAACACACTCCATACATAATCCTTCCTAGGCCAGGTTTTCTGCCTTCTCAGCCACTTTTGTGACATGGTTCGACATTCGCATATGTCGTGGTCTCGAAGTATATGCTCAGATATTTAAGGGTCTTTGCTGTTGTTATTTCTGTATCGTGGCTACAAGGAGCTAGTTAGTTTAGATTTTTGGCATATCAGCCCAAGAAGACTATCAATGCAGCTACAAGGAGCACCGTCTCCGTTCTTTTGCAGGGCCAGCCGCAATTTTCTTCCCTTAAACCATTCCGCCGATTTTGCTATGACGACTATAGCCTAACCTAACCAGGCATACTCCTTCAGACACATACAACTTTAGGACTTTGTTATAATATACGGGGTCCATTAAGAAAATGCGCATTTTCTATTAAAAATAGATTTATTGATCGTACTGGTACAAACGCTTAAAATTCTTCAAAATACTTTCCCCCTGCATCAATACACTTTTGGAGACGTGTTTGCTACGCCTGGAAAGCACCCTAAATCTCCTCAACAGGAATGTCTTTTAATAACCTTGTAACATGCTTTTGGATGTTTTCCACAGACTGCTTTTTTTTCAGCTCTCTCTTCAGTCAGCGAAACAAAAAAAGTCGCACGGAGCCAAATAGGGACTGTAAGGGAGCTGGGTGACCCCCGAGGTTTTGTTTTGAGCCAGGAAGTTGGTTAGAATGACGGTCGTTTGACTGGGGTCATTGTCATGGTGGAGCTTGACCTTGTCTTTGATGTCAGTCCTCACGCTCGCGATCCGGCATTTCAATCTTTTGAGCACCTTGAGAAAGAAGTTGAGTTTACAGTTTCTCTTTGCGGTACAAACTCAATTCCTCGGACGTCAAATAAATCAATGAGCAACGTTTTGATGCAAAACTTGCTTATTCGCGCTTCTTTGGGGCGGAAGGGATGATATTGTGTGCCACGCGCTGCTCCGACTTTTCGGTTCTGGGTCGTACTCAAACATCCAGGATTTGTCTCTGGTTACGACAGTTAAGAAAGTCCGGTTCATTTTGAATCAAATTAAAAAGTTCTTGACAGCACAAAATCGCGCCGTGCTACTAAGTCAAAAAAACACATTTCACGCTCAGAACAGTCGGAGCAAGTTGGCAACTCCACCACATTTCCCGACCGGTTTTACCGGGCTGGGATGGATAGTCGCGTCACAATAAAATCATGCGCATTACTTTCACAATGAACCCCGTATGTTCCATAGTAGAGGTCCCGTTATTGATTCCAGCAGGTCGTTTGCAATTCTTTTGTGTGAACTATATTAATTTTGCGGTTCTCTAAATAGCTCATGAACATTTTTCGCAGACAGGATTGAAAGACATCATCAAGGAGCAGTGTTAAAAGTTTGGCCTACAAACAGTTTAGTAAATTTCGAAATTTTAGGGTTTTCATTAACTTTTAATAGAAATTGTGGTTTATTCATGCAATTTATCCTAAAAGTTAAAGTCGCGAATTCTCGTATGTATATGTGCATTAAGGCTATCTCGATGAGCATCAAAGCGAAGCGTCTCACAGAAATGACCTGGTAATGTATTTATAACGTTCCATCTAGTCATAGTATTGTTCTTCCCTCTACTCTGCATTGTGCGATAACTTTTACGCAGCTACCCCATACCTAAAATCTTCATTACGGAACCGAATACAGTCGATAAAAGCCGATGTGTTAATAGTATTAATAATATGTAATTGGAACTATTGAAAAGACGCTTAATCAATACACAGTTGTTAAATGAAATCAGTTCGATCGTTTTAAATTCAGTTGCACTTACCATAATAATAACTTACTTCAAGGTGTTGCTGTTCTATCTTCACTAAAACATCTCACAGGTTCATATATCACTAGGACAAAACAATAAAACCCATATTTCATCATCAATTTTAATATTCACCATATAATTTACAAACACAGGTACTTAACAATCAATTTATTTTAACATTATATACCGTTTTCAACAATTTAATAATCACAAATGCAATGTATATTTCATCATGAAAATAAATTCATTATCAATAAAATCAATAATTTGGCTTTAAAAACTCAACTTAATCCATTCAGCTAATAGAATCATCTGAACAGATAATGAAGAAACAATTTCGAGAGGCACTTTAAATTGTGTCATTGAAAATAATGGTATTTTTTATATAGTTAAATCAGATCTAAATGTAATAAATCTTTGGCATCGTTTATGATCCGAACGAATCTGTACAAAAACCCTGTTTGATATACAAAACACAGTTCGAAGCGTATAGTTTACATAATCCTAACTAATTTATTAAATTATAATTAAAAAAACGTGATTATAATGAAGGCAGAGTTCAGTGTGCAGTTTTGTTGCATTGTTTCATAATTGAGGTTTTATTTTATGAAAGGTTAATATAATGCGTGGTGTTTGTACGAGCGTTGATTTTACGGACGTCGAGAAAGTTTTCATGTTTTAGAGCATTCCCACAAAATGTATTGAATTTAATTTAATATACAGTAAAAATTCCTAATATGCGTTAGCCAAATATAGCACAATTCCAAGAAGAAGGCTTCATATTTTTTTAATTTTAACAAATTCATCTCCCATTACCCAAATCGCATATGAGAGAAACATGATTAATAATATTCGGATGGTACATATCAGAAATTAGTTTTGATCTTATTTTCATTCTTCCTCCCACTTGCGATGTTCCTACAGTTACTTTTATAACTGCAGAAACAATACAAGTGGGAGAAATAACAAAAATTTCACTAAGACTAGTGTGATAGTATAAGGTACTAGACCAAAATCAATGAACTTTATACTCTTCTTGAAATTACTGCGGTCAGATGATTTCTTGAAGAGCGGCATATGTTAGTATACTTTATTATTTCTTTTGAATGTTGTATAAGGGCAGTAGATTTAGTTACGGCAACGCTGACTCCGCCCAACCGTACTCCAAACCACATACCCACAATCTATAAAGTTATTGCTCAGCTCATCAAAATCATCACCGTAACCTGTCTAGTGGCAACTTATAGATTTCTTTTAAAGGTGGCAAATTTACTTACAGCAACCTTGGCTCCGCCCAACCCCACTCGGGCGGCAGATTTTTGAAGTATGCCAATCATTACTCCTTTTGACGAGACGGCAGATTTATCAACCTCTCCAAAGTGGTAGATTTTTAATTTATTGTAGGCCAGCTGTCAAGCCCCGACTATACGTCTACAATCTATAAGCTGCCCAAGCCCCAATATCGACGTAAAAACAACGTCCGTTAATTTAACGCTCGTGTGTACGCTTGTAAATCTGTTTTAACGGAATTTAAATTTAATTCTGAACTCTGTGAAGATTGTATTTTTTTAAAACTAAATTTGTTTCGATTAGAGACATCTTGGGATAATTAAAGCTCATAGATCATATTTCCGTATATGTTAACAAAAAACTCCCAATAAATTAGGTCAACACCTGAGCAAAGTCAAGCCTAATTTAAAGAAGCTCTTTATCTAAAGAAAACATATATAGAATTATTTCCCATCTAGAAGGAATGTGTTGTAATTGAAAATTATAAATACTTACGATTAATACTGCCATTCTATGAAACATTCTGAGTGCAATTTCTATCCCGTTTTAATAATAATAATAATATTTCCCGATGACCCTAATCAATTAAAATGAATTACGGTTCGAAACTCATCAAGTAATCCTTAAGAGGTGTCGGTAAATTCAACTTGTTGAGGCTTAAACCTGGTTTACGACCAATGCAATTATGGATCCTAACGCGACACATCTGTTTCAAACTTCTGGGACGTTTATATAAATCCCTGATTATGTTAGTTAGGGGTTCGTTCATTTTTCCAGGAACCAAACTCAATTGTTGCGTATACAATATTTGTAAACATTCGAATAATTGTCGGTGCTCCATGACTAAGTAAAATAGCATAACTATTTTAGTGAAGCTGACATTAGGATCCATTACGATGTTTTCCTTCCGTGATACCAACATAATGTAATAATACAAGATGTAATTTTTGCTTTTCCAAAAAGTTTGCAATGGTTGATTTTTGATTGCTTCTGATATATTCAAACTTAAATCAGCATTAGCACCATACTGAATTAATGTAACGGTCAAATCGTAAATATATTTAATATCTCTACAATCACGCACATTTTGTATCATATCCATGCATGATTGTAGAATATGTTGCGTCTTACTGCTCACACGTACATTCGGATCTAATCCGTGCGTTAATAACAGTATCAGTAAATTTTGTATGAATTCAAAATTCAATTTCTTTTGGTGATCGCAATTTAGTGTGATGTTTTCAGATACTGTGAATACGAGAACGTGTAGTGGAGTCAAATTAGCGCGGTAGCTACAATTTGGATTCGCACCATACTTTAGTAGGATACGGATGCAATTTAGATAGCAGACCTGTAACTATGTTAATAAGAATTTGGTCAATTTTTGTCGAGTTTTTACCTTCATGCTGTGTGTGAAATGGTGCAGAGGATCTTTGTTGATCAGTGGTACAAGACAAATCATTATCGGTACTGAACCATCACGACCGACAAGATTCGGTTGACCTGTTTAGAGAGAAATATATTTTACATTTATAATCAAACAATTTTCTACATATTAAATTAACGTTTACTTGTGTTTCAAGTTGTTACCCAGAAGCGCGGACAATGATAATTGTGCCCGTACGAAAACAGAAAAAAAAAATTGGTTGATGCGTGTGACGCTAGTTGTGGGCAAAAATGCGCATATCGCACACGGGCGTGTCCATATTGTCTAAAGGCAACTCGTATGCGGTCTGTGTAAAATGAACAAAACACGTTGTGGCCACTAAGCAGTTGCTCCGTAGCTAAATACTATTCTCTAATTCTCCTCCAAAGCTTCACCGCTGTTTGAATGAAGTTTTACGAAAACTCCGTTGACTTTTCCAACACCTAAACTACAGTGCAAAATAAGCATTTCATCTTCAAAATGCCCACTAAAAAAGATCCAGGTTGAGTCGATGGCAGGTTATTAGTATTCCTCGACGTGCCGCACCTTTTAACAAAAACAGAATATTTCATTAAAACTTACCTCCTTCAGTCAATAACATGTTGAGTAGTTCGTAGCAGATCTCCCAATCACGGACATGTCTCAAGACGCAAGCAAGAGCAGAGTTGCCAGGTTGTATGATAGACTGCTTGGCACCAGATTGCAGTAAATACCGAACTAGATGCAAGATATCCCACTTGTTCCACTTGTCGTATCCATATCTCGCCTCCTCCAGAGCGTAACGCACGATCAAAGCGTGCAAGGGTGTGTTCCCTAATGTATCAGGTGTGTTGATAAGTTCTTTACATCCGTTATCCAATAATAAGCGTATTGTTGATATTGTGTCTTCGGCAGATTTGTGTGCAACCAGAAGAACTAATAGATAAAAATAATCAAAACTGTAATAAGATTTACAGATTACAAAATTAGTGTTTATGCATATTCGCTATATTTAATTTGCCATATCATATAAAGGTGATGCTAGATTGAACAAATATAGTGTAAAATAAAGATCCACACACACTGACGCGACTGAGGCAGCAAGCGCAGCTAAACCCAATACAAACATGTGCTCTGGGTTAAACGGCGCCAACGTGTCCAAAACCTTAAATCGGTTCAATTGACGCAAGCTTTATAAAGCAGGTATGAACTAATATACATACCAACATGTAATAAAGTCATTTGTTGAGTGCTGGTCCTGACTGTTGTGTCAGCGCCGGCATTGATAAGCAACTCTAAAAACCTGTTGTCGTGCGAGACAGCATAGTGGATAGGATAATACTCATCCTTCAAGATGTGAATCTCTTCGCTTCGTTCAGTCACAAGGAACTGGGTGCACCTCCAAGCACCACGCTCACAAGCTGCGTGTAGTAATGGCTTCCGCGAACGAAACACAACATTCTAGTTGCATATCAAACAAAACAAAAAATTAATTTTGATTTGACACTCCTTATATTAATAAAAATGTCATAAATTGACGTTCTCATTTATGTTGTTTGCTCCTCATAAAAGTAATGTATTCTCTAGCACTGACTTAGTAGTGATTCTTGAATTTAACAATATTAAACCTTCTTAAAAATACTGTATACTCCACCACTGATTGATACAAATCGGTTTTTAATCAATTTCAAATTAAAGTAGCAATTCATAGCCTAGTCAGTCGAATTCATAATTTTGACCCTTCCTATAAAAATCGTATGCTCCACCACTGTCAATCAGTTTGTAATCAACATTTAAAATAATTAACTATCTTTTCCTTTCTAAAAACAATGCATAATATACCACTGTATTAATAAAAGCAGTGCTGGAACATACATTACTTTGAAAGGTTAAATAAAAAAAGAGCAGTGGCGTAACATGAATCATTTTGCAAGAAAAAAATATTTAAATTAATCCGCATTTAACCAAATTAAACTGTATCTTACCCATAAGTCTTCACATTTCTGTGCCAGCATGATCAGAATGTTAACTTGGTCGCCATCGAGAGCGTAATACATGGCCGACTGTAGTTTGCTGGGTGTGCGATCGCGGTCTCTGTCTATGCAGGTCTCCACTTGTTGCATTGCAGCTGAAACAGCTACAGCTTGTAATCAAAATATCTGTGAAGCAGTAATTAAGTAATTATTACAAAACTTCCCCCTCTCCTCGCAGTTGCTGCTGTGGGGGCCGGGCCAGCACATCCTCGCCTCCACATCAACTTTCGCTCCATTCTTCAATAGCAGATCGACGCACTCATCATGACTGAATTGAAAGATAATAATGTAGTCAGTCAATTGGTGCAAACATGCCTATCAAACCTTCTGTCGTCGCATTTAAACATTGCACACACGAGGTGCATTTACACAAACACTTTTCCGACGCTTCCACCCAGCAGGTCATATTTATGTATAAGAAGAGTATATAAAACGCACGCCAAAAGCGTCCTGTGTAAATGCTCCTACTGTGCGCATGCGCCAACAAAAAGTTAGTTTATTAATTTATAATACTACTAACAACCCCTACTAACAACCTCCCTTCCCTGAATTGGCTATAAGGCACAACTTAATCAATACTTTTCATTAACTATGATCAACTTACAACTTGGGCATGGTTCGACCATGGTTGCCAACTTCACTAAGTTGTTCACTCCAGAATGTTACCAACTTAAATAGACTTAATTAAACTCTAATGATGGGTTGCAACAACAGTTGTTCAAAAATATTTCTAACCTCAAAATAGTAAATTAGTGAATTCCATATGATTCTTAATACAATGATTTTTTTAAACCAATGAGTAAGGCATTACTCAATCGCTTCGGCTCAAACATAGGAGTTGCGTCGGTGTAAAAACAATCGACCGCAACGGACCGTTCAAATCAATCCATCCAAACCGACCGCTTTGGTCAACCCAGCATAAGAATAAAAATAATTATAATGCTAAAATGTGTGTTATTTACCCTTTCAAGCAGGCAATGTGTAGTGGTAAACTGCATGGACACCGGTTAACATCCGCATTGTGTCTGGCCAATAACCACCTTACCAAATCGACATTATTAATGCCGACACACTTCTGTAGGAGGTTGTATCCAGCTTCGTCGTGTATTGTCAGTATATTTTCATGCTAGAAATATAAACAAGTAAGATACAAATACAAATAAATTGTAATTAATTTTAAATAATCATTGCTGACAACAGTAAAACATATTGAACTAATTTTAGATAATAACTATTTAGATTGAAAATTATTGACAAATTGTACAGTTGATTGTTGTTAATTATATTGAGAGCAATTCGTGACTAAATTCAGATTAGATATTGTTTCTAATTGACAGTATATTATAAAAAAAACTGTCATCAACTGTCACCAAACTGTTAAAAAGTGTTTTACAAATGTCAAAATGACGCTAAATTTTAAAAAAATTTAAAACAATCAATAAATAGCAGATATTTCTAAAATGTTCTCAATTTCAAAATCTTGTATATATTGGTATGTCACAAAAAAATATAAATTGTTATCAGCTGTCAACCAATATTAAATTGTCTAAAAACTGGTTTTTAGAGTAGGCATGCAAAAAAAAGTACTTGAAGTACCCAACAACTCTACAAACATACAAACCCTCAAACATTCAAAAATTGAAACCTCTAAAGCCCTTAGACATCTTATTTAACATGACTTTTCATACATTTTTAGTTCAAAGTTCTTAAAATAATTTTTTTTTGTTTAAAAAAACTCTATCTATGATCAATGTTGAGCATTGACATAGTTTTCAAAGCTCTCTAGCTATACACTCTTCTAACCAATCAAAACGGTCCCAAAACTTTAAAACAACTTTCATTTGAAATAAGTTGTATTCCAAAGTGCCTCCAAACAAAAAGTTTTGATGTAATTAATCTTACTTTACACTTAAAATAAATAAACAACTTCCTAACGCTCTGGAGAAATGAACGGTTTATAAAACATTGTAAGCAGTCAAAATATGTCACTTAAAACCATTATTAATATGTACTTCAAAATCATAGACATCTACTTTTAGGAATACACCTATAGTTTGTCCGCGTTAAGACTGCAGTGATGGGAGTGGTTTATAAAGTCAGTGTCACACAACTGTAATTGCAACATGTTCTCGTTAGTATTATAATACAGCTAACTTCACTTTGTTAATTAAATTATAATAAAATGATTTTAAATTATTTAAAAACTTTTAAGCAAAAACAATATAGTGTTTCTTAATTAAATATTAACATGTTTGATAGAAATGTATATTAGTCACTTTTAATACTAAAATTTATTAAAAACAATTCTTAGAATTGCATGACGTTTACTCATATTTATGTTTTTGAGGTTATACTGTACGTCAGCAACAAAAAACTGTAATTTAAAGTTGAAATACATATAATTATTTACAAATGCGTTAACCTAGTTACAGTAACGCAAAAAATTAATAAATATTAAATAGTAAAAATTTTTAACTAAATTTATTCAATTACAAGTAGCTTTGTTTTAATCTGGAAGATATTCTATTGTAAATTGGGTAGGCCTCTAAGCCAACCAGAGCATTGTTTCTCAGTTGCCATAACAACTACTACTGCAGTCTTAACGCGAACAAACTATAGTCTATTTAAACAATAAGCTTTTGGTACAATTCTACATTTCCAAAGCTCTTGAAACATTGTTATCGTACTGAGATTTTCCAAAACTCATTCATTGTTAACTGGATGACATACCTAGAGCTTAGAAGACACTTTGGAATATACTAAGCTCTAAAGCATGTTATAAGCTCAAAAACGGTTGAAAACAATGTTGAGGTTCATCTAAAGCTTTTTTCTTCAAGTTTTTTATTCTCGTTAAGCCTCCAAAGTACTTAAAGTTCCCAAAAGCTGTTTCTAAAACTTTAAAAACATTCATAAGCTCTTTAAATATTACCAAAGCTGTAGATGCAATTCTAAAAACAATCTTCTTTAAATTTATTATTATAGAAACCGTTATCAAAGCTTAAAAGACTATTAGAGCTTTTAAAACATATTCTTTAACACAACCTAACTGTTCTTACTTTTGAAACATTTCAAAGTTCAAAGCTCTTTAATAATTTTTTTAGAAAAAAGCTATGAAATCAAAATTATGATAATAACATGGTTTTTAACGTTCGCAATACATTACTATAGCAGACCGTTTCAAAAGCTTTTTTTACTCCAAGAGCTTTATTGTTTTCAATATTCGGTAAACCTCAAAAACACTAAAGTACCCAACAGCTCTAAAAACAATACAAAAAGCTTTAAGTACATATCTGAAATTTCAAAGCTCTGAATACAATTTCCAGATTCTTCAAGTATTCTATTAACTCTTAAAGCTATGTAAATATTATTATAGAGATTGTTTCCAAACCTTTAAAACTATTAAAACCTATGAAACCCTTACAACATTCAAAAGCTTTTCAATCATCCAACATCTTCTATAAGATAACCTAACTCTTCATACTTATAGAACATTTCTAAATCAAAAGCTCTTAATTTGGAAGAAATTCCATTTTTAGTAATTTTCTGAAGCTCTAAAAACCATCTTGATTATGACAATACCTTTAAAGCTTTTGGAACATTCAAAAGATCATGAAATATTTATAAAGCTTTGTAGACGTTGTATTATACATATTTTTTTAAAAGAATCAAAATGCTTTCAGTATACATCTAAAGCTCAGAAGACAGTTTCCAGATTTTTAAGCCATTATTAAACCTCTAGAAACATATAAAACTTCTTTAAATATAACCAAAGTTTTATCAGTTTTTTCAAAAAGCTTTCGGTACTTATCTGAAACTCTAAAGCTCTGAACACAATTTCCAGATTCTTCAAGTATTTTAAATACATATTAAAGCTAAGGAAATTTAATTACTAGAGCATTTCAGACATCTTCTCTAACACAACTTAAATCTTTAAAATTTTTAATCATTTTTAACTACAATGCTCTTAAAATATTTTTTTGGGCTAATTAATAAAAAAAAGATCGTTTCCAAAGCTTTGCAACTATTGATACCTCTAACTCCCTTAGTATACGTAAAAGCTCTTGAATTACTGAACTGACAGTTTTCAAAGCTCTCCAAGTGCCTTTTGAAGCTCTAAAAACCATCTTGTATAACTTTGACAATATCTTTAAAGCTCTTAAAACATACAAAAACATATGACATATTTTATAAAGCTTGGTAGACATTGAATTATACCTATTTTTTTAAAACAAACAAAAAGCTTTCAGTATACCTCTAAATATTTTTT
Organism: Tachinus rufipes; assembly: GCA_963932245.1. Lineage (NCBI taxonomy): Eukaryota > Metazoa > Arthropoda > Insecta > Coleoptera > Staphylinidae > Tachinus > Tachinus rufipes. Next base: position 21,929,031 of record OZ010741.1, read on the forward strand.
TAAGCCATTATTAATACCTCAAAACCTCTAAAACATTATAAAAACTTTAAAGACATCTAATTCTGGAATACAACTAACAGATTTAAACAATAAGCTTTTAGTATATTTTTAAACTTCCAAAGCTCTGAACATTGATAAGACACTGAGTTTTCAAAAGCTCATTCATCATTGACATAATAACTTTGATCTTTGATGACATCTCGAAAGAATTGAAGTTATCTTTGAAGTGTATATAAATATAAATTTTAAGTCAAAAACTCTGAAAACAATCTTAAGATTAAGAATTTTCATACTTAAAGCCCTATAGACATTGATATAGCAGACCATTTTCAAAGCTAAAAAAATATTAGAACCACTAAAGCTCTTGGAGAACCCAAAAGCTCTAAAAACATCAAACAATATTAAAAAGCTATTTATATATATATATATATATATATATATATATATATATAACCAAAGCTTTTAATAATTTACCAACTCTTGAAACATTACTTAACCTAACCTAGCTTTTCATACTGTTACTACCTTAGTGTGCGGACACAACGGCGATACTAGCTCCGTTCATCGAACAGAGCTTCGAGCATAAAACACTAAAATTTATTCTAAGCTCGGACCCTCGCTCACCGCTCGAGCCTCGTATTTATATTGAACTGAAACTTTTTTAACGGTGTGAAATTAAAACTATTAATAAGTAAAAAATGTAAGACGCAACTCCCTCTCACGCCGCTAGAAAAGATTCAGTTCAATATAAATACGAGGCTCAAGCGGTGAGCGAGGGTCCGAGCTTAGAACAAATTTTAGTGTTCTATGCTCGGATCGATGTTCGATGATCGGAGCGCTGTTCGATGATCGCTAGGATCGCCGTTGTGTCCGCACCCCAGTGGCGGTTTCAGGATTTTTTGCTTTAATGTTAAAAATTATCGATATTCTATATTCCAAACAAATAACATAAACGGTAAATTTTTCCATCGCTTTAACACGTCAGAAAAGGTCCTTTTCTATGTTGTTTGTTTGTTGTACTTACGAAATAAAATATATATTCATCTTTTTGTTTAATTACCCCCCTAGACTAGTTGGCTGGAAACGCCCTTGCCGCACCCTAACTGTAAAGCTCTTAAAATTACTTTTTTTAGTAGATAGCTATGGTATTTTACAGTTTTTAAGGCTCTCCCACTGTAACTTTCATTCAAAAGCAATTGAAACGTTCCTAAAACTACTTTCATTTGAAAAATCATGATAACCATCTTGATTATGACCTTGACAATTTCTTTAAAGCTCTTAGAACATTCAAAAGCTCAAAGAAAAAGCTAATGGTGCATATTTTAAGGTCAAACACTCTGAAAATAATCTTAAGATTTAGAAGTTTCATACTTAAAGCTCTAGATACACTGTTATAGCAGACTTTATCCAAAGCTAAAGAAATATTAAAACAGCTAAAGCTCTCAGAGTACCCAAAAGCTCTATAAATAACAAAAACACTTAAGGAGCTTTAAAGATTTTTTTTAGTAATCTAACTAATCAATAAAAATATTATTATGGCACTAAGACTATTTCCAAAGCTTTCTTAGTATTGAATCCTGTAAAGCCCATAGAACACTTAAAAGCTCTTGAAAAAGTATTAGTTTTTTAAGACACATTCTTTCACCCAACCTAACTCTTCAAACCAGTAGTACATTAGTCCAAAGATCTTAAAACTACTATTTTTATATTTTTAGGTTATAGCAATGACAGTTTTGAAAGCTCTCCAACTGTAAACTCCTCTAAAACAATTTATATATTTGCAGAGCTTTGAAAGAGCTTTCAATTGTAATAAGTTCTATTCCAAAGTGTCTTCAAAACAAAGACCTTCTGGCACTTTTCTAAAGCTCAAAAATTTGAATTTTTTTGCTAAAGCTCTGAGAGAATGAACAATTTCCAAAATGCCAGCATTCAAAATGTCACTAAACTATTGAAATTGATTCTAAACTATTAACAACAGTCAATAACTTACTCCTAAGTTCTGAATTTCCATATTCTTCAAAAAGTTTCATACTTCTTAAAGCTATGAAAATATTATTACAGAGACTGTTTCCAAAGCTGTGTTTTACACTTACAATTTCTTGAAACACTATTGTAGCTTAATACATCTTCTTTAACGCAGCATAACTCTTCATACTTTTAGAAAAAAAAAAAAACTCTTAAAATATTTTTTTTCTTTTTACTTACTTTTTACTCAAAGCTTTGGATACATTGTTATAGCAGACGGTTTCCAAAGCATTTTTACTCCAAGAGCTTTATTGTTTTCAATATTCGATAAACCTCTAAAGCACTTTGAGTACCCAAAAGCTCTAGAAAAATTCACCTAATCTTTTTAAACTTTAAATACAATTTCCAAGTATTATTCAAGAATTTTCATACTTCTTAAAGCAATAGAAATATTATTATGAAGACCAAAGCTTTCCAGTTGTTAAAAGCCCTTGTATTCTAAGAACAAAAGCTCTTGAGCTTTTAAAACATCTTCTTTAATATAACCATACTTAAAATATTCAAAGTCAAAAGCTCTTAAAATAATTTCATTTTCTTAGAAAAAAACTACGAGATAAACCTTATAGTACTAATATAGCTTTCAAAGCTCTTCTAAAGCAATTATAACTTTCTATTAAAATAAGATGTATTCCAAAGTGCCTTCAAACAAAGAGAAGTTTCTACTCTTCTAAAGCTCAAAAACTTATTCAACATTTTTAATTTTAATACAATTTCCAGATTTTCGCAAAATGGTTCTAAGTACTTACCAACTGCCACTAAAAAATTGATAAATGTCAAAATACAAAATCAAATTGTTGTTAAAACCATTTCAACAATCAAAATGTTCAAAAAGAATTTCTGAAATGCTACCAACTGTCAAAGTAATTTACAACAATTTCACTAAAATGTTGGCAACTGTCAAAATTGTCACTAAATTATTGAAAATGATTGCAAAACACCAAAGTCACCAGAATATTTAAAATGTTGCTACCTGCCAAAATATTGTGTTTCCAAATTACATCACATTTACCAACATAATTCCTTTGTACAGCAAAAAATGACTTATTACTGACTTCATTTATTGCATACTTAATTATAACAAAACTGACTATTGTTGCCAACTTAATTTCTGAAATATGTAGCTTTCCAATTTAATCCATGTCATTAAATCATTGATGCCAACTTTACTCGAAAAACACTAAATAATTTTTGAAAACTCAATTATCATATAGATCATTGTGGTCAAAACTACTTATTGCCATCCAAAAAATATGTCATGAAGTCATATCATTGTTACCAACCTAATTCTTGAACCAGCTATTGGTTAATTATGACCTCAATGTTGCAAACTTAATTCCTATTACAATAATCTATGACTAAAAACATATAAGATCAGATCATTGTTGGCAACTTAATTACTAAATCTATTACCAATTATAATAAAAATCTTAATTCCTAAAACACCAATTCATTGTTGCCAACTTATTTTTTACATTAATAAAAATTGTTGCCAAATTAATTATGTCAACATAGAAGATTACTGCCAATTCCTAAATACAATACTGCCAATTTTAGTATTAAAATCATAAATCATTGTTGTCAACTTAATTCCTGTGACAGCTTAATTAATTATGAACATAGTTCACTGCATTGATTATGACTACAAATATCATTGTTATCCATTTAGTTTTCATCGAGTTTTGCACTTATTAAATTATTTGAGGTTATGTTTAGATAAAATAAATTTTATACTTTAATCTGTTCTATTGTTTATATTATTACAACACCTGTGGTGTATGTGTAACAGCCAAAACCGGTCTTAAAATAATATAATACATAAAAAATCACAAAAAATAAAATTTATTTTATTATGAACATAACCTCAAATAAAATAAGTTACCAATTTAATTTTTGTAAAATTTGATTATTGACAACTTGATAATGACAAAATATATAAGTATAACTAGAAAATTACACATATATAGGTTATGATGTAGTTTTGGTTTCAAGGCAGGTGTCTCATTGTCATGAATTATTTGATACTGTGATAATTTATGTAAATGTTGTTTACATTATTCATTTGTTTTTATTTATAAAAATTAAAAACAACTAATGATTATGTAAAAAGGTTTTTTGTTGTTAAAAAAATCAACAAATAAATAATGTAAACATGTACTTAGATTACCATTAAATCAAATAATAACACTCCTGACTAGACGCTACTTCTTGTTGATTTTAACTGCTAATAGCAATCTACAACTTGTTAGTAACTTTATATTGTTGCAAACTCAATTGCTGATACTAATTATTACATAAATCAATGTTACCAACTTAATTCCTCCAACAATTTTTTAGAATTAAACATTTTTTTTTCTGCTTGTAAGCTAACACTACATGTGACCACTAAAGTTTCTCCTCTTATCCGAAAGAAGTTGTTTATCATAACACATTTTTCTTACCATAAAAATTGACTCAAAATCAAGACCCCTAGTGTAGCACTCATGTAAATCATTGTTGACAACTTAATTTTTCAAGCAGACTTTACTTACTCAACATTAAAGTAATTCATTTTTGCCTATTTTATTAATTAAAAAAGATATTTGTTTGCAATTTAGGACAGATCCTTATTGCCAGCTTATCATTAAAACTATTTGTTGCCAACATAATTATAATCCAGCGTTCTTGGCGACATATATATACAATGACAGATTTATCTGTCAATTATTTAGTAAGATTTCATCCAAGAAATTAAAACCTTTTTTAATTTCTTGCTTAAAAGCTTGCTAAAGTATTGAAATCAGTATCGTGTCAGATGGTTCTTAAACTATAAAACCAAATTAAAATTAAATTTAAACTTTCATTGCAAAAACAACAGATTATTGTCAAGATATAACAGCTGATTGTTGTCAACTTTCAACAGCTGATTGATGCCTACTTTAAGTACTTTATTCCTTTAACAAAATTTAAACTAAATACTAATTGAAAATTATCATTAACTAACAACTGTTTTTATTTACCTACTAAATTTCATTTTTAATCAATCGGTAAACTTAATAATCAATATCAATAAAAGAAATATATTTACCTTTGGTATTTGTTGTAGTAGTCCTTCGAGACGTTGAACACTGACTTTCGGATTAGCTCTCAAGGTATCAAACACTGTTTGCACTTTCTGCCTAGTAGAATCAGACACTTTATGTCCGTGGCTGGCTGCTAGCAATGCACTACCGGATTGAAACACTTGACTCACAGAGCCACCCATTACAATAAACACCCCTTCACTTAACAATGCACCTGTGTCTGGCACTGTAATTCAATTCAGTGTTGTTGTCTCAAACTGACCACCATTCATATTATATGTATATTGGACGTCATGATAGGTTAGATACCAGTTTTATACGCGGTACACGATTCGCACAAACCACACGCGATCGTCACCGGTTTGTTTAAATATAATGCATATGATATCATTGTTTATACTCGTATGTGTTTATATGTATGTGTGGTATTATCGCTTTAACAGAGAAATTAAAATTATGTACACCGTACGTAATTGTTGAATTGTTGACAATTTGTAAACTGCGCACTAACTTCAGTTTAAAATCAATATGCAACCAGTGGCGTCCGCAATTGTCAGCAACAACTATTTTAATTACTGATTAACCGATTATTTAAATATAATCGATTATTAATTATTTTTAATGATTAAATTTAAATATCATTTTTATTGTTAAAATACCTAAATGTTTATATAATTAATAAAATCAGTTTTAAATATTATAATATCTTATTTTATTAAAGTAATATTAAAATTATCAATTCTAAAGTATATTTATATTTAAAAAATCTTAAATCAAATTAAAAATTAGTTTAAATCTATTAAGCAAATGGAAACATAATAGTAATTAATTAAAAAACCGTATTATTTATATTCAGTGGCGTAGCTACCTAAGCAAGGGTCTGCAATGCGAAAGGGCCTACAGTTTCTGCAGTGCAATCTAAACCAGTGCTGTGGGACAAAACTTGTGGAAATATAAGGATAAATTTAAAACGCATAGAAAAAAGTTTGTGTTAAAATTTTCACCGACTTTGATAAAGTATTGAAACATTTATTTTAGTAAGTATTATGTTAAGAAAATCAAATTAAAAAAAATGCTAACTTGTTGAAACCACTTTAGTCATGAAGTGACCTTTCAACAAATTTCTTACATTTTTGGCTAACATTAGGTCTGTTCCAACCTACGATTTGGACAGTTTGCAAATCGTCCAAACCGTGCACACAAACAAATATTTGTCATACTTAGTCAATCTTTTATACACAGTAATTTGTTTGTGTGCATAGTTTGAACGGTTTGCAAACTGTCTAAATCGTAGGTTGGAACAGACTTATAGTTGCCTGATTTTTTCTAATTTTGCCTAAGGCAACATCTTCAAAAGTCGAGATGGACAACGTGTTTTCCATTTTAAAATCATTTTGGTCTTGTACAAAATTGTGCAAAACTACACTGCTTTTACTATATTCATAGCATAGCCAAGATCCAAATTAATTGTGCAATGGAAGTTTCTCTTATTGTTGCTAAATGTTTCCGCAAGCTCTGTACACACAATAGTTTCAGATCTTTTTCTTCACTGTCAAACTATGTACATCGTAAGGTTTGAAGAGATACCAAAAGCATTATCTTCTATGAAATAGTAAGGCATTTTGGGGTTCTGTGTATCTGAAAGGCAATTGTTCTTAGGTAGATTTATGGTGCCGTTAATAATGTCTACAGTTAACAGTTTATAAAAACGTTAGAATTGCAGTTCTTTTCATACGCTCTAACATTAATGTAAACAAATATTTATTTTGATCAGCTGCTGCCATCAGATTTATAGACAAACATTCTTTATAATTGATATGCATCGAATTGAAAAGGTGGGCAATCTTTATGTATTTTTTATCAACGGAGCCCAAGCAATTCTGGCAAAACTATAATAATGGTGGTGTTGCGGATTTAACTGTTGAAAATGATAAAAATACTATACAGCCGGTTCCAAGCGTCCCACATGATGCTGCAGCAGCTAAAAAGCTTAAATCTTCTTAAAAAAATGCATAAAAACAAAAAAATGGATTTTGTTGAACCATTTCTTGATTGCATCAATTAATATATACAAAAGCCAATTAGTGTCCGCTGTTCATTTCTACGAAGTTGCACAAAACTTTAGCTTAAACTGTCTTTACAGTTCTTTTTTTAATGACAGCTCAGAATATGCGTTTTACAGTATGTAAAACATTATTTACCTTCACTTTTTGTTGCATTTACTTTGACTTATTTTCTGTAAACCTATGTTATTTCATTTTTTTATTAAAATCTAAATAGAAAAGAAACTCTTTAAAAATTAAGTTAATTGTATTGTTTTACCTCAAAGTTACGGCCAACATCTGAATGAGTTGAATACATTCAAAAATACGTTTTAGCGTTGAAGACGGTTTTTTAGCTTACAGATCCTAAAGTAATTAGAAAAATTGTCTACGTTCTTTTTTAGCTTTGGAAAAATGATGTAGAATGCTCCAAATTGCAGCTTTAAAGTGATAAAAGGGTGCTTCCAATAAAGAAACTTGTCTTCTGAAGTAAACAAAACCTAATATAAACCGTGTATGTGTGAATGGGTTTTATTTGTTTTTGGTTGCAAACAAAAACAAACTGAACTAAATAGAACCGCATATGTGTGAAGCAAGCCTAACCGTGCGGAAAAAACTTGACGGAGTGTGCAAGCACAAGAACTTGAGTGCTTAGTTTTCTTTAGTTTACTTGTCAAAAGGTCTGAATTAGTAGTGAAATTGATGGCACTAGGCTAATGGTAGTTTATTGATATTACAAAACGGTAAATCTAGTCTATGATGTACATTATTAGCCTTTTTAGGCTGATATGCCAAAAATCTAAAAATAACAGTCTATGATGTAACCTAAGGAGTTGTCCATGTAACTCTGCTTTGGTTCTAGGACTCGACTAGTTGTTGGAGAAAAAATATTTATAGCAATGGAAAATCTATTGACAGCAATAGGCCAACATTTTGTAATACCCTGAAGAGTAACCGCTGCTTCTATCTTGAGGACGCAATTTTCTGAAAAGACAACTTTTCCCCGCAATTGTTTCTACTCCTTGTAGCAATTTATAAAAAAACAATAGTCAGAAGCCTTGGAGAAACCCTAAAATAATAAACTTATTTTTAAGCATCAATATCAACCCAGAACTGTTTCTAGCCACTACTTTCAACAAAGCTAGGCCTCAACAATTGCCACTCAATGTAAGGCAACTTGAAGTAAAAGCACTCTAACTTTAGTGACAAGTTATTATAAGGAACTTTTGATACTTAAGTAAGATTTTCTAAGAAATTGGACACATTTTTTTTTAGACGCTTCTCCACCTAACACACGTCTCCAAAAGTTAACAATTACCGAATTGTACATTTTGGTTCAAACTCAAATCAAGATTAACTTATTTTATAAAAATCTTGTTAGAACAGAAATAAACTACATAGATTTTGCTACTATAAAAGAGAACTCTTGCAGCAAAAAATTATATTTATAAAAATTGTACTGTACATTCCTACCAGCTTGTGCTTAGATCATACATGATCAAATTAACCTAGACAACCTAGAAAAACACCAAAACTTAGCTGAATCAACCACCACCACTGGCCAGCATAGTTTTCTTACTTTAAAACCTTATAGAACAGTACTCATGAGGCAACTCCAAGATAACATTATCTTGCTTAGGTGCTCTTGTCTAAAAAAAAATCACGTTCTCCAAACCGGCAAATATTTTGCAAAAAAATGAGATTGTCACAAAATACCCCGCTACGTCGACGACGTCCTGGCACTGAAAGTCACACCGGTCTAAGGTTACACCATAGATAAATTGCCTCAAGTATCAATGTTAACTGCCACGTCATAACAAATAACACCTGGTGTTTTCCAGAAGTAATATAACTGCACACCACTTTCTAGCACATAGAGGCTAGAAATCAATTACAGTAAGCAACCCTAATCTCTATCATTGAAGTTAACCATTTGCAAGCCAACACACCGGAGTTACCTGTGACGCCTCACTGCAAACTTAAAACAAGTCGCTTTCGTCTTTTTAGATGGTAAAAAACTACAATACTACTAAAAGAATGTGTACGCACTCAGCTTGTGCACAAAAAAAAGAGTTCGAGATTACATGTGTCCCTTAAAGTAAAAAGAGAATAGTTGATTTTATTTTATCCGGCCATGTAGTTTGTTACGCAATTACGTTCTAAACTGATGCCTAAAAAGATAAAATTTAATGTGGAATTTGTAGTTTATAAAAAAAAATTGGTTTCTTTTATTAATAAGTTGATATTTCATGACCGGATTTTGTTATTTTTAATATTTTATTTAAAAAAAATTGCATTTTTAGCAGTCTATGCCAGATTTTGGTTACTTTTAACAATATTTTTAATTTGAGGTTAGGATATTTTAATAAAATTTATATATACTTTATTGTGCTGATTTAGTTATTAGTTTTTATTAAGGCCGGTTTCGGCTGTTAAGCCAATCAGTTTTAAAAATATTACATAAATTATAAATATATATGAGTTACATAGATAATTTTATTAACAAAACTTACTTTTCTTTTCACAGATGTTGTTGTGTGTTGCGGGTGGTGTGAATTTGCTGTGGTTACTGTTACATTAATTGGTTATTGTGTAGTGTGGTTATTGTTGTTGAGTGATTAAGTGTAGTGCGGTTAATGTTTTTTTAAAAATGTATAGATATGTTGGTATGGGTTATTGATTTGTTTGTTTAGGCATCTGTAGTTTTTAATATTTCACCGTTTTATAATTGTAAGAATACTATGTTCCACCCACCCACCCAAATGTTAGTGATCTAGTGATTAAAACTTAAATCACCGGTTAAGATCTTTTTGTTAAAACAACACAGAAGATCAACTGTCAGTTGTCATTAATTTGCGCAGAGAAGGAGAAAGTATTTTTTTTTTTGACAACTAACACTTGGGTAGGTGGGCGGTACACTATAAAAACAATGACGCCCAACTGTAAGAATAATGTGGCCCACCCACATTAAATATTAAACCACCAATGAGTTTTTTTCTGTTAAAAACAAAAGATTAAGTGTCAGTTGTCACTAATATGCGCGAGTAGTGGGAACGTACTAATTCCTTGACAACTAACGCTTTGAAGGGTGGGCAGGAACACTATAAGAACAATCAAGCCCAATTGTATAAATATTGTGGCTTGCCCACCTACCCAAGTGTTAGTGATCTAGTGATTGTATATTAAACCACTGATGATGTTCTTGCTGTTAAAAAACACAAGAAATTAAGTATCAGTTGTCACTAATATACGCGAAAAAAAAACGTACTAACTCTTTCAGAACTAACATTTGGGCAGGTAGGCAAAAACTTTATAAAAATAGTAACGCCCAATTGCAAAAATACTGTGGCTCACCCACCCACCGAAGTGTTAGTAATCTAGTGATTAGACATTAAAACACCAATGATGTTCTTTCTGTCAAAAAAATCAAAAGATCAAATGTCAGTTACTAATATGCGCGAAGATAAAGAGCGTACCAATTTCTTGATAACTAACGATTGAAAGGGTGGGCGGAAACACTATAAAAATAGGCACGTCCAATTATAAGAATACTGTGGCCCACTTACCCATTTTATTGTTATACAATCCAGTTAAGTTTATAACCTAATAAATTTCAAAAACTATTTCAACAGTAAAAGACTAGAAAAAAAAGAATTTTGCTGCTGGACCGGATAATATCATCGTAAAAAACATGCTACTAATAATTGATATTATAGACCCCACTTTAGTTAAATTAATAAATAGCTGCTTTGATTTGAATCTGCTTACTACCCAGATGAATTTAAACTTAGTTACATTATACCTATCTATAAAAAGGGAGAACCCACAAAAGCTAAAAATTACAAACCAATATCTTTATTAAGCACGTTTTCTAAAATAATTGAAAAAATTATAGTAAAACAAATGAATACATTTATTAATACTACAATTGGTTTTGACAGTAGACGGTATAGATTTCAAGAAAAAAGCAGCACCCAATCTGCTATTTCTCACCTGCTAAACTACACATATAATAATTTAGACAAAAGTAATTATGTAATAGCGCTTTTTGAAGATTTGCAGAAAGCATTTAATACTGTTGACAAAGAACTGCTGTTAGAGTATATGTATGAAATGGGAGTAAGAAGTAAACTAAATCAATTAATACGTAGTTACCTAACCGGAAGAATTTAACACACTAAAGTAAATGGATATCTAAGTACGGGACAAACTATACAAATGGGTGTACCACAGGGTTCAGTACTGGGTCTTGTGTTATACCTGTACACAATAAATAATAACAAAGGAAAATACAATATAACTCATGATTCTATTACTACATTCAATACTCTTCTGGAACAAATAATTAAAATACCTAATCTTGTCACTTACACTAAAAGACTTTCTAATTAGAACTTAAATGATGTTTGTTTGTTTTTGAAAATTATGTAATAACTTTAGTTAGAAATTAGTTGTAATATATGTAATGTATGTAAATGCAATAAGCATTATACGCCTTTAAACAAGCTGTAGAAGCTTCTTGGTGTATAAGAGACAATTTGTATTATTATTATTATAAATGTATATAATGTATTTAAAAATAAATAAATAGAAATATTAAAAAAAAAAACATAATTTATCAACTGGTCAAGAATTTTGTACTTTTCTATAGTTTATGGTCTAATTTTGGTACTTTCTGACAATATTTAGTTTTTTTTTTATGGCCGTATTCTACTATTCTTTATATTTATAAGTAGAATTTTACACTTTTTAACAGTTTATGACCAGATCTTAATTTTTTTTTTTTTTTTTTTTTTTTTTTTTTGGGATTTTATAAAAATTTCTACACTTTTTAAAAGTTTATTGGTTACAAAATAAAGTTAAGTAAATAAGAAAATTAAAAAAAATTGTACGTTTTATCCCAAAACCGTCTCTGAAAATACTCTTTTCAATATTTTGCGGAAAAGCCCAAAAATCCTAGCTACTCCACTGCTTTTATTGATATTACAATAATAATTAATGTAAATTATAAATTTAAAATCACAAGTAAAAGGTGTTGATTGTAAATAGAATGCAATATGCGTCATGCAAATTACCACGAAAGATATCGAATCAATTATTAAATGTGCTCTAACCATTTGTTGCGAAGCGTGTGAGAAAGATAGGAAAAAGCTAGAAAAGGTATTGGAAAACCAAAATCGACTTTACAATCATTAATATTTGCCTGAGTGACAAACCAAATGGAGACAATTAAGAAACTATGCAACAACTTCAAGTTTAGATAAACCAAAATAGAAGGAAACATACTGATGGTATTGCAAGCGCTAGTCATTCTCAAGGGCCACTTGCTGAGGTCAACAACACCTCAGTTGTCCTAAATGAATTTAAGCCATTCAGTTTTTTTAATGTATTATCAAAATATAAACAGCAGTAACAAATCAAATTGTTATTCTTGAATACTGAACTGAACGACAAAATACGAGCCGTGTTCGGTGAGTGATAAATTAAATAACAAAATACATTATAGTGGCGTACTCCGCGTACTATTTATGACCGGACGTAAGTGTTTTTATTTTAATTTTCTTGTGTTATTTATTAAAATTTAAATATCGATAAACATAATATTTTTTTAATTGCGTGTTTTGAATTGAATAACAAATGTAATAATTGATTAATAAAATTTAAATTTCACATTAACACAAATATTAGTTATACAGGGCGTTAAAAAAAGAATGTAAAATATTTAAGGGAGTGGTAGTACGAACCACAACAAACAAAAAGTCTTAATAAACATGGGTTGTCATAGGAACGGTTTTGAAGGTATGGAATATTATTTATTTTTATATATTTTTACAAAGAACAGAATTATAGAAGATGATAATTGATTCTATTTGCAAACAGGCATAACATCTTTGTCTGAAGAACATTTGAACACTTTCTAAAACCCTCTCATTGGCTCGGATTTCTTAGCAGTTTTTATTAATTTTTAACTGCGGCTCCTCGAGGCTATTTACAGGAGTAGCGTACACTAATGATTTCAAATATTGCCCAACAAAAAATCAAAAGGTAATCTTGCTGGCCATAAAACTGGTTCGTCTTTTCTTAACCCACCTATGTGGAAAAGTTTGGTTTAAATGCTCTAACGGCTATCGAAAAATGAGCTGGAGCACCATCATGCTGAAACCACATTTGTTACCTGTAGGTCAAAGGAATGTCATCCAAAAGATCATACATTGTGTTTTGCAAAATAAAAAATGGAAAAAAATATCTCCGAAACCGTTGCTATGACAACCCATGTTTATTAAGACTTTTTTGTTTTAGTGGTTCGTACTACCTTGTATATTGTGTTATGATACGTAAAGTTATAAAACATGTTATGACAAGAACAAAATAATTTTAAGTAAAATACAGTGGCAAAGCTAGGATTTTTGGGATTTACCCCAAAATATAGTTTAAAACTTTTTGCAAAAAAAAAGTTTAATTTTGTCATCTTTTGAACTTTATTTTGTAGTAACTTTTTTCCTTCAGGTTTTGTGGGCTTTTTCGCATTGCAGAACTTTGCTTACATTGACAATTTAAAATTTTACTGCAGACTAAATGGTCAACTCTTAGCGGTCAGTATATTCAACACGTTTGTTTAACAATCGTTAAAAAGTAAACTTAATGGCAACAGTTACTAACAGTTAACTTTTGAGCATTAGGTCTTTGAATGACTAACTATACTGCTGTATAAAATAAACTAGATCAACTCTTGTTTTTTGAATGTTGTATCTTCATGTCAGACAATGTAACTAAACAGTAATATTACAAGAATGCACAACAAGTTGCAAAGGTTTCTATATTTTAATTGTTTAGATGTTGTTTTGTGCACTTAACTTCAATTTACTTTACTTATATTAGCCTTTGATGTTGTATAGCTATACATATTGCATGGGCATATTAGATTATGTTATCTATAGCATTTTTTGCATAGGAAGAAAAAAATCTTCAAAAAACAAGATACAGTCTGTATTGTGTAGTAGTTAGTGTTAGGTTATGTTAGGTTAGATTAGGTTAGGTTAGGTTAGATTAGGTTAGGTTAGGTTAGGTTAAATTAGGTTGAGGTCAACGCTGTCATGTGCCTCTGTACGCCGAGTGCTCTTTTCCACACAGGCGCTGCGTATGTTAGAATGGATTGGACCACGGCGTGGTAAACCGTCCTTCTCCTCGCTCTTTAGCCGGTGATGTTTGGCAAGATCTTGGTGAGTGCCGTTACCGTTTTCTCGGTTTTTCTGATCGTGTATACCACGTGATTTTTAAATGTTCAGTTTGTGTCCAGCCAGACTCTTAGGTATTTTACGGTCTTCATAGGTTTTATCTCCTGTCCTCTGAGAGCAAAAACCAGCTCATTTTCCCTTCTTGCTCCCTTCACGATCATGGCTTTTGTCTTTTCGGGGGCTACTTCTAGACCGTTTTCGACCATCCATTTGTCCACGACCGCCAAAGCTACGTTTGCTGCTTCTTGGAGCCTCTCAGCCTCGTTTGCCCTAACCACTATTACCAGATCGTCGGCAAAGGCCACCATCTTGCATTTGTCCGGGATTTTCAGCCTCAGAACGGGATCGTATAGTACGTTCTACAAAAGTCGGTCCAAAAACCAAGCCCTGCGGCACGACCTGCGTCAATTTTCTTTCCTCTTCCGGTGCAATGAGGAGCGTTCTTTTGCTTAGGTAGCTGGCTATAATCTTCAGGAGGTATCTAAACACCTCTATTTCTTGCAGTTGACTTATGATGTTACTCTATCTGGCAGTATTAAAAACGTTTCTGACATACAAGAAGATTAAGGCCGTCCACGCGCTGTTTTGGTCTTCTGATTACGTCTACCGTCAATCGGCCTTTTCTAAAACCGTATTGGGCATTTGAGATTGCCCACTTCTCTTCTAGCTTCTCCTCGAGCCTTCCTTTTAGAAGATGTTTGAAAGTCTTCCCGGGCACGTCCAGAAGGCTTATGGCTCGCAATTTGTTAGATTCTCCTTTTGGGATCAGCACCATCTTTGCTCTTTTTCATTTTTTCGGAAAGACTCCGCTATTCAGGACGGTGTTGTAGGCTTTTCGTAGATCCTCAGGTATCTCCTCCTGAGACAGCTTTACTATTTGGCCTTTGACGTCGTCGAGACCTGCAGCCTTCTTTGGTCCGAACCTTGCGATGGTCACCTTCATCTCTTCTTCAGTGAAAGGGGGAGGTGTGTCCGGGTTATCAGAATTTGGCAAGGTCCTGCTGAGGGTCATAAGCGGATACAGAACAGTTAACGCAGCCTGCGACATAGCAGCGGTCTCACCGATTGAGCTGAAGATGTTGGAATTGAACGACAGATACAGCGCCAGGAAGACAGGTCGAAAAACAGCTTACGCCATAGAAGAGCAGTGGCAGCAAAAATGGGAGAATACGCAAAACAACGCACAATGGACTAAGAGGCTGATTCCAAACATCAGAATCTGGAGTAGGTGTCCTCATAGAAACTCTGACTATTTTTTAACCCAATTTTTGTCAGGGCACGGCAGTTTTGGGACCTACACAAAGAGGATTGAGAAAACTGTTGACGACGCCTGCCACAACTGCGGCGCCCAAAACTCACCCAAACACACTATCTTTATCTGCGATCGATGGCAGGTCGGAAGGCGAGAAACGGAAGCAACCATAGAACAAAGCCTCGTAATGAACAACCTGATAGACTTAATGACTGGTTTAAAGAACAGCTGGAGCCACATCTATTCTTTCATTAGGGGGTCCATAAAGTGCAAAGAAGAAAGAAAGGGCAAGGCAGAAAGCCGCAAGTAGAATCAATTGACAATAGAGAGTCAAGCCGTCTTGGACGATGAAAAACCCTCCTAGGGTACGCCGTATATCCGGTGTGAAAAACAGAGGTTTTTTAGTGGGTGAAAGTCCCACACTCCCGGACTCATTGAACCAAGAGCCCGGGGAACATTAGCGTTTACTTATCTCTTAAAAAGAAAAGTTAGGTTACCGACTAAAAACTCTACCTTTCTCTAAAGTGGCTTTCTTATTGATAAAGTTCAGCATCTTTTGCCTGCTTTGTTTATAAGGTTGTGCTTGCCAAAGAAAACTGTGAGTTGCAGTTTATAAACTTTGCATTCATTCAGCGTTTGTAACAAAGTCTTATTTTTGTGTTACTAAAGTTTTAGTTTTCGTTCTGTAGGGAATACTGTTGAGTGTGTCAATTCCATACAGCTCTTTTACAAGTTACTGTGTTCTGCTGTAAATTATTTCTGTTTCTGGTTCAGTAATTGTCTTTTTTGTCCCTTCTTTGTCAAGCTGATTTGTTATGAGGTTTTGTTTTATCTTCTATTTTTTTGGCATTTAGACCTGGCAAACTTTGCACTACTTTTAGACTGATTATGTAGGCTATAATCAATTTAGATTTTATTACTGCTAATTGCAGTGCCTACAGTGCTACTTGACTATTTGACATGATGGTTATTGGTCTATTAAGGTATAGAAGTTTGTCTCTTTTAGTCCTTGACTGTGTATTTTTTGTTTGTCTATTTGTTACGCTATGGTATTATTACACCAAATTTCTTTCTGATGCAATTACCTTTTATAAAGTCTGTCTTCATTATTAGAGTTTTTTTTATGCAACACATTTGTTATGTTAGGTCTGTGCATGAATGACAAGGTTTATAATATGTTTGTTTATGAGCAGTTTGTGTGCTGCTTATCTTGCCTCCGTTTTACCATTAGGTGAAGTGGTGGTAACAAGAATAATTTTTCCATAGCTGCTGTGAGCATTATTGCAGACATGCTAGTCTCGAAACTTTACCTAGTTTGTTGACCGTGCACTTGAGAATAGTTTTTCTCCTATATAAGTGCATTATATGTAGTAATAGGTTTTACTATTCCATCTGGTCATATTAAGTGTCTGTGTTCATATACCTCCGGCCATTATTTTGGTTGCAAAGAGCATCCAAATAACTTTTGTGGTTATATTAATCAGGTGTGTGTGTGTGGAGGTTTAGCATAGTGTTACGCGCAAATCTTAGATATTTTATTTCATTTGTCATCAGGAGCGTAGCATCAACATTATCAGGTTTTTTAAGTCTGTAGTGTTCCGCCGTCTTCTGAACGGTACAGTTGCTGTTTTGCTTGAGTTTTTTTTTGCACCACATTTTAACAGTGTTTAGTAAACTTTGTATCATATTTAACACAGTTGCCCCAAACTTTTTGTTTACAAGGATGTTTTGATCATTGGCGTAGACAAGACAAAGACGTCTATGTTGTTGAGTATCTATAGTAGGTTGTTCATAATTAAGCACTACAGTAAGGGTAAAAGTACACCCTTCGGCAACTTTAGCTTCTACAGTCTTTTCATATAATGTTGTAGTTACAGTTCGGTTCTTGAGCATAGAGTTGACTTGTTCCTAGACGAGAGGATTTCCTTGGCTTTCTATTGTCTTTGCAATGGGTTTGAAGGTACTATTCTCAAATACCCCCCACAATATCCAGAAAAACACTCAAAGCTATTTTTTGCATTGGATGTTGTTTTTGGACTTGCCGACTAGCTAGTGTATAGCTAGTTTGCAAAGTTTTTTTGTTTAATAATCATACTAGTGCTGGTGCAGTAACCCGTTTTGTATGTACTTGTCAACTATTTAACTATTAATAAAACAAACAAAAAATACAAAATATAATAAAAGTATTGTTAATTTATTTAATTTAAATATATAGGGCCCATCATAATACGCTCTGCGATACTTAGTACCTACATTCTAAAACAATTTATTTATTAAATAAACGCACGATTGAGTAACTTGCTTAGGATCAGTTGGTTTTGATTCGCTTTTGCACAACAATTGAAATGAGATAATAAAAATTTACTGAGATACTACAATTTACAATCGATGCTTAAGGGCTTCTTCTCGGAGCGCTGTTAATATCGGCGATTCCTTCGAGTTGGAGAACGGACTGGTAATGCTTTGAGGTTGACTGGATTGCACAATGCCTGCTGGTGCTAACACAATCGGGGGATTTCTATTAACTGAAAGAGAAAACATATAATTAGTTAAAAATTATTATTATTTATATTATTTAAATGATTCTATAAAGCTCTTCAATTCTGAGATTGAGAATGCGTGTACATTTTGCGCAAAAAATTTCCGTAAAAAAGATATGTGCTAATGCTTATTTTACTCTATTCTATCTTAAAACTAACTAAACTAATAAAATCTATAACTTTTAGAAACACTTAATTTAAACAACTTTTCTTACTTTATGTAATTAAAAAATCTAATCAAGTAATCATAAAATAAAAAACTAAATTAACTTATGATTGGTATACATACCTAATTCATCATCTTCTTCATCAACTTCTAGTACAGGTTCAGCTAATTTATCAGGGAAAGTAAGAATGGTAATATTTTGAGGTTGAAGATAGGGATCGCTATCAACAGTGACAGCCTGATTCTCAGTATTAATAACAGCATTCTCATTATTAACATAATCCATCTGAATAGGCCGTGTTGGTACAGCATAGACAACATTTACAGCTACTGGAGTTTGCGTCGATACAAAAGTATCTTGACTTATTGGAGCAATAACTGCACCAACTCTAATTGGAATGCTGTAGCCTTGATGAACAATATCAATTTCAGTTGGGAAAAGTATGCTTGTTTTCAAACTATATACTAAAATTGGATTCTTAAGCACTATCCTAACAGCAGGAGTGCATTGAAGTAATTGTTCTCCTGCTTTTATTGTCATGATTGGTTTTTTCTTTGAAATTCCCATAATTTCTCCATTTGTTATTGTGTTTAGATTTTCTTTAGCTACAACTAGCATTGGCACAGTTGTGAAATCAGGTTTGATTTCGTATGGTACTTCTGAGAGGATGTTGAGCGTTGGTAATTCATTAGGTTGAGCTATGTATGATGATAGGATTGGATCTGGGAGGTAATTTTGTTGTACTATGGGAGAGTAAGGGTTGTATTGATTGGCATAGGTTGATATGTAATTGTTGTAGTAGGGTGTGTTGTAGCGGAAGAATTGGTAATATGGGTTGTAGAGGTACGGATTGCATAATGTTTCTGATGCCAGGAATACCAATAGGCATGTGATAATCTGTAACAAATAAAAAATATATTAATATTTATTAAACAATGTTTGAGTCTAAACAGAAATGAATTGTAAATAACATATAATCATATAATAATCAACAATAAGGAATTACGGAAAATATAACCAAATAAAAAATGTTATAATTGGAACAGTTCTTAATTTTTGATAACAATTTTATCACAGAATTAATAAAAAAACTCATTCAATTAATCAATATAAAATAATTAAAAAAAATCTTGTTTGTAAAGTAATTTTATAGTCATTTAAGTGATTAATAATAAATTCAAGCTACGCCACTGGAGATTAAAGTGTAAAACGATTATAAACGGTGAAAATTTAATATCTATGTATGTCATTCCATGCAGAAATTTATAAACAGTATTTTAAATTAGGCGTAAAGAATTTTCTTCTCAATTATCATTATATTTAAAAAAAATTGAATTGAATTGAAACAATTATTATAATCATCAATTAATCTTGAAAATTGAAGAGTAATTTTGAATTATCTCGCGTAATAAAAGAACGCTTTTTCGGTTTATCCCAATTGCATATAATGACTGACACTATACGATTTTTTTAATAAATAAATTGGGTGCTTGCAATTTTCTCCAACCTAAAAGTGGTGTTCCCATGGCATTATTTTTCACTTTAAATGGATCGCACAGCCAATTATAATTTGACAAGGTTGCCAGACAACGATTCCGGCTCCTACAAGGACAATGTCGGGAATGCAGAAATTACATCTGTATTAAAACACTGCGGGTCAATCAACGCAGAAACAAATAAACGAACGTCCCGATATTTATATTTCTGGGGAGGCAGAGAGAAACCGGTATGCAAATTCCTTTAGCGCGGATAATTAACCTTTAAAAGAACACACATGCTAAAAAAATAATCATAAGTACTGAGATGTAAAGGGATAATGTTTTTAATTCGTTTCTCTTGTAATCAAAGATGATGTTAGATAATTTCAGATAGCTTTTAGTCGAACAGGATTTCAGTTTTAGTGGATTGAATTTTACATAGCAAAATTATGACTGTTTTTAGAAAGAAATATTTGTAATATACATAATATGATATCAATTTAATTTTGTACCGATTACCATATTATATTTAATCTATATTTAATGCTATAGAAATAAATAATCTTAATTAAAGTAGTTGATTAAAACCTTAACATTCAAATCAAAGGTTATCTGTATAATCTTTGTCTTAAAAGTACTTGAAATTTAATTTTGTAATATTGGATTTGGAATTGCTGGTTTTAATTTGCTGAGAGCAAGTTACAGTCAAAACAAGCTTAAAATATAATTAGCAAAGTGTTAAGGTTTGTCAACCGATATGATTAATGTTTGTGTCGATCTATACGAACATAAATAGTTCATTCTATGAAAACCATTATTGCAATACAAAGAGTGAAATAATTAGCAAATGAAACAAGAAAGAGTGAAAACAACATTGCCATTTCTAATTATTTAGAAGAATATAATACAAATGATGATTATTAAATTAGCCACTACTTAATAAACTTCATTTACGTAGAAAACCGACTATAGTGCAAATTGGCAATAAACCAAAAATGCATATGTGGTTTCACAGGGTTCGATACTCGGCCAAACCCCGTGGAACATTTGTTATGAGAAGATACTTAAACTGGACATGCTGGAAAGAATAGTTGAAAATGCAAAAAAAACTTGCATTGGTAATAGAAGGGTCCAAATATAAATTTTTTGGAAAAACGCAATTGACAAAATTGGCGCTATGAGCGTTAGAAAATAAAAAAAAGCAAGGCTTAATTATTGCTGGCAGCCAAAAAGTAGTTAAGCAGATAAAAACACAAGCATAGATAATTTTATTAAAAATCAAGATCATGTGAAATACTTAAAAATTAATCTAGATAAAAATGTGGAACCAGGGGCGGCGCTACCAACTATGGCTCCAGCTGCAAAATCCAAATACGTCGCCCTTTGGCTTATAAAGTGTTCAAAAGCATAAATATTACTAAAAAAATATTAGTAATAAAAGCTTATATTAAAATTGTAATCGCACAGTGTACGATTCAGCATAACAAACTGAAAAACAGTTGAAATTACATATATAGCTGGCTTCATTCTATGCGATCGTGTTGCTCGTTACTTAGTTAAGTCATTATGTATTAGACCTAATTGTAACGCTGCACGGTGGACACCAGAATTACCTAACCAACAAAGTGGAAGCTCATCTTGGCTGCTATAAAAAACAATGTTTTACCAGTCAATGCAGTCATTTGTCAAGAGCCACAAACTCCAATGACAAAGAACACTGATTACGTTAAAAAAGTCTTCCTAGAAGTCAATGAATTCTTAGAAGGTACTGACGACATTATACAACGTTCGACCTTCTCAAATCGGAGAAATTATCTCAAAACTAAAAACTCAATCCGCTCCTGGCCTTGACAATTCCAAACAAAGCACTCAAATCTTTCTTGCATAAAGAATAATAGACCTCACTAATATTGCTAATGCAATTCTTTGCACTGGTCACTTTCTAAAAGCTTGGTAAATCTCTCACGTCATAAACATTCCAACGTAGAAAGAATGAGACGTTTCCTCAAAACTAAAAATGTTGTGCTTGTCACTGTAGTTGAGTATCAAAAATTTATTGCAAAAAACTAAAACTAGTCCCAAAAGATGCGCAATTCATTCAACTTGGATTTTATTGAGCCAGTACAAAGTTTTTTAGTAAAACGCAAAAAAATGCTGTGTTTTCACTGTCGTTGAGTATCAAAATTGTTTCCCAAAAAACTGAAAGTAATTCTAAAAAATACGAAATTTTAGGTAGATTTATGTGATCTGCTTGGATTGTAGAAGCCCATTACAAAGTGACATTTTAGTTGCAAATGTTGTGTTTGTCACTGTTGTTGAGTATCAAAAACTTATACCACAAATGTGGAACTAGTCCCAAAATATGCGGAATTTAACGTAAATTTAAGTGGTTGGATTGGCTTGTATAGGCCCAATAAAAGGTTTTTGGGTAACACGCAAAAAACTGTCAAAAAGTGAGACTTTTGGTGCTAATTTATAGTGTTTGTCACTGTCGTCGAGTATCAAAAATCATCGCAAAAACCTGAAACTAGTTCCAAAAGATGCGCAATTTAACGTATATTTACGTGGTTACCTTAGCTTGTATATGATTTGCTTGGCTCGTAATAACCCATTACAAAGTTTTTGAGTAAAACGTAAAAAAAACTGTGACACTTTTGATGCACTGTAGTTTAGTATCAAAAACTTATAGCACAAAACTGAAATTAATCCTAAAAGATGCAGTTCAACTTAGTTTGACGTAGTTAACTTGGCTTGTATAGGCCCTGTATAAAGTTTTTCAGTAAGACGCAAAAAACTATCAAAAAGTAACAATATTGGTGCAAATATTGTGTTTGTCATTCTTGTTAAGCATCAAAAACTTATAGCACAAAAATAAGATGCAATTCAACGTAGATTGACGTGGTTAACATAGTTTGTATAGGCCATGTACAAAGTTTTCCAGTTAAACACAATAAACTGTCAATAAGTGACACTTTTGGTGCAAATGTTGTGTTTGTCACTGTCGTGGAGTATCAAAAAATTTATTTCAAAAACCTGAAACTAGTACACAAAAATGCACAATTCAACGTACATTTACGTGGTTACCTTGGCTTGTATAAACGCATTACAAAGTAAGGTCATAAAGAAGGTGATCTTAGACATAATCTAAAACTACACAAAATCTAACAATTTTTTTTGCCGCTTTTCAACATGGGTCCACCAAATAAACCGCCTTATCACATTGTCGGTTTTAAACTGAGAAAAAAAACGAAAGTGGTCTTTTTTGACAAAAAAGCCTTTGACAAGGTTTAGGTCTACTTTTAAAACTGCAAAGACTAAAATTTCCTGTGCGTCTTGTAAAGCTGATAGGTTTATATCTAAACAGCAAAACTCTGGCAGTTGAACTTTTAAACAACGTTCCTATTGCGTGGTTTAATGCTGAACTTCAATTCAAATCATTGATTTGTTATCATGCTGTAGAGTGTCCTACTTACCTACCCAAGTGTTTGTTATTAAAAAACTAAATGTTTGACCTCTCTGCAAGCGTCAGAAATCATTTTGTCACAAAAAGCGATAATAATCCAACCCTTTGACGACTAACATTTGGGTGGGTGGGTGGGATACTCTGATCTAAACTACTGACTTGTTATCATGCTAAGAAGTGTCTCAACCACCCGCCCATGTGTTTGTTATCAAAAAATTAAATATTTGACTTCTTTTCAAGCGTCAGAAGTCACTTGTTCACAAAAACTGGTCGTGATACAACTTCTTGAGGACTAACACTTGGGTGGGTGGGTTACTCCAATCCAAACTACAGACTTGTTAGTAGGCTATGGAGTATCCCACCCACCTGCCCAAGTGTTTGTTATCAAAAATTATATGTTTCACGTCTCTTCAAGCGTCAGAAGTCACTTGATCACAAGTGCCGGTCGTGATCCAACCTCTTGACAACTAACACTTGGGTGGGTGGGTGGGCCACTCCAATCCAAATTACTGATTTGTTATTATGCTATGAAGTGTCCCACCCACCCGCCCAAATGTTTGTTAAAAAAATTGAATGTCTGACCTCTCTGTAAACGTCAGAAGTCATTTTGTCCCAAGGAGCCGACGTGATCCAATCTTTTGATAACTAACATTTGGATGGATGGGTCGGCCACTCTAATCTAAACTACTAACTTGAAATTATGCTACAGAGTGTCCCACTTATCCGTCCAAGTGTTTGTTATCAAAAGACTAAATGTTTGACGTCTCTGCAAGCGTTAGAAGTCATTTTGTCTCAAGAAGCAGTTGTGATTCAACTTCTTGACGAGTAAAATTTGGGTGAATAGGTGGGTTATTCTAATCTAAACTACTAACTTGTTATCATGTTATAGGGTATCCTATCCTCTCGCCCAAATGTTTGTTATAAAAAAAATTAAATGTTTGACTTTTCTGCAAGCGTCAGAAGTCACAAGAGCCGTGGTGGGTGGGCCGATCCAATCCAAATTACTAACTTTTTATTATGTTATAGAGTGTCCCACCCACCCGCCCAAGTGTTTGTTATCAAAAAATTAAATGTTTGACCTCTGTGCAAGCGTCAGAAGTCACTTGATCACAAAAGCTGGTTGTGATCCAATCTCTTGACTAACACTTGGATTGGTGGGTAGACCATTTTAATTCAAATTACTTACTGACTTGTTATCATGCTATAGTGTCCCACCTACCCGCTCAAGTGTTTGTTATCAAAAGATTAAATGTTTGACCGCTTTACAAATGTAAAAAAATCATTTTGTCCTAAGAACCGGTCGTGATCCAACTTTTTGAAGACTAACATTTGGATGAGTAAGTGGGCCACTCCAATCCAAACTACTGACTTGTTATCAATGCTATAGAGTGTAAAAAATTAAATGTTTGATTTCTCCGCAAGCGTCAAACCAAACCTTTTGATAACTAACACGTGGGTGAGTGTTTGGGCCACTCCAATCCAAATTACTGATTTGTTATCATGCTATAGAGTATTTCATATATCCGTGTTTGTTATCAAAAGACTAAATGTTTGACATCTCTACAAGCGTTAGAAGTCATTTTATCACAAGAACCGATTGTGATCCATCTTTTTAATAATTAACATTTGGTTAGGTGGGCCACTCCAACCCAAACTACTGATTTGTTATCATGCTATAGAGTATTTCACCTATCCGTGTTTGTTATCATGCTTTGGAGTATCCCATTTATTTGCCCAAATGTTTGTTATCAAAAGATTAAATGTTTGACTTCTCTGCAAGCGTCAGAAGTCATTTTGTCACAAGAAGCGGGATGGATGGGTGGGTGTGTAACTCTAATACTCTTATCCAAACTACTGACTTGTTATCATGCTAAGAAGTGTCTCAACCATTCGCCCAAGTGTTTGTTATCAGAAAATTTGATAACTAACACTTGTGTGGGTGGTTGGGCCATTCCAAACCAAATTACTGACTTGTTTCATGCTATAAAGTGTCCCACCCACCCGACCAAGTGTTTGTTATCACAAAATTAAATGTTTGACCTCTCTGCAAGCGTAAGAAATCACTTGATCCCAAGAGCCGGTTGTGATTCAACTTCTTGACGACTAACACTTGGGTGGGTGGTTGGGTGGGCCACAACATAATATAGCCTTACTCGAGCTATTAAAAAATGAGGCTTTATTATAGTACTGCATCAAACAAAAAATTTGGACTAGTCGACGCCATTTTTTGAATGACCAATCTAGTTTTCAGCAAGACACGCTTAGCCCACATACGTAACCCCAACATTGCGCAGTCACTACCGATAACAAAGACAAAGTTCAGCAAGACTTATTTGAAAAAGAGCTTGACATTAGCAGCTGAAAACCGTATACTCAATTTGGAAGCATCTTCAAAAGCAAAGAAAAAAGTTGGCCAACCGCCTACTTAAGTAGACTTTGTGCAGAATTGCGACGCTGTACAGCGAGTGCACATACAGTGTCCATTATGAAAGTAATGCGTATGATTTTATTGTGACGAGACTATCCATCCCAGCCCGGTAAAATTGGTCGGGAAATGTTGTGGAGGATCAGCTCTTCTAACGCAGCCGGTCGCCAACTTGCTTCGACTGTTCTGATCGGCAAAAACGTGTCTCCGCGTAAAGTTTGTTTGATTCAAAATGAACCGGACTTTCTTAACTCTGTCGTAACCAGAGACAAATCTTGGATGTTCAAGAATGACCCAGAACCAAAAAGGCAGAGCAGCACGTGGCACAAAATTATCTCCTCCGCTCAAAAAAAGCGCGAATAAGCAAGTTTTGCATCAAAACGTTGCTCATTATCTTCTTTGACGTCCAAGGAATTGTTCATTTTGAGTTTGTACCGCAAAGAGAAACTGTCAACTCAACCTTTTGGGTGCCCCAAAGATTGAAACGCTGCATCGCGCGCGTAAAGACTGACATCAAAAACACGATCAAGCTCCACCATGACAATGCTCCCAGTCAAACAGCCGTCATTATTACCAACTTTCTGTCCCAAAGAAAAAAATCGGTGGTCCCCCAGCTCTTTTACAGTCTCGATTTGGCTACGTGCAACTTTTTTTTTGTTTTTGCGACTGAAGAGAGAGCTAAAAGAAAAGCATTGGAAGTCCGTAGAAAACATCCAAAAGCACAAGGTTATTAAAAGGCATTCCTGTCAAGAAGTTTCAGGGTGCCTTCCAGGCGTAGCAGACACGTCTCCAAATGTGTATTGATGCAGGGGGAGAGTATTTTGAAGAATTATAAGCGTTTGTACCAGTACAATCAATAAATCTATTTTTCATAGAAAATTACTTTTATAATAAACTCTGTACATCTGCCACTTACTATTTTTCAAGCAAGAAAAAGACGGAAAAGCGTCATGCAGAATTAAAAACATTGTTAGAATTTGTAATTGGCACCCTTTACAAACTGCTACTAATCACCGCACATCAACTCTGTCGTCAAACCAATGCCGCCGTCAAACTATGAGCTATAATGTATATAATTAAATTGGAATCACATTTATGCATAAAATACCAAATTTATGATCAGACAACTTGATTTATGCACACTAAATCCAAATTAATGTGTATTAAAACATAATTATTGCTTTAAAAATACAAAACTGTGTATATAGCTTTGTTTTGAGTATAATAACGCAAATATTCAGTCTTGTTTGGAAGTATAATACCAGATTTGTGTATAAATAACCAGATTTGTAATCAGAAAGCCAAATTTACAGACTAACAAGCCGTATTTATGCCAAATTTATGCCAAATGGTTATTTAAAAGCCAGATTTGAGCTAATAGAATGCTGAATAGAAGCTTTTTAAAAAATTTAAGCTTCAAATCTGAAAAAGTATAAACAAAACCCCTAATTTGTGTATAATAATTCCTAATATAAGCTTTTAAGTCGCAAATGTGTCCACAAAAATTTAGTTTTAAAGTTTAAAATATTTTAAATAAAAATGTAATCAGTAGATTTAGAAAAAAAAATTTACTAGTTTTATAAATTATTAATTCATAAAACCAGTGGAATTTTCATTGTTGGTTATATCAATCAAATGTACAGCAAAGTAGAATGATCAAATTAGATGTACAATGCACAATTTAATATAAACTTATTTGATTGGGTTAGTTTTGGTTGGCTCAGTACTATTTGAAAGCTGCAAATTTCTTTGTTTGCTACTCTAATATAAAGAGCCTGCAACGTTTATTCAAAGCCTGGAAAGGATACAAAGTAAATTAAAAACTTTTTTTGAATAGTTCTAAAAGACCCCACAAATCTTAGCTACGCCACTGATTGTAGCAAATCAAAACTAGTTTCAAAAGGTTTACAAATTAATGTAAATCAACGTGATTATGTTGCTTTGCCTAAGCTCAGTAAAAAGTTCCATTGTAAAATGCCAAAAAAGTCAAGATTTGAATTTATTTCTTTGCGTTCATAATCCATTATGAAACTAGTAATATAATGCACAGTTTACGTAAGACTTATATAACCCATTAAAAAGTTTTTGAGTAAAATTTATCTTTTTCATTTATCATTTTTTTATTGAATTTGCGTTTTCTAGTATTTTTTTCAGAAACTGTGTTTTATTTGGCTTACTAACTGAAAGTCAATTGTGACCACTACTACAATAGTTTGAGAACCTCTGTAATGAATGTATAATAATTTATTTTAATGAATAATTTGAAAGTATATTGAATTTAATTTTTCAAATCAATCTGTGAAGTTAAATAATAACGTTTTATTTCGTCAAGTTTTGTAAATTGGTTCAATTTATTATTATTTTTTATTTATAATAAACTTCTACATTTTATGATGACAGCTTTAATACGACATTCAGTAAAGTATGCATGGAAAACCAAATTATAATTTAGAAAAAACAAACTGATTTAGCGGTAAATCTACAGGTAGCATCCTGCTTCATTAATTCTCTTAAATCGCATATTAAAAACCATTTCAATCAATCACAATTACACTGACTGTTATTTTCAATAATTATAGCTTCGAAAACTGCGTGTGCGAAACACCGTTTTTTTGCTCTACACTGACGCAAATATTATTCACGAGTAGACGCGATACACTTACGTGTTTTACGTGACTGGTTACGTTGCGATTACGTGCCTGTTTCTATAAATACAATTTTACAAATTAATCGGTTGTTTGTGCCGACGGCAATAATATTTTTTATTTTGTAATAATAATAAACACAATCATCAATGGAATGACCATGTCATCGATGACGTAAATCGATTAAAACATTCATTCATTATCAATATCATTTGAAAATCTATTTTTAAATAATTAGATTTTTTCCCAGAGAATATTATACGGTCATAAATTTAAAGAATAACTGTACGTTTTTTTTTTACTGAGCAATCCAAATCCAATTAAAGTCGAGCATCCCAAAACAAGTCCATATATCAAACCACAAATTTAAAATAAAAATCGCGCATTTAAAAGAAGTCTCAGATAAAAATCTAATTACCAGTTGTTCGTTTTTCTTTTTGGGGTATTAATTGGTCCCCTATTAAGGCCTCATCATCTGTTCTTGAATTATTACATCTCGCGTCCATTTAAAAGATATAAAATTGCACGAATAATAAATAATTATTATGATGGAATAAAAATGTAGTGTGTTCTGTATAATAAGATCGGCAATGACATTGAGGAGACGTTGAACTCTTTAGTTCAACTACATTAGGTGTTCGATGTAGGTGTGAATTGAGAATATGTAGGTTTATATAACAAGAGTGCAAATTTATGATTTGATACAAATTGATTTCTGATTTCAATTTCATCTACAAACTTTGACATTCTGTGATTGATACTTTAATAGATAATGGTATTATTAAATTTATTAATATTAATACTGTTTATACATTTTAATTGACTAGTTTTATTCACATTAAGCTATTAGCAGTGTTTTTGATACATTTAATACCTTTACTGCGGCATCAATGTTGCGTTATCGGGGACCGATCCTGGAGTTTCATTCGGTACAGTATCGGTCTCCGAAAATTGATAATCAAAAAATTGTTTAATAATTTCTAAATTTTCAACTTCAAACTTAACTAAAGATTATATTTTTAATACTCTTTCAACATGTTAACATGATAATTAGAAGATATCGACATCAGAAATCGCATTAGAAAAAAAAAATTACAAATGATAAAACCACTTAAAAAGTTGGTAAGTTTGTTAATTAATACCAAAATTTAACACTTTAAAACGTAAATCTATCAATACAATATAATATCAATATCAAATTAATCACAATAACACATATTTCAACATTTTTTTTTAGTTTTCAAATCTTTGTGAAAGCATTCAAAATTATTGCAAAAAGTCATTCATTTTTTTTAATTATTTTGTTGGTTGCATTGACAAGAATAAACGTTCCTCAATATGATTTGAGATACGCCCCTATAAATCAATATCACAAAGAATTGAGACGACTATTTTTCGAGTGCAATATAGGTCCAAGGAGACCAATACTTTTTTCTTTTGCAAAGACAGATATTTTAGGGCCTACGTTTATGCTACTATTACACAAATTGCCTTTGAATGTATACCTGAAAGTTAAACACACAAATATATACTATCGCACCCGTTAATTTAGAGAATAGAAGCGCTGTAGATACTGACGAAGCCTAGTATCTGATTCACCCACACTCTCATTTTAAATGTAATTATGGTTAAATAGACACTAATCATATATTAGACTAACGTTCTGAATTAATAAATGCCAAAACTTCATAAAAATTTTCTGCCGAAATACAGCATAAACAATAAAAACTGCATTTGTAAACATGTAGTAACTCCATTATTAATGCCTACCTACTATGACTCCCCCTGCAAATTTGAAATACGAATAACCGCTGAGTACGCTGACAATATGGTCTATACACTTAAAATTTGGTTAAGGTACTAGAAGGAAATCAATCTTGAAAAGACCAAGATTATACTTTTTTTAAGAATTATCAGCGCTTTAATTTTTTTTTTTTTTTAATTTGACGCATTAAATTTTTTAACCTCTAATGCTCTCTTTCAATGACTAAGAACACTGATCTGTAGCACGTTGAAAGGGTTTACCAAGAAGTCAATAACTTCTTACAGAATACCCAAATCTGTCTTGCATAAAGGAATAATGGCCTTCATCAACATTGTTAATCCAATTTTTTGCATTGAGCACTTTCCAAAACCTTAGAAAGGCCTTCGTGTCATATACATTCTAAAACCTGAAAAAGACCAGTCTTATATGTACTTTAAGTAAGGTCATAAGAAGGGTCATTTTGGAGTCTACTTTTAAAGCTGCAGACACACACAAAACAAAGAAATTTGTAACAATTGGTTGGTATCCTCCCGCTACGCCAACTTTGGCCAAACAGTACTTCAATAACCTCACGGTAGGTAGCTTGGCGTAGCTAGATCTTTCTATGCTAAACAAAAATAAATGCTCTTATAGAAAACTAATCACTTATAAGTAGCTTATTGCACAATCTCACCCCACAGTCTATAGAGCGTCTTAACTAACCTCCTTCTAAAATACAATCTCAAAACGTAAGTAAGGTTTATAAACCTTATGGTATCAAATTTTTAGATATGATCCGGGTATACTATAGTCTGTAGACAATTTCTTTCAAGATTCTTCTCTCAAACTACATAAAAAGTAACAACAACACCAAACAGAGATCGTCCAAACCAAAGAGAAACCCATCTAATATCAGAGTCCAAAAAAGTCTATCACCAACGCACGTACTGGTTATTTTACCTACCAGCGTAAAGTCAAAGTTTGCTTGCAAAAATATCACACGAAAACGCACAAACTAGCTCACATCATCTAATCATTAATCAAAAGTTTCAATTGAAGATCAAAACTAAAATGTGAAGCAACGGATCAAATCCGCAACACAGCAACCTAACAGATTGACTACAACAACTTCTGCAATGAACTGGCTTAATAGAAAATTAATGGAAAATACTTGCACACCAACAAACGCCCTACTCGCACTTCAAAAGTTTACCACCACCACACGCACTTCAACGTCAATTCGCCAAGCAACCCCAGATTGCATCTACCCAAATCTGTCTTGCATAAAGGAATAATGGCCTTCATCAATATTGCTAATCCAATTCTTTGTATTGAGCATTTCCCAAAAGCTTTAAAAAACTTTCATGTCATAAACATTCCAAAAAATAAAAGAGAACTAAAGTTTCCTTAAAACTACCGGCCAATCAGTCTTCTATGCACTTTAAGTAAGGTTATAAGAAAGGGAATTTTGGAAGTCTACTTTTAAAACTGCACAGTCTAAAGTCTGGCAGTTAAACTTTTATACGACGTTCCTATTCCGTGGTCCGATGCTGCTAAGTATCTGAGTATTACCGTTAATAAACAACGCACAAACTGCACGTTCAGTCCATTCTAGACAAAGTCAAATTATCTCAAGGCCTTCTAAAGTCTTACCTTATAGTGAAAACAAACAAAATTGTAACAATTTCAGTATTCTCCGGTTAAGTCAACACATCAAAACTTTGTCCAAAAAGTACTTTGATAACCTCGCGGTTTACGCCAAGCTGGATTTGTCTTGCTGAGCTAGACAAAGATGAATGCTCTTGACCAATCAATATTACTTCTTAAAATGGCTTACCCCACAGTAGTGGCGGAGCTAGAATTTTTGAGCCCCACCGCAAAACATTGAAAAGGGCCCACTCAGAGACGGTTTAAAAAAAAATACATTTGTCGTTTATTTAACCATTATTTTGGGCGGCCCAGGTTTTGAAATAAACGTCATGGGGCTTGCTTACAGGTAGCATCTTAACCAACCTTCTTCTAAAATACAATCTTCAAACCTAAGTAAGGTATATAGACCATATGGTATCAAACTTTTAGGAATAATCAGAGTTTAGTCTGTAGACAGTCTTTAGAAGATTTTCCTTTCAAATAATTACGGAAACAACTCCGCAGAAAAAAAATATAAGGTTTGTTCCAACCGACACCAAACGCGGTTTGGGACCGTCAGGAACTATGCACACAAACAATTACTGTGAATAAAAGATTGCCTAAGGATGACAAATATTTGTTTGTGTGCACAGTTTGGACGGTTTGCAAACTGTCCAAACCGTAGGTTGGAACAGACCTATTATCAAAGTTTTAGTTAAAGATCAAGACTAAATTGTGAAGCAACGGACCAAGTCCGCAACACACATTTACAACGACGACTTCTGCAATGGACTGGCAAAATTAATAGAAAATATCCTCACACCAACAAACGCCCTACTCTCACTCCAAAGGTTTACTACCATCACATAAACCACACAAGCTTGGCAGCATTGCACACACCGTTCTTGGAGTTGTAATTTAAGCAGCCACTTGGACAAACCTAACGCCGATATTTTAGGGCTTACATTTATGCTACTATTACACAAACTGCTTTTAAATATATACTTGAAAATTAAACACACAAATATGTACTATCGAGCCCGTTAATTGAGAGAATGAAGACGCTGTAGATACTGACGAGGCCTAGTATCTGGTCTACTCATCCACACTCTCATATTAAATGTAATTATGGTTAAATGGACACTAATCATATATTGACTAACGTTCTATATTAATAAATGCCAAAATTTCTTAAAAACTTTCTGCCGGAGCTGGGGCTCGAACCTGCGACAATTTATGCGCCAAGATTCGAGTTAAGCGCTTTCACGCAACATTATTATTTAAAAAAAATAGAGTTTAAACAATAAATACTGCAATTTGTAAACATGTAGTAACTCCATTATTAATGCTTACCTACTATGACGCCTCACTGCAAATTTCAAATACGAATAACCTCTGAGTACGCTGACAATATGGCCTATACCTTTGTACACTTTAAGACTTAAAATTTGGTTAAGGTACTAGAAGGAAATCAATCCTGAGAACACCAAGGTTATACTTTTTTTCAGGAATTATCGGCGCTTTCATATTTTTGGTTAAAAAATAAATTTGACGCATTAAATTTTTTAACTCTCCTTCAATGACTAAAAATACTGATCTGTAGCACTTTGAAAGGGTTTACCAAGAAGTCAATAACTTCTTAGAGAGTACCCAAATCTGTCTTGCATAAAGGAATAATAGCCTTCATCAACATTGTTAATCCAATTCTTTCCAAAACCTTGGAAAGGCTTTTATGTCATATACATTCTAAAACCTGAAAAGGTCAAGTTTCTTGAAAACTACCGGTCAATCAGTCTTCTATGCAAGGAAGGTCATAAAAAGGGTAATCTTGGAGGTCTACTTTTAAAACTGCATAAACTAAAGTTTGGCATATTGTTTCGGAATAAAATTTGAATGTACACTACCATCATCAGACCACAAATTGTTTTTGAGTCTTTAGTTTAGGAAACGGCTGCAAACACACTTCTTACTTGTTTTGAGGCCTTTTTTCTAAGCTAAAATAAATGCTCTTTTAGAAAACCAATCACTTATAAGTAGCATACTGCACAATCTCACCCCACAGCCTATAGAGCGTCTTAACTAACCTCCTTTTAAAATACAATCTTAAAACGTAAGTAAGATATATAAGCCTTATGGTATCAAACTTTTAGATATGATCCGGGTATACTTTAGTCTGTAGAACAATTTTTTTCAAGATTCTTCTCTCAAACTACATAAAATAGTTGATCAGTCAAAACAGACTACCAGTCGAGGTAACAACAACAACAAACAGACATTGGTCAAACCAAAGAGAAACCCATCTAATTTACCTACCAGCGTAATGTCAAGGTTTACTTGCAAAAATATCACACAAAATCGCACAAACTAGTGCAGATCATCTAATCATTAATCAAAAGTTTCAATTAAAGATCAAAACTAAATTGTAAAGCAACGGATCAAATCCGCAACACAGCAACCAAACAGATTTACTTCAACAACTTCTGCAATAAACTGGATTAATAGAAAATTAATGGAAAGTATTTGCACACCAACAAACGCCCCACTCGCACTTCAAAAGTTTACCACTACCACATGGACCACACGCACTTCAACGTTGATTCACTAAGTAACCCCAGATTACATCTACCCAAATCTGTCTTGCATAAAGGAATAATGGCTTTTATCAATATTGCTAATCCAATTCTTTGCATTGAGCACTTTCCAAAAACATAAAAAACTTTTATGTCATAAACATTCCAAAAAATAAAAGAGAACCGGAGTTTCTTTAAAACTACCGGCCAATCAGTCTTCTATGCACCTTAAGTAAGGTCATAAGAAAGGGTGATTTTGGAAGTCTACTTTTAAAACTGCATAGTCTAAAGTTTGGCAGTTAAACTTTTATACGAAGTTCCAATTTTGTGGTCCGACTGAACGTGCAGACGTACAAACTGCACGTTCAGTCCTTTATAAACAAAGCCAAATTATCTTAAGTCCTTCTAAAGTCTTAATTTATAATAAAAACAAAAAAAAAATCAATTTCAGTATCCTCCCGCTACGTCAACACATCAAAACTTTGTCCAAAAAGTACTTGGATAACCTCGCGGTTCACGTCAAGCTGGATCTGTATTGCTGAGCTAAACAAAGATGAATGCTCTTGACCAATCAATATTACTTCTTAAAGTGGCTTACCCCACAGCAGTAGCGGAACTAAGATTTTTGGGCCCTATCGCAAAACATTGAAAAAAGCCCTTTCAGAAACGGTTTTGAAAAAAATACATTTGTCGTTTATTTAACCATTTAGGGGGCCCAGGTTTTAAAATAAACGTCATGGAGCCGTCTATGCTTGTGGGCCCTTCCGCATTGCAGACCCTTGCTTACAGGTAGCGTCTTAACCAACCTTCTTCTAAAATACAGTCTTTAGAAGATTCAAACCATAAAAAAGTCGATGCAGTCAAAACAGACTACCAGCTAAGGTAACAACAACACTAAACAAACATCAACCAAACCAGAGTGAAAACCAGCTAATATCCAAGTCCAAAAAAGTCTATCACCAACGCACGTATTAATTCTTGCACTTACCAGCGTGAAGTCACAATCAAGAAAACAATTCCGCAAAAACAAAATATAATCAAAGTTTTAATTGAAGATCAAGACTAAATTGTAAAGCAACGGATCAAGTCTGTAACAGATTCACAACAACGACTTCTGCAATGGACTGGCTAACAAGATTAATGAAAAATACTCTCACACTAACAAACGCTCTACTCTCACTCCAAAGGTTTACCACCACTACATGAACCACACAAGCTTGGCGGCATTACACACACCGTCCTTGGAGTTGTAATTTAAGCGGCCACTTGGAGGAACCTAACGCCGCCTCAACGTTGATTTACCAAGCAACCCCAGGTTTGCATCTGGGAGTCTATAAAACAAGAAACCACCACAACAGCCCTAAAGCTTGTCCACACCTAGAGGACATCTTCCAAAACCAGGTGGCCAACAAAACATAAATCCGAGAAATCTCCGCGCATTAAAACTGGAACTTATCGGCCAGATTTGATGTATCAGTAACTCTACAACAATGGCAATAAGTTACAAAAAAAACTGCGCCGTTGATAAACTAACTGACAACTTAAATATTGAATTAAGAAAAGCCAAAAAAAAAATCTTTTAATACAACCATTCTCTAGGTCTTTTGAGAAAAATTTAATTTGAGAACATAACTGCGTCAGGCGTATTTGGCACGTTACCACATTTCAAAAGATTATAACACAACTTTTATAGTTTAGTGGGACCAGCCACAAAAGAGCATAAACACTTGTGTTAGCAAAATGCACTAGAATTAACCACAAAACGCAAAAACGTAAACTGTTAAACATACACTGCCAAAAACATAGCCAAAACATTTGCTGACATTTTATAAATTCAGTGTTCTCCAGTCTACAAGTGGTTACCCAAATTTTGAACAATGAGAACGTTATTTGCACATAAAGTAGATTCATATTATCTTCAATAATGTTTAGAGTATTAATTGAAAGTACTTAGTAGAAACAAACCAAAAAATCAAAAATCTTAAACCTCTTGTATTAATCAACGTTTAAATTTTTAATAAAAATACAAAAGGCTGAATCAGATTGAAG
Organism: Tachinus rufipes; assembly: GCA_963932245.1. Lineage (NCBI taxonomy): Eukaryota > Metazoa > Arthropoda > Insecta > Coleoptera > Staphylinidae > Tachinus > Tachinus rufipes. The sequence continues at coordinate 21,965,354 of OZ010741.1, forward strand.
CAAAACAAAAAAAATAATGTTTTTCCGCTTTCTCAAAACAGGCAAATTTTTGGCCTGTTTTGAGATTTCTTGGTTAAGTTGGTAACAAAATTTAAAAAATAACTCTATACGTTGAAGGACATAAATCTTGGCTAGAGTAAGGCCAAATCCAAACTTTTAACGTCAAACCCCCGCTGACTACTAGTTGTTACCGCAAAATTTCTTATTTGTAAAAATTTAATTTCAATACAAAAAAAAAATTGTTGTTGTTGTTGCTGTGTGCTCAAAAATACCCTTTTTGAACTTTCAATTGGTTTGGTCCAATCGATAAAAAACAGACGCAGAATGGTACTAATTTCTTTTTAATTTTATTTTTCTTTCATTAAAAAAGTTGGCGCGCCTTATGCCAAAATTTAATTAAAGTTTTGGGGCAGAATGTAGTAGTCATGTAGTAGTTACTAAGGGTCTAATATTGAGAGTTTGCATTATCCCAGAATGTAACCAACATTTCTGTGCAGCAATGTAGAACCCCAACGTTTGCTCTCAACTTAACAAAATAATCTAATAACGGTTTTGTTTTAGTCAAACCCTTGGAGTTTTTTTTTTTTATTTTTTGCCAAAAATTTCACCAATAGAAGTAAAAAAAATGAAAATTTTGGTCAAAAATTGTTTCATTTTGTTTGTTTTTTAATTTGTTTAATGGATCTTTTTTGTTTCCTTTTTAACATCTACTTTTTGGACGAGTAGTTTTTTAATTGCTTCTTTTGCAGTTCTTGGTTTGACTTGTACTTTGTTAACAACTTCAGCAGTAACAGCAGAAGCGGCTGCAGCCTTATCGACTATGAAGAAAGTTGAAGATGCACTTCAACTTTCTTCATACTTATAATTTACTTAAAAATAATGTAATTTATATCTTTAAATGCTTCCTATATCGTTTAAAACCTCTATTTTTTTTTATAAAACTTTTTATAAATCTCTCGTACAATAATATAATACTGTCTATCTATTTTTGAATAAAAAATTAAATGTATTATTTATTATTTAAATTTCAAAATATTTATATTCAATTGCAATATTAACACTCCCAAATGAAGCACAATTACACCATTCTAGGTGCATATTAGTATGCATTGCAAATATTTTTAACAAACGTTATGTAAACCCAATGAAACAGATTCCAACCTAATTCCATACAGTTCCTCATCAATCAATTATAGATTCCGATAGCGCCGCCAATTTTAATAAAATTACAGTTTTGATAAATTCCATCAAATTAATTTAAATATTTTTCAATTATAAAATTCTTATATTTTATTACAACATAAAAAAGATAATTTCATTCGAATTAGTTCTAATTTCTTTTTTCATCATGACTAAAAAAATGTAATAACATGACTCATCAGAATTCTACAGGTTTTTTTTTAAATTACGCGGTGCATGGTAATAGTAATTTCTTGTTTACAAAAACATCGCAGTTCAAGGCACCCAAATCCCTTTTTATTGCGACGAAGCTGGTATCCTTGATCATCACTAAGGTTTAACTTAACCACAAAATAATTTCATTCATATATTAAACTTTGTAGAAATATAGACTATTTTAAACTATTTTATATTTAAATCAAGATCATAAACATTTTAAATTTATGAGTTTAACGATTCACTAAATTACATAACACCTCATACATTTCCTATAGATTAACATACAAATTGAATACATTTTTTTTAATGTTTATTTGAATCAAATAAAAATTCAACACATAAATATCTACAAGACATATAATTAGGCTCAAGTTTATTATTTGTTTATCGAATTAAAAGATCTAAAGATATTCGCCGGACTGATTTGGTTAACAGAAAAAAAATTACATACACGATTCGCATCACCAAAATGTTTTACAGTTAATCCAAGAGAGTGTGAGAGATCATTAAAATCCCACATTAAATAATTTGCATAAAATTATTAATAACATATTTTCTGTATTATTTAATTGATGTTATTAATTTAAATGTCTTTTTGATGGTTTTATAATATGATTTTGTGTATATTAATAGTAATTAAGTAAGAAATTAGTAGCTTGTTTAACGTTTGTAAGACTATTTTCTAATTAATTTAATTAATTTGTAATCATTTCTTTATATCTTTGTTATTAGTTTTATTCTTGAAATTGGACTTAAAATAGTGGAAATGTGTACATTGTGTTCAGTGGCGTAGCTAGGATTTTTGAGTCCCATCTTACAATATTGAGAAGAAAGCGAATTCAATGTATTTTGTAACTTCCCATTCCCCAAGTTTTGAAATAACGTTGGGGGAAACATTGTTTAAAGTGTTCTAAGCTCTACTGAGGTTGATTATGTTCCAATAAGATATGAGTTGCATTCAAGGTGTGAAACTGTGCCTCAGCTGTTGTTGCACGTAAACTTTTAAGATTTCTTTTAAATAAAACTTAAATTATGTTTAAGTATTTTCAATTGCACTTAAAGTGTTTCCAAATGTATCTAAGATGTTTCTAAGTATAGTGAGCTATTTAAAACTTTTCTAATGTAGTAGAAATTGCTCTAAAGTGTTAAAAAATATACAAAACTTTTCCCATCTGCACCTAAAGTGTTCTAACTGTTCTGGATGTACTGAACTATTCCAGTTCAAATTAATTTGTTTCAGTGTAATTTTAGTTTCTCTTTAAACAGCTTGCATTTTTAATTAATTATAAACTTTTTAGTGTACTTAAACTGTTCCCAACTGCACCAAAGTTTTCCAAGTTGTCCCTAAATGTATTTAGTTATTTCCATTTAATATTTATTATTTTAATTCAGTTTGAGGTCTTTCCAAATGTTTTCAGTTGTACCTTAACTGCTACCCAGTATATCTAAGCTGTTTTCAATTTTAGTGAGCTGTTTCAAATTAGTTTTAACCTGTTTTTAAAGTTTGAAAATTGCTCTAAACTATACTGAAATTGTTACCAATTGCACCTAAAGTGTTCTAAGCTTTTCGAAGGTTTTTCTTAAATGTTTCCCGCTGCTCTTAAACTGTACTTAAGCTTTTCCAAATGTAATGAACCATTTCTAATTAATTCTATCCTCATTCAATAAATTACGAATTGTTCTAAAAGGTTCCAAAGTGTACAATAACTGCTTCCAAATACACCTAAAATGTTTCAAAAATTTAGTAGTATTTTAGTTTAAAATAAATTTGTTTCAATGTTCTAAACTAAGTAAGTAAATTTTTAATTATTTTTAAACTTTTTCTTTAAGAATTGTTTAAAAGTCTGTACTGGAACTGTTTTCAACTGACCTAATGTGTTCTAAGCTGATCCTAAATGTACTGAACTATTAATCTTTTTCAATGTAATTTAAATTTTTTTCAAGTATTTTAAGTTGCATTTGAACAGTTCTCAACTCTGTCAAAGTGTTCTAGATGTTCTCAAATGTATTTAAATTGCACTTAAGTTTTTAAATATATTGAAGTGTTACTATGTAATATTGAGCTTTGTAATGTATTATAAGTTGTCTCTAAGAGGTCTCAATTGAACCTAAATTCTTCTCAAATATTCATGAGTGTAATAAATTACTTTTGTTGATTATTGATCTATTTCAGTGCAGTTTAAGTTGCTTTAAAGTGTTTCCAATTGCACCATAACTATTCCTATCTGCACCTTCTTTGCGTTTTGAGTTGCTCTCAAATGTTTTTAGTTACACTTAAACTACTCTCAAGTGTATCAAATTAATTTGAAATCTTTTATGTATTTGGATTTGTTCTAAAATGTTTTAAAACTGTTCCCAATTGCATTTCAAATGTTCTTAACTGTTCCTAGGTTGTACAAAGCTATTTCAAATAATGGCGTTGCTAGGATCTTTTAGCCTTACCGCAAAATATAAAAAAAAAATTCCATTAAAGTAGGTTTTATAAAACGTATTATTTTTAACCCTAATAATTCTTGACAAGTTTTAATAAAACGAGTACTATATTACTATATTCAAAAGAAAAAGAAAAATTAAAATTTCTGCAATATTATGTCTTCTTTATTCTTTTCTATAAAGTTATAGCATGAACAAATTACAAACAAAAAAATTGAAGCATTCAAGAAGTGGCGCTATCGTAGATTACTGAAAATAACATGAACAGACCAAGTCACAAATGTGGAAGTTTTCGAAAGAATGTTGAAAGAAACAAGTTTTAGTCACTGTAGAAATAAGTAAGCACAAATACCTAAGTGGTATTGTTAGAAACAAAAACAGGTATCAGCTAGTATATAGTGCTACAAAAAAAAAGCTGCGGTAAGAACCATAACCAAATTATTCAAAGCATCACTCAACAAAGTAATGGTAACCAGGATGGTTCACAACGTCCAAATTGGATAAAAACCATAAAAAAAAGATTTTGAAGTATAGGAAGCTCATAACTTCTTTTCATTTACACCAAAAGACTGCTGGCCTACAGGGCCTTCTGTTTAGAAAAATGTATGATAAACTTTGATTTGATAATAAAATCAAGCAATTTTAGCTCAACTCATAGTTATAGTTAGTTTGCAGAAAAACTAAAAAAACTAAAAAAACAAGAAAAAGAATGCAGCAGAAATAAATTTTAATTTAAATTTTAAGTTTACTTTGGCTGAAGTTAACCAATATTAGAAACTTACTTCTTTAAAACTACTTCAGTGGTTTGTTTCTTAGACATAAGTGTTTGAAAAAGGCTGTGATAAACTTTTATTTCACTATGAATTTAAGCAATTTGGCAACTCATATTTGTAGTTAGCAGAACTAACCTAGATATGCAGAAATTAGATGATTTTTTCTCTACCAATGCCAATGATCACTAAACTAGGGAAAGAGGTTATTGTTTAATTTTAACCGGAGTGATCTATCTACCCGCTATGGCGTTAGTTATCTTTAAATTGCATGATTCTTCTGTATACAAATCCCAATTGTTATTAAATCAGAAAAAGAAAGTGAGAAACTTATTCACTTGATGACAAACAGTTGGGTCAGTAACAAATGTTAGTTGTCAATAAATTAGGGAAAGAGTTTAATAAATCCAATTTCTTAATGACAAACTGATAGGCGGAGTTCTCCGCACAGTAACCCGATAATTAATGATGCAAAAGTTGAACTTTTCTCTTCACTACAAATATTAATTTTTACAAAGGGTTACATATTCAGTTTCTTGATGACAAACAATAGGAAGGGCGGGCAAAAAACTTAGTTTAATAACTGCAGACTACTAATTTAAACTGTCAGTAAATTAGGAAAGAAAAGTAACAAATCTAATTTCTTAACAACAAATAGTTGGGTGGGTAAACAGGTTTTTCAGTTCATTGATTGCAAACGACTAATTTTAACTGAAATGGAGCATTTCAGTTGAAATTAGTCGTTTGCCCCTTTAAAAATTAAATATTTTATTTTTTTACAAATATTAATTTTCACTAAATTAGAGACAGAGAGACCAGTTTTTTTATGACAAGCAATAAGGGCGGACTTGTCTCTCAATTAATTGCGCCCAAGTGTTGTTATCCAAAAATGTTATTTTTTTTTCTTAACAAACACTAATTTTTAGGAAAAGTAACAAACCCAGATTTTTAATGACACACTACAGTAAGGTGGGTGGTCGAGGAACTTAGTTTATTGATTGCAAACAATTATTTTCAACTAAAGTGCCCTCAAGTGTTAGTCATTCAAATTGGATAACTTTTTTTTCTTCAAATGTATATTGTTGCCAAATTAAAAAAGGAAAATAACAAAAATGACCCAAAAATCTTAATAAAGATTATTTATACAATGATCTACAAAAAAACTAAAGAAAGCATTAACAATACCTAATTCGGATTCAGAAAGATTGAACCAAAGGAGATTCTCTTTGGAATAAATGCTTTTTTTCAAATATGCTTGGACATAGATCAAGAAGTGTATGCTTACTTTATTGATTTCTAAAAAGCATTTGATATAGTCAAGCATGATAGGCAACAATGTATAGGCAGGAAAAATCACCAACTTATACTTGGGGACAAAGTATCAAAGTCAAAAATAAACTTATTAGCAAAGTGCAAATACGTTGTGACGTGCAACAAAGATGTATTCTATTAAATATCTATAGTAAGGTCATATTTGAAGAAGCTATATTAAAAGAAGCAACAAACATTAACATAATCAACATCAAACACGCAGACAATACTGTACTACTAACAAGTAAAACAAAACTTCAACACATGGTAGAAAAGGTAAACTATTAATGCAAAGAATATGAAATAGAATGAAATAAATCTAAAAACATAAAATGTATGGTAGTCACTAAATCTCATAACCCACAGATACAACTGCGTATAAACCTTGAAACTTAAATAGAACAAACAAAGAATTAAATATCGAAAACAAAAATAGAGATATCAGTATAGAACTACAAATAAAAATACTTTGCTGTTGTGTATTTTCTACCATATTACCTGGACCCTGAAACAACTTCAAGTAAAAAAAAGTGCATTTCAGATGTGGTGTTACGGCAGAATGTGACAAATACCCTGAACTAATAAAGTTACCAACAAAGAAGTATTTAAAAGAATCAACAAGAAATGTGAAGTAGTATTCTCCGAAAAAAAAATTTGTAAACTGTTATGAGAGATTCCAAATATGCTCTTTTATAACTTATTATGTAAGTAAATAAACTATAAAATAAAGGTGACAAATCTTTTAATGACAAACAGTAGGGTGGTAGTCGGGTTATTCAAGTTTATTGTTTGTGAACGACTAGTTCTAACTGTAGTAATCAACTTATTCAGCATAGTGCTAGTTGTCCAAAAATTGTATATTTCTTTTGTTTACGAATATATTATTTCAGTGCTTAGTTTCTTATACGTTTTAAGTTTTACATGCAAACGTATAAAAAAAGTATAATTTGTTCAACGCTTTAACCGCTTCGGCGTTTATAGTTTCAGCAATAAACAAATTTACAATTAACAAAAAAACTTTAGTCTTCTAGAAACAGGTTAGTAAAGTCAATAGAGTTAAAAATGCCAATTGCAGCAGTAATGAACTTGGATTACTCGCAGTTGTTGTTAGTTTGTAGCAGAACTAACCTAACTTTTTGAAAACTATTTTGCATTTTAAATATGGAATGCAAACGTTTAAAAAAGTATAGAACAGTAATAAACTTTGATTTGCGTTTTAACTCTAGATTGACTAAAATCAAACAATTTTTGCAACTTATAGTTGTACTTGGTTTGCATCAACTTTTTGAAAATTACTTTGGTGCTTTGTTGTTTTAAACGTTTTAAGTATTAAACTTAAAAGTGTAGAAAAAAAAGTAGTCATAATTTTTTATTTACGTTTTAAGTTTGTATGCAGAAAAATTAAACCTAACTTTATAAAATCTACTGCAATGATAGTTTTTTACACGTTTTTTTGCTGAAGTTAAACAATTTTGGCAACTCATAATTTTAGTTAATTTACAGCAAAACTAATTTAACTTCTTTAATCTATTTTTTACATCTTTTAAATCTTGAATGCAAACATTTGAAAAAGTATGCAGCAGTTATATATTTTAGTTTGAGTTTAAATCAAGCAATTTTGGAAAATTAGTTTTAGTTGATTTGAACAAAACTAACTTAACTTTTAAAAAACTAGTTTAGTAGTTTGTTTCATATATTTTTTAAATTGTAAACGCAAATATTTGGAAACATCTGCTGCATAATAAATTTTGATTTACATTTGAAGAACAAACCAAATAGATAAACTGGTTCCTGTTCCTTTACAAACAATTGTGTACGACAGCTCTTAGAATGTTAAAATAAGCCAAATTGAATGCAGTTGAATTTTGTATGAACTTGAGAGCCAATGAACATTTTCTAATCATTTAAAATTTAGATTCGATTTAAAAACAGTTGGTAAACGTTTTGGTACACTTGACTGATTCTCAAAACGGCTGCAGAAATTTGGAACAGATTACGTTATTTTTACACACTTTGTGTTATGTTTGTACTCACAACTATACAAGCCGTTCACCAAAATCATGCAATTACATACACAAAGATCTGATTTTTACCAGCTAGTAGAAGCAGGTATTTGCAGCGGATACAGCACTATTGATCACACTACACAATTCTGTCATCTACCGTTCATTGACTTTCACAAGGCTTTATACTTTCAATTTGTGATAAATCTTAAAATTATTAGAAAATGCAAGAATTGACTTCAACATACTTAAAAGTATTTATAAGAATGCAACACTTCACTCAGTCAAGATCAATGAAAAGTTTACCAACAAAATAAAAACAAGTAAAAGAGTACGTCAGGGGATACCATCTCGTCTAAACTATTTACCACAAGTTTAAAAAACGTCTTAAAACTTAAATAAGACTTGAAAAGTGTAAAAATCAATTTTGAGTCAGTACTACTAATGAAGATGTTGCAACAACTGTATCAAGCAGTCAAAAAAGTCAAAGTAAGAACAAATTCCGGAAAGATGAATAAATTTTTAGATATTGCTAGACAATGTAGCTATTAAATGTAAACCACTATACCTACCATGGTCATACAATCATGTTAGAAAAACCAAATCAATCAGCAAAAGTCACTAGGCGCATAGGTCTCAAATGGATGGCGTATGGTAAATTTTGATACTACATTTTAGAAAACGGTAGTTTACCTATAAACCTTAAAAAAAAGTTAAGTTAAGACTTATGCAAACTACCAAAGGCTACATACGGCGTAGAAACTGAAAACAACACAAAAAGCTATAAAACGCACAATGCTTGGAATCTTATTAAGAAACAGAATTTGAAACAAGCAAATTTAAGAAAAATCAAAAATTTATTTCAAAACAAGTAGCACAACTAAACTTAAACTTGGTTGCAATACAAATCAGCAATAGATGGACAGTTAGAATTACTCACTGTTGGCCAAGAAAAACTAGAAGGTGGTTAGATATTTAGTCAACCATTCATAGAGACTGATGCAACAAAGCTTAAAATTGCTAAACGTGGAATATATGCGGAGAGGCCTATGCCTAGGAGTAGATAAAAAAAGACAAAGAAAAAAAAAATTGTGTTGCTTGTATTATTTATTCAATTCTCAGTTATTGTAAACTAAATCTACTAAATACTTAGCAACAATTTGTAACAAAAGTTTGTCAATATTTGTTTTGGTTGACACAACAAGTTGGAGCTACAATTACTTTGCACCACTGATAAATTTTTAACAAAGTTTTTCTCAAATTTTGTATCTGTTGCAACTTGCAATGTCTTAACTTAGCAACCTCTAAACAGCTAATGCTAGACTATCGCTTTCTTGATCAAAGACATTGAATTTGCTTAACTTTCTGGATGATACACTTTAAAACATCACAACAACAATAATAAAAGACACAGCACAAGATCTGCAATTTACTTGCAAAAATAAAGTTCAGATCTTGCGTAAAATGTAGATAATTACTTTGACTAAAGACAAAGAGTATATTTTCTATCAGCGTCTGAGACAGATGGGTATCAAATCAATTTATGTTTCAGGTATACAAACACCAAATTTTCTCAATATAATATAACCAATTAATTACGGCTTAAGATCAATTTTATTGCTTTTGCTGAGCAGATTAATAAAACTCTTTAACAATAAAAACCTATTTTGATCTATTCTAATAAAGGTTACATGTAAAAACTAGCAAATGATGCTATTTAGTTAAAACTCGGCAATATTGTAGCGCTATTTCTTGAAGTCTCAGTTTGCAAAAACTATAAAAAAAGTTAAAAAACTGACTAAACTCTATAAAGCTAATTAAGATATTTAGAGCATGCAGTAGAGCTACAGACAATAAAACTAAACAAACATTTGTAGCTCTAAAATATCTAAAACAAGAAGCAGAAGTTTTGCAAAAAACGGTATTTTAGAATTATACAAAAAAAAGTGTTTTTTGTGAGTAGTGTATTGCAAAAAAACATTTAAAATTGTTTAACAATTTTTTTTTTAAATATTTTTGAATGCTATTAAATTCCAACAAATAAAATATTTTCTTTTTCTTAGTTTGCAAACACTAAAATTGATTAAACTCTAAGATATTTAAAGATAAAATAAGAACAGCTGAGATAAAAACAAAATTTTGTAGTTTTAAAACCTTATAAAATTGCAACAATAAAATCTAAACAATTTCCTAGTTTGCAAACAACATAAAAAAGGAAAGATTTTTTTTTGGTCTATTGTTTACGCTTGTAACATTGATACAATTTTCTCTAAAACTAAATCCACTAAACATGTGGCAAAAATATTTAATAAAACCTTTGCTAAATCTAGTACGTTCTAACACATCAATCTCTAGCAAATGCTATAATTTCTTGATCAAGCACATTGAGGTTTGCCCAACTTTCTAGATAAAAATTCTAAAAAGATTACAACATCAATAACAGAAAAAGAAACAACACATTTATGCTAAGGAATATTAAAACCACTATGACAAACGCAGCTACTTTTTTTCAAAAACAAATCTAGTTTAATTTACCACCGATTGCAAAAGCGGCAAATGTAGATAATTACCAAAAATTACACATTTTACCTGCAGAAGAGACGGATAAGTATCAAGCCAATTTTTGTTTCAAGTATAAAAACACAAAATACTGCTCAAAAATCAAATCTAATTAATACCAGATGACCATAGAGAACAACTAATCACTCATGCAGCACATTTTTACCACCTCATCTGAGCAGCTTAAAAAATACTTTCTTAGGAAATCATGTATTTAGTTAAGCAAAAGTAAAGCGCTATTTTCTAGAGTCTCAATTTGCAAAGTCTTAAAAAAGTAAAGAATTAACTCAATCTTGATGAAGACTAAGACTAGATACAAAAACCAATAAACATTTATAGCTCTGAAATGTTTCTAGCAAGTTTTGCAAAAAACAGTTTACAAAACACCAACAGGTTACCAAAGAAATTGCTTTTAAGATGTAATGACCGTAATTGGTAGAAGACAAAAGTGTACTTTTTACAATAATTGAGATGCATGTAGGTGATGTGTGTAGTTTAACGAAAAAAATTATTTCAGGTTTTCTTTCCAACAAATTATTTTAAATGTTTTAACTTTTAGAAAAGTATTCGTTTTAAATAATATAATAAATAGTTTTCTGAGCAAAGTATGACAAATTAATTTTATGTAAATTTTACGCCATAAATAAGTATTTTATACAATTTTATATTTCAGCGCCAATTTTTAATAAATATTTATGTTTTCTGTTAAATTGTATGAAATAAATCAGTTCTTATATTTTGTTTAATAATAAAACTACATAATTGTTTACACACGTTAATTGAAAAAAGTCTCAATTATATATTCAAAGAGCAGCAGGTTACCGACCCCTGCTTTAGGGAGTCTAAACTGAGTATGTGTTAGTCTACTAGACAGCCTAAGAATTTGCACGAATTGATAAAATATTTATAGAAATTTTAATTTTAGTTTGATTAATATTTTTATTAAATATTCTTTTAAATAAATAAAAATATTACCAATCAATGTTTCTTAAAACTCTCCAAAAATTTCAAATTTAATTAATTTATTACTTATATTTTATTTTATAAAAACATTTTATAAATTATTCAAAATCAATTAATCAAATATAATTATACTACAATTTTTTTTAAATCTAACAATAATTTAAATCTAAATTAATATTCAAAGCACTAAGAATGATTGATGTTCTCTATAAACTAATTAATTAAATTATAATACTCACTGCGGCTTTACTCATAGTTGTTCTTTGATTGACTACTACACTGTCACGTTGCTTAATTTTAATACGTTACTCAAAGAAGAATATAATGTAGCACTTCAATCAACTGCTGAGGACTAACTGGCCATTGTCACTTATCAGGTTTTATACGAGTTGCTCTTCTGATGTGTATCTCATCCCCACTACAAGTCACACACACATTAAATGCACCAAATCTTAAAAAAGAATGATTTTATTCGACTAACGGTTACTTATCAATTTGCATGAAATTAACAATAGGAATATTTATGAGGAATCAATGGATTAGTAATATTAATCTTATTTTAAAAAACATTACTATATTAAATGTCATAACAAGATAATAAATACCTATATTTATTAGTCATAAATAATAGGCTATCGACCAAATCTCTTTCTGTTATAAAACTTAGAATAAACCTTGATTTTATATCTTTATTGGTTATATTTTTTTTAAATTTAATTTAATTAAATAATTATTTTATTGTTAATTTTATGCATTTATTGTGGTCACTGGGAGGTCACATGGTGGTCGTGCAGTCGCCCCCGACGATCCCACCCATCAGAACATTAAATTTTTGATGGTGGCTGTAAAAATAATGTGGCACAATGTTACATGCAGCAATAAGAGCTTGTTGTTCTATACAAAGATCACGATTCGCCATATAAGATCGGATTTTATTGCTATGATGTGAATTCGTGTTGTTTGTACTGTTCATATATTTTTATGGTAGTTGCAGGAAAATTATTTGTTTGAACAAAATAGTTATTGATAAAAATTATTTGAAATATTTTTTTAAAAATCTTTAATGAAAAATACAATTACATTATATCTTTTGAGTAGATTTGCATCAGTCCAGAATATGTATATCTGTAAATGTTTTATTTAAACACTTATAAATTGAAATGCATAATATCACTACAAGCCTGCATGAACGTGCAGTCAACTTTGTTATAGACAGATTTATAAAGAGATTAACTGTCTGAAGCCAATTTGTAAAACCAGTAGCTTAATTGATCAATCATTAACAAGTAACGCCAAAGCCTTCATATAATTTGTTACAAAATTATATGATTTTTTCAGACCCTTTTCAATATTTTACGTTAAGGCTCAATCAAAAATAATCCTAACCACTGCAGCAGCTTTTAACATTTAAAACTTTAATTTGTGTTAAAATCTAGTAGTAACTAACAGAATCTATCTCTAAAATTAAACTAAATAAAAAAATAAACATAATCATTACATTTTTTTAAATGCAATCTTACATCTTTCAAACGATGTCACAATCTACAAATTATAATTACCATTCTAACAGCCGCAACAGTAAAACTTTACAAATAAAGTTTATGTTGTTCTAGTAAAGTTTGTTAGATAATGACAAAGGTTTGCAATTTTGAAATGGTTTAACTAGATGCTAGAATTAGCCAGATAATTTGCCAGTAGAGCTAGTGTTGCTTTTGAACCATGTGATGAGTTCGTTGTGTACAAAAACAATATTTTGTAGTTTATGGATTGCAGTAGATGACATGGCTGTAAATGTAACAGCTTTGCATCGTTGTCGGCCAATATTTTAGGGCTTATGCTTGTGTTGATACCTCACAGCTGCCTTTATATGTATCTGCTGATTAATTCTTCTTCTTTATTGCGCGTTTTACAGTTATTTAACATCGCCCCAGAAGTCTTACGACTTGTTTGAAGGGGATGGATAAAAAGCAAGTTATTATTTTAGTCATATTCGGGGATCGAACCCCGGACTGTTAGCGCGCTACGCTAATGCTCTATAACTTTTTTATATAACTGACGCAACGCACGCTAAACCTCTCAACCACCACACTCTGCTTTAAATTTGTTTAATAATTAACTTAACACTAATTGATAATAATAACAATAATAATTAAGGAACGGCTATTGCCGTCAAATCAATCGACCGCACCGCTTTGCTGCGTGGAATGCTCTTTCTCAATGACTAAAAACACTAATCTAGAGCACGTTGGTCCACTAAGAAATCAATGACTTTTTAGAGAACACTGACGACAACTCAGCGTAACAATTTTCTCCCTGCTTACCAATATAGTTTTTGACAGGACTACTCTGTAGTTTACCAAACAAAAAACCGAGTGATTGACCACATTGTCACAGGTTTCTGACTGATAAAAAACTTTGACAAGGCTTGATAGAAAAATATACTTTTAAAACTGAACATACTACAATTTTCTCTGCGTCTTATAGAGCTTCATATATAAACCGCAAAACTCTGGTGTTAAACTTTAAAACAACGTATACCGTGCTGTCAAGTGTTTGCAAGCTTGTTAATTTCAATTCTTTAGAGAAACAGTATCTTGTTGCTTTAGAACAAAATCCGGATGTACACCATCATCATAAAACAAAAATAACTTTTGAGTCTAGCAAACACGCACCTCAATAGTGTACCTTTATGGTATGTTCAAAACAAAAAAAAATGTAACAATTTTGGTATTTTTAGCTGCGCCAACACATCATAACGTTGGCCAAAAAGTACTTTGAAACCTCGTGGTTTATTCCGACCCTGATCTAGCCAGACTTGCTAAACCATACAAATATGCATACTCTTATAAGAAACCAATCAATATTATTACTTCCCTTCAATCCCACCCCGCAGCCTATAAGACGTCCTAACTATCCTTTTTCTAAAATACAATTTTCAAACGGAAGGTATACGGTCTCAAAATTCTAGCTATGATCCAAGGAAAGTTTAGTCTATAGGCACTTTTCTTCAGAGGATAAATCAGACAGTCTTTAAAAGAATTTTTTTACAAAAAAAAAGCTGATGCAAGGTAGACCATTAGCCAAGATAACAACTTTATAGCAGCCCTTTTACCTGCCAGCATACTAACAAGACTAATCAACATCTGCTTTGTAGCTTAGTAATATTGAGATGTAGTTGCATAGTTATTCCACAAAAACGCCGCAACTATCCTTCAACGCACTCTAAGTAAAGTTTCAATTAAAAATTAAGACTAAATTGGGAAGCAATGCATCAAGTCCGCAACATAGCAACTAAACAGAATTACAACAACGACACCTAGACTGGCTAACAAGAAAAATAAAAACTACTTGCACACTAACAAATGCCTTACTCTCACGCCAAATGAGCAATTTACCACTACAGACCACACGCGCTTTGCAGAAGCCGTTTTTAAAGTTGTAATTTAGGCGGCCACTTGGTTGGACTTAGCGTCGTTTCAACGCTGATTTACCAACCTTAGGTTGCATCTGGAAGTCCTTGAAACAAAAAGCTACCACAACAGTCCTAAGGCTTTTCTACACATAAAGGACATCTCCAGAAAGTTGCCAAAGACCTGGTGGAAAGTAAATCGTTACCTGATATCTTATTAGTTATAGTAATATTATAATTCTTTGTATTTAAAAAAAAAATTAAACATTTTTTTAACTTTGCAGAAAGTGCAGTAAATTACAAAAAATAATTTATAAAAATTACAATAATATAACGCAATTGTATACTATTGCGGGCGTCTGGCGTATTGCTGTTTGAAGCGACGCTTAAATCGCTTACCGCTTAGCGCCGTCTCTGCAGAGGCTTTTTTTCTTTATCTCGCGCCCGCTTCTTGTTCCATCAGTTATTGCTCCACTCAGCTCCATTTGTGTCGTTCCGGTTCATCTTGTTCTCTCACATCAGCCGTCACGGCAACGACTCACTATCTTTCTGCCTGCTTTTTTATAAATTAAATCTGCACATAATTATTAATATATTCTATATATATATATACTCGCCCAAGTGTTTGTAATCTAATTTTTTTATCACAAACATTTGGGTAGGTGGGCGAAGCATTATGTTCAATAATTGCGGAAAAGTAGTTTCAACCTTAATCCCGTCTAAGTCTTAGTGATTAAATTTCTTGATTAGATGGGTGGGCGGGGGACACAATTCATTTGTTTCCGCTCACCCACTCAAGTGTTTGTGATCTACTTTCTTGTTTACAAACAGTTGGGTAGGTAGGCGGGGCACTAAGTTCATTGATGAATTTTAGTTTTTGCCCACCCGCCCAAATGTTACTGATTACATTTCTTGATTAAGTTGGTAGATGGTGGGCACAGTTTATTGATTGTGAGACAGTAGTTGCAACTTCAGTACCCGCCCACCCACCCAAGTGTTAGTAATCCAATTTCTTGTTTAAGTATTGAGTAGTTTGGCTGGGCACTATGTTTAATTATTGTGGGAAAGTAGTAATTTTCCCGCCCAAGTGTTAGTGATTAAATTTCTTAATTAAATAGGCAGGTGGGGAACACAATTCATTGGTTGCGGGACAGTTGTTGTAACTGAAATTCTCGACTACCAAGTGTTAGTGATTAAATTTCTTGATTGGTAGGGAACTCTGATCATTAGTTAAGGGACAGTGTTTCAACTTTAATTCTTGCCTACCCATCCACGTGATTGTAAACCAATTTCTTGATGTTAGTTTCCGCCCCCCCCTCCCCAAAATGTTTGTAAATCATTTTTTTGATCACAAACAGTTGGGTGGGAAGGCGGGGTTTTAAGTTCACTAATTACTCGACAATAGTTTCAATTTTAGTTCCCGCTCAACAGTTTGTAATTTCATTTTGTGATTGAGTGGGCGGGCGGAAAATGCAGTTCATTTGTTGCAAGACTGTGCTTTCAACTTTATTTCCCGCCTACCCTCCCAAGTGTTTGTGATCCAATTTCCTGATTACAAACAATTAAGTGAGTGGGTAGGGTACTAAGTTCAATGATTGACCGACAGTAGTTTGAATTTAGTTCCCGGCCACCCTCCTAAGTGTTTGTGATTTAATTTCTTGATTGAGTGGGTGAGCGGGAGACACAGTTTAGTGATTCCGGGACATTAGTTTCAAGTTTAGTTCCCGCTTTCTTACCTAAGTGTTTGTGATCTAATTTTTTGATTGCGTGTTTGAGCGGAGGACATAGTTTATTAAATGCGCGAGTAGTTTTTACTTTAGTTCCTACCCACCCACTCACTCAAGTCTTTGTGATCCAATTTTTTCTTAACAAACAGTTGGGTGGGTGGCGAGGTACTAAGTTTAATAATTGCGGAACAGTAGCTTCAACTTTAGTTCCCGCTCACCCAAATGCTAGTGATTAAACTTCTTGATTGCGTGGGTGAACGTGTATCCCCACAATTTATTAAATGCGCGACAATAGTTTCTACTTTAGTTACCGCCCACCTACTAAAGTGTTTGTGATCCAATTTCTTGTTCACAAATAGTTTGGTGGACGAGCGGGGCACTAAATTCAATGATTGCGGGACAGTAGTTTCTAGTTTAGTTTCCGTTCACCCGCCCAAGTGTAAGTGATTCAATTTCTTGATTGGGTGGATAGGCGGGGACACAGTTTATTAGTTGCGAGACAGTAGTTTCAACTTTAGTTCCCACCCACCTATTCAAGTGTTTGTGAATCAATTTTTAACCACTAACGCTTGGGAGGGTGGGCGGGACACTAAGTTTAATAATTGCGGTACAGTAGTTTCAACTTTAGTTCTCGCTCACCCGCTCAAGTGTTAGTGATTCAATTTCTTGATTGGGTGGGTAGGCGGGGGGCACTGTTCAGAGGTTGCGGGACAGTAATTTCAATTTTAGTATAATTTCTATCTAGCATAGAGAATCTCTATGCATATTATATTACTAATTTTCTAATTAACACATCTAGAGCTAAGTTATAGGCTACTGGCAAGGTCACAGGTGGCGGATAGTGAACGGCCTCTACATATAGAGCGTTAGCTGCAAACACACAAATAAGCAGTTCTCGACCAAACAACGGCGGCTTCTAGAGGACGTAGATGATAAGCCTTGGGAAAGCTTAGCTCAAATAAGTACTACACAAGTCCAATAAGCAAATCGTGACATGGCGAATGATGCCACCAGTAAATGAGCAAACCCCCAATAAAAGGCAGCAGCTAAGATCAGTACAGCAAGACAGTAGCAGTCACATTGGTCGTGTTACTGCAAGAACTTGTCAACCCGCTCGGCAAGCGTGGCGTTTAAACTGCTATAAATCCTTCATTCATGAAATGTCAACCATAATAACAAAAATACCCCAGGCAAGTAGAACCAATAGTTCAGAATCTTGCACTGACCTATCAGTCAGCCTCAGAAATTCTGGAAGAGGCAAATGTTTGACTAAAACAAGACCCAAAAAAAACATTCAGAATTGCCACTCATAACGTTCAAACAATGTGGCTAGAAAAACACCTACAAAAACTAGAAGAAAAACTACAACACATAAAATAAAATATCCTAGGCCTAAGTGAAAAAAGAGAAAGAAATAACATTGAGAACTACCGCCTTATAAGCTTATTAGTACACTTATATAAACTTCTTACAAAAATAATAATATATAGACTAAAATTTAAATTGGACATCTACCAACCAGTCGAGCAAGCTGGGTTTTAAAAGAGATTAAGTACTAATGATCACCTGCAGACACTAAGAACCCTCATAGAGAAAAGCAATGAATATAATATACCATTACACACAATCTTAAAAACCCTCGACACGCAAGAATCAACTTCAGGTTCTCAAGCTTCATTAAGTATATTTACAAAAATGCATATACACGTTAAAATTAAAAATAACAAGACGAAGCAAATACTGATAGAAAAAAAAGTACGCCAAAAAGACACGATCTCTCCAAAGCTGTTAGAGGAGGTGTTTAAGAGCATAAACTGAGACAAAAAAAGAGTTAAAATTGAGTGTACCTCAGCCACCTTAGGTTCATAGACAATATTGTTATTATCAGCAGCTCAACCGATGAACTAAGACTATGCTAAAAGAACTTCACCAAGCAACGATAAAAATATGACTACAGATAAACCTCAATAAAACAAAAATAAAGATCTTCAAAAACACTCAGGTAACCATCAAAAACAAAATGCTTGAGACCGTAGGCAAATACATCTACCTAGACCATAAAATCTAGGCAGACAAAGAAAACCAAACTACCGAAACAGCGAGGAGGATAGGTCAACGCTGGGCGGCGTTTGGAAAACAGAGATTCATACTCAAATCACGCAAATTTCCTATTAACCTAAAAATAAAAGTTTACAATGCATGTATCTTACCACTTACGGCCTTGAGACATTGGCAATAGCAAGCAAAACATCAAATAAACTACTAACTACCCAACGAGCAATGGAGAGAACTGTGCTGGGAATCAGCACCAGATACCGAATCAAAAACAAGAAAATCCTTAAAAAGAGCCAGTTAACCAACGTTCTTAAAAGAATAGCACAATTGAAATGGAGATGGGCTAGTCATGTAGCAAAGAACCATGAACAAATAGATTGCCCGAGGGGAACAAAAAGAAACGTGAAAAGGCCGCAGAGAAAGTGGAGAGACGACATTCAGGAAGTTGCAGGAAAAAACTGGATTCAAACTGCCCAAAACAAAGAGACATAAAAAAATTTGGAAGAGACTTACATCCAGAAGTAGATAGATAAGGGCTGAAAACAAGAAAAAAGAATTAACACATCTGCAAGGTATACACTAATACCAGAGTGTTTATATATGCTTCGTACTACTGTAATGTGTCCTGCATACAAGCTTGACAATCTTTTGCAGTTATTGTTCAAGTCCAAGGTATCAGCTGCCAATGCACAACATACTTTTAGCTGTTACGTAATAAGACTTTATTGCCGATACAGTGTTATCACACAACTCTAAGGCCTCGACTACCAGTATGTAAACAACAATCTTTTACAGTTTTCCAAGCATGCACAGCTATCAATATTTTGATGACTTTACTGCCAATGTACTAAAGCTCCTCTAGCCACTATGTAATTGTCTCTTTCTTTTAGAACTTGTAAGGTAAAGATTCACGAAACCTTTGCAAATTGAAGCATTTTTAGAATTTTGAGATTAGAGTAATATGGAAAACTTGTTGCAAAACTAAGTTTTTGAGCAAATACTGTTTTTCTTTTATGATTTCATATTACTTAAAGAATATAAATTATTTATTTATAATAAAAATAAAACTTTTTGCGTTTATTAATTTAGAAATCCAAATTTTAAATTCTAATATTACAATTTACTTTATAGATAATAATATAATACATTGTTGCTTAGTATAGTATTAAAATTCTGTGAATGACTGCATTAGCAAAATAAATTGTTATTAGTAAAATAATAATTTTGCTTGATAATGTAGGAAGTCATCTAAATGGCATCATTAATTTGTAAACAGTTTGCGCGGAGAATTTGATATTAACCGATTGCGATTACTGCTATACGCAAGTTCCCCGAAAAATATTATTTACTACAATATGTTAGTTAATTCCTTCAAAATTATGTATAATTGCTCTATAGTCGTCATGGTACCACACCGCTTTTTCAAAATTTCCAGAAATATAATTATCATAAATTATTTGCATTATAGCCAATTAGAATCGTAATCTAATGCAATTTTCAATTTTCCGCACGTTTTAGTAATATTTTCTAGGACAATAACTGTTCTGTTGTTAATATTACCTCGTATATTTTTTCTTTTGCTGCCCCTGAATAGGATCCGCACCGATTAAAATACTTTGTATGCGTACCGGAATGCTTTACTCAGCACGAAACCAATGAAATTCGATTTTTACGCCTTGAACTTTACATAATTAGCGGCCCGTCAACGCAAAGGCACTTCATTATTATAATTTTTTTGTTCAATCCAAAGCAAAAAATATAGGGTTATTATAAGGAAATAAATGAAAATGTTGCTTGTAATAAACGTGTTTGTCTTGTAAGATAAAGTGGTCAAATATTTCACGCCTCAGTGATAACAATCTTCTTGATAATTATACTAGTTTTCGGTTTTGTTTGATTTTATTATTAACTTCAATTAGAGATAATATTTTATTGTATCCTTCAACACATTAAAAATTGACTCTATACAAATTGCAATCTTAATCAAGCAAATGACGTCGTCTTATATGTTTAATAAATCAAACCGACTTATCTTATTCTTCTCCCGCTGCTCGACATTGAAAAACGCAAAAAACTAAAGAAAACAAAACCATCGCACTAAGTGAACTTCCAAGAATGAAATTTCGTCAGGCCAGTCAGACCTCTTAATGGAACGCACCTGATAATACCAACTTGTAATAAGTTTTTTATTATTATTATTATTAAAAGAATAAAAAAAAATTTACACAAGAACTCGCCTATCTTGGGTAATAACAAAGACTTTGATTGATGAACTAAACAATAAAAATGTTATGATTGCTATACAATGAAAAATTAATATGCAATTTGCCGAAAACAAGTTTTCATTTCCTCATTGGATTCTGCATAAATTTTCTATTATATTAATATCTCGAGCGAGGACACAATAATAAATCAGTGATGCGGAATGTTTCTTCGCAGGGTAATTAACGAAAATGTTACTTAAAATATCGACGTTCGAGAACTAGTTATGTGGAGTTATGGGTTTGCGATCAACAGGATGTATGTCACATGATCGACATTTTTATTGACTTGATTTTATTCAATTTATTCATTATCAAAAATTTGATAAAAATTGTTTTTATTGCAAGAAATTATTTTGTTTCCTGTCGTTAATTTTAATTGCTACCTTAACTTAATTACTGGGTGCAAAAAAATAAATCATTTAAAGATTCTGCAGATGTATTTTAGTTAATTGCTGCTTTAAAAACATCATAAATATGAGTAAAGTACAAGTGCGAAATTGCTGCAATTAAAAATAATAATGCCAACAGGATATTGTTAAAGTATTATTGACTTTGTTTTCAATAAAAGAAGACTTACATTTTACACTTTATAAAAGGTTATTAAACTAATAGTCCAAGAAGGTATTGCAAATATAATAAATAATTTGTAATAATTTGGTTTAGCTTTACTTAATTAAATTAATATTTGTTGTTATATTCATATTATTTCATATAATATTATTATTTATTTATTAATGTATTATTTACAACATGTTTCGTTATTTTTTAATAACATTTTCAAGTATTAATATAATATAATAAATTTTTTGAATGATTTATAAATAAATTAAATTTTTGTTTCTCCCGCATTCCCTGATATCCGGTTTTTTTTAATTCCTTTGAAGTTTGATACATATAATTTAGAGGTTATATTTGTTTATAAAAAGATACCAACATTCTAATAATTATTCTGAATTTTGAAATTTTATATAGTTTTTATTTTATTAAAATATCCATTAAAGGTGAATCATATAACATTCACAGTACAACACACTTGTAATTTTACACATTTCGGATAAAAACCTTATATTTTTGGAAGACTTAGAAATTAAAAAACATATTAAAAATCAAAATTATGAAGTTATAAATGAACAATTAATGTTATATGATTCACCTTTAATGGATATTTTAATAAAATAAAAACTATATAAAATTTCAAAATTCAGAATAATTATTAGAATGTTGGTATCTTTTTATAAACAAATATAACCTCTAAATTATATGTATCAAACTTCAAAGGAATTAAAAAAACCGGATATCAGGGAATGCGGGAGAAACAAAAATTTAATTTATTTATAAATCATTCAAAAAATTTATTATATTATATTAATACTTGAAAATGTTATTAAAAAATAACGAAACATGTTGTAAATAATACATTAATAAATAAATAATAATATTATATGAAATAATATGAATATAACAACAAATATAAATGAATTTCATAGAATTAATAAAAAAAGCATTGAATAATTAAATTAAATTTATCCACATCACAAATAGTATTTAATAAATGTATTAATTCAAAATTTACTTTGATTTAATAACATTTTTTTAATTATTATTATAAAATTTTAGATTGTTTTAAGTCTCAGCTCATCAGGACAGTGGTGGCTGGCGGAGAAGCGTCTACACTGTTTCAAGGAAAACTTTCTAACTTTGTGAGCAGTATAGCATCTATCTTGATAGTAGCGGTTAATAAGCTTCACTTCTCTTATTTATCTCAATATAATCTCTCTATAAGAAAAATTGCAGTTATTTCACCACCTACTAAGTGAAGCTGATAGTCTGTTTTTTGAGGTTGTCGTAATGTTGCGGCATGTTAAAATTTTAGATGTTGTTGATGAAGATTAGTTTTGCTAAAAGTATTGAAAGACGGGCGAGGATTGCTGTTTTTTACAAGCCAAAGTTGTTACGGTTTTGTAAATATTTTTTCTAAATGCTGTTGGTTTATGCTATGCGTTAGGTGGCTATTGGTTGTAGTCATTCAGACCGCAGTACTAAAAGTTTTTTTCTTCTATTTTTAGTTTGCAACTTTGCTGTAGTCTTTTTTTTTAATAAATCATATTTTCTTTCTAAGGTGTCATAGTCACAGTTTGCCGCTTGCGTACTTTCTGTAAAGAAGCACCAATGAGAACCGGAAGTTTTTACTGTTTGTTTTTTAACTTGGTCGTTGACAATAAGGTTACATTAGTTTGGTATGTAGCTAGCTCTATGTGCTGCAAGGTTCTGCTTTTAGTTCAGTGGTCACAGTCAGGGCCGGCTTTGTCCATAATAAGGCCCATGTACAAAACTTTTATTGGGTTCTTAAAAATTTTAAATACACAAACGTAAAAAGCAAAAAAAAAAGTTGACAGTTTATATGTCAGATAGCTGGTATGTGAGGCAGTTAAAAGTTGATTTGTCAAAGTAAAATTTGAAACATTAAACAAAAGCATTTCACAGTTTATAGAACAGAATTGGAAAACAGTTAGATGCTTTTTTTAAATTTAAAGTTTGTTAATATTTATATTACAATCTATATACTAGACAAAAATATAAAGTAACAGTTGTTATATCAAATTAATAATTGATAGTTTATATGACAAAAGACTTATATTGCATAATATGTGTGAGACAGTTAACAGTTTTTCTTCTTCTTATCAAAAGCCTTAGAACTTGTGGGGACAATTTGTCATTCTTGATGCCGCTGTTTCTGTGAGACCAATGTCCAGCAGTTTCTCCATAGCTTTGGCGGTCTACCAAGAAGTCTTTTAGTAAATGTTTTGCTATCTCTTACTACCTTTGCTAAGCGGGTACCGTTCATTCTCGTTACGTGTTTGTTTCAATCACGTCAGCTGTTAAAAACCCATCTTGCAAAGTTCAGTGTGCATTTGCTTTTAATTTTTTCTTTATTAGATGTGCTATAGGCTATGCAAAACCGCGCTTGACTCAAAGTAAACAAGTACACTTGTTGTTCACATGTACAGTTCTAAAACAGCTACAAGGACAACGTCGCAAGGCAATAAAAAAGGATTTACGAAGATAAGAAAAACACTAATTAAAAATTATTTATGGAGTATAGGCACAGGTATATTATTATTAAATATTAGAAAAGTACAGAGATTATATTCATATTTCAGTATGCATAAAATCTCACTTTAATGGAGTCTAAGCAAAGGCCGGTGCTAATGACCAATCCCATGCAGGTTGGTGTGTGTTCACGTGCTGATCACGAGGTTTTGTTTGCATACTTTTAGTGTAGCGTGGTTTTGAATAAACTATAGTTTGTTAGAGATAAACATTTTTGTGCTAGATGCAGCACGTTCATTTTTGCTTTTGCATGAAAAGATACTTAGCTTTTTGATTTTAGAGACCAAGAAATACAATTAGAGCTATAATAACACAAGTTATGACATATGTGCTACCTAACTTGTTTTAAGTAGCTGAATTTCTTGGTCTTTGCTGTTAAGTGACCTTACGTTCCAGCAACCACTTTTTATCTGATTTTGGTGCTGCTTTTGTCTTGTTCTTTGTCTCGCGTAATTTGTCAACGTGTATCAGTCCGGTTTTAAGTCATCTCAATTTGGCCTATAAACTCTTGACTTTGTTTGCATACAGCTGGTCTAACCTCAAAACCCTCTTCTTTTATGCGGGATTGAGACTGGCAAAGGGCATTCCGCAAGGTACACAATTCCCTCGCGTTATGTCCCTTTTGCAGAGTTACAGTTAACAATTGTTTTCTTAAATTAACAGTTGACATTTTATTTAAGAGAGACACAAATAGTACTAAAAAATACACTTTTGTTTTTTTGCCGCTTTCTTTTGCACTCTTTTTGTGGCTGGCTTTGGTCAGAGTTGTGTAAAGCATGTGAGCTTTTAGGTATTGACCAAACTTTACTAAAAAAAATATGCTTTTTTTTATGCTTGCCTGTGCTTTTTAGGTTGTTGTTGAGGGTCTAGGTTATAAGAAGTTTTTTTAAAGACAAGTTTTAGTGTGAAATTTCTAGTGACTTGTAGAATTGTGTTCAGTAGTTACTTGTTTGCTTTAGCTATAATTTGCCACTACTGCAGCACTAATTCAGTTAGCAGGTGATGCCAATGCTAAAGTTAAAACTACGTTAATGTAATCACATAATCATTGGCAATCTTGCAATATAACTACTAGTTGGCAACAGTAGTTGATGGTATTGGATAGTCATTGCTTGATTGTTAAAAAAGTGATTTTTTTAATCTATTTGGTTGAGTTTTGATTTTATCTAAAACTATTCTAATGTTGTATGACCGGCTTTAGCAATTTTTAAATTTATATAAATAGAATTTTGCATTTTTCAACAGTTTATAGCTGGATTTTAGTGAGTTCTAACAATATTTTGATGTTTTAAAACCGATTTTTTTCCAACAAATGTGTCTCAGGCTTTGTTTTACAATTTTGAAAAAAGAATTTTGCACTTTTTAATAGTTTATGCAGGATTTTGTTTTTTCTAAGATTGTTTTTGATAGTTTATAGTTAAGATGTTAGGTTTTTTATTTCATTTAATTAAAATTTGATACTCGTGCGGCTAAACATCAAACATAATCCGAAAAGTGGCTCAGTTGGGTGAAGCGCAACATATAAATTGTTACAGGTTCAAGCCCCAACTCCGGCAAAACATTTTAAGAAATTGTGGCATTTAATAGGAGTGTGATAAGACCAGATACTAAGCTTTTTTAGTATCTACAGTGCTTCCATTTTCTCTATTAACGGGTTCAATACTATTAATAGCATGTCCACATATTTAAAAACACTTGTGCGTAACATTGGCGTTCTGCAAACATTGCTTTTTTATTCTTGATAGTTAATATAATGTTTTGGTACTTTTTCACAATTGTTAGAGATTTTATAAGCTTTAAGGCCAATTTTTTTATTGTTGATTATAAACAAAACAACTGTTTTTAGTTTTTAGTTTTTAGTTTTTTTTTTTGATTTTTATTATTTTGTGACAGAATTTTGCTATTTTTGACTTTTCATAAATAGAACGTTGCATTTCTTAACAGGTTATGATAAGTTTTAGTACTTTTTGGACAATATTTTAACATTTTTTTTTTAGTTTATGGATGTATCAAGACCGGAATTTGTTATTTTGACATTTTATCAATGAAATTTTGAAGTTTTCAACCGTTTTTGGCCGGATTTTGATTATATCTGAAAATAGTAAAATAGTTCAATGTTTTATGACTAACTTTAGCTATTTTTTACTTTTTATGGACAAAATTTTGCAATTTAACAGTTAATGACAACATTTTGTTACTTTTTGACAAATATTTCATACTTTATAGCCACATTTTGCTGTTTTAAACATTACATAAAAAAAGTTGCACTTTTTAACAGTTTTACTGCCGGATTTTAGTGATATCTGACATTATTTTGATGTTTTAAAACCGGACTTTAGTTTTTTTAAATACTATATTGGTATTTTATAGCTGAATTTCACTATTTGGACATTTTATTAAAAAATGCGTTTTTTAACAATTTATGCCAGACTTTGGTTCCTTTTAACAATATTTTATAACTGATAGCTGCTATTTGTTGTACAATTGTTTGAAATTTTAAAGCTAAATTTTGCTATTTTCGACCATTTGTGAATAAAATATTGCACTTTTCAACTGTTTTTGGAAGAGTATTGGTTTTTTGTTGTAAATCTTTCATTATTTTATAACAGAAATTTGACAATATTTTTATACTGTATTGTTAGATTTGTCAACTCTTTTTCTGACAGTTGTTTTGCAGTTTCCAACCGTTTTTGAAGCCAGATTTTAGTTTTTTCTAAAAATATTTTAATATTTTATGACTAAATGTTGTCATTTTTGACTTTTTATAAATAGAATTATGCAATTTTTAATAGTTTATTGTAAATTTTAGTACTTTTTGACAATATTTTTATATTTTATAGCCGGATTTTGCTTCTTTTTGATATTCTATAAATAGAATTTTGCATTTTTTACAGTTTATGCTTAAACTTTGGTTCCTTGTGACAATATTTTTGTTTTTTTTTAATGACTTTTTGAGTTTTTTTCCAAAACTGTCTGAAATATTTTGCGGTGAGGTCCAAAAATCTTACTTACGCAACTGCGTGAAGAATCCAAAAAAATATAGAGTCTGGAAATTGCTTCTTTAGAATTGTTTTAATTATATGGAAAATATTCTTAATTTTAATTAAAATTTATTTATTGCGACTAAACTAGTTTTGACGTTATAAATACGTCATTGTCAAGCTAAAATTGCTTTTGTAAAGTTTCAATAAATTATTGGCAATATTCTATGGATATTACATATAAAAAAAAATATTTGTATAAAGTATTATAAATCGAAACTAATTATTATTTATCTAACTCTTTTTTTTTATTTCTGAAGTTTTGGAGAACTTTGTATGCGGCTTATTGCTTAGCAAATATTTTCTTTCAACTGACTTGCTGATAGAAAGAAGTAGCAAGAAGCAGAATTTGGCAAACGCACCGGATACAAAAGGTTGCCTTTCAAAGAAATCAAGCGCACAGAAAGTTTTCCGAAAAACACGCATTGCAGTTTGTAATATGTGTGCCGCTCTATTTTGGTAAAACCATACACTGTTAACATCAATATCATCAAGATTGAGTAGAAAAAAGTTCTTAATCATAATATTATATTGCTTAGAATGCTTCTTGTTGAACATTTTAAGTTTCTGAGCCACATTCCGCCGCCGCACTTACAACAAACTCAGGCCCTACAGAATCTACACTTTTCTTTCCACAAAGACATGAGAACATTTTCCAGATCTAAGTTAAAATTAAGATACGCCCCTTGACTTCACTGAACAACAACTTTAATAAACTACAAACATGGAAAGAAAAATAAAGAAATTTGGAATCTAGCAGAAACGCCCACCTTAACCCGTCAACGAAACCACTCGGGTTTGACCTTCCTCGCTACCAATAGACCATGTTAAACAGAATATTCTACTAAGGAAAAAGCTAAGGCGTTTGCCAACTGCTTCAAACTCCAATACTCCTCTGTATTCACAAAGGGACACAAATCTGGATCACGTCAATCAGGTCCACAAGGCAATCAGAAACCGTTCAACCTTCTCAAATCAAAGAATTTATTAAAAAAATTAAAACTCAAACCGCCTTTGGTTCTAATAAGTTAAAAAATAGAGCTTTTGTTTACGCATAAAGCAATAATGGCATTCACTATTATTGCAAATGCGACTCTTCGAACTGAGCACTTTCTTACAGAATAGATAGGCTCACTGGAGAAACCGGACATTTCCACAAAACTACTAACCTATCAGTCTACTATGCACCTTAAGTAAGACCCTAAACAGAATACAAGAACACACAAAAGTTTAATCTTTTCCCCCTCTCCCCTCTCATCAACACGAGTCAGATAGAGCCATTCAACTATACTGCGTGACGGACTTTATAATCAAAAGTTTTAGTCCAAAAAAGAATACAAATGTGGTAGTCTTTTTTGACGTCAAAAAAGCCTTCAATAAGGTGTGTCATAAAGGCCTTTTTTTTAAATTGTACAGGAATAATTTTTGACTGATAGCTTCATATTTAAATTGCAGAACACATGCAGTCAAAAATTTTGACCCCATATATTTATTCTTGACAGATAGAGACAGGAGTACCTCACGCACGGCTCTATTTTATCTCTTAGTATTTCAAGATCAGTCGAGATAATCACTACAAGGTTACAGGAAGCCACCAACAACCTGGAAGAATAGTTGGACAAATAGCGAGTCAAAGTGAACTCAGAGAAAAACACGCCGTGTGAAGAGAATATCGCACGGCGTCGAATCACTACCGATAAAAACAACAATCTAACGACGTTCTCATACCGTGGTCCAACGATGCCAAGTATCTTGGAGTTACCTTAGAAAGTGAGGACTCGAGTACAAATTATACGTGCAGTCCATTCTCAATAAAGTCAGATTGATAAAAAACCTTTTTGTTCCGATGTTGTGTCTAAACAGTGGCATATTGATTCGGAATAAAACCCGACTCTACACTTCTACCATCAGGCCTTTGCTAACGTAGGCATAAAATATTAACAGGAAATAGGTCAATCCATCATCTCTTTGCAGCTTATAGGACGTAATAATAATTATATACCTAATCTATAAAAAAAAAGGTTCATGAGACGAAAGGTCTCAAACTTCTTTCATTGGCATTTATATTAGATGGTTTTTTAGTCGGTAGGTATTTCGATCTGAAAAAAATGAATTTGACGTTTGTCAGTTTTATAGAAAAATTTTCCACCCAGACCTTCCAAAAAAAAGTTTAACAAGATTAGAACGAGCCATGAGAGATGCTTCATAAGTGGGGCTTCTCAGAAGATACGAACTGCCGCAAAGAAAAGCAAGACATGCTGCTTTTAATTTTAAACTGCCTTCTTTATTGGTACAATGCGGAAGACATAACAACTCTCACTCAGAATGCAATCCAATGGCTAATCAATCTAAAAGTAGATTTATAGTCCAAAATGTATTTACTTATTTATTCCATAACTGTACTGTAATGTCTCTACAAAATATATATTATATATATAGTTCTACTTAAAGTGCCCAACTACAAAAAAATCAATTGTCGGTGTACGCAAAATATACGCTGCGTAGCGACAATTGACCGGCCGTTAGAAAACATAAAAGATATAAAATTAAAAGTTCTTATTTCTATAAAATAAATGTCATAAGCTTATTGTCTACTAAGTAAAGTTGATAGTGTCCTTTTGAGAAATTAGTGAAACAAAGTGTTGTTGGCATTTTAGAGTATCAGGAGCCGGTAAAAGTTTGTTGTTAGTAGTAAATGATTTATGTAATTGCTTTTTTGAGTTGTCGTTTTGACGCTCGGAATAATTTCCACATTTAGTTGAAGAAGCTTTGGTATTGTTGGTCTGATACACACTATTAAATAACAATTTTATTTGTTTTTTTTTTGTGTAAATGATATTTTGAGTACACATGTGTATAGTAAAAAGAAACACAAAACTCGTAAAGAATCCGTGGCATACGTGTTGAATACTATATATTTGAAGCAAATTTAGTTAAATAAAAACCTTAAAAACGTTATTTAACAAATTTTATTGATGCAATGCCAGAAACATGTTGTTTGCTTGTAAACTCTAAAAATAAGTTGTTTTGCTTGTATTTTAGATTAAAAATTGATACTTTGTGGACCTAGGGCCGTAATAGTATATAGTGAAGCAAAGCAAGTGGAAGCTGCTTAACTGCTAACTAGGCATTTAAACCGTAAGTTCTCATTACACCGCAAGTTTGGTCTGCATTCATCCATTCTCTCTGGCCGGTAAATCAAACGCTTCAAACGTAGAGTGTTTACATATAGGCCTACACTCATTATTTTGACTAATGCAGAGAGCACATTTGCTAGAGAGACGGTAGGACTGGGTCATACAAGCAGAGTGTATTCCTCCAACTTAAAGTTATGTCTCCACACTCATGCACAACTAGACCGACAATATTTACTAAGGAACGAACACCGCTACTGAGAGACTAACGCCATGCGAGTAGTTACCAGCAACCACCGGTAAGGCTCCTACTTCCTTCTTGATACTTGTGTCAAAGTAGCTTGCGCCACTTGTATCTTTTATCTTGCAATCTAAGTGGTTTATTTATTGCCCAAAAATTTGGGATAAGGCAAAATGTACACTTAGTTTGAGGGAATATGTGCCGTGAGGTACAATTATATCTTGGTGTGCGTGCACTTGCGAGCACGCCCTGCAACCCCAGTTCTCATATTAGACAAGATATCTTGTCAACATTAGATGAGTTTTTGACGTGGACTCGTGCGGATACTACTACTCCACATCAATACCGGGAATAACACAGTTTAAAAAAATTAGACCGGTAATTTTAAACTGTGTTCCCGCCCAGACGCCCGAGTGTTTGCCATAAAGAAATAGAAAGTTATTACCACGTGCTGTGTTCCTTCAGCTAAAAACCTTAACAGAAAGACCGACAGAAGTCATTAAGATACAAGAAAGTGAACAACGTAGAGAATGGGTTTGCTCATTTTCTCGGTTTTATGGGTAGAAGCCGTGGAGTCAAACAATTACCCTTTTAAAAGTGCTGTGCTAAAATCTATTCAATATATCTAATTCAATTCTCTGGTAAAGTAGATTAAAATATAATTTTTGACGTTTTCTATACAGTATCGTTGTGATCTTTGGTCAATAGCAAAATTGTTATGTCCAATAGTCTTTATTTTTTTAATGACTTGATATGATGATAATGATGTTTTCTTTTGTTAATTTATCATATCAATCAACGTCAAAAGTTCTTTTTAACAAAATGTTTTATTATAACACATTTCAAAACTAAATTTGTAATATAAAACTAATTCAAAATGCAATCAAAGTTTTATTAGCAGACGCACGTTGTAGACTATTAATTTATGATTGAATAAGTAAATCATTTGAAGCCATAAACATCTGGATCATTCTTGCTTTTAAAGAACAGACCACAAATCTTAAACACACTATCCAGACTGTGTTTTTGACAAAAACTTATACTTCATTGGTTTTTTCTTCAACATTATATTTTATTTACATTGAAAATCTTAATTCATTGCAAAAACACCAGCATCAATAAAATATCTCTCTTTATAATATTTATACAAAATATCTGCTATTATATACAATTATAAAATACTTCCTTTAACAATAACTATGTACAATACTTTTTTAGCAATCACAATATTTTGACTAGAATTAATACAATAATATCATCATTTATCAACGTTGACCAATTTATCAGCATCTTCATCACTCACATCCATAGAATTTCCATTAGATTCTTCATCTGTTATACTAGTTACTGGATTCATATCATTCATATGCCTTGACTTTAAATGTCTTTCGAGATCTCTTCTTCTCACTAGGACCTTACCACACAAATCACATCTATAAATAAAACAAATAATTAGTTAAATTATGTAAACAATTTATATCAACTTACTTATAGGGCGTTTCTCCTTCAGCATGCAACCGCACGTGCTTATTCAAATTGCTTGGATCACCAAACGGCCTCAAGCAATATTTACATTTTAATGGCTTATAACCAGTATGGGTTCTTATATGAATCTTCAAACCATATTTTCTGGAGTATGATTTTCCACAATATAAACAAATATGTCCTTCCTTAAACTTCCCTAGACTACTAACCAAACTTTCAATTTGCGCATCATCATCACAATGATTCTGATTTGCCAATAAAGGCGTATGCACATAATCTTGTGGCATTGTAAATCGAGGCCAATGTACAAAACTTTGTCCTACAGCAGCAATAGTATTATTATTATCAATTCTGTTTTCAATTTTCTTAAACGGTTTAAAAGCTGATGAATGTTGTTGTTGATTATTGCATGGTTTATAAAGTGGGGTTTCTTTAATCTTTTTATCAACAGGTGTAGATAAATCAATAGCAATTTTTTGTTTAGGCATTGGTTCTGGTATTAATCTAAATTTGAATTCGTTTTTCATGTCTTTTTCATCTGTTTCTAATAAGCGGTGACATAATTTATCCCATAGAGTTGTAACGGAGTGTTTTCCACATCCTAAAGTTAAATGGAGTTTTAATGGATTTGGTGATTCGTATAAAGCTGAGCAACGGGTGCAAACGTAATTTTTCTGACCTAAAAAATAAAAATATTGTGTAAAATTTCAGTAAAAAATTCGCAGCCGGTAGGATTCGAACCTACGCTCCCAGAGGGAATCTGATTTCGAGTCAGACGCCTTAACCACTCGGCCACGACTGCATAGCTTCAATTTTTATTACAGCTGTATTTAAATGACACACTTAATACAAATTAATTTAAAGGGTTTTAAATAAATTTGCAATATTTATTTATTAAAAATGCATTAAACAATAATTGTTATTTATAATTCTTAAAATGTTTCTTCCAATAACTGGAAATATCCTATGCAACTGCTTGTACAATTTGCATGTTTGGTTGCCTAATCTAAAGGGGTACATGAGATTCCAATCAATATTTTTTTTTAAACTTTTTTAATCGAACAAAAAATTTTAATAAAAAATCAAATTTTTTGTATTTACCTTGAATGTTAGCTGGTGTAAGGAATCCCATATGTAAAGAGGCTAAAACTTCTTCAGAAAACCATAGGAGTAGTTCCTGGCCGGCTTCCACTGAGCGCACAGCTTGGAGGACTAATTTAGGTTTATCTTGTCGTGGGAGCTTTTTTAATTGTATATTGTATGTGTGACAATCATCGGCTAAACGCAAAGCTCTAATCCAATGAACGTTTTGATTCCATATCGCGTTTGAAGAGTCTTCTATTTCTAATGTACCGAAGGAATTTGTACCAACTGATATCTAAAACAAAAAATAAAATTAATTGATTTAAATTTAAAATATTAATTATCAACTTAAGTTTTCTACTAGTTACTACAGATTTTAGTTTTTATAGTGCCTCTTATCAAAATGAGATATTCTAAACTCAATATTTCAATTAGTTATCTAGTAACTATTATAAAATTCTATTATGTCAACAAAACAAGCAAATTATTGTCATTTTGAGCCAATTTTGTTCTCAAATATTTTTTATAAAATAGTTTAATAATACTTCTTAACAAAATAAGCTATACTGAGTTCAAAATTTTCAATTTACGCGCAACCTGTTATTCCAGTTAGTTACAAATACAGAATAAGCAAATTATTGTCATTTTCTGCCAATTTCTTTTTCAAATATTTTTTATTAATTAGTTTTATAATGTTTTCTAACAAAATGAGATATGTTTAATGTAAAATTTTAATCAGCAACTTGATGTTCTAATTAGTTACTACACATATTTAATTTTTTTGAACAAAATAAGCAAATTTAAATACAATTTCTTTCTCATTTTTTTTTTAAATTTAGTTACACTATTGAGTAAATTTAATAAAAAAGACATGCTAAATCAAATTTAACTAGTTACTTTACAAATTAAATTTTTATCAAAATATGATTTAACTTGTTTGTCTATTAATTTTGTTGTTGAATTCATTTAAAATTCAAATTTTTGTTGAACTAATTTTATTAACAATTTATGTACAGTTTTACCATATTAGGTAAACATTTTCTTTAGTATACCTTAATACTAATAACAAAAATAATCAAATTTGGAAAAAAAAATTGTAAACCAATTTAATTTTTTACTAATATGAGGCCTACATCTATCACAATAATTTTCTTGAATATCTATTGCTTATTTGCCTAATTACAATTTATAACAATGATGATTGACTTACTTGTACGATGTCAGTGTTGCCTTGAAGTGATTTTGGATTGATGGGCATTGAAAGTGCGCCGTGTGGTATCCTAGTTGAAGCAATAACACGTCCAGGCACAAGAAGATTTGTAGATCCTGTAAGATCACCAACAGTAACATCGTTAGGAGTGCCTGGTCTTGAACAGACAAACCTCGCCGATGAAAACATGTTATTTGGAATGTTTTTCTTTATTAAGGAACCTGCCAATATTGCTTATCTGACAGTTTGATACCGGCACACTTTATAATATATAATAATTATTATTTTTATTCTGTTCGTAGGAGATGGTTTTAGTGCTGGTGCACTTGATGAACTAACGTAAGGTGGATGTGGTACGTGTCATTTAAAACCCACCACCATGCATGATTTTTAGGGGGTGGTCATGTTAAACCACCCTATAAGCCGCAGCATCTACCCATGGTGCAAGGTGCAGGGACGGACTTCTACTCACCCCCTCTTCCTAGTTGTATTAATCCCCTTACATTATAATTGCTTTATGGATTATATTATTATACTTTTGTAAAATAATGATTGTTATGAACAATATTTAATTTTTTTAAATAAAATTTGAAAAAGAAGTATTACCCACAAATGTACCATGCTATAAACAAGCAATAAAAATCATCAAATTAAACACAAAAATTTAGTTTTAATTAAAAATGTTGCAATATTAAACGCACTAGAAATTGTTGAAAATCGATATATACGTTTGAAATGATTTAACTAATGTTTTGAAAGTATATTTGCAAATCTAGACTACATGTAAAGCACTTATAAAGAATATCAAGTCATATATTAAAAAAAAAAATTATAAATCTACTGGAAAAACTTAAAATATTGGCACAAAACTAACAGTTTTAGTGCTATTAAAAACAGAATGTTCTAAATGTACATAGAAAACATTAAAAAAATTTATAATAGTGCGTACACACTTGCAACAAAGTGTCGCAACGCAAAAACGTAGCGCAACATCCTCGCGTTAAGATGTTAAGATGTGCGTTGTATAAGCTAACATCAAAGTACATACTTAAGTAGTAACATAATTTTTTTTAAAGAAGCGTATTGAAGATTGTTACCTTGGTTTATAGCATGAATATATTGGATACCTAAAACGCGTTTATAATGAACAGCTATAGTTTTAAGTTAATCTTTGTAGCACCTTAAAAGCGATGATGTAAAACATTTATTAGAAATAATAGGTATATTTTGAAGAACACAAATTTTAAAAGGCCCTAAACAAAATTAATGCTCTTTCATACTGCTTGCAAGTCAATTTTTACCAAATAACACCATTTCAAAGAAAACGAATTAATGAAATGAGTGAGAGTGATTTAGAATTTTGTAAAACTGGCAGAAGTGTTGGTCGCCAATTTTCAAAGTGATGATGGGTAAATTTAAAGGAAAAACGCAATTTGAAATCCGGTAGAACCAACTATAGAAATTTCAATAAATTCAATTCAATCATAAAGTATCAATGAGCACAATTTATAGGCAAATATGCTCTTTTGAAACGCGCTTTTATCGTCCTTATTTTCATCTTTCTTTACAGAACAGACGAGACTGGGTTTATAAGTATGTAAAACTTATCTTTAGCGACAAGTCCAAATTTGATTTATGGTACTTGATGAACGTTTAAGTTACACAACTTATTGGTCAAACACAAAAGTTACAATTTGTTCAACATTGTCACACAGCATTAACTCCTGGTGTAAAGGTTTTTAAGAACAATATTTATTTCTGGTACATCAAACAAGCGCCGTTACATTGATACAAATTTTAAACCTATCCTACTTCCATTTCAAGGCTTTTTTTTTGCAAGATAATGCAAGACCTCATACTGCTAGCTTTACATTTCTTAGAATAAACCACCATTAATCGTTTGCTATGGCTATCACGATAAGGTTTGAGCACCATAACCTAATGCAGTGACTCATCTGGCATTGCAAAGTAACAAACCAAAAGTCGTATGTTAGGTTATTTATGTAACGTGACATTATAACTAAAAAGCAATAAATCTTTTATATGCGTGCAGTACACGACAGAGTAGAAGTCAAAATTATGTGTTATGTTACGCTACTACATAAAGATTAAATATAGACAGTTTTAAGTTATCTGTGTGCATTGACTTATTGTTCATTGCAAAAATATAGATTAATTATTGAGATCCTCAGGTTTTAAAATAAAGGTCAAAAATCCCTTCTGGGCTTGTAGACTCTTCTGCATTGCAGACTTGTGCTATGCAGTTACTTCAAATTATTAAATAGTATATTTCTTTAATCCGATTATGAAGCATTAATATTGGTTTTAAAAACTTTAAATTAAAAAAAACCATATAAAGCCTTTAAAACACTTTAAAAAACTCTAAAAAGTTAAATAATTTTTGGATTGACAAATTTTTCAAAATCGTAGTCAAAGTTGCCCAAAATTTGCTAGAAAGAGTCTTACAAACATTAGCGTACCTATCAGTAAGTAAAGGTCTGCAATGCAGAAGAACCTACAAGCATACAGCGCTTTTTCGACGTCTATTTCAAAACCTGGTGGCTGATTTTGCTAATTTTGATACTCTGTAAATAAAATAAAAATTTTAATTTTATTTCAAGATTTCATAAAGATTTGTACACTTTTTAATAGTTGTGGCCGGATTTTAGTGCTTTCTGACAATTGTTTAAAACTTCATAGTCAGATTTTTGCGCTTTTCAACATTTGATGCTAGATTTTGGTTTTTTTTAACAATATTTTGGTACTTTAAAACTAGATTTTGGTATTTTAAGATTTTATAAAAAAATTACACAATTTAAAAGTTTATGGCTGGATTTTGGTGATTTATAAAAACTGTTTAAAATTTCATAGCTGGATTTTGCTGTTTTGACATTTATGAACAAAACTTTGCATTTTTCAATTGTTGTCCTATGTTCATTTTAAAAATATTTTAATATTTTCCGGTCATAAAAATGTTATAAACAGAATTTTGCTTTTTTAACAGTTTATGACCAAAGTTTGTAATTTATAACAAAATTTCATGGCTGAATTTTGCTAGTTATAATTTTTTTACAATTTTAAATAGTTTATGGTAAAATTTGTATGCTCCATAACAATATTTTGATGTTTATAGACCGGATTTTGCAATTTTTGACATTGTATAAATAAAATTTTGCACATTTTGACTGATTATAGCCAGATTTTGCTATTCTAACAATATTTAAATTTTCTTTACATTTTAAAAATAGAATTTTAACTTTTCATCATTTATAACTAAATTTTGCTATTTTTAACAACATTCTATGGCCAAATTTTGCTACTTTTATAATTTCTTGATTTTTTACGTTTTATAACAATTTACGGACAAATCTTTGTGCTTCATACTATATTTCAATGTTTAAAGATCAGATTTTTGACAGTTTATAAATAAAATTAAGCACTTTTAAAAAGTTTTGATGCCGGAATTTGCTATTCTTTACATTTTATAAATAAAATTTTACAGTTTTTAACTGTTTTAATATTTTATGACTAGATTTTGTTATTTTTGACATTTTATAAATAAAACATTTCAGTTTTCAACAGTTTATAACTGGATTTTGGAGCTTTATAACCATATTTTGATGTTTAAAGACCAGATTTTGTTATTTTTGACATTTTATAAATAAAATTATGCACCTTTTGACAAATTATACGCAGATTTTGCCAATATTTAGATAATTTGTTTCATTTTTGAACATTTTTGACAGTATTCTGATGTTTCAAAAGGCAAATTTTGCTGATTTTGACATTTTATAAACAGAATTTTGCATTTTTCAATTGTTTTTGGTTTTTTTAGGCATAATTTTAATATTTTATAATCAAATTTTGTTATTTTTAACATTTTATAATTAGAATTTGCTATTTTTTACAATTTATAAATAAAATGCTGCATCTTTTGACAGATTATGGCCACATTATGCTATTCTAACAATATTTAGATTTTTCAAAACCGGATTTTGCTGTTTCTGACTTTTTATAAACACAGTTTTTAATTTTTCAACTGTGTTTTGGTTTTCTCAGACATAATTTTAATACTTTATAGTCGGGACTAGGAACAAAACAGGCAATTGTTGCAACGCAAGTACTAGTACAAAATTGTTACGACTAGAGAAAACCCGTATATCTTTGATTTATGGATTACAAAAACAAAGATAACACCACAAACTTATTGATATTCTGAAACAATTAGACATCCATCAAAAAGATATTAGACGTATAGAGAGCCTAAATTGAAACCAGGTAGCCCATGTAAAAATTGAAGACAAGAAAACCAGTAAAATCAAGATCTGCAGTGTGAGACAAAGATGTGTTTGTCACCTCTATTGTTCAACATCTATTCTGAGAACATATTTCTAGAAGCACTCACGGACCTAGAAAAAGGTATAAAGGTCAACGATGTATGGCTGGACAATATACGTTACGCAAACGACACAATACTATTTGCCAATAACTTAGAAGACCTCCAAGAACTGGTCAACAAAGTAGGGAATTAGAGTCAACTCATGGGACTAAACATAAACATAACAAAAACAAAGTTTATGGTTATATTCCGCAACCCAAATCTAGCAGGATAAGCGATGCTAACGTTTGGCAGCCTACCGGTGGAAAGGGTCAACAAGTTCAAGTATTTGGGAACATGGCTGATAAAAGACTGGTCATCGGACACCAAAATCAAGTGCCAAATTGAGTGCGCACGCAATGGATTTATAAAATTCAGAGTCCTTATTAACAACGAATTTGATCTAAACCTCCAAATAAGATTTGTCAGAGAGTATATATGGTCTGTGCTCCTCTACGGTACTGAGGGGTAGACGATAAAAGTTACATCAATAAACAGAATAGAAGCCTTCGAAATGTGGCTCTATCGCAGAATGTTCAAGATCCCATGAACTTGAACTAGAATTTTGCACTTTTTAACAATTTATGATTATTTTAGTTTTTTCTGACAATATTCTAGTATTTTATAACTGGATATTGTTATTTTTAACTTTTTATAAACAGAATTTTACACTTTTTAGCATTTATGAGCAAATTTTGCTAGTTTTAACAATATTTTATGGCCGGATTTTGCTAGTTTTAGAATTTCATTATTTTTTTACATTTTTAACAATTGTTTGTGCTTCATAACTATATTTTAATGTTTAAAAATAATATTTTGCTATTTTTGAAAGTTTATAAATAAAATTAAGCATTTTTAAACGGTTTTTGGCCGGATTTTTTAGTTTTATAACAAAATTTAGTTATTTTTAACTTTTTATAAATAAATATTTGCATTTTTGACAGTTTATGACAAAATTTGAGTGCTTATTGACAATATTTTGATGACGGATTTTGCTATTTTTTACATTTTATGTTTACAGTTTTCAACAGTTTGATGTTTAAAGACCGAATTTTGCTATTTTTAATGTTTTATAAATAAAATTTTGCACCTTTTGACAGATTATAGACAGAGTTTGCTATTCAAACAATAATTAAGTATTTTTTTAATTGTTTTAAATGTTTTTGACAATATTTTGATGGTTTAAGGCTGGGTTTTTGCTATTTTTGATTTTTTTACGTTTTATGATCGAATTTAATTATTTTTAACTTTTTATATGCGTTTTTAACAGTTTATGACAAAATTTTAGTGCTCATTGACATTATTTTGATGCCAAATTTTGTTATTTTGTTATTTTTTATATTTTATAAATAAAATTTTAAACTTTTTAACAGTTTTTGGCCGGATTTTAGTATTTCTGACGTAGTTTTAATATTTTATAAATAGATTTTGTTATTTTTGACATTTTATAAGTAGAATTTTACAGTTTACAAAATTTTACGGCCAGATTTTGGTGCTTTATAACAATATTTTTATGTTTAAAAACCAGATTTTGCTATTTTTGACATTTTATAAATAAAAGATTGCAACTTTTGACAAATTATGGCAAAATTTTGCTATTTTATTAGTATTTTAATATTGTTTTAAAACTTTTCAATATTTCTGAGAATATTTTGACGATTTAAGGCCGGATTTTGCTATTTTTAACTATTTTGGATTTTTCAACAGTTTTTTGGTTTTTTCGGACATAATTTTAATATTTTATAATTGAATTTTGTTATTTTTGACATTTTATAAATAATATTTTCCACTTTTCGCTATTTTTAACAATATTTTATGATCGGATTTTGTTCTTTTAGAATTTCAAATTTTATTTGTATTTTTTAACAGTTTATGAAATTTTTTTTTGCTTTATATTTATATTTTAACGTTTAATGATCAGATTTTGCTATTTTTTTTTTTCAGTTTTCAACAGTTTATAGCTGGATTTTGGTGCTTTATAACAATATTTTAATGTTTAAAGACGGGATTTTGCTATTTTTGACGTTTTATAAATAAATGTTAACACCTTTTAACAGATTATGGTTAGATTTTAATATTCTAACAATATTTAGATGTTTCAAAGCAGGATTTTGTTATTTTTGAATTTTTATAAACAGAATTTTGCATTTTCAACTGTTTTTGATTCTTTTGGACGTACGTTTAATATTTTATAGAAGGATTTTGTTATTTTTGACATTTTATAAATAGAATTTTCCACTTTTTAGCATTTATAACCAAACTTTGCTATTTTTAACAATATTTTATGGCCGGATTTTGCTGTTTGAAATTTCAAGATTTTTTAAATTTTTTTAACAGTTTATGGCCAAATTTTTGTGTTTCATAATTATATTTTAATGTTTATAGATCTAATTTTGCTATTTTTGACAGTTTATGAATAAAATTAAGCACAATTTTTCAGATTTTTTTGTTTTATGACCGGATTTATTTATTTTTAACTTTTTATAAATAAATATTTAACTGTTTTTGGCCAGATTTTAGTAGACATAGTTTTAATGTTCTATGATCAGATTATGTTATTTTTGACATTTTATAAATAAAATTTTCCACTTTTCAGTATTTATGAACAAATGTTGCTATTTTTAACAACATTTAAGGCCGGATTTTGTTAGTTTTGGAATTTTATATTTTTTTTACCTTTTTAACAGTTTATGAACAAATTTCTTCATAACTTCATAACCATATTTCAATACTCAGATCAGATTTTGCTATTTTTGACAGTTTATGAATAAAATTAAGCACCTTTAAACGGTTTTTGGTCAGATTTTTTGTTTTTTTGTTTGTTTTTTGACCGGATTTAGTCATTTTTAACCTTTTTAAATAAATAATTGCATTTTTAACAGTCTATGACAAAATTTTAGTGCTTATTCACAATATTTTGATGTTATTTTTTACGTT
Source organism: Tachinus rufipes (assembly GCA_963932245.1). NCBI lineage: Eukaryota > Metazoa > Arthropoda > Insecta > Coleoptera > Staphylinidae > Tachinus > Tachinus rufipes. The sequence goes on from OZ010741.1 coordinate 22,006,866, forward strand.
TTATAAACAGAATATTACAGTTTTCAACAGTTTATAGCCGGATTTTGATGCTTTATAACAATATTTTGATATTTATAGACCGGATTTTACTATTTTTGATATTTTATAAATAAAAGTTTGCCCCTTTTGACAATATTTTATAGCCAGATTTTGCTAGTTTTAAAATTTCATAATTTATTTACATTTTTTAACAGTTTATAATCAAATTTTTGTGCTTCATAACTATATTTTAATGTTTAAAGATCAAATTTTGCTAATATTGACAGTTTATGAATTTAATTAAGGTTTTTTTAACGGTTTTTGGCCGGATTTTTTGATTTTCTGATATTTTTTATGTTTTATGACTGGATTTAATGGTTATTAACTTTTTATAAATAAATATTTGCATTTTTAACAGTTTATGACAAAATTTGCTTTTTGACAATATTTTGAGAAAAAATTTGATATTTTTTACGTTTTATAAATAAAATTTTACAGTTTTCAACAGTTTTTAGCCGGATTTTAGTATTTCTGACATAGTTTTAGTATTTTATGGCCAGATTTTGTTATTTTTGACATTTTATAAATAGAATTTTACATTTTCAACAGTTGATGGCCGGATTTAGGTGTTTTCTAACAACATTTTGATATATTAAAGCCGGACTTTGCTAGTTTTAACTTTTTTTTTTACATTTTATATAATCTTGTTTGCTTAATAATTTATGGTTTATGGTATTGGTGGATTTCTGACAATATTTAAATTTTATGATCGGATTTTGACGTTTTATAAATAAATTTTTTATATTTTACATGTTTGCATAATTTTTAATAGTTTATGGTCAGATTTTAGTTCTTCAACAATATTTTGGTATTTTATGGTCAGATTTGCTATTTTTAACATTTTATGAATAGAATTTTACAACAATAAAAGCCGGATTTTTTACTGCTTAAGATTGTGATGTTTCAAAGTTGGATTTTGTTATTTTTGATATTTTATAAACAGAGTATTGCACTTTTAAACCGTTTTCAGCTGGATTTTGGTTATTTCTAAAACTATTTTGACTTTTTTTGAATTGAGATTTGCACTATAAATTAGTTTAAAACTAAAAAAATGGCAAAATTTTGTACACTATGTTCTAAAACCGTGGAGGGCTCAATATTTTGCAGTGACGATAAAAAACCCTTTGGGTTACCAGCCCAAAGGATAAGAACCGCTGCATCAATTTAATTAAAACTCCTGACAAACAAAAATTTTAATCCTACAGCAAGCCATTCAAATATAAAAATTGTAACTAAATGCCAATTTAAAAACAACTTTTGTATTTTAATTAATTTTAAATAATAATAACTTTTGTTATAAATGTTTTAAACAAAAAAAATCAATCACTAGATAAAAAAATAATGCACCTTGCTCTCGGACTACAAGCAGAAACCTTATGGTAACACGTGCTGCAGTTCCCTGGCACGTGCTATTTTCCCAAAACACTTGCAGAGTCAGCAGCTTGCACAGATTGGGGGTGGGGTGATGATATCAGGCACCACTCCACTATTGCAAAACTCTCCTCAGCATCATCAACATCCCCGTTGACAGATGCTGAATGCCCAGTGAATTTACAGGTGCTCTTTCATTATTATCATCCACACACCAAATAAAACCATTAACATTCATTAAGCCAATTCATGAATTTTCCTTATCTTTAGATTAAGATCATATCGAATAAAATAAATTTGAATAGTAAGATTATGCAAGTATGGGTCTCTATTGATGGAAATAGAATAATTGGCTAATTGTATGAGAAATTTAAATAGTTTTTTGCAATTATGTTATCACAAAACGCTCTTTAGAATCCTTTATTTAACTCGAATTGTAATGTAGAACATTTTATTTGGTAACAGAAAAACCAATTAAATTAATTGATATAAAAAATACTACAAATAACTCGTTTTATAAGACCATTTTTATTGTTTTTAGCTTCGTAACTTAAACCCATGCAATAAAAATGTTTCTTATAAAACTCGTTCATTAATATACTATGATTATGATCATGTTTTTAAAGTTTTTGCAAAATATAAATTTATATAAATATTTTATTGTACAACTTAACTTATCTATCCATCCTGTAGAGTAGTACATTGAAGAGGATTACAATCACAAAACAAGTGTATGCGTTCACTGTCTTAGTCCCAATAAATACAATTAATATAAATCAATTATTAATATTTTACTATAAATACTGTCACCACATTTAACAGCATGCATGGCTCTTTTAAATGCAATATTAGCTACATACGAATGTGTTTTGTTGCTTGCACGTGCGACCTAACGAGATAATGTACCGCGACCGTGACTAAACCGCCAACAATAATGTTCTAATATAATACCATTTTCATATATTGTACAGGGGTGGCAAAATATGACAGACAATGCGGTGACATTAGGGAGGAAACGTGCAAAATATATGAAAAATTGCGAATTTTGGCATAAAACAATTAATTTATCAAACGCACCCCCACATACTTGTTAAGGTATTAGCATAATTTATATTTGTTTTATTATTTCAAATCATGATCTAAACTTATTAATTATTAAAACAAATTTTTATAATTTGTAATTTGATAAAAAACTTAAAATAAGTTTGGTCTTGAAATTGGTTTTTTATTTGATGTCGATTAGGTATCAATATAAATGCCACAATTGCAACCCCGCCCCTTGTTTTATTGTGCCCTTTAATACTAAAATGCACTTGTTCTGTAGGGGTGTGTCATGGTAGGGACGTATTGGCCGGTCACTATAATATGTTGTGGCTTATAGGGGATATGTTTGAATCGAATTAAATTTGCATATCGTGACCAACAATTCTTTTAAATTTAAATTTAAATTTACCAGACTATAATAGCACAAATTCATAGTTCTTAATTGTTATGAATTCTAGGTGCTTGCTTTAGCAATATTCAAACCATCTAGTCATGCATGCTCTCTTATTATTTTCACTTTTAGTTTTTCTTTTTCGCATGCATTTATCTACAACATTCAATCAACTTTTACGTGGTATTTTTATCCAAACACATTTCCATCATAGATTAGTTTTGTTATTCTATTCTCACCCATTCTTTCGACATGGTCGTACTGGTCTATCGGTGTTACTTTCAAACCACATTCGTGCATTACCCACTCTAATTCTATTCATTTTTCTACACACAGTTCTTAAGTACCCCAGTCCAAACTCATTTGTTTTACTTTTGTGTTTCACTTGACATACCCTTGCTTCAGAGGCATACAACAGAGTTGATGCCAGCACACTTTTATAAACTGCCATCTTTGTCTTCTTGGATAATACAGTTGATCTTCCTTAACTGAACCAGGAAACCATTAAGACAATAAAATTAAGTCTAACTTCCAAACTATACATTGGAAATTAATAAAATTTGTTCCCAATATACTTCATTACTTACACTGCTTCCTGAAAAATGTAGATTAAAATTTATTCGTTCAATACCTCAATTTAGTGTTGCTCACTTAATTTAATAAGGAAGCTAATTGAGCGCTCTAACTTCCAAACTAATCATTGACATTTTTTTAAATTTGTCAATAATATGCTTCAATATTAGTAAAAATTAATGTAAAAATTTGATTACAATTGATACGCTCAATTTGATATAATCTCAGTTTAGTTGATCTTGCTTAGCTCAATCAGAAAACCATTAAAACAACAAAATATGGCCTAACTTCCAAACTATACATTGGATATTGATAAAATTTGTTTTCATTATTATTCATTGCCTACATTGCTTAGTGTGGAATGTTGATTAAAATCTATACGTTTAGTTTGAAATAATCTCAATTTTGCTCACCCAGTCTAACAAAGAAGACAATTAAGCTATATAATATGCCATAGCTCTCAAACCAGACATTAATTTTTTTGTTTAAATTTGTCAATAATATACTTCAATGTCAGAAAAAATTAATGTCAAAATTTAATTAGAATCGATACGCTCAATTTGACATAATTTCAGTTCAGTTTCTTGCATAACTGAGTTAGGAATCTATTAAGCCAACTTTTAAATTATACATTGTTCATCAATAAAATTTGTTATCAATATTGATCAATGTCTGCAGTACTTACCACGGAAATATGATTGAAATCTATAACTCAGTTTTAGCTAACTTCAATCTAGTGTTGATAAATTTTATAATTTCTTCAACCTTGCTCAAGTTTGTAATATATGTCAATCAACAATTGTTGATTAGCTAATTTCTAAATCACCAACACTTAGGTGAGTGGGCGGGACAAAGTTTTTCAACAATAAAGCGTGACTCAGTTTATACTTGTGTCCCACTCAACCGCCCAAGTGATTGTGCTCAAAAAAATTATAACTTCTTTAACCTTGCTTGTATTTTTAACAAATGTCAATCAACACTTGTTGATTAGCCAATTTCTGGATCACCAACACTTGGGTGGGTAGGCGGGACAAAGTATTTCAACAATAAAGCGTCAATTAATTTATACTTGTATCCCACCCACCCGCCCAAGTGTTTTTGGTCAAGAAAATTTATAATTTCTTCAACTTTGCTCGTATTTTTAACAAATGTCAATTGTCAATTGTTGATTAGCCAACTGCTGGATTATCAACACTCGGGTGGGTAGACGGAAAAAATATTTCATCAATAAAGCGTGACTCAGTTTATACTTATGTCCCGCCCACCCGCCCAACTGTTTGTGATCAAGAAAGTTCAAATTTCTTCAACTTTGCTCACATTTTTGTCAAAAGTCAATTAACAATTGTTGATTAGCCAATTCTAGACTACCAAAACTAGGGTGAATGGGTGGAACAAAGTATTTTAACAATAAAGCGTGACTCAGTTTATATTTGTGTCTCACCCACCCGCCGAAGTGTTTGTGAACAAAAAAATTATAATTTCTTCAACTTTGCTCCTATTTTTCACAAATGTCAATCAACAATTATTGATTAGTTTATTTCTGATCACCAACACTTGGGTGGGTTAGCGGGACAAAGTATTTCAACAATAAAACATGAATCAATTTACACTTGTGTCCCACCCACCTCCCCCAAGTGTTTGTGTTTAAGAAAATTATAATATCTTTAACCTTGCTTGTATTTTTGTAAAATGTCAACCAACAATTGTTGATTAGCCAATTGCTGGATTAGCAACACTTGGGTAGGTGGGTGGGACAAAATATTTCAATAATAAAGCGTGACTCAGTTTATACTTGAGTCCCACCCACCCGCCCAAGTGTTTGTAGTCAAGAAAATTATAATTTCTTCAACCTTGCTTATATTTTTAACAAATATCAATCAACAATTTCAGGATTACAAACACTCGGATGGGTGGTCAATGTATTTTAACAATAAACCGTGACTCAGTTTATACTTGTGTCCCGCCCACCCGCCCAAGTCTTTGTGGTTAAGAAAATTATAATTTCTTTAACCTTGCGCGTATGTTTAACAAAAGTCAATCAACAATTGTTGATTAGCTAATTTCTAGATTACCAACATTAGGGTGGGTGGGTGGGACAAAGTATTTCAACAATAAAGCATGACTCAGTTTAAACTTGTGTCCCACCCACCCGCCCAAGTGTTTGTGGTTAATAAATTTATAATGTCTTTAACCTTGCTCGTATTTTTGTTAAATGTCAAACAACAATTGTTGATTAGCTAACTTCTGAATCACCAACAGTCGGGTGAGTGGTCAGGACAAATTACTTCAACAATAAAGCGTGACTCAGTTTATCCTTCTCTCCCACCCACCTCCACGAGTGTTTGTGATAAAAAAAATTCAACCATGCTTACATTTTTGACAAAAACTAATTAACAATTGTTGATTAGCCAATTTTTGCATCACCAACACTCGGGTGGATGAACGGGACAAAGCATTTTAATAACAAAGCGTGACTCAGTTTATACTTGTGTCCCACCCACCCCCTTAACTGTTTGTGGTCAAGAAAATTATAATTTCTTTAACCTTGCGCGTATATTTAACAAAAGTCAATCAACAATTGTTGATTAGCTAATTTCTAGATTACCAACATTAGGGTGGGTGGGTCAGACAAAGTATTTCAACAATAAAGCATGACTCAGTTTAAACTTGTGTCCCACCCACCCGCCCAAATGTTTGTAGTTAATAAATTTATAATATCTTTAACCTTGCTCGTATTTTTGTTAAATGTCAAACAACAATTGTTGATAAGCTAACTTCTGAATCACCAATAGTCGGGTGGGTGATCAGGACAAATTATTTTAACAATAAAGCGTGACTCAGTTTATACGTGTGTCCCACCCACCCGTTCATGTGTTTGTGATAAAAAAAATCAAATTTCTTCAACCTTTTTGACAAAAATCAATAAACAGTTGCTGATTAGCCAGTTTTTGGATTACCAACACTTGGGTAGGTGGAGGGGATACAGTATTTCAATAATAAAGCGTGACTCAGTTTATACTTGAGTCCTACCCACCCGCACAATTGTTTGTGGACAGAAAAATGATAATTTCTTCAACCTTGCTTATATTTTTAACAAATATCAATCTACAATTGTTGACTAGCCAATTGCTGGATTACCAATACTTGGGTGGGTGAGTGGGACAAAGTATATCAATAATAAAACGTAACTCAGTTTATACGTGTGTTCCACCCACCCGCCTAAGTGTTTGTAATCAAGAAAACTATAATATCTTCAACCTTGCTCGTATTTTTAACAAATGTCAATCAATAATTGTTGATTAGTCAATTTCAGGATCACAAACACTCGGGTGGGTAGACGGGTCAATGTATTTTAACAATAAAGCGTGACTCATTTTATACTTGTGCTTCGCCCACCCGCCCAAGTGTTTGTGTTGACAATTATAATTTCTTTAACCTTGCGCGTATTTTTAACAAAAATCAATCAACAATTGTTGATTAGCCAATTGCTGGATTACCAATACTTGGGTGGGTGAGTGGGACAAAGTATTTCAACAATAAAACGTGACTCAGTTTAAACTTGTGTTCCACCCACCCGCCCAAGTGTATGTGCTTAAAAAATTTATAATATCGTTAACCTTGCTCGTATTTTTGTTAAATGTCAAGCAACAATTGTTGATTAGCTAACTTCTGAACCACCAACAGTTGAGTGGGTGGTCAGGACAAATTATTTCAACAATAAAACGTGACTCAGTTTATACGTGTGTCCCACCCACCCGTCAATGTGTTTATGGTCAAAAAAATTTCTTCAACCTTGCTTACATTTTTGACAAAAATCAATTAACATTTATTGATTAGCCAGTTTTTGGATCACCAACACTCGGGTGGATAGACGGGACAAAGTATTTCATCAATAAAGGAGTGTGACTCAGTTTATCCTTCTCTCCCACCCCCCTGTACGAGTGTTTGTGATAAAAAAATTCAACCACGCTTACATTTTTGACAAAAACTAATTAACAATTGTTGATTAGCCAATTTTTGGATCACCAACACTCGGGTGGGTGGACGGGACAAAGTATTTTAACAATAAAGCGTGACTCAGTTTATACTTGTGTCCCGCCCACCCGCCCAAGTGTTTGTGGTTAAGAAAATTATAATTTCTTTAACCTTGCGCGTATTTTTAACAAAAGTTGATCAACAATTGTTGATTAGCCAATTTCTGTAACACTAACACTCGGGTAGGTAGTCGGAACAAAACATTTAAATAATAAAGCGTGATTCAGTTTATACCACCCCAGATAGCGGATAGGAAAGTCATCTATGGTAGCGGAGATAATATACCTTTTGCGGACCAACAAAATTGCACAAAGGATCTAAACCTCTTAAATAAAAAGTGTTCCACTACCCAAAATCTATCAATCCAACTCCGCATCCCAATTCCCAAACAGTCAATCTATTTCAAATGTCTGTAAGTCAAAATGATACACCACATGAAGGTAGGAGTGAAAACCCGGGGTGCTCCTTGGATTCTGAGAGAGCAACATACCGACTAGTAGTAGAAAGATAAAAATAAATAAAGATCCAAAAAGTAAAACTAAAGATGGAAAAGATAACAATGTTATAGAGGAAGAAGATGATGGGAAGGTATATGTAGTAGCAGATACATCCGAGAAAGCGAAACACTTGCAACTTGAAAAAGAGTTACTGCGCAGAATAAAAAAGAATGTAACTAAAAGTCCGCCTTTTGAAAAAGCAAAACTACATCCGACCAATAAAGATAAAATCAAAGTAGTAGCTGAACCTGAAGTAGTATTATTAGAAAAAAACAAAAAAAAAACCTATGTAGTCTCAGGAATGAAATCGTGCTTAGTGTTAGACCTACCTAAGAGCACGGAAGAAGATGAAGTAATAGAGACATTACAAAAAAAGCTGGTAGGAAGGTTACAAATGTAAATCCTCACAATTAAATGAAAATAGACTAAAATATGCAGTAATAAGTCTACCAACAAATAAAATCCCGACTAAGGTTGTAACTAAAACTGTAAAACATATAACAGGAAATATGCTCAATGTAATGAACTAGAAACTAAGAAAATGCCAATTCCCAAGAAGATGGAAGGAAGTCAAGCTGGTCTTATTGGAGAAACCTATCAAAAGTAACGAAACAGCAAGCTACAGACCATTATGTTTGACAAAGTGTATAAGCACATGATTGTGTCAAGGCTCAAGCTAAAGTAAAAGACAAATTTATCACCGGATCAATATGGATAAGATTTTGAAACTAGTTACTGAAGCCACCAACAAAGCTACAAAAAACAAGACATTCTTTTTATTAATAACGGTGGACATAAAAAATGCTTTCAACACGGTGCCCTGGAAAGTTATCATAAAAACCCTAAACGTTATGGGAGTAAGTCCTGCACTCAAAGCAATCATTTCTAACTATAAATAAAAATCTAAATTATTCATTAGAGACAACAAAAGCCTAAGAATTTCATGTGTTGTACCACAAAGATCCATTCTAGGTGGGATTAGATGTAAACCTGGTATGTTTTGCAGACAACACTGTTGTTCTAGTAGCATCCAAATTGGCTAAAAATCCGGTAACAATCGCAAATGCTACTTTTGAATGCATCAATCAAAAGTTAGAGCAAAAAGACTTGGAAATTGCAAAGCAGAAAACCAAAGCAGTAATGTTATACGGTGGACGGCGACTGAAGGTACTGACCCTGGAAATAGGAGGAACAAGCTTTGTCACCAAGAACGCAATCAAATATCTATGGGTGTGGACTCACCACAATCTCGGGGTGAAAAATCATGTCAGAAAAATCACAAAAAAAAAACAAGAAAAAAGATATTACCCAAAGTAGAAAGACCGTCGCTCAACAAAACAAAAATTGCTATGCTCAGTTGCGCATTCTGTTATGCTGTATGGAGCCCACATCTAAAAAAAGGCACTAAAATTTGCAAAATACAGAAATATGCTAATGGTGCAAAAAAAGAAAGTTGCCATAAAAGTGACTTGTAGTTATGTTTTGACAGACGCTGTTGCATCAGTTATGCCATAGATCTCATAGTAAAACAAAGAAGACGCTCATATAAACAAAACACTAAACGTAAGAACGAGATACGTAAAGAAGCAATTGCCAAGTAACAGAACCTATAAACAAGAAACACCGGCAAAGCAGTATGGAGACTAAGATTCTAAGATCTGAGATGTAGGAAAATGAATAAATAGAAGGCATGGATTAATTGATTACAACTTCTCGCAACTCCTCAGTAGACATTGGTGCTTCAACTCGTATTTAATGAGATTCAAAAGAAACATCACACACCTTCTTCCAATATGCAAGTGACCTCCATTGGCCAAAATGTTTTTTGGAACTCACAAAAGATAATCAAACCTTAAAAAATTGATCTCGTTTTCATATGAATCTATAATATTTATAACTATTGCGGGACCTTAAATTCTCAAAATTTAATTATTTTTTATATATCTAATTTATGCATAGCTTAAACAAGGGGCACTGCTAAAGTTCGCGGAATCAAGTACTGCCTGTATTGCCAGCGTTCTGCGATTGTCGAATTCGTAAAATTTTACGTTTTTCACCTATAATTCAGTTGACAGTTTCAACAAAATTTAACGAGAGTAATAATTGTGTGAAAAATGGAAATTTCGAAACGTGACTTCCGAGTGATGATTTTTTATGATTTTCGATTCGGTTTAACACCGCAGCAATGTGCGGAAAAACTTAGTTTGTTATTTGGGGATAAAGCACCGTCCAATGGTTTACAAATGGTTCGCAGAATTCAAGCGTAGAAAACCAACGTTTGATGACAATCTTCGCAAAGGTAGTCCATGCACCTGTGTTGTCGCAAAAAATATTGATGCTGCTGAAATGATTTTGTCAGATCGGCATGTGACCTATAGTGACCTATAGTGAGATAGAGGCATTGCAGCAAAACAAATACATACGATTTTGCACGATCATTTGCATGTCAGGAAGCTATGCAGTCGTTGGATCCCACACAACTTAAAAGAAGAACAAAAACAAGCACGTGTCAAGTGGTGCAAGGAAATGCTAAAAAAAATCGAAAGGGGTCGTTCAAATTTAGTATATAACATCGTAACAGGTGACAAATCTTGGAAATATTCATATAAGCCTGAAACTAAACAGCAATCGACTGCATAGGTGTTTCAAAATGAACCTAAACCCACATAAGTGGTGCGTTCACGAAGCATTTCAAAATGAATGATTGCTTGTTTCTTCGGAAAAACTGGTCATGTTGCAACTGTTGCATTGGAGGAACGAAGGGCAGTTAATGCTGACTGGAATACATCAATTTCTTTGCCGGAAGTTATCGCTGAAATCAGAAGGAACAACATAAACCGGCCAATCATTGTTCATCATGACAATGCAAGCGCTCACACAGCACGACGAACTTGATCAGTAACCACATCCAATTAATGACTCATTGCCCATATTCGCCTGATTTATCGCCCAATAACTTCTTCCTATTTCGACATATCAAAAATAAAATGCGTGGCGAGCGTTTTTCATCGCCTGCAGAGGCCGTTGAAGCATTTAAATCACTTGTTTTGGAGGTACCTCGCTCAGAGTGACAAAATTGTTTTGAAGATTGGTTTCATCGGATGCAAAAGTGTATAAAAGCAATAAAGCGATGTACATAACGTAATTTGTGTTTTGCTTTACATTTTCCGCGAACTTTGGCAGTGTCCCTCGTATCTATGCTGTGGTCAACTTTCAAAACTAAATCTTACAACATTGTTTAAGACGTCACTTAAAACTAATTTAAGTTTAAAATTGCATAAATAAACTCTGATATCAACATACAAAAAAATTAAAACACCCTTCATAATTGTGTTATTATATTAATATTTTGGCTGCAATATGATATTACCCACCCCCTCGAATAAACACTTTGCCTTTTGTTAAAATGTCGACCCCCATTAAATGTTCATTTGGGCATCGCTAAGCTAAGCCACCCCAATTCGAGTGTTGCAAGTAATGAGGGTGCATACGGTCCATGCTCGATTGATTCCTAATTTTCATCCATGATGCGATTTATTTATTGTGCAAGGTGCTCTATGTTCCTGTATATCCAGAAGATTAGTGGTGATGTTTGTCTTGCGCATTTCCACCCTCTTAAATCTGTAATTCTCTATACAAGCAATAAGTATTAATGATGATGTATGGAGTTAAAAGATTTAGATTGAATTGATTAATTGGTTTTACGTAAAGAAAATTGTTATATAAAAAATTAGTGAATGATTTATAGTTCGATGAACTTGAGACAAGCATTTATTAGTTATAATTGTAATTATAGAGAATTAGACAGTTTTCGGTTGATTTGAGGTTAGTTTGATTTGGCAATTTATCATTAAAATAACTCACGCCGGAGCAACGTTTGCAAATTGTTCAAATTTATTTAGAAAATATGGTTCGGTTCGAGAAACTCATCGGGCATTACGTGCATTGTATGGTGCTCATAATCGTCTATCAGGGCGATAAAATTCGAGAAACCAACATTTGACGCATTATTGCTGAAATACTGCAAACAGTAAAAATTGGACCTCCAGATTACGTCATGTACGCTCCAGCCGCGGCGGTCACATGCCCGAAATCATATTCAAACATTAATGCCATTAAATTATCTGTCAAATAAAGCCAATTTCATAAACATTTAAAACATTTTTCTGTGTTTTATTTCAATTTAAAGTTCTCCGCCTCTAAAATACACCCTTTATATGTGTTCCAACATCTATAAATAAAAAAAAAAAAAACATTCTTACCTGCAACGTACAATCTTCAAAAAAATCTTAATTTATTCTAAATTATATTTTTATCAACAGGCGTTTATTAAATAAAAACATTTTGAAAAATACCTATTTACAATAAATATCTTAAACTCTACGTAATATCCTTAATACTTAAAAAAACACTCTCAGTTATACAATTTTCTGATCATTAAATGCTTGATAAAAAACATTACAAATAGATCTTTCTCTCTCTCTTTTTTTTTCTTAATAATCGCTACCATCATCAATCAATACATATCTAATAAAAAACAACATACAAGTACATTTTATAATTGGTTGTGTTTTGGTTTTGGTTAATATTACTCTTTGTCTATGAGGCAGATAGATATATAAATTATTTATTTTCAGGTTTTTGGTATGTCAAATCGTTTAGTCAGTTCCAAAATATTTCTGGCCGAAATGATTGGGCGCCATTGGATGGACTTCGGACGTTAATATTTTCATCTGAAAAAAAAGTCAAATTTCAATTTAAAATAAAAAGTATAACAAGATAAAGTAAAGTAATAGTAACTTAAATAAATATGTTTTGCTTGTTATTTCTTTAATAACATGTTAACGAAGTTAAAGTGACAATAATAGCACATAGTATCAGTGGTGTAATAGCATTTATTTTCGCGCAGAAGAACTATTTAAATTAAATTAATTGAAAATTAACTCTCGTGAATAATGACTATGATTACCCTCTCGCTAGATAATATACTAGTATTGATTAATAATTTATATCCGGAATTATAGTATATTAAGTATCAAACGCCGATGTTTAACCGCACGACCAAGAGAAGTGTTGCAAATGCTTCTTGCCCATGGTGCTTACGACTATTTTTTGACTGACCAAATGCCTCTAAATCGTCGTTCACATTTTAGGGCTTAAATACACTGGCGAGCAAAAAATAGAAGTCACTTTAAAATTTATGACTTATTTTTAGATTTATTTGTTTTAACTTTATGTTTGCAAATTGTAATCCAAAGTAGGCGTTTAATAATTCATTTCCTGACAAATGTTATCTATCTGTCAGTTATTATCACCCTGTTACAGTCTTTTATGAAACAGCATCCATTTCGCTCTAATTGAAAACCTACATTTCGTTGTGGTTTATTTACTTAATGTTGATTTTTCTCTGCAAAACTTGTCATTCACACGGTGTACTGTACTTAATAGGTCATAATGCCTTTAGGCTCTATTGTTGTGGCAAGAATTATAGCGTCGATTGAAGATGGGCGAGGAAAACGTGAAACTGCAAGGATTGTTGGTAAAAGCCTTTGTGCTGTACAAAAGGTGTATCAGAACTACTAGGATACTGGCCTGATAACCAGAAGATCAAGATCCGGGCAAAAAAAGTCAACACAAACAGAGATGACCGTCTTTTGGAGTCCACAAGTTTGCGGAATAGAACAGCTTCTGCAGTTTATCTACGAAATCAACTCCATGAAGTTAGAGATGTAAATGTTAGTGAATGCACCGTTAGGAGAAGGCTTCGGGCTGCTGGTTTGTCTTGTAGAAATATAGCTATAGGTCCACCTTTACAACGCCGATTGCAAGATTGGCTTTTGCCCGAAATCACCGGGCATGGAATAATAAAGACTGGAGCAGGATACTGTTTTCAAATAAGTCGCGCTTTTGCCTCAAAAGACCAGACGGACGTCGGAAAGTGTGGAGAAGACGCAGAGAAAGATACGCTTCAGTTTGTATTCATGAGCGACTTCCATTTGGTGGTGAGTCGGTTATGGTTTGGGCAGGAATTTCTACCGTAGCACGCACAAAGTTGGTCTTTATAGAGAATGGCTCCCTGACAGCTCACAGATACATTATGGAGGTTCTCAAAGATCACGTTATGCCCTTCATGATAACTATGAGCGAGTGCGGCATTTTCATGCATGATAATGCTAGACCTCACGTAGACGTAGAGTAGTCAGAGATTATCTGGATGAAGTAGGAATTTCGCAGGTTCGATTGGCCAGCTCTCAGCCCGGACATGAATCCCATAGAACATGTCTGGGATAAGTTGGGACGACGTATCCGAAAGCATACACCTGCTCCAAGAACTGCTCAGGAGCTAAGATAGTTGCTATTTCAGGAATGGAGTAATATCGTCCAAAATGTGAACTGTAAATTTGTGATATTTCCAAAATACGCAATAAAAACAATAAATATGCTTTACGATTCAACATTGACACAGTACAATAGATTACAATTTGCTAACATAAGGTTAAAACAAAAAAAATAATTCCAAAACTAAGTCATAGAGCTCGCTTTAAGACCTATATTTTTTGCTTGCCAGTGTAGATGGTTTCGGTAAAAGCAGGCAAAAACAACCATTCGATGCAAATAGTTCATCAATTATTAGGAAAAATACCGATTTATTGCTAAATGTTTCATAAATCTGGCAAAAAGCTTATTTGCCTCTTAAAATTTATGAAAAACTGGTGAAAACACTTTACTTGATGCCCACTTAAAAAAAAAAAAGTATTTCCGCTAGCATTTTAGACCAAAAAGTACCGCTTTGCGGAAAATGAGAATAGTATATTAAGTATCAACGGCAGGAAAGCTCTGTTTGCAGTACGAGTGCTCCAATTTTCAATGTTTTTCTTTGAATTTAATGTTTTAATAGTTTTTATACTAGCGCCATCTATATTTTAAAAGATTGATCCTCAGCGCCAAAAAAATATTCTACTGCCCTATGACCACAAAGCATCACTTTAAGATCCATAATAGGGTGAGAAAAACTGGTTTAAAGAGTAGGCAGGCAACAAAATCTACAAACAATATTTTCCTACCCTTGATACTTAAGAGCATACCGACCGCTACCTTGCTTTTCAATATTTTTGTCAAAACAGCTACTTTGACGTCATTCCTATTTTCACAAACGATAATTGTTCAGAGTATTTTAGTCAAATTATATTTGCATGAGTATTAGATGCCAAGAAATTGGATCACGTCCTACTCATGTAATAAAGTGTCTTCTAGCGTCTGCTTATAAGAAAAACATTCAATAACATGATAACAAACATGGATGGATCGGCGTGGCACTCCAAAGCATAGTAACGAGCCAATAGTTTGGAATAGAGTGGCTCACACACCCAAAATTATTTCTGACGACGGAATAGAAGACAAACATTCAATTTCTTGATGTCAAACACTTAGGTAGGTAGGCGGGGCACACTAGAGTACAGTAATGATACAATAATTTAAAATGAAGTGGCCCACCCACCTACCCAAGTGTTAGTTGCCAAGAGAATGGATCACGACCTATTCTTGTTACAAAATGACTTCTCACGACGGCATAGAAAACAAACATTCAATTTCTTGATGACAAACACTTGGATGGGTGAGCGGGGCACTTCAGAGCACAGTAACGAGTCAATAGTTCAGAATACAGTGGCCCATCCACCCACCCGAGTGGTATTTGTCAAAACGGTGAATCACGACCAACTCTTGTAACAAAATGACTTCTGACAACAACATATAAGACAAACATTCAATCTTTTAATGAGAAACGCTTGGATGGGCAGGCGTGGCACTCCAGAGCACAGTAATGACCAATAGGTTGGAATGGAGTAGCCCACCCTTCCACCCGAGTAGTAGTTGTCAAGATAATGAATCACGACCCACCCTTGTGACAAAATGACTTGTAAGGTATACAAAACACAGTAATGACCCAATAGTTTAGAGTGAATTGTGACTCTCTCTTGTAACAAAGTGACTTTTGATACTCCATTAATGACAAACATTCAATCTCTTGATGACAAACACTTGAATGGGGCACTTCAAAGCACAGTAATGACCCAAAAAAATTGGAAGCGGCTCACCCACCCACCCGAGCGTTAGTTGCCAAGAGATTAGATCACGACTCTCTCTTGTGACAAAGTGATTTCTAGCGATTGCTTAGAAGACAAACATTCAATCTCTTAATGGCGTACACTTGAGTTTGAGCCAATAGTTTGAAATAAAATGGCCCACCACACCCAAGCAGTTGTTAAGAGGTTAGATCACGAACCAGTCTTGTGATAAAATGACTTTTGACGACGGCATAGAAGACAAACATTCAATTTCTTAATGACAAACACTTGGGTAGAATAAAGAATGATAAATTTTAGTTAAAATCTAGAGAAAAAAGAATGACATGTCAAAGTATAAAAACAATTAGAACAAAGTATGACATATCTGAATATAAAGTATGACATGAAATAAATCAGAATAAGTATAAATCATGACAACAAAAAATAAAGTATAACATATATGAGTAAGAAAGATAACAAATAAAAGCCAAAGTAAAAGTTAAAGAAAAAAGTATTACAAATGTCAAAATATAAAATAAAGCATAAAGTATAACACATCTAAGTATGACAAATAAATCAGAGTAAGTTAAAGTATAACAAATATCAGAGTATAAAATATTAGAACAAAGCATAAGGTATGGCATATCTGATTATAGAAGAGGGGCAAATAAGAGTCAAAACATAAATGATGACATGTCAAAATATGAAGTATAATACATTTTAGTCAAAGTCAAGAGAAAAGGTATGACTTATGTCAGAGTATAAAATATGAGAACAAAGTATAAAGTATGACTTCTGAGTATAAAGGATAACAAATAAATCAAAGTAAGTCAAAAATGTCAAAGTTTAAAATAAAAAAACAAAGTATGAAGTATGACATATCTGAGTATAAAAAGTGACAAATAAAGGCCAAAGTATAAAGTATAATATAACTGACTATGATATCTTAAACTATAACAAATATTAGCCAACGTATAAAGTATGATATATCTGAAGATGAAGTAGACCACAATATGAAATCAGAGTATAAAATATGAGAACAAAGTATGTCATACTAAATACTCAAATAAATATTATTTTATACTGTGTCATATGTCATTCTTTGACATGTATTACTGAGATATGTCATACTTTATACTATGTTCTCATATTTTATACTCTGACTTTTATTAGTCGTACTTTGACTGATTTTTGTAATACTTTGATATGTCACTCTTATTACTGTGACTCTTATTAGTCCTACTTCATGCTCAGATATAATATATTTTATACTGTAGTATATGCCATACTATATACTTTGACTGATATTTGACATACTTTGATATGTCGCACTTATTACTGTGACTTATATGTCATACTTCATAATCAGATATGACTTTGACCATTATTTGTCATACTATATACTCAGATATATCATATTTTATATTTTGGTTAATATTTTATACTTTGCCCCTTATTTGTCATTCTTCATACTCAGATAGTCAAAAGTAAAAAGTAGGAAATCTGAGTATAAAGTATGACCAATAAAAGTCAAAGTGTAAACTATGACATATCCCAGTAAGACATATGTCACTGTACAAAATAATACTTATCTGAATATGTAATATGACAAATAAGAATATAAGTAAAAAGTGTATTATATCTGAGTACATGGCGAGTATAAAGTATGATAAACAAAACTCAAAGTAAAAAGTATGACATGTGTCAGAGTGTAAAATATAAGAGCATAGTATGAAGTATGACTTATTAAAGTATGAAAGATGATAAATAAGAGTCAAAGTTTAACATATCCAAATATGACAAATGTCACAGTGTAGTATTAAGTATGACAAATTTAATCAGTCAAAGTAATCTAAGTATGAAATAAAAATCAGACTAAAAAGTATAATATGTCAAAGTATGACATATGAGAACTAAGTATCCAGTATGACATATATGAGTATAAAGTATGACAAATAAAAGTCAAAATATAAAAAATGTTATGCAAGTATGACATATAGCACAGTATAAAATATGACATATGTGACAATAAAGTAAGACAAATAAAAAAGAAAAAAATGTGGAGTATGACATGTTAAAGTATGAAGTATGTCAAATATCAGTTAAAGTATGACATAGTATAAAATATGTTAACAAAGTATTAAGTCCAGAGTATAAAGTATGACAAATAAGATTCAGAGTAAACATGTCAAAGTATAAAGTATGACATATGTCAAGAGTAGAAAATATAAAAACAAAGTGTAAAGTATGACAACTAAGAGTCAGAGTAAATATGAGACATTTGAGTCATGGCAGAATGACCAGATTTTACAAAAAAGAGTATAAGATGTTTTTAACCTTTCTAATCTTAAATCTTTAACCTTTCTATTCTAAATCAGAAAAACCTGCACACCAACAACTAGCTTACTATATTGGCGTTTATGGTTCAAAAAGTTGTACTTTTTGGTCCCAAACCAGCATCTATAATTTCATTATTTAAAAAAAATTAAAATCTAATGTTTAAACTAAAAAAAAACCTGACAATCGATTTTTGTGATTTTTTTCGCGGAAGGTAGTTTTAAAAGTACAACGTTTTTATATATCATAGCCAAACTGTTCTAATTTTGACTTTGTAGGAATAGTATTTTGCATTTTTCAACGGTTAACGGCGGGATATTTCCCATTTTTGGTAAATAGAATTTTGCTCTTTTTAACCTTTTATGACCAAATTTTTGGTTTTATACTTTATAGCCAGATTTTACAACTTCATCTTGCACCTTTGGCAGTTTAAGGCCGGATTTTGCTTATTTTGACATTTCATAAACAGAATTTTGCACCTTTTGACAGTTTTAGGCCAAATTTTAGTTTCTTTCCAGAAATATTTTGATACTTTTACCAAAATTTCCAATTTTTAACATCTCGTAAATAGAATTTTGCACTTTTCAACAGTTTATTATTTTGCTATTTTTAACTTTATAAATAGAATTTTGTACCATTTAACTGTAATTTTGCTATTTCTGACATTTCATTAAAAAAACTGTACTTTTAAACCTTTTACTTTTAGACAGTTTATGACCGTATTTTACACATTTGATGCTTTCTGATTGACATTTTGATATTTTATAGCCAACATTTGACATTTTATGAATAGATTTTTACACATTTTAACAGATTGTGACCGGATGTTGGTAGTTTTGACATTTCATAAATAGAACTTTGCACTTCTCAACAGATAAAAATTTTGTTTTGGAATATTTTAATACTTCATGTACAAGTTTTGCTATTTTTAATATAATAATATTAGCACTTGTTGACAATTTATAACCGGATTTAGCTATTATTGACATTTAATCAATAAAATTTTGCACTTTTTAACAGAATATTACCAAATATTGGTATTTTTGTTATTTCATAAAAGAAATTTGCTTTTTTCAACAGTTTATGGTCAAACTTTGCTATTTTTGACATTCCTTAAACAAAATTTTGTATGGCAGATTTTGATTCTTTGTAACAATACTTCTTGGCCGGATTTTTCTTTTTGAAAAAAGAATTTTGCACTTTTCGACGGTTTATGGCAAAATTTTGCTATTTTTGACATTTTATGAATATATTTTTGACATTTTATGAATATATTTTTGAACGTTTTAACAATTTTGGACCGGATTTTAATGCTTTCTGACAATATTTTGATACAATATGGCCGGACTTTTGTAATTTTATGAATAAAATCTTGCACCTTTTAACAGCTTTTTCTGTTTTTAACATTAAAATAAATAAAATCTTGTACTTGCTCTTTTCAAAAATTTATTGCCGTTTTCAAGAAAATATTTTTTTATTTTTCACTTTTTAGTAATAGAATCTTGCTCCTATTAGAAGTTCATGACCGGATTTTCATATTTTATAAAAATTAAAATTTTAACTTTTCAACAGTTTATATCCTGATTATGGTACTTTCTAACAATATTTTCATGTTTAAAAGCTGAATTTTGCTATTTTTGAAATTTAAGAATAGAATTTTTCAATTTTCAGCAGTTTATGTCCAGATTCTCTTTGAAAACATTTTAATATTTTAGGGATTTTGTTATTTTTGACTGTATAGAATGAAATTTGAGAAATGCTTAAACTTTAATAACAGGATAAAGAAAATGACAAAATTCTGTACGTTTTTTTCTAAAGCGGTCATAATAACGACGTACAGCTGAAATAGGTGGCGGTAATATTTAATATTTAATATAAATGCATCTAATTAGTCAATTAAAACAAACTTGCCCCGAAAAGTCAGGCAAAGAACACTGTCCAATACCGTTTTAACTATTGACACTATAATTAACTAGACACAACAATTTAGAAGCCGGATTTACAGTTTAGCAGTAGATAAGACACCTTGATAGCAAGGTTTTTTTAGACCTCATTTAAAAGTTTAAAAATCAGATTTATAATTTAAAAACCGGATTAACAGTTTTTTAGTATAATTTAACATATTAGTTAGCGGATTTATAATTTAAAAGCCGAATTTACTGTTTAGCAGATATATGTAACACTTTAAAGACCGGATTTACACTTTCAAAGACGGATTTACAGTTTTACGGCCGGATTTATAATTTAAAGATCGGATTATTAGTTTGCAGGAAACTTTAACACGTTAGTTACTGGGTTTTAAGATCTAAAAGCCCAATTTACAATTTTAAGAGCTGGATTGTTAATTATTAATAATAAAAAGCTTCGCAGTAAAATATTACATTATTAAAGCTACAAATACTTTTTCATTAAAAATCAAATTTTATTCTAAAAGCCAAATTTAGAAAATGCTGGGTATATAACTTGGAGGCCGTAATATCACAATATGCCAGTAATATTTAATACGTTTGTAGCCGGAATTACATTTTTAAAGGCCGCATTTACACTTTTAAAAATCAGATTGACAGTTTAAAGACCGGATTTATAATTCAAAGACCAAATTAACAGTTTGATTTAGTAAAGATTAACACTTTGCAAGCAGTATTTACAGTCTTAAAAGCCAAATTTGCAGTATTTATGATTTGAACTCGTTGGCAGTAGAATTTAACAAATTGATGGCCGGATTTTTATTTTTGGATGCTGCATTTACACTTTTCAACGCCGGATTAACTGTTTGGGTAATTTGACTAAACACGAATTTTTAATTTAAAAGCCAAATTTAGTCGGATTAACAATTGTGCAGTAAAAGTTTCTGAAAAAAAGTATATTTTTTGCTACTTTTAATTAAAAAGAGTAATGAGTATTCTAACTTCCAAACTATGTCTGGTCAGCCTGTTTGAGTATAACATAAATAGAAAGGAGAAAGGAGTATGACATCTAAATAAGACAAATTTGTGTACGAGGTATGATGGGGTTGTCTTATTAGTACAAAAAGTTGATTATGAAGTATATTATAATCAAATTTAAATCAGGCTTCTGAGTTTAAAGTATAACACCTCGAGTGTTTGATGATATATAATGTAAGTATGTCATTACATCAAGACGTCAGATAAAGAAATATAGCAACAAAGTATCAAACATAACAATTTAAAGTATAAAGTATAACATCTGAGTTTGAAGTATAGCATATTGGAGTATAACGTTTCACATGACAAAGTATGGAAATATGTCATTTGAGTTTAACATGTCAAAGTATAAAGCATCAAGTATAAATATAAGAAGCATCAAGTGTCCCATATTTCAAAGTATGAAGTATGATATCAAAATATAAAATATCACAATCTGAGCAATACTTGATATTGCATATTAAAGTATGAAGTATAAGATAACTAAGTATGATTATAAAATTAGAGAATAAAGTATAAAATACCTATAAATAAAAGCCAAAGTATAAAGTATAACAAATAGCAGTCAAATCAAGTATGAGAGCACAAAGTATTAAATATCAATGTAAAGTATGACATATGAATATTTTTATATTAATATGTCTTAAATCTATAAGTATAAAGTATAAGAATTGAGTACATGGCAATCTCAATTCACAGTATGAATGACATAATTATGATATATAAAACAAATCTGTATATGAGTGTTAATATAAAAGCATCAAGTATCATTATAAAAGTATCAAGTATGACATATCAAAGTATGATTAGAGTTTGTAATATGACATCAGATAAAGAAGGATGAAACATAACAAAGTATCACTATCAGAGTTTAGCAAAGTATGAAGTATTATCATTTGAGTTTAACATGTCAAAGTATCAATATATGATATATAAAAATCATCAAGTATCCCATTTAAAATCATTATTAAACATCTCATAAATCATGACAAAGTATGTGTTAGAAAATAAAAGATAAGGGGTTTGATTATAAAATGCAGTATAACAAGTATGAAATACGGCATTTCAAAGTATGAATTATATGACCCTGAGTTTGAAGAATAATATATCAGAGTTTAAAAGTAAATTATAAAGTATGCCATCTAAGTTTAAAGTATGATCAATCTGAGAATTGACATATTTGATAATATAAACTACAATATCAAAGTATGAGCTATGACTTTCCAGTATAAAGTATGACATTAAAGTATAAAATCTAGGTTTGAATTTCAAAAGTATGATTTCAAACATATTAAACTTTGAAGTATGATATTAGTGTAAAAATATATGACATATAGAGTATTTGATATTTGAGTATGACAAGTATAATAATTCTGAGTATAAAGTATAACATCAAACTATAAAATATGACTAGTATGATGAAGTATGACACTTCTGAGTATGAAATAGTATGACATCAGCTTATCAAGTATGATGTTTAAAAATTATACATAATTACATTTAAAAATATCAAGTATAACAATAATTTATCAAAGAATAAAGTATGTCAATTCTAATATTATAAATAAATAATAAATATAACAATTTGTCAAAGTGAAAAAAAATGATCATGTCATGTCAGTTATCATAGCAAAACAAGTTCGACACTTTAAATGATTGCTTCTAAAAGAACACATGATATTGTATGTAAGAAAAAAAATATGTTTTTAAAGAGTTGGCACCATAGCATTAAATTAAAAAACAGATTAAAGTGTGAAGTTTGCCATATGTATCATTACAAGTAAAATATAAATTATAACATATGTTAACTGTCAAAGTAACTATATTTAACATCATAACATAAACATACCTTAGGGAATGAATCCATAACTGTTTCAACAGCAGCTGGTGTACAAAATAAATTACTCAATATAATACAATCCTCCTTAACACCATGCTCCTTCAACACCTTAACAGCTTGAGTTACTGTATTCCCCGTTGACATAATTGGATACATCAATAAAACCTACAAATACATAATCAATAATAAATTCATATCATATCAAACCACCAAACCTGTCGTTTAGCAACATCTTCAGGAAACCTAGCATAAACAACTCTCGCTTCATGCGTATCCACATCTGATTCCACTAATATTTTCCCAATACGTATACTACGACAACAATCTCGCAAACCTTGCTCCATAGCCTCACCGGATCGCACAATTGAGACACCGCAATTCCCTGAACGATATTTTAAACCGTGATATGTCGACTGAGTTGGCGTTACAACCTTACAATCAGTAAACGGCAACTGATTTAAACTTTCTTCAATGACTAATCGAATCAATCGATCAGCGTAGAATTTAAAATCATTCCTCGAAGTGTTTCTATAAAAGAATCAAATTAATATGGTTTAATTGTATTTGTGTAGACGTACTTATCACGCAATATCGTTTGCAATTCTTTAATTTGATCGTTGGATGGTAGGAGTTTTAAATTTTTTCCGTAACATTCCTGCGAGCAATCAATTGTATCAACTAACTCCATATCAGAGCTTCCCATTATTGTAACTCTGTAATTTGAGGTTAAGAAGCATGATGTGGTGTTGTAGAAAAGTGCAATTTGTTATAATACTCACTCCAGTTTAATTGATTAATTTTGTGTTTTTGTAAGGTAGGTTGTGTACCGGTAATACGCGGTATTGTGTTTTAAATGATGGATTCTGTATTATATTATTATTCTGCTTCGTCGGTGTTTATTGTGTTATAGTTTGTAGGTTATAGGCATATCGCTTTGTGCGATTTTAATAGAACGAAATGCGAATTTGTGCGCATGTTCCGGCCGAATGTGTGTCGGGTATGATATTAATTAGCACCAATTTATAATTAATTAGCTATTTCAGTACTGAGATGCATTAATGTCATGAGATGTTAAGATTTATTGATCCATTGCATGAGTTATATATATTTTATTATCGCTGCTGCCTTTTTTGAATAATTTGTATGATTGCCAACTTAATTAAATATGTGCCAACATTATATGAAATCATAATGTTGGCAATTGTTACTAACAGTGAAGTTGTTGCATATGTGCAACTTTACGATGCGCTCATTTCGTATTTTAGTATTTGAATTGCAGTAAACTGTCAAAAATTTGTGCTATCACTACTATTCATACCTTTTTAAGAGTTACAGTTTTTTTGCATTTTCTCATTAAAGTAAAATGAACAAAATAGAATTTAACCCGAAAGTGGCCGGATTTACAGTTTTGAAAGCCGGATTTATACATTTAAAAGCAAAATATACACGTTTAAAAATTGATTTTATAATTTGGAATCCGGATTAACAATTTAGCAGTAGTATAAAACACGTTAGTGCCGGATTTACAGTTTTGAAGACCGGATTAATACATTTAAAAGTCGGTTTTACAATTAGGAAGCCGGATTATAATTTGGCAGCTAAATTTAGCATCTTAAAATATATTAATAGTTATATTTTAAAATTTTTAAACTCAAAAAACGAAACTTAAAAATTGAATGGTGGTGGCCGTTACTACGTGATAGTTTATTATAGAAAATAACACAAATATATTTAAACCGTGACTAGTTTCAATCTTTTACAAGGCCATCATATGACGGTGATACAAACAAGTATGAAATTTAATTGAAAAAAACAGTTTTGTTGACTATTTTATTGCATAATGTCAATTTTTCTGAACAATTCTTAACAGAAATCCGAATTTATTTAACATAAGTAAGGATTTATACATAATAAGGCTGGATTTATACACAATTACGCCAAATTTATTTAAGATAACGCCAAAATTATGCAAAATAAGAGCAGATTTATGTATAATAAGGTCAAATTAATGCTTCTGGAGGTTAGATTTATGATTGAGGCCGGATTTGTGCATTTTAAACTTAGTTTTAGTATATTAAACTTGACTTTTTGCATGCAAAATGAAGAGTTTCTGTTTAATAAGGTTGTATTTGTGCGTATAAAACCAAATGTGTGCATATTAAGACTGGGTTATTGCTTTAGAAATCCAGATCTATGAATAAAACTAAATTTTGAAGCATAATAATGCTCAATTTTGGTATTATAAACTTGATTTTGCCTAGAAAAACTCCGTATTTATACTTATTCAGGCTAGATTTGCGCGTATAATCACAGATTTGTGTATAAATAGCCGGATTTATAAATCACAAAACCAGATTTATACATCAAAAATCCGTATTTACGACAAACAAAGTTCAAAATGGCAAACGTCAAAATTTGGCGCAAAAGATCAAAATTTGTTATTTAGAAGGCCGGATTTGTGCTGAATTGATGAATTAGAAAACCAAATGTATATGTAAAAACCAAATTTAAGCTTTAATTGTAGAAAAATGTGAACGAAGTGCCAGATTTATGCAAAATACTTGTTAATTTTGGCAAAAAAGTCTTTATTTCTGCTTAAAAATTTGGATTTATGTATATTTTTTAAATAAAAATGTCAATCTAATGCGTATAGATTAAAGAGTCCAACAAAGCAAACAATATTTTTATGTATATTAAGCTGTCTATTATAGAGGCGAAACTATACTTGGAATACTGTGAGTCACACTATGAGCAATATTATTATGTTTTGTCAGATTTGAAGAAAAACTCTCAAATCTTGTTGTCAAGCTGTCATAAAATCTGCCCAACACTGATTATAATTTTAATTGTTTATTTGATTATTTATAGGAAAGTAAGTGTCGACTATTGACGATGTAGGTTATTAGGTGCAATTACAGCTACTTTTTTTACTTTGTTGGTGTGTAAATTAGCTTGGCATTCAATCAAAATGTGCTTTGTTGTCAGAGGTTTGTGACATAACTGGATGTGTGCGAATAGGAAGGCTTTATATAACGCATAAAGTTCTGCGGTCTACATAAAGGTATTTTTAGAAGAGATACCAAAAGTGGGTTGTGGCAAAGCAAACACTTCCCGTTTCAGTTTTGAACCTTTTGTGTATCATCGAGGTGAGACTGGAATTTGGCATTGTCGAAAAACTAGCTTTTTATTACATTGAAACATTAAAACTCTTAGCCAGGATTTGTTTTTGAAAACACATTACAGACTTCGACTTTTCCACCTCTTACAAAAATTTCACAGGTCATATTTAGGATTCCAATAAAATAAAGAAGATCTGACGACTCAGATAGAGGAGTGGAGTTATAAGGCTTTTGTTCAGCATACTAACAGTAAGTCTGAGTCTAAAATTACGTTTCTGTGGTTTGTTTTGGAAGAATATTAGTTGATTTACACTTGGTGCGGGACTTGTTCAAAATACATACTTACATACCGTATCTAGTGTTGTAGATTATTTTTATAACTTTTAACAGTTTATTGCTTATTAAGCACGAGCTTTAAGTAACGAACAGTTTTGATGCATACAGTTATGAATCTCCGCAACATAGGTGACTGTCTCTGATTGTGTTTTAGTAAAATAGTACAAAATAGCTTTCTTCAGTTTAAAAAACAGTTATGGAATGATTTTTTTAAGAAACACGCTTGAATACAAAACAAACTAGACAATCAATAGTTTTATGGTTTTGTCCAAAATACATACTTACATACCGTATCTAGTGTTGTAGATTATGTTTATAACTTTTAACAGTTTATTGCTTATTGAGCACGAGCTTTAAGTAACGAACAGTTTTGATGCATGCAGTTATGAATCTCCGCAACATAGGTGACTGTCTCTGATTGTGTTTTAGTAAAATAGTACAAAATAGCTTTCTTCAGACAGTTATGGAATGATTTTTTTAAGAAACACGCTTGAATAAAAAACAAACTAGACAATCAATAGTTCTATGGTTTTGTCCGAAACCGCCTTCTTTTGCTGAAGCAGTAGGTAAGGAAAATTGCTGTTGATAAAACTAATTTTTATTGCATTTCAGTAAAATAGTAAGATTTTACTGAAACTACGATAATTCTATGACAAAAGTTACCGATCTGAAAAGTCATATTGTTTATTGGTATTTAGCTGTTGGCTGTTAATTTTAATATTTGCCCGGTTTTGGTTCCTATGACAGGTTGTAGATTTTTAGCAACCACTCCAACATTCGAACCGAATCTGTCTTATAACCCGATAAGTAACCTGCTACATTCTACTGTGAAATAAATCCTGTTGTAGATGATACTGAACTTTTTTGTAGAAACGGAAAAGTTGAAGGGCAAGGATTTGGGAAGTAGAATACTCTTTTTGGCAGAGATATTGTTGATTGAAATTTTGAAAGTTACTGAAGTTTTTGGTCAATTTTGTTTATTGATGATTATAATGGCCATAGTTTTCCTACGAAGTTTGATGTTTTCAAAAAAAATTATGCGTCTTTTCTTGAAATCTATCGTATTTTTCTGAACCGAATTGTTGATACGTAGCTTTTTTATCAGATACACGAGGAAATGCTCAAACTACTAGAGCCAGAACAAGTGAAATTGGTGACTACACTTCTCCAAAAAGTCTACACAGAAGGTCAAATACCAAAAAGATTGGCTAATATTCACATTTATTTCACTTCCAAAGAAAGCGAACTCAACAAAATGCTCAGAACACAGAATAATCAGCCTGATGAGTCACGTTCTAAAAGTATTCCTCAATATCATCTAAACTTGCATGCATAGAAAACTAGACCACAACATTAGTCATACACAATTCGGCTTTAGAAAAGGACTAGGAACTAGAGAGGCGTTATTCGCCATACAAGTCCTTATCCAAAGAGCACGTGACATAAACGCAGATGTATTTGCATGCTTTATTTCTTTTGAGAAAGCATTCGATAAAATTCAACATATCAAACTCATCGCAATTCTACGTGAAAGCGGAATTGACAACAGAGACATAGACATAATATCCAATCTGTACCTACAGCAAAAGGCCATGGTTCGGGTAGAAGACTAAATATCCGAGGAGTTTTGAGAGGGGTCCGCCAGGGTTGTGTACTATCACTTGCTGTTCAACGCATATTCAGAACAGCTATTTAAAGAATCACTAGACAACGTAGAGGAACGTCTAGTAATAAACGACGAAACAATAAACAACCTCATATATGCGGACGACACTGTTCTGATTACTAATAGACTGCATAATAAACGTGAGCGAACGATACGGAATGAAGTTGAACTGCAAGAAAATGCAAATCCTAATGATCAGCATAAACCGCATAGATAACCTTTGGTTCACTGCCAACATCACAACGTTACCAATGCCTGTAACAATAACATACTTGGGATGTACCCTTAATAAAAAAAATTTGGGAAATAAGATGCCGAATTGAGAAGGCAAGAGGCGCATTCAACAAGATTAGGGACATACTATTTAACATGTCGCTCAGCATACATACCCGACTTAGGGTTCTTAGATGCATTGTACTATCAGTCTTACTGTACGGGGCGGAAGCATGGACCCTCACCGAAGCCTCTTCAACGCTTTTGAGACGTGGTGTTATTGTTGCATGCTTAGGATTTTATGGGTTCATCACGTAACAAACGAAACGGTACTACGGCGCATTGCGAAAGAATTTGATTTCTTAACAAATGTCAAACATAGGAAAATGGGGTTCTTTGGACATATCATGAGGAATGAAAAATACCATCTACTGCAACTAATCCTGCAAGGAAAAATAGAAGGAAGAAGATCAGCAGGTTGCCGCAGAATATCATGGCTAAAGATCAATGTGATTGCCAACATCGACAGAGGATAGGCATTTAAAGAATGATATTTGCTTATTTTTAAGTAATATGTGCGCTTTTGCTTCAAAGCGATTGCATTTGTGTGACTTTTTTGACTTTTTTTTAAACAATTACAGGTTTTTTTCTACAGTTACTAGAAATGTGTCGTGCCATTAGGGAACTTACGGATCGGCAAGTTGATTGCTGGACTTAGGAATAGTACTTTTTGTTTGGAAACACAACTAACAAAAACTTTTACTACAGTTTTAGCTTTTTGTAATATTTGATTCTGGTAGGATCAGATTCATTGGACAATATGGACTATATAACTTGTTTAAAGATTGTTTAAATATCAATCAATAAAAGATTACTGCCGTGAAGATTGTGTATTACGGTACGATGTGTGATAAATTGCCAAAAAATTGTATTCTTACGGGCGCCTTTAATGCACTGGGCGTTGAAATTGCCACTCCTGTAAGGCGTTGTTGTGCAAACTGCGGTATGAGATTTTAAATATCTTTTTCAAAGTTTTATATTAGAATTTTACATTCTTATATAAAAGGAACTCGTAACCAATACCACTTTTTTTTTTTTTTAGTTTTTTTTTTTTTTTCCTTTTTTTTTTAGGACGTAGTGAGTTGTTTGGCTCTCAACAAGTGGCCCTTAAGAATAACTTACGCATGGTAATACCTTTCGGTTTTCTTCTCTGCGCAAATCCTGTTGTTTTAATGTCCCTGTCTAAACTAACCTACATTTGGTGCTAGTTTGAGGCGGGCTGGTTTTTGCTTCGCGGATTTTCACGCATCATCTGCGGCACGCATGCTGTCCCCGGCCCCTCTCTCCCTATAGCCCCTACCTTTGTCTGTCTCTTTTGTCATTTTGCCTTGTCTTATCTGCACTGGCATCTACCTCTGCATTCTCTTCTTTCTCCCATCTTTGTGTTATTTACTCTAATTATATAATTTGTTCTCAGATGTGCTCTTAGCTTACTAAGGTCTTCGTTCACTTCTTCTTTATCATATCCCCTCTCTTTCATGAATAATTTATGCAGTTCCATCAGTTGTATTCCTTTTGGCAGTCCTAGATTTGTAAGTTTTACCTCCAGTGATATCCTTGTATCTCCATCAGGAATTACTTCTTCATGTCCTCTCGTTGCCAGGTATATTCTGACTATCTGAAAGGTTGCGTTCTCAGTCATCCTCGAGATAGCATATCTACCATTTGGTATATGCCTTGTTATTTCTGTTATTCTGCTTTCCTTCAATATTTCTTTTCTCCTTCTCCTTATCTCTGCAATTTCGTTTGGTATCGTAGTCTCTGTAAATGTTCTTCTTTTTTCTTCTGTTTCTTGGTATGCACAATTGTCATATCCTTTCTTATTTTTTTCTTTTTGATCTTTTTCTCTGTTTTCTTGTTTCCATTTAGCTTCTCTCATCTCTTTCCTTTCTCTTCTATGGCTTTTAGTTTGTGTGTTTGTTTCCATTGTTTGTTTTTCTATATTCTTCTATTGTCAAACTCTTCAATTTTTTTTTTTTGTACACTTGTTGCAAAGTTTTTTAACGCCCTCCATTTATTTTCATCTTTTAAGCATTTGTTAATGATTGTTCTTTTATCCACTTTGCTTTCTAGTATATATTCTAGTTTTTTTCTATCTTCCTCCCACGCCTCGCATTCTACTAGAGTGTGTTCTGCGTTATCGTGTGTTTCTTCCTGACAAAATGTACACCTTTCTTCTTCATTTATTTTTTTAATTTTTTGCAAGAATTTTCCAAATGCTCCGTGCCCGGTCAGTATTTGTGTTGTATAATAACACGTCTCGGGTTTCTTCTCTACCCATTCTTTTATGTCTGGGATTAATTCTCTCGTCCATTTCCCCTTTTCTCCTGTATCCCATTTTCTCTGCCATCTTTCCATAGTCTTCTCTCTTGCTCTTATCTTTGCTTCTTTTTTACTCGTTCCTTCTTTTACAAGTTTTTTTATTTCTATTCTTTCCTCCACCATCATATCCGCGGGAGGTGTTGCCGCAATTACCTCTACTGCCTCTTGTGACACTGTTCTGTAAGCTCTACAAATCCTTAGCGAGCTTGCTCTTGTGGCTCCTCTTACTTCCTTTCTGTTTTTCTTTGTTTTCATGGCTTCTCCCCATGTTTCTGCGGCGTACAGCAATTTGCTTCTTGCTGCCGTTGCTATTAGCCTTCTGCTTTCTTCTCCTGGACCTCCGTTGTTTGGCATAAGTCTACCAAGCTTTCTCTCAATTTCCTTTGTTCCAATGACCGCTTCCTTAACCTGTTCATTCCATCCCTTTGCTTCGAGTGTCACTCCAAGGTATTTGATTTTTTTCCCTATGGTTATCTCTTGATCTCCCACCTGTATCTTACCTGTTCCTCTATTATTCCTCTTAGTCGATAGCCATGCCGCCTCAGTTTTTTGTGTTGCTAGTTTTAAGCCCTTACTTCTCATCCATATTTGTATCATATCAATTGCCAGCTCTAATCTTCCTTTTAGTACTTCTATTTCTACGTCTCTACCTACTACTGCTATGTCGTCCGCAAATGCAGTTATTGACACGCCTTCCGGCATCTTCATTCGAAGTAACTCGTTATAGACAAGGTTCCACAGTTTTGGTCCCAGTGCTGAGCCCTGCGGTACCCCTCTAGTAAGTTTGAATCTTCCATTTTTGGTCACTAGATTTCTGTCCTGTAAGTAGCTCCATATAATCTTGATTGTTTTTCTGTTCAGTTCTTTCTTCTTTGCCGCCTCTATGATTGCTGCCCATGATACGCTATTAAACGCGTTCTGTATGTCCAACGCTATCATTACACAGTGTTGCCTTTTCCTCTGCGTTCCGCTGTTTGCTTCTTTTGCTATTGCTTTCACTTTTTCAATAGCTCCTAAGGTTGTTTTTCCTTTGGTAAATCCGTATTGTTCTTTTTCCCATCCTCCTTTTTCTTCTATTTCTTGTTCTATTCTCCGTACAATAACTTTTTCCATTATTTTAGCCAGTGTGTTGATTAAACATATTGGTCTGTATGATGTTGCTTTTCCTGCTTCTTTTTTTTTCTCAATCAGTACTAGAGTGGCTTCTTTCCAACATCCTGGAAAAGTTCCTTCTTTTAGGCACCTGTTGATTATTTGAGTTATTTCTATCTCGTTTCCGTCTAATGCTGCTTTAACAATCTCTGTTGTTATTTCGTCCGGACCTGGTGCTTTGTTGTTAGGCAATTCTTTTATGATCTCTTTGATCTCTTCCACTGTTGCCATAACTGTTGCTTCTTCTTCTTTTGTTTCTGGTTCTTCTACTGGTTCTCCCTTGGGAAATAGTTTTTTAATTATGACCTCTTCTTCTTCGTCTTCTTTTAAACAGATTCCTTTTGTTCTTCCACCCAATTTGTCCATCACTATTTTGTACGGTTTTCCCCAAGGATCCCCATCTATAGATTCTATCATTTCTTTCCAGCATCTTTTTCTGCTATCCCTAATTGCCTTTTTTAAAATTTTTCTGTCGTTTTTTAGTTTCTCTTCTATTTCCTCCGTGTTCTCTCCTCTTCTTCTCAGCCTTTTGATTTTCCTCGCTGTTTGTATTGTGTTTTTCCTGCATTCTTTTATTTCCTCACACCACCAGTATGGTCCTTTTCGTCCGCCTTCCCTGTACCTAGGAATTGCTTCCTCCGCCGCTTTTCTCAGTTTATCTGAGTACCTCTCGCATCTTTTCTCAATATTTTCGTTTTCTGTCACTTCTTCTGTTTCCATGCCTCTCTTTATCTTTTCTTTGTCCATTCTTCTTACGTTCCATTTACCTTCTCTCGTGTGCTCCTGTTTTCCTTTCTCCTTTGTTTTGTATTGTATATGTTTGTGTAGACTCAGTGATTCTTCTTCAGTCACGGTCCATTCATTTATTATTTTTGCCATTTCCCACGTTGCTATGGTGATGTCAATATGCGATTTTGAGCTTCCTCTTACAAACGTCGGTTTGTCTCCATTGTTGCAGATTGTAAGATTTAACCCTGCTATCATCTCCTCTAAGATTTTTCCTCTTAAATCGTTCTTGTAGCCTCCCCATCTCGGTGATTTTGCGTTGAAATCTCCTCCTACAATAATTTTTTTGTTTTTCTGTTTTCTTAAACTTCTTTCTAATTCTTCTATCCACTCTCGATAGTATTCCAGACCGCAGTTTGGGCTGATATAACAGCTGTATACTATCATGCTTTGTACTTCTGCCCACACTATTCCTTCTTTTGGTGTTCCCCATCTTTCCACCTTGTCCCTACACTTCCCCCTAGCTAAAATTGCTGCATCTGTTCCTTTGTCTCTTATCCACTTACCATTTAGTTTGTTTTTATTAGGTTCACTCACTAGCACTAGGTCTATTTCCTCTCTCTCCGCTGTTGCTATTAGTAAATCGTGAGCCTCTCTTCCCCTCCCTATGTTTATTTGTATAAACTTATACATTATGTGATACTATTTTTTCCTCCTGTTCTCTCCAGTTATCTGGGTTGTTGTCCTCCATATTCTTCTTTGTTTTCCTCATTTCTTTTTTCTTTGTAGCTGGACATCTTTTCTCTCCCGTTCTGTGTCCTAATACTTTGCATTCAATGCAGTATTCTTTGTTTCTGCATTCGGCAACCTGATGTCCCTCCTTTCCGCATTTTATACATAGCGAAGACCTGTCTTCCCCATTGCATTCTGCCGCTACATGTCCTTTCCTCCAGCATTTATAACATTTTCTTTCATTTGCTTTAACTTTCTCTACTCTGCATCTTATGAGTCCTATGTTTATTCTTCCTTCTCCTATTATCTGTTCTGCTATTTTTTTGTCCATTTTGACTATAGCGGTTTGTATTTCTCTATAACCTTTCTTTATGGAAATTATTGTACTTCCTTCTGTGTTCACTTTGTTCATAATTTCTTCCAGTATTTCTTCTCTCTTAATTTCCGGGCTAATATCTTTGATTATCACCAGTTCTGTAGTTTTGTTGCTGGCTTTTCGTACATTGCAGCCTTCCATTCCATTTTTAATTTTTTCTATCTCTTTCTCCGTCTCATTACCCTTTGTAATTAGTAACAACTCCCCTTTTTTTGTTTCTCTTACCTCCTTGAACGTAGATCCTTTTATCTGGGTTTTTGCCTGTCTCAGCAAATCTGCATATGTGACACCTTGTTTGCTCACTACTATAGCACCTGTTTCCGTACCTGTTTTTTTTTCTCTATGTGTCTCCGCTACCTGTCCCTGTGTTGGCACGCACAGTCTTATTTTTGTGTTAGTTCTTCTTCCTGCTATTTTCATAATTTTTTTTGCATCTCTTGCCGTAATTCCCGTTGGTATTGGTATATTTATTTCTTCAATACTTAATGTTTTTGTTTTGATAAGCATTTTTTCGATAGCTATTAGTATCTCCTTATTCCCTGCCGTTTCGATTTTCTGTTTAATGATGTGTACTTTTCCCACATTTTTTCCGCTTAGATTTTTAACTATTTCTATATATGGCGTTTCATCTTCTCCTTCTTCCTCCATTAGTTCAGGGTATTTTATTTTTGCTTGTTGTAAGATACCACCTTCTTTGCCTATTTCCTCTTTATTTATTAAAAGTCCTGTATCCATTTCCTTTCCCATTATTGGGTTTTTTTTTTCCACGTTTACATATTTATAGTCTGTATCTCTCCATTCTTTATTTATAATATTTTTTATATCCTCTTCATTATCCACTTTTAATATCTCCTCGTCCGAGATGAAATGGTTTTTACGGTTTTCTTCCCTATTATCTCCAGTTTCCATTGTCTGTGTCGACATTTCTATACCTATTTTTGTTTTATTTTCATTCTCCTGTTCTTTTTTTTGGATTTCTTCAAATTCCATTCTCTCCATATTTGTTTCTAGTTGATTCGCCACCTTTTTAATTTCCAATTTAGTGGTTGTACACTCACTGGTTAAGTTTTTTAACTCTCTAATTAATTTCCCCATTATTTGGATTGTTGTGGGGTTATTTGCTCTCTTCGCCTCGTTGTTACCTCCTGGCGAATCTATTTCTCTCCCTCTTTTTTGATTCGTTTGACCTAATTCTTTATCTGTTTTTTTATCCGGCGGTGTTCTTTGCAACATCCCGCTTTTTAAAAATGCATTCATCTTCGTTTTTTGACCCTTGGCCTAGTTTCACTTTTAATTAATATCAAATTGCTGTTTCCGCGTTTGTGTTTTATTATGTAACACTAGACGTGTCGCGCGTCACGACACGAGTGTGTTTTAAAACACGACCGCACCTTTATTTTTTAATGTGTCCTTATCACAGTTTTACACTTTTTTGAACTTTCACAATAAACTTTTCACCTTTCCACTGTTTGTTCTAATTCACAGAATTTTTTAATTTTTTAAATAACGTAGATTATTCACCATTATTTAAATCGCCTTTATGCACATTCGCGAGCGCGTCCGTTCTCCGTCGGACATTTACCGCGACTAACCAATACCACTAAAGTTGTAAAGAACAGCGATGTTGAAACAAAACAACAATTACGGGACGATCTACGGAAGTTGGCGACAGTGATAGCATTTGTTTAATAACAACAATTTTTTAACTGATCTTGACATGTCAAGGAGAGGAAAGAGAATGAAAAAGTTAAGAGAAAGACGAAGTTTGTTATGTTCATAGTCTGCTCTACAAAGGCTACTATGGCAAGCGCGTCTGTTTTGGGGCCTTGATATATCTTGCCGCCGTCCGTCATGCAGTACTTGGCTGCGGAAGTTTTAGATTGATAACACGATCCGTATCATTCCGAGTCATCTTTAGCTTGTCATCCTTAAGGACGAATATTTGAACAACTTTTTTTTTGGAGAAATACTCAGGCCGTACTCCTCCCAAGAAGACCAAAAACGAGTCTTAAGTTGTGACTTACGGCTTACGCGGCACTTAAGCAAAAGCAAGTAGTTT
The DNA here is from genome assembly GCA_963932245.1 of Tachinus rufipes. NCBI lineage: Eukaryota > Metazoa > Arthropoda > Insecta > Coleoptera > Staphylinidae > Tachinus > Tachinus rufipes. The sequence goes on from OZ010741.1 coordinate 22,042,765, forward strand.
TGGGTTTGTTTGTTTATGTTTTTGGTTTTTGGTTGCTAATGCTATTTTTTTACAAATTATGGTTTTTAAGGTATTTGCCAGCGATAACGACTGGAGACAAAAACGAGGACATCTATGTTGGAGGTGACAATCAAGAACAATATACTTAGAGGACACGGCGGTACTTAATGCACATTATTCTGTACCGTCGTGACACCGGAAAGTTATAGCGATCTTATTGGTTAGTCACAATTTTTTAAACCAGCTGACTCACAAAGCGGAATTATGAGATGTTGCGTATCTCGAGCTACGTCACAATGTATCAAAAGTTAAATTATAGGAATTTGGCAGTCTTTTATAGTAGAATGTCCTTAGTTGACAACAACACGCAGGAATATGTAGAAATTTTTAGTTTTTTCGTTTTTGGTTTTTGGTTCTTGTTGTTGTTGCATGTTATAAACGGCTGTTGATAAAAGCGAGTTTTACTTTTCTTAGCCAGGTTTTTTACTTTTTATTCTTTTGTTGTTTTCAGTGTTTACTACTAAAATATCGGATGCAGAACTGTTGCTTTTGCTGGTCTAGATTGCACAAATTTTTGTCTTATTTTGGGAGCAACTTGAGTATGGAGGAGTTTTTTTCAATATTTGTTATTTTGAAATATTTATTGGGGGCATGTTTGGTTTAATAACTTGTTTAAATATTAACAAAACTTTTACTTTGATTGTGACGGCTTAGAGTAGCAACAAAAGGCGGTAAAAGTTTGTTTACTTATAGTATTTTGTATGTTGGTGTATAAACTAATACAAATTTACGTGCTTCCAAATACGATCATTTATTTTTTTGTTATTATCTCTTCTGTTGTGATTTATTATTTTGGGCAATTGTGATCTTACGGAATGTTCTCTGCAATTGACGTACATTACTAGTTGTTAGTATTCTGAGCTCTTTAGAGCAACTAATAACTGTGTGACTAAATGTTTGAAATTTGAAGTTTGACTGCGAGCTTAAAAGAAGCGTTAGCTTGGCGTTTGTTTTACGCTCTAGGCAGTAAAAAAGTAGTTACCCCATAATAGATTGGTATGGTAATACTTACGATGGAGAAAAGTATAGAAATATCTATGAAATATAGAAATCCGGCTATTAAAAACTATTATTTTTCTTATAAAAAATATATAAAGAAGAGACGCAATGTCCTCAAATGAGACAGTTGTAAAAGCAATAATTTCGAATAAAGCCTAGTTAAATAGGTAAATTTATACGAATGCCACAACGACATATGTAGCGCTCGTTACTATTTGTTCAATCGGACAACCCAATAATAACATTAAAAAATTAAATTTATGAAAAAATATTCTAAACTAAAAACATCCATAGACGCGTTTCGAGGTTTACCTCTCAGCAGTATGGCTTTATTTATTTAAACTTAATAATTGATTTTTAACTTACTTTGTCAACATTGTTTTTAGTTTAGAATATTTTTTCATAAATTTAATTTTTTAATGTTATTATTTTTCTGATAAAAATAAAATTTGGCTTAAAATTTAGCGTTGACTGTAAACTACAATTTTATTGTTAGACCTATTTTAATTTTTTTTTAAATGAATACTTTTAAAACAAAAACAGACACGTACATAAAATAAATTGGTACATATTATCACAGATATATTTCTATTACATTTACCACAGTATATTATAAAATAAACTACCTCACAAATGGATACTTTGGTATAGCAAAAACTGTACATGTGCAAAATACACTATTCTTGCAGTTATAAGATCTATAATAAAAAGCTAAACAAAGACATAATAAGTAGGAACATACGAATAGACATAAGAGACCACAGGACAAAACTTATAACTGATACTATCGAAGACAACAAAATATGATCAAAATTATCGGCAAAAACAACAAAAATAAGGAAAAGCCAAGGTAGCACTGTTAGCAACAAAGAAGTAATCGAAATGGTGATTCAGGACTTCTACAAAACACTATACTCGTATAGTTGCACCACCCAGAACTATCAATATCAAGAATTGGAAATACAAAATACAGGGTCAGAAGAAATCCCCGAAAAGCTAGCGCTACACCAAATAAAGAACAGAAAATGTGCAAGCGAAGATTGGATAACAAGCGAAATGTTGAAAATGGGAGGTGGACAAGAAAGTGTAAGAATGTTGCTAAATAAATGTTTAATAGAAGTGGTGATACTAGGTAAATGGCAAAACGCAGAGGACATTATTCTACACAAAAACGGAGACAGAAACAACGTTGAGATCTACCGCCCTATAAGCTTATTACCACACTTATATAAACTTTTTACAAAAATAATAACAAATAGACTAGAACTTAAATTGGACTTTCTCCAACCAGTTGAGCAGGCTGGGTTTTGAAAGGGATTCAGTACCACCGATCACCTGCAGACACTGAGGACTCTCATAGAGAAAAGCAATGAATATAATATACCATTACACATTGCTTTTGTCGACTACAAAAAGCATTCGACTTTATAGAAAAGTGGGCAATCCTGAAAGCCCTCGACAAAGCAAGAATCGATTTCAGGTACTCAAATCTCATTAAGTTTATCTACAAAAATGCATCTAGTCACGTTAAAATTGATGAAGATACTAAGAGGATGAAAATACCGATAGGAAGAAGAGTACGCCAAAGGGACACGATCTCTCCAAAACGGTTTACAGCCGCGTTAGAAGAGGTGTTTAAGAGCATAAACCGGGAATTAAAATTGACGAAGTGTACTTCAGCCACCACAGGTTTGCAGACGGTATTGTTATTATCAGCAGCTCAACCGATGAACTAAAGATCAGAAGAACTCCACCAAGCATTGATAAAAATCGAACTACAGATGAACCTCAATAAAACAAAAATAATGACCTTCGAGAACACTCAAGTGACTATCGAAAACAAAATACTTGAGACCGTAGACGAATACTTCTACCTAGGCCATAAAACCTAGGCAGGCAAAGAAAACCAAACTACCGAACTAGCGAGGAGGATAGGTCAATGCTGGGCGGCGTTTGGGAACTGGGATTCATACTTAAATCACGCGAAACTTAACAACCTAAAAAGGAAAGTTTACAAGGCGGGGATCCTACCAGTGCTCACTTACGGCCTTGAGACCATGGCAATAACAAGCAAAACAGCAAATTAACTACTAACTATCCAACGAGCAATGGAGAGAGCCATGCTGGGAATGTGCATCAGAGACCGAATCAAAAACGAGGACATCCGAAACAGCCAGGTAACCAACGTTTTCAAGAGAATAGCACAACTGAAATTGAGATGGGCTGGCCATGTACAAATAGAAGCGTGGGATGACCCTCGCGAAGGTGGATAGACGACATTCAAGAGGTTGCAGGAAAAAACTGGATACACACTACCCAAGACAGGGAGAAATGGAGAAATTTGGAAAAGTTTACATCCAGGAGTGGAAAGAATTGGACAGAATTGAACCTAATATTTTTTTTAGGTTTCTGAGTAATCACATTAAAAGTCAAAAAGTTTTATCACTAATAACTACTAGGCCATTAGTTTCAAACCAAGTCTCTGCTTGACCTCAAACAGTGGTATCATCCGCGAACATGTTCACATTACTTGCTTGCAAATTTACTTTCAAATCATTAATGTATACAAAGAACAACAAAGGACCCAGAATAGACCCTTGTGGCACCCCATATGTTAACCTAACAATTTCTGATATTTTCTTATTGTATGAGTGTAAGTATTGGATACTTTTGGATCAGCTCGGTTGATTTAAATTTAATGTATTTTACTTACGGTTATGATAGTTGATTTTTCTTCATAGTGAATAATTGAAGGTCCGGGTTATTTGACTTACCTATTTTTGTTTTCTGTATTTATTTTGCGAACCTAACCTAACCTAACCTAACTTAACTGTTAACACAGTTTTACTTATTTTATTAAAACAATCTAATCAATTTATTTTTCAATTTCAGAAAAAATAAATTATGGGTCGAACCTGGAGATCTCGTCGAAAATCTAAACAAAATCACCTAGACACGCTACTAGACACAGATCCAGAAATTATAACATTAAAAAAGTGGATGAAATCTAACAACTGGATAAACAAAACCAAACTACAATTAAGAGATTTCAAAACAACAGGAAGAGGAGTCAATTCAAAACTTGATATCAAACCAAACGACAAATTAATAGAAATACCATACAACTTAATGATAACATTAACGGTATTAGAACAATCAGATTTAAAGCAAAACATTAAGGAACAATTAACCATTCATGAAATGTTAGCTTTATTTTTATTAATTGAAAAATCTAAAGGGGATCAATCAGATTGGTATGAATACATTAAAACTTTACCGTTAAACAATCCAGCTTTACCATGGATGTGCACTGATGAAGAATGTAATTCTTTAGGAAGTTATTTTGATGTTAAAGATAGACGCAACAAATTTCAAACTAGTTGGTGTAATGTTAAAAAATCAATGCAGGATTGCGTGCTGAACCTGCATTCATTTGCATGGGCCTATATTATGGTCAATACTAGAGCAGTCTATGTAGACCCCGACACAGTTTTAACTGATAACTCGCTACGCTATTTATTATCAGATGACCCTAGTATGGCCTTATGCCCGTATTTAGATATGTTTAATCATTCCCATAATGCCAATACTGAAGCTCAACTAATTAATGGAAACTATGAATTGAGGAGTTTAACAAAATATGGGAAATATGAACAAATTTTCATTTCTTATGGAGGACATGATAATTATAAATTGTTGATGGAATATGGGTTTTTTATTCCTTATAATAAAATGGATGTTATTGTTATTAAATTTGAAGATTTAATTAAGGAAAATAGGATTAATCAAAGGCAATATAAATATGTTAAGGATAAAAAGTTTGATGAAAAATTGTATGTTGGATTGAATGGGTTATCTTTTAATTTGAAGGCTGTGTTATTTGTGATTTTGCATTGTGATGTTAATGATTGGAGTGCTACTATTTATAATGAAAATTATTTACAGGATGATTTGATATGGATGTATGGTTTGGTTAAAAATGTTATTGAATTGAAGTGTATTACACCGGTGAGTCATAACTGTAGTATTTATATGAGGAATGCTATTGATTATTTAAATTATGTAGTAGATTACCGTAATGTTTTAGTTAAGTATTTGCATGGGGAAATGAATAAAATTGTTTGTAAATGACATTGGTTATTATTTTAGTCATAGTAAAGTTGTTCGTGTAATGTAATCAGAACATCTTTTATTTTAAAGTGATAAAAATTAGCGTGTTTACTATTTATTTATTGTCTGGTGTGGTATTTTATCTTCTTGACCTAGTGATAAAAGGTTTTTAGTAAAGTTTTAAATCCAATGTTATCAGCTTAATAAAATTAAGTTTGAGTTATATTAAATTATAATTGGACTAATTAATTGTTGATGTTAAAAGCTTTATTTACTGGGTCTTTAAGGAATTAATAACTGATTATTTTTTTAATTTTATTGCAATTTCTGTTAAATCTGCTATAAACACACATGTTAGTAGTAGAACTTGGATTGAAAAGACTAAGCTGTACAACTTATGCGTGCGTAGTGTACTTCGGATATTGATATGGGTTTGAAATCGGGCATGGAGCAGTGGCGTAGCCAGGATTTGGGCTTTACAGCAAAATATTGAGAATTGTGTAATTTTTTTAACTTTATTTTGAAATAAATGTTGCGTTTTGTCTTACAAAACCATTTTTGTAATAATTGTTTGAGGTTATGTATAAAACAATTATTTTTTACATAACCTTAAACAGTTATTTTATTTAATCTTTTATTAACATAAAAAAAAGAAGAATAAACAAAATTAATCTAAAATTTAACTAAAAATACTAAATTTGATCTAGAAACTACAGGAGAAGTCGGTACGTATAGTAACACAAGCATAACTTATACAACTTACATGTAGATATGAAGCACTAGTACTTATAAAGTGAAAGATATCTTAAGTTGCATATAAGCCAAATCTGAGATCTGGTGTCAAAGAGTATTTTCTTTTTGACAACTGTCACATTTTGAAAATTTTTAAGTATTTGTTAGCTACTATAAACACTTTGTCAATAGTTTTGTTATATTATTTTTTAACAGATGTCTTAGTAGTTGCAAGTTTACTTAAACATTTTAATTGATTGGTCAATGTAAAATTTATTTTTGATCTTTCAACCTCAGAGTAATTCATCGGCAACAATATAATTAAAAAAACAACAAAATATAAATATCTTGACACTTAGATAACCAATAACATTTACCAAACACCTGAAATAAAAACCCGAATAGAAATTCCTCAAAATGCGTGTTTCCGGTTTTTGAAATGTGTTGTTTTAGACATTAAAGTACTGGAGCGTATGAATAAACAGCTCCAGCTTGTACCCACAATTCAAGGAAAAAAACTATGTTTGATCTTACAGGCATGGTTCTTTTTCAAAGTTTTTCAAGAACCTTTTGATGAAAGTGTTGTTTGACAGTTTGGCATTGAGGCACAAACTCTTTGTGGACAATCAAAAAAACAAATCAGTATGCATATAATCTTTGACTTGCCAATTTTTGCCATTCTTGCTTATGGAAATGTTAAAGTATGCCATTCCATGTTCTTGCGTTTGGTTTTTGGGTGGTACTCAAACTCCCAAGATGGGGATCATTTTCAATAAATAGTGGTTAGAAAAACGGATTTTTCTTTTGTGTTAGGTATTATTTTTTTACCTATCAAATAAAAGTATTACTACCAACAAGTCCAGAACTAGATTTTATAAATGTTTATTTAAGAAACATAATAATTCACTAAAATTACCATTACTACTACTACTATTTACCTTATATTAATTGGAAACTTCTTCTTCTTTGGTATGTATGATTAATTAAGATTATGATAAATAGTTTTATTGCCAATATACAACAATAATATCAATTTCTATACAATTTTTTTCATAAATAATTATACAACATAAATTAGTTTAGCGTTCATTACAGGTGATTGGGTGCAATGCTAAATATTAGTTAAAATATCCTCCCTAGAAAAAATGTTTGATGAAAATTTTGAATTTCTCGGTTCCACGTCACCCTGTAAATAAAAAAAATATAAAATCAGAAACTGGTAAGTATCGGTTTAATTATTTTTTTAGAATTTTGGATAAACCAACAAATTAGAGATGTGAACAATTTTATCCTAATTTTAGGTTAGGTTAGTCACACATTGCGGTTGTTAGCTTTTTCTATATTTATGTTGTGTCTTTGTACAATTTATGTTTTTAATATTTGGCACAAAAACTTATAGCTAGCGTTAGGACTAAAACTAAGAAGTTTGTAAATTGCCATGTTTGTGACTTATATACAAAAGGAGTTTTTTAAATCAGGTTTCTGTGACATGATAGAATGATGAAAGAATATAGTCACTCCTAAAAAGTGATGGTTTCAGTTTTTTGGGACGTTGAAAAGTTTTTCTTAGTTAAGTATATGCCAAAAAAGACGAAAATAACGGTGAACGTGTACAAAGACAAAATTAAGAACTTGAAAGCAGCTGTAGAGGTTATTGTCTTATATCAACATATGAATTAATTGTATAAAACGCAAATGTAATGTAATATGCACTAATCAGGACTACATACCTTGAACCACTAGAGTATTATGCGTCTTGAGTAAGATGGAGAAATAATTTTCATAAAACTGCAAACTTTAATTGGATTGTTATTACAGACGTTTATATTAAAACTTGAAAAAACCGCTAAGTTTTTTATCTAAACGGCACCAACTCGTATATTTAAAGTTAAAGATTATTATTATTGTCAATCTGGCTTATGAATTGCTACTTTTAACTATAATTGTTGATGGGCAATTTAGTGATATTGTAGCTTGAGAATTAAAAGTGATTAGCTAGAGATGGTAGGTTTCCTAAAAAACTAAAGCCCGGAGTTGCAAGTACAATTCAATAGAAGACTAGTTTGTACGTTCTACAAATACGCGTAATTGCAAAGTAAACGCGATGATCATATCGGCATTTTTTTGAACCTAGCAAACAAAAGAAAAAAAACAGGACAAAACACAAAACAAGTAGAAGATAAAAACGTAGAGAAAATCAACAAGAACAAATAAAGAAGATCAAGATTTTCAAAAACATTGTGGTCATTTTTGATTCCGTTAGATTGTGGACTTCATTCTTACATGGCAAGCACTCAACAACTTCAATAGTTGGAACCTGATATTGCAATAGCAAAATTTATTTCACAACATTGCTTACTTAAAGAACTTGATTGTTAACGGAACTCCGTTTGACTACAACAAAAATAGAAATGTGGAGTGTCAATGTGTATATCAGCGTAGATAATTAGCCCTTGAATAACTCATGTTCTGATTTGTGAGATTGTTTGTAGATCTAAGAGTACTGGTTGACCATGTACTACAAGACATCTACATTGTTAATCGCACTTATGAACAAAGGCTTTAGCACTCCGTGCTAAGTATGTTTTATGCGTAGTACATCACAAAAATAAGGCGGTTGGTGAGGTGCTGTCAATTAGTTCTAGCATCATACCACATCACTAAAAACGTATAGTTAGTAACTTGATTCTATTAGTGAACTAACTACTGACAACGTTTTTTAAAGTTGTTGTCATTGAAGTTCAATGCTTAAAACAATTAGAAAACACTGGTTTATGTATCTATAACTTTTTAAGTGAAAACGGTATTCAGATGAAACATTTGAACTCTTAAAGGTTGCACGTTGCAGTACTGAGTTTGTGTGAGATTCAATATTGCATGTCCTCCATCAGCATGAATAACACTTCTTTATGATGTTTTGTATAACTCTTTTCAAGATCTTTCCTATTTTTTTAAATTAATGTTAGAACTGCTTGAGAGTTTGGGCTGCATTAGGTTGCCAAATATGTCTATCTAAAGCCTAGTACACACTAGTAGATATGTTGACGTGTCTCAGGTTGTCCACGTAGACATGTCTATGAGCCAATCCCCATTTACGGGACTGTTTGCAAGACTAAAAATTGCTGGTAAAAAGTCTCCCGATTGGAATGGGAGACCGCATGCAACTTTAGATATGTTGCTCAACATTTTGACAGTGTAAACGTCACTTGGCGTTTAGAGGCGAGACACGTCTCAGTCTGTCTCCAGCTGCCGAGTGGTGAGATTTGGCTGTTTACAGTTATTTTCCAAAGCTTTACAGTTTTTTTGAAAACATGTGGTCTAACGAGAAAGTTTTAAAACTAATTGAAAATTACCATGCGTCTTATTGTTGGCGTCTTCCAGTCTTAATTTATTTAATACTGCAAGCACTGCGCGCGTCCATCAACGTTTACATTTTTGCATTCTTTTACTTGTAATTAGTACTAAGCAAGAACTCATTCTACACAAAACAATGTCCTCTATGATAGACTGCAAAGATGAGACTGAGAAATTCACATCGTAGTGTAGACAAAGAACGGTGCCTCTAGACCGGTGTTTTCCAACGTGGGGCCACGCCCCACAGGTGGGCAATTTGAGTGTTAAGAGGGGCAATTCTAAAATGGACTTGACACGAGTTGCTTCGGGCTATTTAAATGCAATGCTAGTTTTCGGTGCTAAAATTGAAAGAAAAAAAAACAAATTCTTAAATAATTTTGACCAATAAATATTATAAATTTGTTTAACGAGACAAAAATATCAACTTAGTTTTTGGCGTAAAGTTAATCTTCTTGCGGCAGACGGCAGGCTCCGCGGGGACCCCCGGACACTTTAAAATCTAGCTAAACAACGCAGTGTTAACAATTTCCTAGGGATTTTTTCCTAAAACCTATCATTTAAGTTTCTTAAGTGAACAATTTAATTTTTAATATTAAAAATTATGTATATGTTACATAGGGGGGCATAAGAATTTTAGAAAGGCTTAGGTGGGGCATGGCACAAAAAAGGTTGGGAAACACTGCTCTAGACGGTCTATAGACAAATCGCGCAACATGGTCTACTAGTGTGTACTAGCCTTAATAAACGCAAACATATTTAATAGGGTTTAAATCGGGACTAAGAACAGACCAATTCATAGTTTGAATTCCTTGTTCTTGTAGGAAGTTTATTGTGATGGCTGCAATATGAGGTTTTCCGTTATCTTTTATCAATTTGAAATTTCGATCTATACCACAAACCTGCAGGTATAACATGTTCTTCTAATACTTATCAATCTAACTTTGAGTGATAACACTTTCTTGGATTAATGCCGCCACTAAATCTTTAAACTTCTCATACTGTAAAAGCAGAATATTTGCCGGAACTTTTGTAAATACGTAGTTGACCATCATCATCATAGTTGTCAAAGTTACCAAATAATATGCTCACTTTAGGACAAATCTTCTAGATTTCAAGTTAGCTTTACTTAATCGATTTCCAAATCTCTGGTTGGAAACATCTAGTCTATGAGTCGTCCTGAGACTAGTTTGCAGATCATTTGCAGTTAGGACACGATTATGCAAGAATGAAAAAAGTACAATCTTGTTTTTGGGTAATTTTCCTTTTTCAACTTTGCTGATGAACAACTGAAAAGCTGCAATAAAACATTCTTGTATTTGTTTTATACGGAACCTATTATCAATCAAAGAAGTAACATGAGCAGTTTCTAATTTACTAAGATATTTCATTTAATTTTTGTTGATTTTTAATTGACTTTTATAAAAACTTGTTACTACTACCTACTTGTGGAGGACACACGCAATATTAAACCTCACACAAACTCAGTAGCTCGACATTATTAATAGAAAATGCATTTATTTTAAGAATAGATGATGACGTGATTGTAAATTTTCTAATCCAATCATTCTATCGCTTTGGGGGTCTTCGTGTAAACGGTCTCTGTTGTTTTTTCTATCTTGTTAGTTTTTCGACGCCCATTCTTTCGACATTATCTCTCTAGTTACGTCGTCTTACTCTGGTTCATCTTACGATATTCTGCACCTTGCATTAGTCGCGGGTGTTCGCTTCTGATTCTATCGTGGAGGGTTGTGCCTGTTATTGACCTCAGTGTTTTCAACTCTGTCGTTCTCATTATTCTTTTTGTTATAGCTGCTTCCGTCCTGGTTTTTGCCGCATAGGTTAGGATACGCATATTTTGTATATTCGGATCTTACTTTAAGTCGACATGTGTTTGTTGCGCAATATAATATCGCGAAAATATCCAGAGGTGGCTGCAGCTTTGTTGTCCTGGGTGCGTATTTGGTTGTGAGGTTGCGGTTGCTGGAGGTGTGTGTTCCTAAGTATTTATAACTCATGACTTGCTCAATAATTTCGTCGTTAACCAGTTTGCATCTCGGGGGGTCTTTGCATATTACCATAGATTTGGTCTTCTCCGTAGATATTCTCATACTGTACTGCTTTGCGGTGTTGTTGAATGCGAACAGTAAGCATTGTAAGTCGTCATTAACCGTTAGCGCGCCGTTGGTTTTTATTTAAGTGGTGTTTTTGATGTTTATTAGTTTTGTATTGGTTTGGTTCTTTAGAAGGACCCTTATTACATCCGACAGTTTTATTCTTTTAGATGTTTGCTTCAGATCAATAAGCATAAGTAGAGGGGTTTATTGAATTTCATTGTATTCTCGACCATTTGTGGAAGGATAAATATTGGATTCACTGTGAACCGATTTGTTTGGAATCCTTGTTGTTCCCCACTTATTCCGGTTTGTGAGCTTATTTTATCAATTAGTATTTTTGTCAGTAATTTTGATGTTGCTCTTAGAAGGCTTATTCTCTGTAGTTCTTTGTCTTTATTGGTACCTTTCTTGAATACTGAAATTTTTTTTCTCTATTCGTCTGGTATGTTTTCGCGCTCTATGATTTTCTGGTATAGCTTGGTTATTTCTTAGGTTAGCCGCTCGTTACCATATTTCAGCATTTCATTTGTTATTGTGTCAATTCCTGGGGATTTTCTAGTTTTGTGCTGTTTTATTGTCTTGGCTACATCTTCATTGAGTATCTCAAATTTTGGGTGTTCGCGGTTTGTTGGTTGTTTTCCGTGGTTTCCTTGTCCGGTTCTTCCGATGACGTATTGTATAATTTTCTGAAATGTGTTTGGTTTTTGGAGATATTTGTTTATCGGTTTCTTCCTGTTACGGAGCATGTTTTATACCCTTCTTTGTTCTCCAAGTCATACTCCATGTCCTTTGAGAATTTTTCCCAAATTTTTATTTTGTTATTTTCATACTTACGTTTTTCTTATTTTTTGTGTTAGTTTTAAAACACAAGGGTAGCTTTTTTCTACAAAGTTGGAGCAAAAACAAACAGAATTAAAAACTTGTGCTTTGCCAAAAAGCCAAAACTCTACAGATAGCTTCTAATGTTGATACACTAGCGTTGGGCCTAATGTTGAATGTCTATTTATTTTTTAGACAATTTTGGGAACATTATTCTAAAAACATTTTTATTTTTGCATATTATATATATCTCAAAATTTAAACAATTTGAAAATAGCTTGTTGCCAAAATAATGGACCAACATTTGTTTAACAGAATACCAGAAAGTCGGCCGGCCAAAGAACAAGTTATTTATATCTGTAATGCTGAGGGCAGTAACACAGTCACCAAATTTTTCTAACTATGTCTAGATCTAGAAAATATATTAATTTGTGGTAGAAGGTTGCCTGTTTTTCTATTGAGCAGATTAGTTTTGCATTGCAAGATGATCCGTATAGCAACCTTAGATATCTTAAACTTTTTTGACGCGGTATGGTATTGCGCATTATTAAAGACATCAAATTCACCCGCAATTGGTGATTATCTTAAAATTAAATTCACTGGCACGGCAAAGAAGATTCAAATAAATTATTTATTTAGTTTTGTGATGAATAATGCTGTTTTTGACAACATCTTTATTTAATTCAGTTGCTTTTGCAGATGATGTGGTCTTTTGTGCACAAACAAAAGTACCAGCTAAATGTTTTATTGTGAAATAAAAAATAACTTGTTGCTAATTATTATTAAAAGTTTCAAGATGTACCTTGGAACTGATATAGTATCTGTTACATTTACATTTATTACACAAAGATTTTAAATGTACATAAGTACATCTTTGCATACACCACAACCAGAATTTCTTATTAGAATCCTATTGCAAACAAGTGCGAGCAATAACCATCTCCATTGCAAATGTAATAACTTGTCAAGGGATGATGATGCACCTGTGAGGGCATGTCGAATGCCCCCATCAAAAACTAACCCGGAACACAGCCGGCTGTAACCACGCGGTGCCCCACACATTCACCACCCCAAAAAATTATAAACGATCACCTCCACAACTACTACTGCCCCTAAACGTATCTGATTACGAGCGCGCGCTTCGTTTGACTTCAAGGGCCTTTTAATAAACCGATCTGTTTTGCATTAGTGCATCGGGTAGATTACCCCTTAGGATACAATTGATATAAATAGGGGAAATATGCAGCACCCCTGCCAATAATATGTGTCATTCAAATCAGGACACAATGCAGATTTTATTATTACAAACAACAAAATATGTGATTGTTTAGGCAGAAATTTAAATGAAACTGATTGGATAAGATTGGTTGGTAAAATTGTAGTTTTGTTGAAATAGCAGAGCGCTCATTACACCCTACTGTAATATAAGATCCTTCATGTAATATTTACATAACCTATGCATTATTTTGATCCCTCTAAAAAAGTATATCAGTAATGCGTGGTTGTTGTGGAATAATGTGATTGTCGCGTGATGAAACTCCAAAATATATTAATGTTTTATATTTTACGACTTTCCACATACACCCTAACATTGCTTACAAATCATCTTTTTAGTAAAACTGAAGGACTTTATACTCATACAATTTGGCCCTAACGATGAATCAAATTAATCAAATCCTTTAATCGAAAAGGTAAACTGCGATCACCTGCCTTAACGATTGAGTACATTACAAGTGCATTAGTTGTTCTTTAGGGGATGTGATATCCCCTCATTCATCATACACGCGCTCTTTCATTCATTCAGGGTGTCGACACGGGCCTGACGGATGCGTTGTGTGCGCAGCTGGACGCTGCTGCCCTTATTAAAACAAGGGGTGGATTAATGTCGCGCCGCAATCCACCACACTGATTGGGGAACAACTTAAAAAAAACAACCCTTCCGCATTATACAAATTGCTTTGTTATTAATAAATAATTTTAATTCTTTAAAATTAATAAATGATGTATTTTATATAAATTGCCTTTCCATCCAGTAAAAGACACATACACTCGTATACCCATCATCAGTGTGCCTAGGATCTTACTGGTTGAAGAGTAAATTTATATAAAATCACAGTAACTATTACACAACTTATGTTTACTAATGTGTCGAAGGTGCCGTTAACGTTAACACTTTCGAATTTTAATTCTGATTGATAAAAAAATGTTGTATGCTTACCCTTAGTTTTATTTTCCAAATTGTTCAAATTATATTTTTACATGCATAGGCGAGAGAATTTCTCTTTCGTAATCTTCTTTGATTTCTTCTTTGAGCTTCAAATGTTCGACCAGTTGAATATCTTGGCCTACGGTACCTTCTTCTTCCTCGCTTTCTGCTTTATGGTCCTCATAAAGAGCGCGGTAGAGTTCTGCGCGGTTTTCCAAAATTTCACGAACAATATCTAAAAGAAAAATAATTTGTTAAAATATTATGCTATAGTTGAAACTCCATGTAAGTTGTTATTTAATCAAATCTAAAAGTAAATTATTTGTAATTATATATCTATATTTTGACTGACGTGTGTAAATATTTTAATTATTATTGAAGTATATTCAAAATAAAGTCGTAGATGTAGCAGGAAAGCAGTGTTAAAATCTATTTATTTTTTATAATTAGCATATTTATAATTTTATAAATAAAACCCACACAATAGAACTTGTTAACAGATTAGAATGCTATACTGCATAGCATAGAAGTTTTATAAACGTTTTCAGAAATGTCTAAGCATCTTTGAGTATATGCTGAGTGCCTTGTATTTGTAAGATTTTATATTGCATTGTAATTCTATTTAAAAGTCTTGTCAGAAGCTTATAAAGCCCGTTCAGTGATGTTAAATACTTTGTACAGTTTTCTGCAGATGCTGATTTTAGGTTTCTAGTTTTCTAATTTAATGTTAATGTTGTAATGTTCTGGTTCCAAGTTTTTTACTTGCCAAAAATGATGAAACTATAAGATATTGTTCTTAGAAGTTTTATAAAACGTTTGCGTTTTTCTCAATTTTTTATTGTCTAAGAAATAAAGTTTTTTAATAAATCTGCAAATCATTTAGTGATTATCAGTATTTTTCTTTGTCTATCCATTTAACCTACTTTGAGATCTATTAAATGATTCTAAAACTGTTTTAAAACTTTTTGAGTTGCGTTTAGTAGGTATAAAGGAATACACTTTAAAACAACCGTAACTTTTTTTTATTAACACCTAAAGTTAGAATCTGTTTTTTTAATTGTTGAAGACCTTTTAGAAAGTTTCCACAACAACCAACTAATTAATGGTCTTATGTGAAAATTTGGATTGGTTGCATCAATCTTCAATTGTGACTAACCAACGGTGCTACTGTAGACCAATTGTTGCGCTTAGGAAAAAACAACTTTTCAAGACAATTTCATAATACCTTCCAAAAACTGTCATTTGATTTGTAAGTGCAAAAATCTGAAACGTAAAAAATGTAATGGATGTGGTAAGGAAGGTGACACCAAATTTACTTGACCAGACTGTAAAAGCAAAAAATCAGCTTAAACATAAGCCACCTCAGTTTTCTTAAAGGTTCACGATTTTATGATTTAGAATTGTCTGGGATTTTTATTTATGGATTTAGGTTTAGAAAAAAAGGTAGGAAAGCAAGTTTTATTAAAAATGGTAAAAGCTGTTAATTTTCTTCTTTGTATTCTAATGGTAAAGAAGTTGTGATTCGATTAACTTTGACTCTATGTTTCTTTTGTTTTCCTCACTCAATAGTTGCCTGCATAGTTCTCTATTTCTATAGATGTGTGGCTTGATAAACAGTGCTATTTGTAGCTTGCTTTATTTGATCGATCCATTGCAAAGGTGACCGTCTCTTCCATCTTGTACAATAAGCTTTTTAGGATTGTCATCATTTTGTCTTGAAATGTGTCCGACATATTTTAGGATGCGGAAATAAATAATGAAGCTGTTAAATACTGTGAAGTAAAGACATTAGGACGTATTAGTTTATTAGAATTATTGTCCCGCGTCCTTTGGCCTTTGGCAAATATTGTTGTCTTGCCTGTTCTTTTGTTTTTCTCTGGAAGTATGTGCTTTTAACCTTTTGTTGATAATGCTGAGAAAAATCAGAGCGATAGTTCTTACAGATTTTTTTAGTTCCCTTTTTTTGTAAAAAAATATAAACATAGTATATAATCTAATCCAGTCGGTTGACGAGTATCCAGTTGTCCGTATTTTTTTAGTAGATTTTATGAAAGATGTTCCTGCTTCTCTCATAGTTTTAGTTGTCTCAGTAGTTATACAGTTTGTGCCAGGTGATTGATCAGACTTGAGTTTTTTTATGGCGAGAGAGTTTGATATAATATGATAGAGCTTCTTCTTCTTTTCTCTTGATATCTAATGCACTTACTTCATCATAAAAGAACTCTTCGCAGTCTTTTTTACAGATTTCTAGAATCTTTTGGGCGTCTTTTATTTTTACCCCAGCTTTATTTTAAATCTTCCATAACCTAAGTTCAGGGCGATTCTGTTTGGCCTCTACAAGATCCAGCTACTTCTCAGATTTTAGGACTTAGTCTGGAACCACATGTATTTGTCCACTTGAATGGCATTGTTATTGTGACAAGAGCTTTTCAAAAACACCTTAAATTTATTAAGCTCCAAGACGCAGGAACCCATTTGAGTCGCAAAAATGTCAGTTTTGCAGGCGCGATTGTCGAAAGTTGCATGTTGACTCCGATCAAGAATAAAAAAAGTTAAATAAATTTACCTATTGACTGAAGTACGTAGTTTCCTAGGAGTAGCAACTTGGCATAAAATTTTTATGCCAAAGTATGTCAGTATGACACCCTTTAAGATACCTGACACGCAAGAAAATTAAATTTGAACAGAACGAGAATTGTAAACTTTTCGTACAGTAAAGGACGCGTTAGTATCCGCTTCTGTTTAGTCTTGTCCAGACTTTAATAAACCTTTTGTGATAAAGAAAGATGCATTTGGGTGTGGTGTAGGTACCGTATTGTTGCAAAGTAAGTTGTTATTTAAGTTGTTTACTGTAAAGAACTGAGCTAAATTATCAGACAACTTTCTCGGTTGTGTTTAATAATTTTATTGGCAATATAGAAGCTAAGACCACACCTGTAAGTTGTAAAATTTGTCATTACATACTACCACTTCTTAGTGTAGTTTAAGAATCCTGCTAAAAATCTGACTAGATGAGCTGTGAGGCTTTAGTTATATGACTTTGTAGTATCATACAAGAAAGGAAAGAAATATGTTGTACCAGACGTACTGCTTAGATGGGTTACAATTTTAGATAAATTAAAATATGGAAGGATAAGTGGTATAAAGGTATGGTATTTTTCTATAGATAAAATGTAGTACATCTTCATAATGTCAGATAAGAAAGTTTGGTAAAACAATTTACAATTTCCAATCTGTTACCTGTACCTGCACGTTTTATAATAATTTGTAAATAAAAGAATGTTAACAACTTACGTACGTACTTACACTTTATTTACTAAAATAATGTAATTTATTGTATAATGCAAAAATTTACCCAATAATATAATGATCACACTATGAGATTTGATTTTGTGTTCATTTACGATTAGTTTGGATAAAAATACAAAGATTATAAAACTCAGTTTTATTAAATAGCAAATTTGGAAGGTCAAATAGCACCTAACAATATATTTTTGCCTTTTCACTAACCATTAGATCTAATTATATTTATAAATGATTTACAGCGTTTTGATAAAGATCTACATGAAATATAAATTTTAAAGCTTCACCAACACGCTATATTGCTCAACGTATTTACTGACTACATATTTTTTATATGAAATGATTAAATTATTTATAAACACAGAAGCAGTTTCAGAAATTTTGGCAATCTAAATAGAAATCAATTTATTTATATGATTCAATAAAAGTTTAAGATAAAATAAGTTGATTTAACAACATCTTGTTTAAGTATAGTATTATAAGAATCATGAGGTTTAACTCCAGAAAACAATGCAATTTTGAAGAAGGAAATAAGTCCGACGTAAATAATTATAGGCCATCTATATTTCCACCAAATATCAAAAACAGTAAAAAAAAAACTAAAAAAGAAATGTTAAATTATTTTTCTAATAGTTTTGACATTCAAAAGCTTTTAGAAAAAAGATAAAACTATAATATAAGTTCTGCCATAATGTAAATACAGTTGTGATAGCTTAATGGTAGAGCGCTTTCATATTCGATCCTTGACTAATTAAGAACTTGCTATTTATCCATTTTGATTTGTGATTTGAAAGTCTCCTAATAAGCTTTTTGGTCCCACAAACCTAATTTTAAAACACGTCATAGGCTTAGTAAGGCATTGTAAAATAGCCGTAAGTAAAACTCAATTTATGAACTTAATAATACAAACTTAAAAAAATAATTGTCTTAATTCAGCTATTTTTGAAAGTAAAAAAATTGTAATTTTAATTTTTTGTAGGGTATTTTATACATTAATGCCCGTATTCATAAAACATTTTTGTAACGATTCATTATCAAACGAATCATTATAATTTAATGAACATTAAAAATATAATGATATTCATAAATAAATTGTCATTAATTAAATTATTTAGTAACTTTTTAGTTACATTTGTTTTTTATAAGTTATTAATATGTTAACCTATACAATATAACCTCAAATACTATGAATTAATACAAATAATTAGACATTTTCAAATCAAACAGATGTGTCAATTTAATGATTCGTTTTGTTTTAATGGACCAAAAATAGTGCGTTAAATTTAATGAATAATTTAATGAACATTATTGCTAATGAGTGTTTATGAATACGAAAACTCGATTAAACGTTTCGTTATATTTTTAACAAATCATTATACATTTAATGACGTTTTATGAATACGGGCATAAATGTCTTGTTAGCGCTTAAACAGTTTCAGGCATTAACTGTTTTTTTTTGAGCAATTTTCCATAATTTTATTCTTTGTTAAATTTTCTATACAAACACAACTTTTTTTGTGAAGCAAATGGGATTTTTGATCAACGTTTAACTTTAAATCATTTTTTTGAACAGTTTATTGATAAACTTAAGCTTGTATTAATTTTTTGTTTGTTATCTTTTTGGCAAACTTTTAGCTTTAAATGAAAATACCTATAAGATAAATTAGTTTTATGGTACACAACTTTTGAGCAATGTTGAAGATTTTGATCAATTTTAACAATAAATTTGTTAGATTTGTGCAATAAATGTGTATTTTGGTAACATTTTGACAAGTTTCTAATAAAAATTTGGTTTTATTTAGAATTTTAAGCAAGAAATGTTGTGTTTTGCAAATTTTATAATGATATAAGACAAAATGAGTTATGTGCATTTTTTTCTTATCTAGTCCTGGCAGTAAGGCTTTTTCATGTTATTTCACGTCGGTTTACTTTAGATAATTTGGCTCCAATTTTTCCTAGCGGTTTTCTGGATGTTGTTTTTCTACTTTTTTTGTGTGTGTGTTTTATTTTGTGACTTGTTTTGCTTTATAGTTGGCCCACCTCCATTTAAGCTGTGCTATTTTTCTAGCACGTTAGTTACCCGTGTTCTTCTTTGGATCTCTTCATTTCGAATCCTGTTTCTTATACTTACAAGGGACACTGCTAAAGTTCGCGGAAAATGTAAAGCAAAACACAAATTACGTTATGTAAATCCCTTTATTGCTTCTCGAAATATTTTCCTTTGAAATCTATACACTTTTGCATCCGATGAAACCAATCTTTAAAACAATTTTGCCACTCTGAGCGAGGTACCTCCAAAACAAGTGTTTTAAATGCTTCAACGGTCTCTTCAGGCGATGAAAAACCCTTGCCACGCATTTTATTTTTGATATGTCGAAATAGGAAGAAATCATTGGGCGATAAATCAGGCAAATATGGGCAATGAGCATTAATTGGATGTTGTTACTGGTCAAAAACTGTACAGTTTGTTGTGCTGTGTGAGCGCTTGCATTGTCATAATGAACAATGATTTGCCGGTTTATGTTGTTTCTTCTGATTTCAGCGATAACTTCCGGCAAACAAATTGAAGTATACCAATCAGCATTAACTGTCCTTCAATCCTCTAATGCAACAGTTGCAACATGACCAGTTTTTCCGAAGAAACAAGCAATCATTCTTTTCGAAACGCTTCGTGAACGCACCACCTTTGTAAGTTTAGGTTAATTTTGAAACACCCATACAGTCGATTGCTGTTTAGTTTCAGGCTCATATGAATATATCCAAGATTTGTCACCTGTTACGATGTTATATACCGAATTTGAACAACCCCCTTCAACGTGCCTGTTTTTGTTCTTCTTTCAAATTGTGTGGGATCCAACGACTGCAAAGCTTCCTGACATGCAAATGATCGTGCAAAATCGTATGTATTTGTTTCGCTGCAATGCCTAAGGATGCCTCTATCTCACTATAGGTCACATGCCGATCTGACAAAATCATTTCACGCACAGCATCAATATTTTTTGCGACAACAGAGATGCATGGAAGACCTTCGCAAAGATTGTCAACAAACGTTGGACTTCCAACCTTGAATTTTGCAAACTATTTGTAAACCATACTTTTGGATGATGCTTCATCCTCAAATAACGATTTAAGTTTTTCCACACATTGCTGCGGTGTTAAACCGTATCAAAAATTATAAAAAAATCATCACGATTCGAAATTTCCATTTTTCACACAATTATTACTGTCGTTAAATTTTGTTGAAACGAAACCGAGCAGTTTGAAATCGAACTGTCAACTGAATTATAGGTGAAAAACGTCAAATTTTACGAATATGACAATTGCAAAACGTAGGTAATACAGGCAGTACTTGATTCCGTGAACTTTAGCAGTGCCCTTTGTATTACCAGCTTGGCTTGTTTCATTGCTCGTTAGGTAGTTAGGAGTTTAGTTGCGGGTTTACGTGATATTGCCATGATTTCAAGGCCATATGTGAGCACTGTTAAGATGCACGTTTTATATATATATATTTTTTTTAGGTTTATGGAGAATTCTTTCTTGCCGTTTTAGTTGTTTGGTTTTTTTTATCTGCTCTGATCTTATAGCCCAAGTATATGTATTTGTGTTCTCCGATGTCATTATTTTAATTTCATTTAGGTTTATCTGTAGTCTGATTTTATCGATGCCTAGTAGAGTTCCTCGAGCATGATTTTAAGTTCTTCTATTGAAATGCTGATGACGACTATATCGTCTGCAAATCTCAAGTGACTGAGGTATACTTTGTTGATTTTAATTCTATTATCTTCCCAATTTATGTCTTTGAACGCTTACTTAAGTGCGGCAGTAAAGTTTTTTTTTAAGGTCGATATTTTAGAGTTTACGCTTAGGCTACTGCCGCACAAATTATGGTTGAACTTTAATCATATATTAGACTAACGTCTTGAATTGAAAGCTATAATTTCTTAATTTTTTTTACCAGAGCGACTAACTATGCGCTGAGATTCATGTTAGGTGCTTCACCCAACTGAGCCACTCTCCGTGTTTGGGGGAGATCTTTGTGGGGATGACGTACTGCCCTTTTTATCTGCATTTCCTCCGTCTTGTTGTCTTTGTCAATTTTAATTTGTATATATGCATTCTCGTGTATGTTTCATAAGAGATTTGAGTATAGGATGCTCCATCTAGTGGTATCTTTTTAACCATTAATCATTTGATATTTTGACAGTGACAGGTTTTTCGCGTAGGAAATCTTGACAGAAAGTCAGTATTATATCTCCGCGGAACAAAATAAATTGCTTTACGCTTGAACAATTTTGGGAAATATTGCAAACTTATTTTCAAAGTCAATTTTAGCCCGCACCGCGCGTGCTGTACGCAAGCTTGTGCAAAAAGTTTGTGAGACTGGCATACTAGTGGCCAACACACCCGGTCCTCGCCGTCGTACTGACGAGAATGTGGCTGCCGTAGCCAAGAGTATGCAGTCCTGGAACATCGATCTTAACAATCAACATTTCACGCACCAGCCTGATGTAAATTTTGCACAAAAACCTCGCATTATTTGCTTATAAGGTCCAAGTGAAGGCACACTACCATCCAGTTTGTTATCGCTTCTCAGTTTGGGCCTTAGAGCAGCTCGAAATTTTGCTCAAAAAATCATTTTTTCTGACAAAGCGCATTTTCATCTCAGCGGCTATGTTAACAGGCAAAACTGTCGCATCCGGAGATCGGAAAACTCGTACGTGATTGTCGAGAAGCCAATGCATCCTCAGAGAGTGACAGTTTGGTGCGGATTTTGGAGCGGTGGCATCATTGGCCCATTTTTCTTTGAAAATGCTGCTGGAATCGCCATTTCGATCAACGGTGAGCACTACAGAGGCATAATAAACGATTTTTTGTGGCCAGAAATTAAAGACATAGACTTGGACAATGTCAATTGGCCACCTCGGAGCTGCAATTTGACGCCGCTAGACTTTTTTTTTTGTAGGCTGCAGTGAAGGACCGATGTTATGCAAACAATTCATTAACGATTCAGGCCCTTAAAGCAAATATCGAGCAAGCCATTCGTGAGATAGAGCCAGAAACCGTCACCAAAGTTTTGAAAAACTGGGTTAACAGGATGCGCTAGTGCAAAACCAGTCGAGGTAGTCACATGAATGAAATCGTGTTCCATAAATAATGGGAATGTTTGCTCTTTCGAATAAACCAATAATATACCGAAAAAAATTGATTTTTCTTCTTTTTTTTTCAATTTTTAAAAAGAGCACTAAATAGACCACCCTTTATACACCATATAAAGGGTGGTCTATCTTTCTTTGTCGAGTGCTTCTAGGATTGCCCAATGTATAACCAAATCAAATGTTTTTTTTGCTTGTGTGCAATGGTATATTATATTTGTTTGTTTTCTCTATCAAAATGTTCAGTATCTGTAATTGGTTGATGGTATCCAATTTTTTTCTGAAACCAGCATGTTTGACTGTTTGGTGGTAAATTTTTTTAGAAAGTTTGTCTATCCTTATTTTCTTGTGTCTTTATATATTTGAGCTTCTTACTGAGTATGAGTTGGAATTGATTTATATTTATGGTTAGAGTCTCTGTCGTTGAGTACTTTAATTTCTCCACAATTTTTTTTTTGTAGTTTATTATTGCTCGTATCATTTGGTGGTTGCTATTTGTGTCAAATCATTTTAATACTGTGACTTCTTGTGCAGATATCTTTTCTATTTGAAATAATATAATCTATTTTATTTATTAACGTTTTAGTGGAATGTTATCATCTGTGTTTTGGCCCACATTTGCATTGTTATTACCTAATGGAATTGCTATCAATGGGACTATACATAATTTCAGAAACATTAACTATAGAATTTTATTTTATTTTCCAGTTAGAAAAATTTTCAACCAGTCAAGCAAGTTGTGCAAAATCAACAGAATATAAATCACTAATAAAAAAAACTTTTTAGGGTTTATAGCACACAAAAATAGTTTAAAGCTTTTTTGTAGTAAATTTGTATTGGTCACTTCCGTGTCACACGTAATTTTTCCACATTTGCTCCAATTACAGCATTGTACTCTTGCTTATTGATCAGTGTTCCGACCCTAAAACACTTCAGCTTTGATCTTAACTTGGTACCCTTTCTCATCACTCACACAGTTTACCTCTCACATCAATATTGATGTAATTGTCTTTTAATCAACATAGATTTTTTGGCATATTCTTTATACAAATTTCATGCAAACTAAAGAAGATACAATATTTTAAGATCACAACGCTAAGCAATCAGCAAAGGTTTTGCACATAGCACAAGCTGCCAATATAAAAATAAAAGGACATTTAAACGTTAGTCCACTCTATGAAGTTTTCTAAAACTATTTGGTAAGTCTTTTATGGCAACAAGTCATTTTTATTCTTCTAAGCCAAACAAGAAAAACTATGACCTACAAAATACTACTAATTTATTATGAATCTACTTATGCATATAAGACTTTCTGTCATATTTTTTACGAAAAATCTATCTTGACTAAATAAAAGTTAGATCAAAACTGATGCAAAATATATAAACACAAAAATTGAAACAATGAGCAAAAACACCAAATTAGCGTCAATGCTTGAGCAATGAGCAAGGCTACAATGCTATTGTCCAAAGTCAGAACAAAGGTCTCTGTTCTGTCTGTTCCAAGATACTACTAGTTTATCATAGATCTATCTAAGCTTATTAAATCTTTTTGTCATATCTTTTTAGACAAAGCCTATGTTTACTGAACAAAAGTTTAACCAAAACTAAAATACAAGAATCAAAACAATAAGCAAAGATACCAAGCCTGAATCAAAACTCCAGTATTCTGTGATTGAAGCGCTGAGCAATAAGCAAGAATACAATAACATGGTCAGAACATAGATCTTTGTTATGTACGTCAAATATTAACCTTTTAATTTTTCAAAATTATTTGGTAACTTTCTTAAAAAAATTTAGTTTTTCTAAGTTGATAAAAAAAAACTCATAATCTCTAAAGTACTACTAATTTATCATAGATCTACTTAAGCACATCAAGAACTTGTTAAACTCATTCTGCACAACAATATCTCTATTTTTTTTAAAGAACATTTTCTGGAATCTAATAGTCCAATTAAACTTTTAAGGTACTTCCTGCGGGCTAACTGATTTCAAATAGGTTCTTTTTGTAGTTCTAAATGCTATTCAAGCCCCGACTATGCTTTATTTGCCATTTACAATTTCCAAGCCTACTAAATAAGGAGTTCTGGTAAGCTTAGAAAATGTTCTTTTACAGTCTCCTATGTTTATTGAAACTTTTCTTTGCTTTTATATCTAATCAAAGTATTTACTCTCTTTACTAAACCGTTAAAATTTTAAATTCAAAGACTATCCCTGGCCCTGTTAAGTCAAGTTTGGTATTAAAAATGTGGTTATCAAACTAATATTTATAGAATTAATTGATCTCAAAACTAAAAAAATTAACTCTTATTAACAATTCCGGTTGTGTTATTATAAATTATGTTTTATACTTAAAAAAAATTAATTTATTCGATTTTTTTTAATTTGTCAAATTTGCGAAAAGATCAGAATGATCAAAATTTAAACTGAGAAATTAAGCGATAATTTCTAAAACCTGTGTATCGCATTCGTTTATAGTAAGTCTTCTTTTTTTGAAAACTTATCAACCGGATTTGTTCTAGATTATTTTTAAGAATAAAAGTCTGAAATTTAAAATCGACTAAGTTTTAAATCTTCCACTAAACTTTCTTGGTTTGTGTTACAACTGTTGCATGTGCATAAACAAAATTTGCTTGCGCACGCCGACATAGTAAACGTAAAATAAATTTAAAAAGTTTAAAATTTGCTGGACATGTAATAATGTCAATAGAACAATATCCGGAACAAATTGTTAGTCTACATTGTTTTATATTAGAATGGGTTCTTCTACGCATAGTACAGTAGATATACTATACTAAAATATAATTATTACTCCCAACGATTAAAATTCGTCGCAATACAAATATTTTAGCAAATATTTGGTGAATGTTATATCTTATTACAATTTATATTTGAATATATTAAATGTTATCTACCTGTAAGTATGTCCCTGCTACCAACCATTTCCTGCAACTCGGCAGTAACCTCCTTCATCAGCCACGGTATAAATGCGTCGTCGATATCTGCAAAATGTAAATTTAAACCCAGACTCGCCACAACAATAATAGTGCGAAGGTCAAGAAATTACCATAAAATCGATACTCACTTTGCTTTATACTATCCGTAAGCACCCCCTCGTCCTCAAGCCCTTCCAACACCGAAGGTAACAAATCCGCCATGTATCCTTGCATCAAGACAGCACCAGCAATGCGTTCCTCCATATCCTTTTGCACTCGCATACCTTCTTCATATTCAGATAACCTTCTCTCCTTTTCACCCTGCAATCGCCGTTCCAGTTCTTGCAATCGTTGACTTTCCGCTAATTCAGATGCGTGCTTTTCCATAAACCTCCTCTGTTGTTCTCGAAGAGCGGATAGTTCTTCTTCTTCTAAAACTTCAATAAGGGCTTGTTCTATTGTTTTCCCGACGAGGACTTCCAGTATCGGTTGCACCTCCATGTCGAAATCGAATAGCTGCGGAATTAGAAAGGCGTCAGCCTCGCGGGTTTGTATACAAATGAGGCGATTTTAATGTGCGATAGGAGGTTGGTTTGCGATTCCCAGGCGGTTGCGTCATGAGAATTTTGCCCGATTTCAATGTCACGCTTTTTAGTGCTGCTTATGAATTAATTTCCTATTGTTGTAAAAATATCATTAGCATCGATTTGGGGTGTTATTTTTTCATTAAGAGTATTGTCCTTCAAACGAATGTAATTAATTTAAGTGTATGTAGATAATATTTTTATGGGATTTTAATTCTGGAAAGCAATTGGCTCATGGTCGTATATACTTTACTTAGAAATTTATAATAGAAATAAATTTGAATGACCAAAAAGTGTAGGTACTATTTTTATAAAGTCAATAAAAGTTTTATTATTAAATAAAACTTTTCAAATAGTAAAACGATTTAATTTATTATTATTTGGCAATTCATGTGGGACTCTTTAACTTTCACATCTCCCGTAAAAGTGCTAACAAATAGTTAAAGTAGGTATAGCGCTGTAGCTAAGAGGTCTGGCAAACTCTGCAGTGCGCGGGAAGATGAGGGGTTTAAGTCTTAAGAACCAAACAACCAAATAAATCAGATACACTGATCACTATCGTTCAGTGACATAGCTATCTACAAGCAATAGTCTGCAATACAAAAAAGCTCACGAGTTTATTAAAAGGCCACCAACATTCATTCAGAATATTTTGAGGTTAGACCTAAAAGTAAGTATAAAGTGCAACTGGGAACACTTTAAAGCAACTCAATCTTTCAAAAATACATTACACTCGAAAACAGCTTGGAACACGTGCAACTGAGAACTCATAATATAATAAAAAGCTCAATATTACATAGTAACACTTTAAGACATTTTAAAATAATTTGGTTTCAGTTTAAATACATTTTGAAATAGCTGAAACACTTTAGACACAGTTGAGAATAGTTCTGGTGCAACTGAGAACACTTGACAGAAACTAAATTACATTGAAAGAGACTAGCTCAGTACATCCAGCATCAGCTTGGAACACATTACGTGCAGTTGAGAAACACCTTAGAAAATTCCTAATACATCGAAAAAGTTAAAAATTAATTTACTCAGTTACATTGAATCCAATTCATTTTAACTTAAAATACACTTAGTACATCAAGAAAGAGGTTGAAACCATTTAGGTGTTGCTGGTTACAGTTTTTGTTACACTTTGGAAGTTTAAAATTAATTAGAAATTGCTCATTGCACTTGGAAACATTTGAGAACAGTTTAGGTGCAACTGGAAACACTTAAAAGAAACTTCAATAACAGGTCAATCAACGTAAAATAACTTAGTACAACCTACTTGGGACACTTAAGATGTAGTTGGGAACAGAGTTAGTACAGTTTAGCATTTTAAAATAGTTTAAAACAGCTTACTAAACTTAAAAACAACTTAGGTAAAATTGGAAACAGTTTAGGTGCAACTGAGAACACTTATGAGGTACTGAATAAAAATGACCAAATTCATTCATAAACTGCTTAAAACACTTTGGTGCAGTTGGGAAAAGTTCAGTACACTTTAAAGCAGTTCTTAACATTTTGAAAAAGTTCAAAGTTGGTTATAAACGTAAACTGTTTAGAAAAAAAAAACAAAAAATTAATTAAAACAGAAATAGCTCAGTACATACAGAAACAGTTTTGAAGATGCAGTTGGAAAATTCTACGGTACACCTTGGGTCACTCGAGCAATTTTTAATACACTGAAAAGTTTAATAGCTCACTATACTTAGAAACATCTTAGATCCACTTGGAAATAGTAAAATCTACTAAATTTGATGTTTAATGAAGTATGACTCTTAAAGTAATATTCCACAAAAATTGAAGGTTTTGGATTTCTATATATTTTATTACTGAACATGTCATTCTCTACACGTTGTAAACAACCGATTTTAAAACGGTGTTAAATTGCGTGAGTTTTGTTCGTATTTTTATCATACTCCCTAAACCGCACCCTTAAAACACTAAAAGTATACAGTCTAAAACAGCTACTAACATTACATGTATGTTCCCCTAAGGAAGTTTAAAGGTGACAAAATAAGTTAAAATAATGAGTAAATCGTACGAAACCTTCTCTGAGAGAGCTTTTCTCAATATTTTGCAGTGGGCCCTAAAAAAATTAGCTACGTCACTGAGTAAGTAGGTAGGTAGTAGGTGACACTATATTGGCTACGGTTGAACTAACAATTAAGTGGTAGTATGTTGAACACAAGTTTTTTCATAAACGTTTTTAGATTCAAACTAGTTTTGAAGCCAAAAAGTTTAATAAATTGTTCCACTAGGTTAAGAAAATTAAAACAAAAAATAAACTAAAGCTAATTTTTTAAATTAATTTTTTAGAGCTAATTTTGTAGTTAGTAAATATTCAAATCTTAAACTTTGCTTTTTGTAAACCCTGTATTTTGCTGATGAAATAAATTGATAGATATCAAACAAGACTTACATCGCCGGGATATATTTGCGTCTCAATATCGACACCAATTTTAGCAGGAACGTAGAATGGAGAAACAGGTCTATCCAAGAAGAGATCAGTCTGCGTCGTCATATCAGCGACGGTGGGATTCTCCCACAGCTCCTCGAGGAATTTCTCAGTTTGTACATTCTCGTGCCGCCTACCGGTGACTGGAGGCGGCGAATTCAGTCGCAACGTTGCTCCTCTCAGCTGCTGAGTCTGCGCCTTTTTCCGTGCCATTGCTCGACGCCTTGCTTCCGCCGCCCTCGCCGCCGCCGATTCACCATCCCCCTAAAATAAATCCAAACAAATTATAACCAATCAATTAACATCTTTGACTATACACTACAAATCGGCGCATTTTATTTTACTAAAGTGCATTATTGAATAGAGTGCGTTACTAACATATTTTGTGAGGTGGTTGATACTCACCGGTTCCCTCGATAAGAGCTTGGCGTACGAGAAATTTGGGTCCCACTTTTGCTGCGCTCACAAATGTAAAGAAATTCCAAACAAACATATTTCATCACATCTATGTATGCTTATTGAGATATAATTTTCTACTCATGCAATTTAATTTAGAAATTATAAAAATGGGCCGATTCGTGTGTCTACAAGAACAAAACTATAATCTTCATATAAAATATAAAAAGGGATGAGAAATTTTATGGTTCAAACAAATTAACTAAAGCACAATTCTAATGAAAAATGCTTTGATTAAATTTGTGATATAAATTTCAAAATAAAAGATTTTTCAACTTTTTCCAAAACATCCCAATAAAAATTTAAAAAATCTGTAAAGCTATGTTTACTCCTTAAAATGGTTGCTTTAATTTAATTTGTGACATTTTAGAATATAAAATAATTAATTATTTTTAGACCAATATAGTTTAATGATAACATTTTGAACGTTTTATTTTAAAAACTCGGAACATGATTGGCTAAAAAGTGCATTTGACAACCATGTTAACAACATCATTCTTAAAATTTGTTCAGATTAGACGCATGCTAATAAACTGGTTATTATATAATTATACTTAACTTGTACTAATTATTATACTTTATATCAGTAGATGATTAATACTGAAAGCTTTAAACTATATTTTATTGCTTTACAAATCATTTCGTTGCCTCACAATTAATCTAAATCGGTTCAGTGAGTATTTTATAATTTATATTAGATTAATATTAAAGTTTCACTCGTTTAATCCATTCCAAACGATTTTCGATTAACTTAAACCGGTTCAGTCAGTAGAACAGCATGCAATTAACAGTGGCGTAGACTGCGGTTATAAACTCAAAAAGATATAAAATAAAACATTAAAAAAAATATATCAAAATTTAATGAATTTTAATTTGGGATAAAAACTTATTTAATTTAATTTGGTTTAAACCAAACAAGGATGAGTTGCCCAAAAAATATCTTTTAAACGGCGTTCCTAATTTCTAATAAAATATACAGTATGTCCACGGACTGGGTTACAAAAAGGTGAGATGGCTCAGTTATAGAGCGTTAGCGTAGCATGCTAACAGTCCGGGGTTTGCTCCCCGAATATGACTAAAATAATAACTTTGCTCTTTATCCACCGGGGTGATTCGGAAGTCACCTAATAAGCCGTTGGTCCCATCAACCCCTTCATACAAGTCGTAAGACGATTGGGGCGATGTAAAATAGCTGTAAAACGCGAAATAAAAGAAGAAGAAAGCAGATCATAGCACAAGCAAAAAAAAAATAGAAAAAACTATTCAAAATATTGATAAAATGAACATAGATATTTTGGGGCTTAGCAACATGCAATGATCCAATACAGAATGTTGCACAATAAAGACCACACACTCTAGAAATATAGACAATCAACACATATACGGAGTTGTGATGATTATATCCAAGAAAATACTACATAATGCCATAAATTTCATTAATCATTCAGTTAAATAGCACACCAAAACTAAACGTATATGCTATTACCGCTGATAAAGCAGATAAAAAAATAAAACAACTCAACAAGTCAGTAGCCAATATTCTCAAATATATCAACAAGTAAGAAGTAACAATTATCATGGGAGACCTCAAAGTTGGACAAAAAAAGTGGAAAATCTGTTGTAACACAAAAAACAAACAAAAAGACATATTAAAAAACTTTACGGAAGAAGAAGAATGTAGTTCTAAGTATCTTTAACAAATTACCGTTGCAAAGACTCTACACATGGAGCTCACCACAAAACAGACCAAATAATGTAATCAGGAATCAAATTGATTACATACTACTCAACAGAAAATTTTGAAATAGCTTCATATTAGTCAAGACAACATACACAAAAAAAAGAACTGGATGACCGTCAAAATATTAGGATTCATAAACAAAAAAAATCGAAAGCCACGGAAAAAAACTTAAAGTGCTTAAATTTGTAAGAATTTCTTTGTTTTCAAAAGCAAAACGTTGTGAAATGAATAGCATAAATCTCCAAATCCACATAATGCCTAGTACACACTAGTAGACATGTTGCGTGGTTTTGGTCTCTGAGACGTGTCTCAAGTTGTCTACGTAGACATGTCTACGGGCTTGTTGTAAAACTAAAAATTGCAGGTCAAAGTTTCCCAATCGAAATGGGAGACCGCATTCAACATTAGACATGTTGCGCAAGTTTTACAGTTCTATTGAAAACATGTGAGAAAAAACGAGAAAGTAAGAAACTAATTGAAGATTACCATGCGTCATATTGTTTGTGGG
This sequence comes from Tachinus rufipes, assembly GCA_963932245.1. Lineage (NCBI taxonomy): Eukaryota > Metazoa > Arthropoda > Insecta > Coleoptera > Staphylinidae > Tachinus > Tachinus rufipes. Next base: position 22,074,289 of record OZ010741.1, read on the forward strand.
ATGTTAAGAGTTTTACCTACATAAAAAGAAAAGTAGCCATAGAATATCTGGCTGCAAAACACAATGTGACAGTGGCTGAGATAGAAAAAAAAATCTATAATTTAAAAACATCATTCAAGAAGCGAAAAAAAAGTTCTTTATACTAGACTGCAAAGATGAGACTAAGAAATTCACATTGTAGTGTGGACGCTAGACGAAACAAAGAACGGTATTTCTAGACGGTCTATAAACGCTCTATAGACAAACATGGTCTTCTAGTGTGTATTAACTTTTAGAAGCAAAGACGTCAGTGCAAAGTGAGACATTCAAGACGTGGTAAGATGAGCCCGAAACAGAAGTTGGGAGTGGAGAGACCATGTAGACAGAATGGATAAAACCAGACTGCCGAAAATTGCCAAAAGGGGCCACCAAGATTAAAAAAAAAAACCAGAAAGACCACCAACAAGATGGTATGAAAGCTAGAGCTCAGCTTTCCAACTAAACAGGAAGAAGAAAAAGAAAAAAATAACATTTTTGTTTCTAAAAAAAACATCCTTTTTTTAGGGATTAAACAAGATTAATTGGTAACAACTTGTATTTATTAATAATGGGTATGGCCCCTTTTTGCCCTAATAATATATTGCATTCAAATAGGTATAGACCTAATCAAGCTATTATTTCATGAAGAATATTATGCCACTTTTTTTTCTACTGCAATAAGCTGAGACTCACAGTAAAAGAAGTAACTCGTCCACAAATTAAACTTTCTTTCTATCTACCCACCCAAGCGTGTGTTATTAAGAGATTTATTGTTAAACAATTTTTTCATATATAAATCCAAGAACACAAAAGGTGGGACAAACAATAGATTCTTTGATGACTAACACTTGGGCGGGTGGGTGGGTAACAGTAAAAGAAGTATTTTGTCCCCAAATTAAATTTTGTACCCACCCACCCAAGCGTTAGTTATCAAGAGATTTATTGTTAAACAATCCTCCCATATCTAAATTCAAGCACACAAGAGGTTTGACGAATAATAAATTTTTTGATGACTAACACTTGGGCGGGCGGGTGGGTCACAGTAGACGAAGTAACTTGCTCACAAATTAAACTTTGTTTCCACTCAGTTTAGTTTACAGCCAAATTTGTGATTTTATTAAAAAGTTTAAACTCTATTTTTTTACCGAATTTTGGTGCGTTTTGATAATATTTTCATGTTTTATTGCCTTATTTTGCTATTGTTGAGCTTTTTATGGTTAGAATTTTACACTTTTTAACAGTTTATGGCTGGATTTTGTTACCTTCAACAATATTTTGATGTTTTATGACCAGATTTTGCTATTTTTGGCATTTAATGAATAAAATGCACTTTTAAACCGTTTTTGGTCGCATTTTAGTTTTTTATAACAATATTTTGATTAGAGGTCGTGGTTGAGGTTAGCTGAGGTGGTCTTTTGCAATTTTTCATTTATAAGGTTATCAGTAAGATGACTTCAAAAATACATTTTTTATTAATGAGGTCATCTCACTGATAAACATTTGTGAGGTTTTTTAAAAGTTTTATTTTTGAGGTTATGGTTGAGGTTAACTGAAGCGGTTTTTTGCAATTTTTTACTTATGAGGTAAAATGACCTCAATAAAACATTTTTTTATTAATGATGTCATCTCACCGATGAATGTGAGGTTATTTAAAGTTTTTTTTTTAAGCTATGGTTGAGGGTAACTGAGGTAGTTTTTTTACAATTTTTTATTAATGAGGTTATCAGTGAGATGATCTTAGTAACATAAATTGTATTACTGAGGTCATCTCACTGATGAATATTTGTGAGGTTATTTAAAAGTTTTTTTTTTAAGTCATGGTTGAGGGTAACTGAGGTAGTCCTTTACATTTTTTTATTATTGAGGTTATCAGTGAGATGACCTTAGTAATATAAATTGTATTACTGAGGTCATCTTACTGATGAAAATTTGTGAGGTTATTTAAAGGTTTTTTTTAAGTCATGGTTGAGGGTAACTGAGGTAGTCTTTTACAATTTTTTATTAATGAGGTTGTCAGTGAGATGACCTTAGTAACATAAATTGTATTACTGAGGTCATCTCACTGATGAGGTTATTTGAAGGTTTTTTTTTTTAAGCCGGATTTAGCTATTTTTAACATTTTAAGAATAGAATTTTGCACTTTTCAATGGTCTGTGGCCAAATTTATGAACCTATAAAAAGGTTTACATTTTATTTTTACAGTTTATGGCCGGACTTTGGTACGTTTTGATAATATTTTCATGTTTTAATGCCGGATTTTGCTGTTTTTGACATATTATGAATAGAATTTTACACTTTTTAACAGTTTATGGCCGGATTTTGGTACTTTTAACAATGCTTTGATGTTTCATAATCGGATTTTGCTATTTTTGACATTTTATGAATTAAACTTTATATTTTTAAACTGTTTTTGGCTGGATTTTAGTGTTTTCTAACAATGTTTTGATGTGTCAAAGCCGGATTTTGCTATTTTTAACATTTTATGATTAAAATTTGGCACTTTTCAATATTTTATAGTCAAATTTGTGATTCTATAAAAATGTTTGCACTTTATTTTTAAAGTTTATGGCTGGACTTTGGTGCGTTTTGATAATATTTTGATCTTTCAATGTCGGATTTTGCTATTTTTGAAATTTTATGAATAAATTTTTACATTTTTGAACTGCCTATGGCCGGGTTTTGGTACTTTCAACAATGTTTTGATGTTTCATGATCTTTTTTTGTTGTTTTTGACATTTGATAAATAAAACTTTGCATTTTTAAACTGTTTTTGGCCGGATTTTGGTGTTTTCTAACAATGTTTTTATGTTTCATTGCTAGATTTAGCTATTTTTAACATTTTATGAGTAGATTAATCACGTTTCTCTAGTTTCTATAAAAATATTTACACTTAATTTAAGAGTTTATGTCTTGTTTTGATTTGGATCTCTTACAAACGTTGGTTTATTATCTTGGTTGCATATTGTAAGATTTACATCCGCTATCATCTTTTCAAGAATTTCTTCTCTCCTGGCGCACTTTGCCTCTCCTCATCTTGGCAATTTTACGTTGAAATTGCCTCTTATCAGAATATGTTTGCTCTTTTGTTTTTAAACTGTGTTCTAATTTTTCTATCCACTTCTGATAATATTTTATTCCGCAGTTTGGACTAATGTAACAGCTGAATACTGTCATACCTCCTATATCGGCCTAATTTTTCTACCCTATTTTTATACTGACCCCTTGATAAGATAGCCACGTCTGAGTTGTTATCTTTGCTAAATAAGCTATATATGTCAATATTGTTGTAGATTAGGTTAGGTTATCGTGACATAATAACTGTAAAGAGACTTTGAGACAGAACTCTTGCTTGAATAATTTGTTGTAGCTTGTCCCATAAATGCTCTATTAGATTCAAGTTGGAGCTGCATAATAATCACTATTAACTGAAAACCGCCTTTGCAATATAATTTTGGACAAATATTGCGGTATTGTCATTCATAAAGTAATTATTATTTTTAATTAAATCAGATGATCAACTGGAATCGCTTCAATAAACCGAACATCTGTTACAACCTTCTCTCTCGTGGCCACGTCTTTTCCTAGCGATGAAAACAGAGTTTGTTTCTGCTTTCATAGAATCGCCACCGTAGCTGGTCAGCTTTTTAATGCAGTACTCAGCAAATTGTTCTCTAGTTCAACAGTTTTTATGAAATAATAAAACAAGTTACTGATTTTTATCATATATAAGTTTCTTTAGCCGCTGCTTTATAAGTATTTTCCAATTTTGTCAAAAATTAGTACAGACCTCCACTGCTCCAATGTCTAATTTTGATAATACTGTGCAAAACGAAAGCGTGTTGTAGGGTTGGAATAAGTTTTGCACTGGTGGCAAGTTTCTTAGAAGCTAAACTTTTTTTATGCAGAATTTAATTTATTTTCTTTGCTATGAGTAAAGAATGAAATTTCCTGTGATAAAATAATTAAATTTTAAAATTTTTAATTGTAAATTTTAGAATTAAATTGTAAATTTGTTGTTGAAACTTGTGTCTAACCTTTCAGTATTACTTTCAGCACAGCAAATTTAGTAGACTTTATGTTTAAGTTATTTTTTTAAATTAACAATTGTTATAGTTGTGCTCAAAATTGTAAAGGTATGATAAAAAATAAAATTTAAAATCCTCGTGGGTAAATATATCTAAAGTTTTAGTACTGCTACACTTATTAAAATTATTAATTGTGATTATAGACATATTCTGGGTTTTGGATTCTAAATTGGGTAAAACCATTTTCATTGCAGTTAAGTCTGATTAAGCCAGTTTAGGTGGTTGATGTATGCCATAACGTCGTTTAGAAGGCCATGTCAAACCAGCAATCCTCTAACATAAACTCTCTTGCGTTTGAAGGTGCCGGGCAAGTACATAGTACATGCTCGGTCATCTATTGTATATCTTCTATAGTACACTCGACAATCTACGATGACTATAGTATGCATGTGTTTTCTTAGTTGAGAGTGCCCTATCAAGATTCCTGTAATAGTTTTTTGTTTTTTTTTCTGGACAGTTGCAAGTAGTAGTTGGCCGTTTTGGGGTTTAAAACAATCAACCGGGCTTACTCGGCTTAAAGGTTGTATGTGTCCTTAAGGGCAAAGTCTTTAAGAAATTGATAACAGTTCTTGTATTCACGTAGTTTTTGTTGTTGCGCATTGTAAAATCTTTGAAACACAAAATAAAGTGGCGCTCTTAGCAGAAGTGTTTTCTTTACAGCTTCCTCCAGTAAGTAACAATGAATGCCTACCCTCCTGAAAGTGTTTGGTTGTATTCAGGCTTTTGACGTTGCTACTTCCTTGACATAGGTGTTTAGGAGTAGCAAACACAGCATTTTTTCTATGACTGCAGTTTGGTGTCGTTTACATACGGCTTGTTACAGTTAGACGTACCATTTGTTGTAACTGATTTAATTAGGGCGACAGTCTTAGCCCACAACTTTTTAACATGCTAATGGACAAAATAATAGAAAGCTTGGACAGAACAACCCACAGATACAAACTAGGCAGGACTGTTATAAAGATCGTGTGCTACGCTGATGACGCCATTATCATTGCAGACTCAGAAGAGGCACTACAACGACTGCTAAACACATTCAAAGCAGCATGCGATAGAGTCAATATAAAAATTGCTACAAAAAAAAACCAAAATCCTAGTCAATTCAAAATCACCAATTAGGTGCAAAGTGGTAGTACAAGATGATGCAACCAAACAACTCATGAGCCAAAGAAGATCGACAAGGCGAAACCCGAATAATCTAGACAAAATAAGAAAGCTGAACAAAGAATCTCCAAAGAAGCACGAAAAAACTTAAAAAGATATAATACAGAAATAATTCAACAAACAATCGAGGAAAAATGAAAGTCATGAGAAGAAAACTGGCCGAAGGGAAAATGGAAATATTTAAGCTCAACGATGAAACAGGAGAGGAAACGACAAACAAAGAAAGTCTCCTCAATATAGTGGAAAAATTCTACAAAAAACTGTATAAAAGTCAAATAACAAGCACCAACAACAAGACACCAAAGGCAAGACAAACAGGAAGGAAAGTGCCAGGCATAACAAACGTTGGCTCTGAAGACATGCCAAACATCACAATAGAAGAGGTGAGAAACTCCCTCAAAGAAATGAAAGGAAGCAAATCCCCTGGCAAAGACCAAATAGTTATTGAAACGGTGAAAAGTGGAGGAGATAGACTCATTAAAGAAATCGCTGCTCTGTTAAACCTATGTCTTGAAAAAGGCACGGTTCCCAAGAGATGGAATAATGCGGTTACAATACTCATACACAAGAAAGGTGACATAACAAACTTATAAACCCATAAGCCTACTCTCTCACCTATACAAGCTCTTTACTAAAATAATCACAAAGCGCCTAGAAATTAAACTGGACGCATACCAACCCCGTGAGCAAGCCGGATTTCGAAAAGGATACGGCACAAACGACCACTTACAAACAATAAAGATCCTAATAGAGAAATCAATAGAATATAATAAACCACTCGTTCTAGTATTCATCGACTTTAAAAAAGCGTTCGACACAATAGAACAGCCACCTATACTAAACGCACTCAACCAATGCCGAGTAGACCACAGATATACAGAACTTCTACACACTATATATAAGAATGCCACGGCAAGCGTAAAACTCCATGCACTAACCAAAAAATACAAAATAGGGAGAGGAATAAGACAAGGTGATACTATATCCCCAAACTCTTCACAGCGGTGCTAGAATATATATTCAAAACACTGAACTGGCAGAATAAGGGTATAAACATAGACGGCGAACATCTACATCACCTACGTTTTGCCGACGATATCGTCATAATAACCGACAATCTAGGGGACGCACAAGAAATGCTTGAAGACCTAAAGCAAGCGGCAGCAAAAGTAGGACTGAATATTAACTACCACAAAATACAATTTATGACAAACCTGGTTGCCAGTGCAAACCTAAGGACTGACAAAGGAGAAATAGATCAAACCCACAAATACAAATACCTTGGCCATGAAATACAAATCGGCAGAGACAACCAGACAACCGAAATCTGTCGACGTATAGGGCTGGGCTGGGCAGCCTTTGGGAAACTAAGAGACACCCTGAAAGGAGAACTTCCTATATGCCTGAAACGGAAAGTGTACGACCAGTGTGTGCTCCCAGTAATGACATACGGGGCGGAAACTCTGACTCAATAAACAAACTCCAAGTAGCGCAAAGAGCAATGGAAAGAGCTATACTGGGAATCACTAAAAGAGACAGAATGCCAAACACAACTATTAGACACAGAATACAAGTTACAGACATTATTGAGCGTATCACAAAAATCAAGTGGAGATGGGCTGGACACATAGCTCGCACTAAAGACAACCGATGGACAAAACGAATTCTAGAGTGGCGACCTAGAGAAGATAAGAGAAGCAGAGGAAGACCACCCACTAGATGGAGCGACGACGTGAAACGGATAGCGGGAAACTGGATCAACACCGCTCAAGATAGAAACCAGTGGAAACACTTAGAGGAGGCCTATGTTCAGCAGTGGACAAGAAACGGCTGAGGAATGATGATGATGATGGTAGTACATGATCAAATTATCGAACAAATCTTGGGGTAGAGATTAACTCGTACGGAGATCTCAAAGACAGCGTTATGAAACAAGCCAACAAGGCGGTAAGAATATCAGGCGCCCTGTGCAAACCGATATGGAAGAATAAACACATATCAGTAGAGAGTAAGTCCAGAATATACAAATCATGTGTCAGACCAATACTTACCTATGCAGCGGAAACAAGAACTGACACCGCAGAGACAAAGAGGCGGTTGAGAACCATAGAAATGAAAACCCTACAAATGATAACTGGTCACACATTGATGGACCGCAAACCCAACAAAGATATTAACAGCGAATGTAACACACCGGACATTGCAAGGTGGGTACAAAGCAGACGACGTGGGTGGAACGAGCACATTTCACGAATGGATAATGATCGCCTAGCAAAAATTGTAAGAGATGGCAAAACAAACACACAAAGATCTCTCGACAGACCACCAAAGAGATGGAGAGACAGCTGGACATCGATATCTCAGGAACAACGGAACCAAGGTTGACAAAGCGTCACCACAAGCCGAACGGCTTTCGATAAGAAGAAGAAGATTTAAATAGTTGGTTTGCAGACGTTTTTAGCTTAGTTCTTATTTACTAAACTAGTGCCTCATAAGCAATCTTATGACAATAGCGTATAGCCATAGTATTATCTTTGAAAACAATTTTCATTCCTTGCCAACCAAGAACAATTTACTTAGAGGAATCTCACTGTTTAGTCACAAAACTTGAAACCAGCTGACTTATAAAGCGGATCTATAATAACTTTTTTTTTTAAAGACGTAGCAAGGTGTTGGCCTTTGAGAATAACTAACTCTTGGCAATACCTTTTGGTTATTTTCTCTGCGTAAGTCCTGCTGTTAATTTGATCTAGTCATTGTCTGTAATGTGGTACTAGTTTGAGGTGAGCTGGTTTCCGCCTCGCGAAATTTACGTAGTCTGCTGTGGCAACACATGCTGTCCACGGCCCATCTCTCCCTATACCCTATTTTTCTGCTCTACTTCCTACACTGGAATCCCACTCTCCTTTCTTCTATTCTTGTGTTATTCAGCCTAGATAGTTGCATTGTTCTTAGGTATTTTCTTACTTTTTCTATATTTTTATCAACTTCTTCCTAGACGTATCCTCTTTCTTTCATAAATATTTTGTGCAGCTTTATTAAGTGCATCTCCTTTGATAGTCCTACATTTGCCAGTTTAACTTTTAGTGAGATTTATATTTCTGCAATTTCTGTTGGTACTAATGTTTCAGTATATGTTCTTCTCTTGTTCACCTTTCATTCCTTGACAGGCATAGTTGTTTTGACTTTGTTTCTTTCCATTTTATTACTTTTTTCCATATTTTTTGCTTTTTCTTTTGTCTTCTGTGGTTTTTAATTTGTGTGTTTTTTTTCCATTTTGGTTTATCTAAATTTTAAAACTTCAAACTCCTTTATTTTTTTTAGTACCGTTTTTGCATAGTTTCTTAGTGCTCTCCATTTGTTTTCGTCATTCGGGCATATTTTAATGATTGTAGAATTCTCTACTTTGTTTTCTAATACATTTTATACATTTTTCCATCTTATTTATTTTTTGTAAGTACTTTCCAAAGACTCCATATGTTCGGTGAGTAGTTGTGTTGTATAGTAACACGTCTCCGGTTTTTCTCTATTCATTCTTTTATTTCTGGTATTAGTTTCCTTGTCCATTCTCCCTTTTCTCCTTCTTTCCACTGTTTTTGCTATCTTTCCATCATATTCTCTCTTGCTTGTCTCTTTGCTTCTTGCTTACTAGTTTTTACATTAGTTAAGATGTTGCGTACCCCTAGCTACGTCACAATGTCTCAAAAGGTAATTTATAGTAATCCGGCTGTCCTCTATAGTAGTGTTCTTGCTTGCCAACAGCCTGTCTACATTGTATAACCAAACTTTTTATAGCATTGTGTAATCTAACTTAACTTTGCGTTTCATCAATTGGACAATGCGGGAAAAGGGAAGGTTATCAAAAATATATACACTCAGATGCAAAAAACCGAGTCATTTACTACCTATTGCTCATTTGACATTATTCACAGAGAATCAAGGTGGCTACTGGGTTGACTTGTTTGTTTTTTATTAACTGTCATTCTCAGGGCAGATTGGTGTGTTAATTATGGTTCTAAGTGCTAAAGATTGTGCAAAAGCTGTTGCTCTTTTAGCAGATGGTAGAAGCCAGCAGTATGTCTCCAGATTCCTTCATGTCATGTCAGTATTTTTATTGTCCAAAGAGCAATTTAGCGGTTTAGGGAGACCGGCAGAAATACTCGGAGGCCGGTATCTGGCAGGAAACAAAAAACGACTGCTATCAATGACCGATCTATCGTTTGTAGTACTCTACGGAATCGTCATGTGACTTTAGTAGAGACCAGAAACCAATTCCGTGATGTTTGTGGTAGAGCTGTGAGTGTGTGGACAGTTTGTCAAAAGTTGCAAAAAGCTGGCTTATAATTTTGTAAACCAGCAGCTGGACTAAAATTACTGCCACGTCATCGAGTAGTCAGACTCTAATTTTCTCGCAACCATTTTAATTGGACATTGGCACAATGGAGGACTGTACTGTTTACTGACAAATCTAAATTTTGCCTACGTTTGCCAAATGGAAAAGAACAAGTATGGAAACAAATAGGAAAACAATTTGCGGAGTGCACCTTTAAACCCCGGCTTAGCCATGGAGGTTTCCTGATGGTATAGGTAGAAATATCAATGGATGCCTGCACCAAATTGATTGTCATTGATGCAGGATGGCTGACTGCACATCGGAATATTGAAGTTTTGAAAAATTACGTAGTCCCATTTGCTCCATTTATCGGCAATAGCTTTATTCTGATGTCTCCTATAGTACATGTTTGGGACATGATGGGCGTGTTAGAAGACGTGCAGTTGCACCAACCACAATAAACAAGCTTCGTGCGGCACTTCAGGAAGAATAGCAAAATATTCCACAAAATGACATTCGTGAGCTCATTAGTGGTATGGGCCACCGTATGCAGGTAATAGGTAGAGCTCAAGGAAGTAATACAATATATTGAAATCTTATTCAACCGAAATTTTCATTATTAATCTTTATTTAGTTTGTTTTGCAAAATTGTATTAAATTAAAAAAAAAATTGAAATTATCACTATTCATTAAAACTATAGAGGTATAATTTAGTCTAAAGTGCGTGCTTTGAGTTCAATTGTGTTTAAAAATTTATAAACTATAAAAAAATCAGAGCTCATTATTACTACCCCCTTAAATCCTTCTTTAATTTATATAACTACACCCTTTAATAAATATGTATACTTGTAACAATAACGGCATATTACTAATAAAACTTCTCATTCCTTTTTAATTAAAAACAAAATTCAAATAAAACAATAATTTCCACTAATAACAATATAAAAATTTACCGTTGATGTAGGTTGTGGTGCAAAGGTGCTACCCCTGACGACCCTCTTCTCATACATGAGGTTCTGGTAAGGTAGTGGGGCATCTCTGCAAAAAAAAAGAAATACATTATTCAACTCATAATTTATTCAAGGACAAACAAGCTAATGGTTTCATAGGGTTTGTCGTCTTAATTCTTCCACAAACAGCATAGAAAAAAGTTAATCAATTATTAAATTGTTTACCTTCCAATAGTTTAGTATGCTGTGTGATTAAATAAACAAATTTCTTAGAAAATCAATAAGCACATATACCTGAATATGTATGTGAGAGTTGCTATCGATTTGCTATGTGAGGTAAGATTTTTTGGTTTATTAATTATTTAATTCTCTATGAATAAAGAATAGGTAATGATTTTCTCCAGTTAAGTATTTTTAATGCTTTGAATTAGATATTTTTATTTTAAATAGGTATAATTATAGCTATGATAGATGTAGATAGAACATATGTTTGTAAAACCAATATTTGTTGATTGAAATTGTTTCTTGCTACTAAATTTAATTTGTGAAATTGTACTACACTGACGAGCAAAAAATAGAGGACGTAAACAAGAATTATTATTATGAAAAAAAAAAAAAATTGCTCATAAAATCATAGCTTAAAAAAGTATTTTCTGCTTGAAATAAATGTAAAGATTTTGCCTACAACCATGTATTTTCGTTTAATCCAAAAATAGTTCAGATTTCTATCATTGCTGTAAATAAATTGCAGACGTAGAGCTACCAAAAGCACAGTCATAAGATCTTCTTACAACAATTATTTATAGCTTTCCTCAACTGAAGCAACAAGTCTTGCTAAAATAACAGAAATATATTTAAACTGTTGCAGTTAAAGCAGGAATAAAATATACAATAAATATAGTAGTAGTAAGTGAAACGGTCTAAGAGACTAATAATATCACCAAGAAGCTTATTTTCTATTTCATCAAAATACAAACATTAAAAGATAGTTCATTAAACAATATTTATAAACAATAATCTTTATTCTAGAATTATTTAACAAAATATATTCTATAAATAAAATAGTATGACTCAAGTACTCGTTAAACATTAATAACATATGATGAATTGCTTAGTAATAAGGTTAACGACATTAGTTTTCTTAATATGCAAACAATTATTACAACGTACATGTATTAAGTAAACCAATTACCATAATGTGTAACAATCGATTAATCAATTGAAAGTTAGGGAATGAGAAACACTTTAAATCAATCGATGTACAGGACGTAATGTTAGTCTTCCTTCCCGTTTAATAAACAAACAAATAGATAGAGGATGTGTCAGGCCAAACATGGTTAATAATATTCGTTAATGTAATGTGTTGCGGTGTTAAATTTAGAAATTCCGATCGATACTGGTGATAAGTCTCCCATGGAATAATTTATAACAGGACCATCGATTTCGGTGGTTACAATCGACAGCTTGTTTCATGGAAGAAATAAAACAAAAAACACACAATTTGAAATAAAACATTTGTTGAATTTATTTTAAAATAACTTTCTTGCAAAATAGTAATATTACATTTTTTATATTAATTTCAACGTTTTTGGCTACGAGATATAAGAACGCTAATGGGTCGTAACTTCTTTGATCTATCGTGCCAAAGTGTACTTTCACTCAACTACCAAAATATCTTGCTAGAAACTAGTTCATTCATGTAATTTCTTGGCACTTGCAAACATTTCATGCAAGCAGTCGTGGCCGAGCGGTTAAGGCGTCTGACTAGAAATCAGATTCCCTCTGGGAGCGTAGGTTCGAATCCTACCGACTGCGAAGAGTAATATTTTTGTTTATAATTTGCATTTTTTCTTGTTAAGGATACTAAATAATTCGTTACATGTAGAAATAATCAATAAAACGTGTTATTTTGTTCCCCGCTTGTTTTTTATTATTCACATAGGGGCGGTTTGTAAGAGTTGATAACTTGTACTTTGGCGTGTCAAATAATGCGCTATTATTTTTTAATATAATTTCTCCACAATAACCGTTGCTAAAATCAATCAATTTATTTGAATTTTAAGGCAATTAATATGCAAATATCTAACGGTGTTACAAAAATGATTTGATAAGAAACATTTCCTTAATTCGGTAATATATAAACAATATTTTATTGTTAAAAAGTATAATTTATGTTAATATGTTCTGTTATTTAAAAATATTAATGGAGAAAAACCTCGGTCGATACCGTTTTTTACAGTTATTGAAAAAAAGTGAAACAAACTTTTTTATTATTATTAAAAATGTAATATTAATTCTTTGAAAACCTGAATTTTTTTTTACAGAATATTACAATAAATTTACAAAACCATTGCCTCTAAAGCAATATACATATTTCTTTTACTTCACAAGCAAATTGTAAACATATTAATATAATTAATCTAATCTTAAATATAGCCATTAAAAGCTCTTATTACATACACATGATACAAGATAATAGAATATTATTCTGTTTATTGATAAAATCTTGTTCAAATGGCTATAGTCATTGCCATAGAGTGTATTGCAGTGTAGGCCATTTAAATTTATCTTAATGTCGTTAATCACTTGTTGCATTTTAGGTGTAATGATGCTATTTCACTAATAGGGGGTATTGCATTACCATCGTCGACACATTTTAATGTTTAATAGTTACTGTGATTTTATGTAAATTATCTCTTCGACCAGTGAGATGCCAGGCACACTGTTGATAGGTGCATACCCTGAAACACTAGTGTATGTGTCTCTCACTGGTTGGAAAGACAATTTATTATTAAATTTAAATATTTATAAAATGTGACAAAAACATCTTCTGGTGTATTCTCATGTAGAGGAGAAAAAAACTAATGTTAGAACTCACGCTGATTGTTTTTATTTTTATTTAAAAGATGAGTTGACTCTAAGCGGAATGGGGTTCATCGGAAACAGTATCCCCAGTGAAGTTTTGTAAAAAGTAACCAAATTTTATTCGCATTTTTGGTCATTATTAAACAATGATAGTTGGCCAAGAAAGTCTTAAAAACACACTTTGCAATAAGACCTAGATTTGGTTTTCCTGCAAGTAAAATTAAAATATTTTGCGCCAGTGTTGTTTAACGTTTTGGAACTTTTGGTAAAAGCTCAAATGTACAATGTCTAGATTTTATTGTTAATTTAGTAAAAAAATGTTTAACTATAAGTCGTACTGGCTATAATTTTTATTGTATACTTTCAAAAACTTACAAAAATGTCCATCTAAACGCACCCAATCTAAACGGTTGTATTATATAAAAAACATAATAAATTGCTCAGAAATATGCAGTTTATCAAATATTGTTTATAAAACTCTATCGTAAAATACGTAAAATCTATAAAAAATACTTTGAGTATGTATATTTATAAAAAGCATATTTGTGTTAGAGCTTTCTCAATGTGTTTGTAAAAATAGCGCAATTGCTAATAAAGACAATGCGAGAGACCTGGTTAAGCAAGAAGTTATGATAGACAAGCTAGTCAGAGTCAAAACCGTTTAACTAAGCTTCAACATAGCGACTGCTGGACAACTCTTAACTGAAACATCTTATCTAACTTTTTGTTTAGAAGTGACAGATATATGCGCAATTATGCGTTTAGACGACACACATCTATTGCTTGACACCTGCAAAATAACCTCAGAAGAGCTAGTTTGTACTGAAACAATAAGAAACAGGTTGCAAGAAAACAATCTCCAATCCAAAACGCCAGTCTGGAAACCACTGTGGACTATGGCTCACAAAAGGAACAACATGCAAATTAGGAGATGATGCAGTTGACTTCAGTTCTCTTTAGACAACATGTGTAAATTTTGGTTAATACATTGTAATGGTCGTCTTTAAATTTGAGCACGTATGAGTGAACGTCATTGTAAAAAGCTAGTTCAGGATGTAGACAAATTGAAAAAGAATCTGGCATGGTATAATCTGCCAGCTTTTTTAATACTTGAATAGATGCTGTTTCCATTTCTGGAAGAATGCATGCTGCCTGATACATAAAGAAAGTTATCACAAACCATGTGGTACTTGCTAGAGCCTTTATATACCCTGGATTTCTGTTCCAGCATGATAATGCAGTATCACACGTAGCAAATCAGACACTACATGAAAGAACACCAAATCGCAGTTATAGACTGGCCAACTCTTAGCCCAGATTTTTATACTATTGAACATTTATAGGATCAGCTGAATAAAAAGATTTGATTTTTTTATCCAGTTGGTCACTCTCTAGTCAACCGTTTTTCAACATATCTCAAAAAGATATCCAAAGATTGATTAATTAAAAGTACGCTTTTAAACAAAGGTGCTAAGTTGTCATTCAACTTGTAAAAGTTATACACGTTATCAGTCTTTGTTGTCGTAGTAGTAGTGTAAGCCTAATATTCTATAGTTTATGCAATTTGACCTTTTAATTTGGTGCAGTATATTTCCTAATACGTTTAATTCTTTTTCAGACTTTCTATTATTGTGCCAAAATATTCCGAACTTAACTGGCTGTTTAAATTTGCTCCTTGAAAGTCCTAGACCTTACTCTAATTAACAAATTCTAAAACTTTACAACGATAGATCGTACTATTTCTTCAAAACAATTTAGACCTTTTAAAATTTTACCCAAAAAAATTCTCAGTCCGCCTCTTCTAACATTTCTGTAACATATTCAATTTTTGTGCTTCTTACAAAAAAAAATATAGATGTGCCAGCTTTTTTCAGAATTGTTCAAAATGTTTCTACTTTTCAAAAATATTTTTTCACAATCCTTTAAATTTTATTCTAAAATGTTTTAGATCAAATTGTTAAAAGATATGTTTGATACCATTTTCAAAAGAAATCAAGAGAAATCAATAAATGTTTATTTTATTGTAAAGAGGAATTTATGCCAATAAATTTGAAAACAATATCAGCCACGGTTACGGTTGCAGTACCACATTCTTTTCATAAAATTGTTCATGACCAATTCGCACATTTGTGGCTGTATGTCCTCGATAACTTTACGAATTCTATCTTTAAGGTCTTGAATCGATTGTAGAGCATTGGCATACACCTTATCTTTTACGTGGCCCCAAAGAAAAAAGTCTAAAGGTGTTAAATCACTAGATCTCGGTGGCCAATTACACGAGAAATAACACGGTTATGAAACTTTTCTTTAGATATGTTCTGGTTATCTAATCTAGCTTTTTTAAACCTTTATGTTTCTTTCACAAATCTGGGAAACCCACAAATCAAGAGTTGTTGACAGTGTCAGCATTGGTTAAAGAAGATATCAATTTCAAATTTTTTTTGCTTAGCCCTTGGGAATTCACTTTGTCAATACCAGTATGCCAGGTGACTTGCAACAAAAAAAATCTAAAGAAACCTATTTTAGGAGTTATCGGGTAAGAATTAAGGTATAATAACTTAATGGTAGATGGCAGTATAGTGACCTTGTTGATAGGTTTGTGTTGCGTGTAGTGCAAGTTATGGCGTTGTGTTTGTATACTTTTTTTTGATAATTTAGCTTTCTTGGTTTAGGCAAAATTGGATTTTTTCTCCGTGCTTGCCTGCTTAGCTTTTTTTTTTGGTTTTTGAGACGGCGTTTTTCTTTTGGTTTGTCAACTTTGATTCCAGGTGCCTGTTTGCCGATAAAAGCGGCGGCCAACTTAACACACTAAAAGATTTTTTATCCTAGGTCTAGGCAAGGGCAACAGCTGAATTTAGTTTTTTATAAAATACAAGACCTTCTCAGCGTCAGCTTCTTGATGGCGTTGCATATCATTTTGGAAGTAAAAAGATGGATAGGTTTTTTTTTGTGGTTCGAAAGGGACCATGCTGGACAACGTTGCTAATAGTGTCGTTTTTTTTTATTTTTTTTTTAAAAAATTTTTTTTTTAGGACGTAGTGAGTTGTTCGTCTCTCAAGTGGCCCTTAAGAATAACTTACGCATGGTAATACCTTCCGGTTTTCTTCTCTGCGCAAATCCTGTTGTTTTAATGTCCCTGTCGAAACTAACCTACATTTGCTGCTAGTTTGAGGCTTGCTGGTTTTTGCTTCGCGGATTTTCACGCATCATCTGCGGCACGCATGCTGTCCCCGGCCCCTCTCTCCCTATAGCCCCTACCTTTGTCTGTCTCGTTTGTCATTTTGCCTTTTCTTATCTGCACTGGCATCTACCTCTGCATTCTCTTCTTTCTCCCATCTTTGTGTTATTTACTCTAATTATATAATTTGTTCTCAGATGTGCTCTTAGCTTACTAAGGTCTTCGTTCACTTCTTCTTTATCATATCCCCTCTCCTTCATGAATAATTTATGCAGTTCCATCAGTTGTATTCCTTTTGGCAGTCCTAGATTTGTAAGTTTTACCTCCAGTGATATCCTTGTATCTCCATCAGGAATTACTTCTTCATATCCTCTCGTTGCCAGGTATATTCTGACTATCTGAAAGGTTGCGTTCTCAGTCATCCTCAAGATAGCATATCTACCATTTGGTATTTGCCTTGTTATTTCTGTTATTCTGCTTTCCTTCAATATTTCTTTTCTCCTTCTCCTTATCTCTGCAATTTTGTTTGGTATCGTAGTCTCTGTAAATGTTCTTCTTTTTTCTTCTGTTTCTTGGTATGCACAATTGTCATATCCTTTCTTATTTTATTCTTTTTGATCTTTTTCTCTGTTTTCTTGTTTCCATTTAGCTTCTCTCATTTCTTTCCTTTCTCTTCTATGGCTTTTAGTTTGTGTGTTTGTTTCCATTGTTTGTTTTTCTATATTCTTCTATTGTCAAACTCTTCAATTTTTTTTTTTAGTACACTTGTTGCAAAGTTTTTTAACGCCCTCCATTTATTTTCATTTTTTAAGCATTTGTTAATGATTGTTCTTTTATCCACTTTGCTTTCTAGTATATATTCTAGTTTTTTTCTATCTTCCTTCCACGCCTCGCATTCTACTAGAGTGTGTTCTGCGTTATCGTGTGTTTCTTCCTGACAAAATGTACACTTTTCTTCTTCATTTATTTTTTTAATTTTTTGCAAGAATTTTCCAAATGCTCCGTGCCCGGTCAGTATTTGTGTTGTATAATAGCACGTCTCGGGTTTCTTCTCTACCCATTCTTTTATGTCTGGGATTAATTCTCTCGTCCATTTCCCCTTTTCTCCTGTATCCCATTTTATCTGCCATCTTTCCATAGTCTTCTCTCTTGCTCTTATCTTTGCTTCTTTTTTACTGGTTCCTTCTTTTACAAGTTTTTTTATTTCTATTTTTTCCTCCACCATTATATCCGCGGGAGGTGTTGCCGCAATTACCACTACTGCCTCTTGTGACACTGTTCTGTAAGCTCTACAAATCCTTAGCGAGCTTGCTCTTGTGGCTCCTCTTACTTCCTTTCTGTTTTTCTTTGTTTTCATGGCTTCTCCCCATGTTTCTGCGGCGTACAGCAATTTGCTTCTTGCTGCCGTTGCTATTAGCCTTCTGCTTTTTTCTCCTGGACCTCCGTTGTTTGGCATAAGTCTACCAAGCTTTCTCTCAATTTCCTTTGTTCCAATGACCGCTTCCTTAACCTGTTCATTCCATCCCTTTGCTTCGAGTGTCACTCCAAGGTATTTGATTTTTTTTCCCATGGTTATCTCTTGGTCTCCCACCTGTATCTTACCAGTTCCTCTATTATTCCTCTTAGTCGATAGCCATGCCGCCTCAGTTTTTTGTGTTGCTAGTTTTAAGCCCTTACTTCTCATCCATATTTGTATCATATCAATTGCCAGCTCTAATCTTCCTTTTAGTACTTCTATTTCTACGTCTCTACCTAATAGTGTCGTTACGTTTGCCATTAAAAGATTAGTTAGTTGAACAAATTTTAATTGTAGCACTTTGAGCAACAGAAGAACTTTGCTTAGGATTGGATATTAGTTGAGTATATCTGCTTAGTTAAATCATTTATTTAACGTTGGCTTATTTTTGCTGTCACAACTATTGTCGTTCTAACCTAAATTATTGCGTTCTCCAACGTGCACCCAACATGGAGGCAGTATACGGGACCTACTAAAGTTTCTCTTCTTATCCAAAAAAAGCGTAATCATCACAACACATCTTTTTTTAAACAAAAAAATTTACCTTCCAGATAAGGAATTCAAACCCAAGACTGATGGAGCAGTCAAGTACGCTAACCACTACACTACCTAAGCGGATAACTGCCCAGCTAATAAATTAATAAATAAATAATTTGTACTAGTTTTTCTAAGAATTCTTGTTTATCAGTGTCTTTAAATTTGTATTTTGCGTTAAATTGAAGCTGGTAGGCATATTTTTGCTATAAAATACTTTTAAGTCTGCTGCATTGATGGGATCAACAACAGCTAGTCGGTACGGAATAGTGCTTAATTAATTTGAGCTGAGTCTAAAAAGATTGTTCTCCTTGGCGTTTGTCTGGTGTTAAAGATTGATTTTTTTAATGTTTTTGCCATTTTACTAATATTTATCACAAATATTAAATTGTTTGTTATAGTTATCTTACCTCAAACTTTGCCATTAGTTTTCAGTAAGTAACGAGTTTGTTTTTTAGTTTAAATTAAAATGTAGCTTAGTAGTAAAACCAGTTAAATGCTTCTCTTTTTTAATCACAGGTATCCAGCAACCATTATTGTAAAAACTATTTCAAGGTCTCTTAAGTTTTAAGTTTTATTTATCCTGCGAAATCAATGCAGAAACATGTGCAAGCGTTTGAAGCAGTATCTAAAAAACTCTAAAAGCGTATCCCGAGTCATTTACTCTTGATCTGGCTTTTGTGGTGCTTGTAATCGGGAAGTTTACCCTAACTAGATTTGCTATCAATTGTTGCTGTTTGGATTTAATAGTTAAGTATAATTAAAGCAAAACTTGGCAATAAAAGTTGGTTCTCGGTTAGAATAGGTTTATTTAAAAAAAAATCATTTAAAGCAATATACCGAAATTCAACATCTCCAAGATGAAAAGCCTGAAATCAAAAATAAAAACAGCAAAAGAGCAAAACCTTTGAGGATCACCAGCATTTATGATTTAAAACCGTCAACTTTAACTATATTTTTTCTGTTTTCAAAAAAACTATTGATAAAATTTGCACAAAAAACATATTTTTTTAAGAAATTTATCAAAAATAATTTTTTATACTAAATTTAAATAAAATTGATCAAAAAAGCTAATAGTTACATAAATTTGCATTTTTTCAAAAATGAATTTGCGTTATTGCTTTTAATTTGCTTTTTTTTAAATACAAACCTTGCAATAATAAAAGTTGAATCAATTGTAAATGCTAAACACGGCAATATTCACTACAAAGTACAATCAGTTACAACCAATTGCGTCTTTCTGCGTATCTCAATTATCAAAAACCAGCCTTTTTGAGACTTTCTAGCAAAAAAATAATCAAAAATTAAGTTTTAAAAATGTAGTTAAAATTCTTTATGCTCGGAAGAGGTTGAAAATGGTGTATAAAACTTGGTAGCATGATTTTTTGGGATATTTTCATATACATATACAAGGTCTGCCTAAAAAGTATCCGACTTTTGGTTGGAAATAAATTATTATTTACATGACGGGATTCGGACTTTAATCTCTTTCAAAAGTAGGCCCCTTGCGTCTCTACACTCTTAGTTCACCGTTCTATTTACTACCAAAAACATTTTTGAAAGTTTTTTTTTTTGGAATGTTGCTTATCTCCGCCGTTTGCGTTTTGCATTATTTCTTCTTTACTCTGAAAACGGGATCCTTTCAATGACATCTTCAATTTCGAAAACAACCAGAAGTTGCAAGGAGCCATGTTTGAAGAGTAGGAAGATTGGCAAACAACTGAAATTCCATATTTTGCCAATAAAGTCTGTATCAGGTGCAATGAATGAGAAGCGTTAAAGTGATGCAACTGTCACTTTTGAGCCGAAATGCATTATGAAGTTGACGGAGAATTTTTTGATAGTTTTCTTTTGTCACTGTTTGTCCTTTCGGTACGTATTTGTAATGCAATATTCCACGGATATCACCTTTTGCGCTTTTTTTGGCTTTGGCAATGAGGAATGCTTCCAATGCAACGACTGTGCTTTTGTTTCCGGGTCCATACCCATACGCCCATGACTCATTTCCAGTTACAACGGTGTCCAAAAACTTAGGTTCAGTGTTGGTAGTAACCAGCAAGTCTTGTACAACCGCAAGACGGAGTACTTTCTGTTCCGCCGACAAAAGTTTGGGCTTAAATTTTGCAGAATATTGAAATCTTCACGTAAAATTGCATGTACAAAATCTATATTAATCTCAACTTCTTTGGCAATTTCTTGTACAATCAAACGACAATGTCTTATTATTATATTTTTTACCCTCTCAACAACAGCTGCATTCGGAGCAGACTGCGGCGTCTCAAAATGCTGATCATTCTCCTTCAATGTCCGGCCATTTCTGAATTGGATGAACCACTCTTGTTAAACTTGTGTTAGTCTTATAGCATAGACGCCAAACACTTGCTGAATTTTACAAATGGTTTTGCTTTGAGAATCAGCAAGCTCTTGACAAGATTTTATACAGTAGCGTTCTTCAACTTGTCAATTCAAATCAAAATTTGACAAACAGCATCTCACTAGGCAATAATTGAAGCATCGGAACACCGAAAAAAAATCAAGCATAAGCATAAAACGTTTTCTTCCACTGTTCAAAGTGCCGGTGGTGTAGCATCACTACTATGCGCAGAAAAATACAAGACAGACCTCATATACAAAACGTGTTTCTAAAGTAAGTATTTCAAATATAAATTTATTGTTTACAGTGAAATCCAAAATAAATTGGATTTTTGCAAAAAATAAAATTTATCAAATAGTTCTTATACATATTCAAAAAAGCATTTAGTGTAGTAGCTTAAAAAGATATGAATAGTATAAAAACTAACAAAAATGTTTAGTAAGTCCTTCTAAAAAAATATAACATTCCAAAAATCAAATCAAATATTTTTCCAAAATTATTCTTTTATGAATTCAAATGCACAAAAAAAATGCATAGACACAAAATACATTCAAATTGTATAAAGTAAGATACAAATTATGAATAAAACTAAGTATTTTTACTTTAAAAAATGCTCAATAAGATACAACCAACTAAGCAGCCAGAATACCAATCCATAAAATTGAAAAAAACTTAAATAAAACAACAATTAATCTTAATAACTAAGTTAATTATGGAACAAACAAGCTATTAATAAATTTGGAAAAATAAATTAACCACTTGACGCACATAAAGTTACTTTACCCTTCGTTAATAAATGATTACTTTCCATTTAATAAATTATGTCTATTTCCGTATCATCAAGAATAAGTAAAAATATAAATAAAAAATAGAATTGAATCGACCAACTGTATTGATTGTAATTACATAAATGGTTAAATGAATTCATACATTTTTATTCGAATGGAAAAAATATTGTATTTATAGTATTGGTCAATAAAAATAAAATTTTGACCTCTTGTAATAAGTTCAATGACTGAACCATGTTTTTAATTATCACCTAAGTGTATAATGCATTGCACGCGGTTTGAATACTATACTTTATCTATGATTATTTTATATGTTAAAATTTATGGCCGCTTACTGGAACGATATTGACAGCAATTTTATAAACATTTTGAACGTTGTTAGTTAATTTTAACAGCAATGCTAGCTAATATTGATGTTAAAATATATAGATACTGCAGATTAATAAATGCTCCTTAAACAAAACTTAAAAATACTGACAAGTTACAGATGACTTTATACATCAATACTATTCTGTTTAAGATATTGATAAAGCAATGCATGTGTTATTATTTTACCAATTTTAATAACCACAGCTATTGTTTTCTGGTTTATTTAATATAGTATATTGTGCAATAACTACGGTATTATAAGCATAAACCTTGCATACAAGCATAGGCAAGTATTAGGCATATTTTGCACGCATTATTTTTTAAATTAATAGCAGTTTCATAAATGATTCAATTTCATTATCTACTATATTATAAATTAATACATTTTTAACTTCTAATTAATTTAGTTTCCACGCTACGTGTTTTTCATCATAAATACTTAATAATTTAATTATAGGCGTCCATTAACCCTAATAAATATTGTTTGCGTTTAATATCCACGTGTCGATATTATTGAATAAATTAAAGCCTAAATTGTACATTACACATCCTTTTGATAACATCAATAGTAGATAGCTGAACATACGAACCCGAGTAAACCCATTTGCGTTTCCACATTTACGGCGATTATATATTGAACAGCAGCATCGATTGTCAGTTGACAATCAGAACAAATTAATCAATAATTTAGTCTAATTGATTTGACTATTAAGAAAGAGTTTCTATTTTTATTAGAAAATTGAATAAAAAATTGATAAATTGATTTGTTATAAGAAATAGGTGATAAATGATGGCAATTTGTCTCGGGTTTTCTGGGTCAGTTGCGCACTTTGGCTTGTGGCATTATTACTGCCGTCAGCTTTAAACCGTTTTGTCTAACAAAATTGAAACTTTCAACAATATTTAGTATAAAACCAGTAACTATTCAGTACATTAGTGCTATAAACTTTATGATTTAAAACTTTGCATAATTTGAAAATTAAATAAAAATAGTTACTACCAACCTAAAAAAATAAATCTTTTTTTTTGCAAAATTGGGCTGGACGACAGAACTTTTTTTTTAAATAAACCCATTTTTTTCAACAACAGATCAATCAAATTTTTTAATAATTAAATTTAAAAACATGTTTGAGATCTTGTAAATCAATTTGACTTTTGGATATTTAAAAATCAATGCTTTTGTCTCATTTGTTTGAGTCTTTTTCAAAATGAACGAGCGGACTGAAAACTCTAGAAAAAATCTGATTATAAATTTTTTTAATTTTTATAATAAATTTGCTAAAATTACAACCGGATTTTTTTGTGTCTTTTAGATACAACTTATGTTTGTTACAAAAAACGCAATTTTCTAGTTTGATAGCCATTTTTGACTAAATCTTAAAAAGCATAAAAATAAATAAGTGTAATCTTGGTTAGACATAAAAAAAACATTTTAGTGTGTCTAAAATAGCGTAATAGAAAGCTCAAAAAAAATCTAAATTCATTTCTATCAACTACTTTTTTAGGCCAAGAGATGTTTTGAAAAGTTAGATAAACTTCTTGATGTGCCTTAGTAAAAGCAGTAATTTAAACATGTTTTAGAAAAATTGAAATAGGTTTTGAAATATCTAAAACCTCATATAAAGCTCAATAGCTACAAATATTGCATTTGTTAAAATCCAATGTTCTCTTACATTTAATAAACTTAAACGTTTACTGCAAGCATCTTTTGTCTTCGCATCATAGTTGATAAACGTTTACACTATTCTGAATCATTTTGATGTTAAAATTTTTTGTCTGCATACAAAAACCATAAACAGAAAGATCTATTGTAAATCATCAAAAATAAAATGTTAGATCTTTATCCCTAATTTGGTATACAGTTTGGCAAAAACCTAATTTTTTTTTAAAGAAATTTTGACTTACTCTAGCTGTATTTTTGTTTAATTCATAAATAATCTAGCGTGTTTTGGTTATTTATATTGTTATTAGAGTGTATGATAGTAAAATGAAGCAAGAAAAACGTGTGACAACCTTACGCATACGCGGCGAAACCAACGTAAATAGTGCGTGTGACGTCAGTTGTGGGCCAGCTTAGTGTTAAACACTTAGATGAAAACACATTTTAGAGCACTTAATCTACCAAAATGTCTATGAATTTTGTAGAACACGATATTTAATTTACAAATATTATTTATTTTGCATAAATATTGAATTTTGTAATACAGACTAAGACTATTTGATAATATAAAGGGTGGGCCATGTTTTAATTAAATTTTGAATCACGTGTTTTTAACTATGCTGTCAATTTTTGCTTCACAATT
The DNA here is from genome assembly GCA_963932245.1 of Tachinus rufipes. Taxonomy (NCBI): domain Eukaryota; kingdom Metazoa; phylum Arthropoda; class Insecta; order Coleoptera; family Staphylinidae; genus Tachinus; species Tachinus rufipes. Next base: position 22,098,766 of record OZ010741.1, read on the forward strand.
ACATAAGAAAAGTGTGGTTAGATACCTCCGTAGACAAAAGATGCCTTTTTTTTACTTTGGAGCAACGTTTTGAAATACTAAAAGTGCGTGAAACTGGAATGCTAGTAGACAATGCGCGCATCAAGCATGCTCATCCAAAGTATTCTGCATTCTCGGCGCAGAAACCAGCAACTCGATATTTGGCAAACCACTTTGAGGCGGATTCTTTATAAAGACATTGGTATGTTTCCGTACAATGTGCAACTCGTTCAAAAAATTAAAATAGCCGACCTTGGTGCCGGTTTTGCTATGTCCAGTAGGTTTTAAACAAACTGAATGTTGACTTTAATTTTAACCTAAAAATCATCTTTTGCATCCATTGCAAGTTATCGTTTGATGCAAACTTTGGAGTGGTGGCGTTATTAGGCCATTTTTCTTCAAAAACAGTGATAGAGCCAACTTTACTGTTACCGGAGATTGTTACAGAGGCATGATTACTGATTTTTTGGTGGCCCGAATTGGAGGAACTTGATCTACAACAGCTCTTCAACAAGATAGGGCAACATCCCATACTGCACATGTCACGATCAATCTTCTGCGCACCAAATTCAACAACCGCGTTATTAGCCATTTCGGTGATGTTAAATGTGATTAGCAGAACATTCGCAAAGCTATTGCCAAAATACCGCTGGAAACAGTGGCGCACATACTTGATAATTGGTCTTCTAGAATGACCTACTGCCAAGCCTGCCGCGGCATCCATCTAAATAAAATCATATTTCATATTTAATCGGATACTCTCTGAAATAAAATAAAAATAATCTAAAAATAAACCGTTTGTTCTTTAACCTATATGATTAAAATTTCAACTTAAAGATGGCCTACTTTTTATATTAATTATTCTAAATATTAAATTATTTATTAAGAATATAACGTCAAAACAAACTTATTTTGTAAATACATAGTATTAAAAATTAATATTGAAATATAAATTTATATATTAGCGTGACGTCAGTTGTGGGCATAAAATCATGTTTGCTTAACCATGCAACAAGCAAAAAATAACACGCGATATGGTCTAAGGTAACAACGTTTAAACAAGCCAAATTTTTACACAATTGTGCGTTTAAACCACAAACATATTCAGCTTGAGACCCAAAATAACTTCAAAAAGTTTAAGTGTACAGAAACCAGAAGAAAATGATTGCAAAAAACAATCTAAGATCTAGGAAGCCAATGGTTAAATATGGCTCACATTAGAAACAAATTAACGTTTCCTCAGCAACATACAAATTGGGAAATGACGCAGTAGTCTTCAGTTTTTTTTAACAACTAATCTAAATTTTGGTTAACAAGTTGTAATAGTCGTATTTAAATTTGGGTACGTATAAGTAAACGTTATCAAGAAAAATAGTATAAGTTAGCATTTTTAAAATACTTAAACAGATCTTGTTTCCATTATTGAACAAATAAATACTGATCAAATCATAGAAGCCGTTTTAAACTACAAGACTACAAAAAAAATCAAACCTAACGTTTCTTAGAAGAACACTAAATCCCAGTTATAGAAAGTAGCCAGTTCTTAACCCAGACCTCAATTTTATTTTAATCAACAGTTTTTGTTAGCTTTTTTGAAAGAATAAGTCATATCCGTAGATTAATAGAACGTCAAGAAGGCAACAAGCCGTCATTTAATCAGGCCAAAATAATCATAAATTGTAGTTGATTGCATATGGAAATTAAACTTGTTTAATATTTACTTATTAAAAAAAAAACTACTAAACTTAACATCCTACTAAGTTTCAATGTATTATCAACGTTTAAAAAAAATACAACTATTTTACTTATCTAATATTTGCGTTTGGCAAATTGTTACCTGAGAGTCAAAGTATTCAATGTCTATTTTTACAAAACTGAAATGTTTTAGCAACTGTGTTCTACATCTATTACGTTATAAACATTTTTATTTTTTGAGTAATTTTAATTTGTTTGATTTATTAAAACTTGAAAATAATTTGTTTTCTGAAATTCTAAAATATTAAAAAAGATGTAGTTTTTAAAACTATATACTAAAAACATTTTGCCTATTATAAGTTTTTTAGCAGTTTAAACATTTTTTGGATTTAAAAGAAACTTTTTGTAAACTATACTATACATTTTATAAGTTTTTGAGTTCTAGAATGCTTTCTTTGGCATATATTGAACAGTTTGAGCATAGATAATTTTTATGTTAGGAGTGCTATGCGGAAATTGCCAAGGGTGTACCATTTTTTGGGTCGATTTGCGGTTTTTGGCGTATCTAACAACTTCAATCTTTAGAGGGCGCCGTCCCGGACGTCCGGGGGTGGGTAAATGGAAAAACGGCCGTAACGGGACGACATATCCGCCAAAAAACTTCCTCTTCAAAAACCTTTTATTGCCTTTTTTACCATGTCCCAATCAAGAGCAGAAGCATCAAAAATTTTGCGGTCAAAGTCAAAAATTGGTTCGTGCAACTCCTGACTATTGTCGGACGCCAAAATTTCATTTGGCTTTTCAAATGAGGAAGCGCTCAAAACTGTTTTTAGCTAAAGCGATTTTTAAGGTCGACCTTTGTTTTCAAGCTGCCGCCTCCAGAAAATGACTTTCAACCGCCCAATTCAGAGGCCAAGAGATCACCGCTAGTTAATCAGCGGTAGGGCGTAAAAAATGGGTTTTTGAACAAAAAGTGGGGTCGCGCAAAAGAATAGAAGTGTCCAGTGGTTGCACGTGGAAGATCAAAGTTGGTTTTGTTAGAAAGAGGAAAAGCATAGATTGTAAAATAATTTTTTTGAATTTTTCTTCTAACTTTTTTTTACAAATTTTGATAGTCGGATAATTTTTTTGACTTCAAACTCGGATCCGCTGCACTGACTTCCTTCAGGAACGCAAGTTTTGTCGCAATCAAGCCTTGAGTTTGTCATATTTTTGCATTTACAAACGCACAAAGGTAACAAACACACACACAAAAACTTACTCCTCGTACAGTTTTTGAGATACAAATTTAGACATTATCTCATTCGAAAAAAGAATAAGACGCTTTAAGGTTTAAAAATTTTAAATTTTTGATCTTTAAAAAAAAATCATTTTTAGGCGCGAAATGAGCAAGTTCGGATTCGATTTGGCTAAAAGTAGAGTTTCTCAAAAACCTTCCACATTTAGTGCAAATTTATAAATAATTTTTTTGATTTTTTGCCTCTAACCCTTTTAACAATTTTTTTTCAAGAAAGGAAATGTTTTAGGGTAGTTTCAACTTCACATTTTGATCCGCTGCGCCCACTTCCTTGGGAACCCTAGTTTCATTGCAATCTGGATTTGGGTTCCTAGTATTTTTGCGCTTAAAGGTGGCTGCGCGAAAGTAGAACAAAAACAATAAAAATGGAGTCGCGCAAAAGCCTACTCTTACCACAGTTTTTAAGATAAAAAATTGAGTATGGTCTCATTCAAAAAAGAAGATTCGCGCGGTTTTTTGTGCCAAATTTTGGAGTTTTTGCTCTAACTCATTTTACAAACTTTCAAAGTCATCACTTTTTGCCGCAAGTTGGGCCTGGGTGTGGAGGGGCCATTTTAGGACTCGGGTTCAGTTCCGTGGCGCTCACTTTCTTCAAAAACCCTTACCGATTAAATAGAGCCGCGGAAAGATGAAAAAATGCGATTTTGGCCTAAAGTTGGGGTTGCGCAAATTGGGGTCTTACCCAAATTTCCTCGCCATAGAGACTTGCATTTTTTGTTAAATTTTTTAAGTTTTTGCTACGAGCTTCTATATTTTGCAATTTAATTTAACTACACTTTTTTTGGGGGGGTTACAAAAAAAAACAGTTTACGCTAATGCCCCGCAAACAATTCCACCTCTCAAAGACAATATTTGACCAGCTATTTGCCAGATAGAGCTTCAGTTGTGTAAAAATGTATTGCAAAATTTTCTCAAAAGAATGAATTTTTGCAGACAGAGTTTCGGTGAGCAGAACCTAGATATTATTTTCCACAAATTATAGCAAGTTTTGTCCAATACCGCAAAAAACTGTTAGTGGGCCGCTAAATTGTTGTATTGGCCCGCGTTTTAAGGGTGTAAAGACCTCTTAAAGCTTTAGAAAATTTTAAAAAGCCACTTATCTAGAACATTTACTTAAATAAATCTAAAAGGTTTATAGAAGTTCTAGAAACTTAAAACTAAAACTGTATGAGTTTTAGGTTTTATTATTTTTTGAAATTCTAAAATATAAAAAATACGTTTTGTCTAAAATTTTTTTAGCAGTTGAAACTTGATTTTGAATGCTTTGGAAGTGTAAGAAACTTTTTGTAAATTACCATCATTAGATAAGTTTTTGAATACTATCTCAAAAAAAATGTTCAAACTAAACAAAACCAATTTAGAGTTAATTTTTCTAAAAATCTTAGACGTTTTAGAATATTCTGATCAAGTTAAAAGCAATTAAACCGAGTCATAATAAACAGAATAAATTTAAGGCAAAGCAAAAAAAAAAAAACCATACAAACTTCTAATAAGTTAAAAAAACTATTCTTTCAAAAAATTTCAAATTTATCAAAAACTTTAAACTAGGGAGTCCAAATTTTAGAATTTCTTCAACTATTTATTGCATTTCAAGGGTTATTTTACTATCAAAAATACAATATGTTTTTCAAAAATTATCAATTTTTTTTTACCAAATACTGTAGGTATACATTTTTATATAAACTTACTAGAACTAGAACTATAAAACCGAAAAGTTTGTTAGGCTTAAAATATCAAAAAAAAAAATTATAATCATTTTTTATCAAAATTTGATTTAGATTATTTAAATTTAAAATTATAATTTAAAAAACATTTTTATCAAAATTTTAGTTAAGTTATTAAAATATATAAAATTCTCTAGTCTTTTTAAGGAATTTGTTCCAAAATTTAGATTAGACTACCGACATTTTTGGAAACTTTTGTAGTATACAGTAAGTATTATATAAATCTATCTAAAAGTGCAAAAAAACATTAAAAAAAAAATTATCAAAACTTGTTTTTGCTTATCAACATTTTCATTCTTAAAAACTTTTCAAAAACATATCTATAGTACAGTATTTAAATCTTTGCAAAATTAATCAAAAATAATTGTTATACTAAAATTTGTAACAAAATTTTTACTTATTATTTAAAAGGTTTATTTTCGTAAACAAAATTTACCAAAACTAAATTTAAGTTAATCAAATTTATAATTTCTAACTCTTTTTTTAATTTTTAATATCTTTAAGAAGTATTTAATAAATCTATACAAAAAAAAATTCAATTAAATTAAAAAAAAAACATATTACAAAACAAATTTTAAAAATATTTAATTAAATCAATATTGTACTGTCTATTTGTAGTAACATTAATTACTAATTATAATTAAAATAAAATTAACAAATATTTGTTGAATTATGTTTCTCACCCAAGCCGTCTAGCCAAATTATTGGCATTGATATCTCTTTTGACAATTTGATGTTCATCCGGACTAAGAGCAATAGCTACAGCAGCTTCAGCAGCTTTGGCAGCAGCTTCACACCTAGCTTTATGCCCAATCCGCACCGTCCTATCGAGTACCCTGGGCTGACTAGCATATGCATAGAGCTTCCTTTCCTCCTTCTTGGGCTCTTCTTCTAACTTAATACCCAACAAAGTAGCCAATTCAGGAGGTGGTTCTAGAAATTCCCCCTTTTTAACACAAGTTACAAATCTTGGTTTCGAAATGTCATTCTTTTTAATAATAATTTGTTTCTCTTCTTTCTGAAGCTTCCTCAATTTGGCATCCAGATTTTTCGTAAAGTTTTTATCCAATCCGTGATTCTGTAAATCCTCTATGCGGATTTTAACTGAGCTATTGCAATGGTTTAATTGCCCGTGTGAATTGCTAAAGTTTTTCTTTAAATTTAAAAGGTCATTGGCGTCTGTGATGCAGCCATTCGATTTGGCAAAGAATTTCTGTTTGTTGTCTTCAAGTGTGATACGCCGTGTTGGCAGTACGATGCCGTTAGGACGGATTTTATTTTGGCCGAACGGTTTTAATATGGATTCTCCTATAATGGATATTGGTAGGTTGTCGTTGTTTAAGACTTTGAAAGCCGTGTCGTCCACCTCGTCGTTCGAGGGGATATTCGATTGCGGACGGATGGAGACCTCCGTCATGGTTTATTAATTAAATTTAATATCGATTCATTAAATATTGATTGGTGAGAAATTGGACCCGTGTTTTCGGTGCTTTTCCCTTGTAGGGCCCGGCGCAACGCACTAGCATGTTATTGGAAAGATTGTGGACGCGACGCCCGGCGTCCCTTTGCTTGACCGCGACTGACTTGACCGGCGTCCGTTGCCTTCCACCACGTATAGAATGGACGGCGGCGCATGCGATACTGACGCCACACGGCAGCCACTATTACGCTTTATCATCATCATTCGGCTAATTACAATATGTGGAATTCTTGCCCCACACATATACATACATACACATCATCCATGATAAAAGTTTGCGGCACACATGTGGGCTCTCCGCGTTTCTTTTATCGTGAATTAATTAAAAACATGGGCATGGTGGCTTTATGCATTCTTGCCGATTATTATGCAATCTATAAACAAATTGCAGCACAATAATTTATTATAGAAAGTTGAAAATATTTTAAACTAAATTGATTTATTGAGAAATAAAATCAAAGTAATTTTAATTAAAAAAGTTTGCATAATTAAGCTTACTAGCCAAAGTATTTATTAATTCTTTAAGGTTTTTAACAGATCTGTTGTTATTAGACAAAGTAATAAATATTTAATGTTTTATAAAATGCCTTCATATATAATGTAAGTTGTTATTTAAAATTAGTCAGAGAAAACGAACCACCCAAAAAATTAAACGTAATTATCCACCTTTTTAAATATTGCTTGTTTTATTAGAATAAATCTATTGTATATTGATTTATTAATTCTTTTAGTATATTGTCGAACGTTTTTATGATATATAAACTGAAAAATTAGTGATTTTTTAAAATTATTGAGAAAATACATTCACAGTTTACATTACAACAAATTGAACTGAGGAAGCAAGAAGTAATAAAAATCAGTTGTCAATGCTGCGTATTGCCACGTCCTGTATGCCTGCTTTTGGACAATTGATCCATTCCTCAATAAAGGCCAATCGGAGCTCTTCACGTGTTGTTGCAGCAGATATGCGAAGTCTTACACGCCTTTTGAGCCGGTCCAAAATATGCTCAATAGGATTAAGATCCGAGCTTTGAGCAGTCTATTTTTGGAATACTCACTTCTTCAAGGTACCGTGTTAAAATCATTGCCGTGTGGGGTCGTCAATTATCTTGCATTAACAGAAAACTATTGAAAACAAATCCAGCAGAAGGCATCATACTCTTCTATAGTCTCTAGTATGTATCATGTGTTAATGTGTTTTTGTCAATCGGAACGAGATCTATGTGTGCCTCAAAACAAAATTCCTGCTTAAAACATTACTAAGCCACCCCCAAAAGCAGCTCAAGGTGACATATTTGCCATAAAGAGAAATTCTGCACTCATCTGTAAACAATACATGTTTCCAGTTGTTTACTGTTCAATTAATGTGTTTTCGGGCGAAATCAAGTCTACGTATTTTGTAAGCTGCAGTAAACAAAGGTGGACTGCAAGCTGATAAACCGCTTTCGTTAAACTTCATCAAACAGTGAAAACGCTGACTGTTGTTCCTTGAGCTGCTTTGGAGCATTCTCAATGCAGAAATCATGACAAAGCAATTGGCCTCGCTGTTGATTTTCAACGTACCGGGTCGTCGGTAATAAAAACCAGTTTTATCAACATTGAGATTGAGACAATCCGACGGAAATTCGAGCCACTATGATGAAAACTCTGAGTTGGAATTTGATTCGGATGTCCATTATCTCCTCTCTAAGGATGCGCAAGGTATAAACCACCAAGATTGCAACCCCGACAACGTATTCTCCACCCAACCTCTTAAAAAGTAGAAAAAATGCTGACCAAATTCAAGAAAAGAAAAGCTAGTAAGACAATTTTGACTACTAATTTGATAAAAAGAAACAATCCATCCCACAGCACAATTACATTGTTTCTGGCACAAAGAATAACAAGAACAAACATGAAAATCCAGATTTAGTGCCAATTTTGACAACTGGCATCTCCCCAATAACCAAGGAAAAACTTCTTCCAATTTACATAACCGATAAGAAGAGAGAAGATACTTATAGATCGTGCAATTGACACAAAACAGAAAATCAAAATAATTCCAAGCACAATAAATAATTTTGATTCTATAGAACTACCGTTTATTTAGATACAGAAAAGATTCATCATTTTTCTTATGAAACTTAAGCCAAAAAAATCTTCAAGGTAGTTTTTAGGTGCATTCCCGACTGTTTTATGGTTAATGTTGTTAAGGATCAACATGTCATAAAAGGTTTTGAAATCGTTTCAGTTTAGAAGCCACAAGATTTTTTTAATAAAATATTTGTGTATCCAACCAACTAAATTAAAGTAGAGGTTAAACGTAAATAAGGAATTATTAGTCAATGCTATAAATGTCAAAAGTTGTTATGTTTGCGTGAAATGCATTGACTCAAACTGCTTACAACAGCAAAAATAATACGACAGTTCCTCAAAAACCAGCCACAAGTAAAGCCAAAAACAATCCCCGTGTCTCAAATGAGAAATCTTTTGCAAAAGCAGCAAGTTCTGGCACTCAACCACTATCTTTAAGTGTTTTTAGCGTTACGCCCCAACTGTTGTATTAGAGGCAAATTCAATTGCAATTAACGCTAGAGAATTGCCGGGTTTAGTCGCCCCGTCCTGTTGTGGTGCCACTAGTAGTATTGTTATGAAAAAATATTAAACCCTATCAAGTTGACAATTTTTTGCTGTTTAAATTATATAGTAATTGGAGTGCCTGCAACACCTACAGTAGTAAATATAAGATTAAACCATGTATTAAATGGAGCAAAGAAACAGGAATAGAAGAAAAAGAAGTTTGAAAACAATTTAGATCAAAATTATTAATGTGAAAATTATAAAGGTTAAGTGGGAGAACAGACATAGTCTGAACTTCGCCTTTTTCTATTTGTATAACTTGTATTAAATAGAAATAAAGTTTATTATTATTATTATTATTATTATTATTATTATTATTATTATTATTATTATTATCTACGAGAATATCAGTAAATCTTTCTCTCTAAAAAAATATTGACACGTACATCGCCGTTTTTAAATTAAAATTGGTTCTTATAAAACAAAACGCCAACCAACTCAATATCCAAACGAAAAGATTTTAGTCATCACTTTTTATATATGTTGAACTACATACAATATTCTATGTCTTCATGTTTTTAGATAAAGATTTGTTATATATGCTCAAAAGTTATATTTAACAAGTAAAAAATTAACAAAGAACTAGATAAATACGTCACTTTTTAAAAATTAATTGCAAAGAAACGACTTATTGCATCAAATTTCTACAAATTTGAGGACACAGATTGAACTTTCTTCCACAATGTGTAAAAATTTTATTCAATTATATTTAGGCGTTTTCTTGCTGAGTTGGATGCTGTGAACCCTTATAATAGCGCAACTATTCTCCCCCCTTAATGTTCCTGGCCTAGGACTGATAAAGTTGATTTCAGCATATCAGGTGCCAACAAAAAAGCTAATAATAGCAGACCTCAATGCTTACTAGACGACCAGCTTTCAACAATTTTTGCAAGAGACTTAAACACAAAGCATGCAGCTTAGAATAGTAGACTAGTTAGTTTAGATTTTTGGCATATTAGCCTATAAAGACTATTAGTGCCATGCATAGTAGACTAACAAATGCTAAAAACAAAATAATGTTTAGGTATGCTCAGAGTAAAGGCTATACCGTACTTGGGCCAGACATAACAACTTTTTACAGTTACCAATGCTTTTCTGATAATGTACTTAACATCGCTTTACTTAAAAACGTTGCATTTTAAACTGCTATTTTGATCATTAACGACTGCAGGTCAGTCTACAGTCCATTAGTTTTAGATCTATATGGGAAGTATGAAAAAAAGGTCAAGTTGGTCTACCAGACTGATCCTTGTTTTCTCATATTCTTGAAGAGAAACCTCAATAATTAAACCGAGCTAAACCGCCTCAATGGTAAGGCAAAGAAGGCAATCAAAAAACACAAAAAAAAATGCTAGAAATCCGCTCTCTAATCATCCAACAAAGATGATAATCTGATGTGGAAGATTGATAAAACCCTTCGAAATAAGCTTGATTGATAAAATATTCTTTGAAAGGCAAGACCAAAACATTTGCTAATTGCCTTAAACTCCAATACACATTGGTTTACGACAAAAACTTAGATTAAATAGCAGTTTAAGGTTATCATCACTCATCTCAAACCCAAATTGGATTGCATTTCAAACAAAGATTTGAAAGCAATTTTTTACAAAGTTGTAATATTTTTTAAAAACATTACAAATAAAATGCTAAGGACGTCGCATTTTTATCTTCCTGATATAGGTCTAATGTAATTTTCCACAAAACTACCGCCCAAATAATCTTTTGTTAAAGTAAGGTGGCAGAAACTGTAATTTTGGCTTTGTGGCTTCAGATATGAGCTCTATATAATCCTCGAGGACTGCCTAGGGTTCGATTAACGGCAGCGGCAATATCTAATTTGTCAAATATATTCGATGCTGTCGTCTCCTTTGCAAGGCAATAGCAAACCAGCAAAGTATTTGTCTAGTAAACTTTTCTAGTGGTGTGGTTCAGATTCCACGTTAAACTGTAAGTTCCGCATGTTTGTGTAGAACTATTATCGCACACTACAAACATACGAGAGGAAGCCAACGTTTGTAGCAAGCACGGTCCTATAAGAAGAAGATAATCCACCCATTCATCATGAGAACATTTATCTAAACATCGCTCTAATTCCATGCATACATACTTGACTATTTAAATCAATCAATCCTCCAATACTAACATACGCATGTTTAGTTTGAAGTATGACTGCTTTTTCTATCTAAATAAGATAGAATTATCTAAAAAAAAATGAAGCACTTTATCACATTGAGTTATCGTGTTTTGCTGAACAAGACTAACATATTTCAAAATACAGGCAACCAATGAATATGCTTGCTGTATAAGCAAAAATTGTGGCTCTTCAACTGCCAACATACAAAACCACTTCTAACGACCTCTAGAAAACGTCAGATAAGAGGGTTGTGCTCAGAAATGTGTAAAACTTTCTGAGAGGAGGGGGAGGTTTAATTGGTAGGCATTAGTACATTATACTTGTTTTATTTAAAAAAATTGGTTAAAGGCTGACTAAATTGTATATGGAAAGACAATATTATGACAGCAATTGCTTAATTACTGTTATAGACAATATTGAGTAGCATGTGGTCAAGGTTAGGTTTGTTGATGAGAGCCGTTATTGCGTAAATTTAATTAATGGTAAAGAATAATTGTATCAAAGTCAAGGAGAATAAAATGTACAATTTAATTTTACTTCTACTGTCTCTTTAAGACAAAGATCAGTTATGGTGTAGGCGGTATGTGTTTAATGGCAGATGGTGGTAATTTAAAACGCCGCTTTAAATACGGATAGATATATTATGCATACACTATACAAAAAATACAGCAGGAATGACCCAAAAAACTACAGACGCATCTCCCTACTGGATGCATCAATGAAGATATTCACAAAACATCTAGCAAACATTATAACAGAGAAGACCAAATTGCGGGAAGAGCAGCAAGGCTTTTAAAAAAACCGCTCCACTACAGACGCTATCTACGTGGTACGACAAATCGCAGTGAAGGCGCTGGAGTTCAACAAACCTGTCTATGTTTTGTGGATCTAAAAAAGGCGTTTGATAAAGTCAAGCTCTCAGACGTACTAAATACGTTAATTATCAAAGGTATACACCTAAACATAATCAAAACAATAAAACAACTAAACACAAGAACGACAAACGGAGAGGAAATTGATATCCGAATCAGAACTGGAATACGACAAGGGGACAGCCTGAGTCCTTTACAGTTCAACCTTGTCATGGATAAAATTATAGCAACCCTCGATCTAATAGAACATGGTTACAACCTGGAAACAAACTCATTAAAACAGTGTGCTACGCTGACGACGCAGTGCTGATCGCAGAATGAGAAGACGGTTTACAATGTCTACTAAATACGTTCAGAAAACAGTGCGAGACAATAAACATGACAATAGGCACAGCTAAAACTAAAAACCTAGTCATCGCAAAGAATCCAATTAGATGCAAGCTAGCCGTGAATAACATCATCATTGAGCAAGTCTCAAAATTCCAATACCTGGGAATAACTATAAACCAGTACAGAAACTTAAAACCCAATGTCTTAAACTAAGTAAACAGAGCGTCCAGGATATCAGGAGCACTGCGAAATTCCGTCTGGAGGAATAAAAACATATCAACTGAGAGGAAAGCAAGGATCTACAAAACGTGCTTGAGACCCATTCTCACCTATTCCTCTGAAACCAGAGCCGATACGGCAGAGACAAAACGCCGGCTAAGATGCGCAGAGATGAGTACCTTTAGATCCATCACTGGCTACTCACTTGCCGACCAAAGAACTAACATTGAAATACGTGAAAAATGCAACACACCGGATATTGTAAGATGGGCGCGAAGGAGAAGAAGACAGTGGAACGAGCACGTGTCACGCATGCAGGACGATAGAATCGCCAGGATAGCCTGAGACGGTAAAACATACACAAAGCGTCCTCTCGGCAGGCCAATGAAGAGGTGGAAGGACAGTTCGACCTCAATATCACAGGAACAGGACTCGGAGTTTGGCCAAAACAAGCCACACGGCTTTCAAAAAGGAGAAAAAGAAGAAAAAGATATATTATAGATATTTTGCAAGAACATGTTGTATCTTTTGCCCCACATATTAGGGAAAACTTTGTTTTGGTGCAAGACTATACTTGTGCGTACGTTGGTAGCTCTGTAATTGCCTTTTTAACCCTAGAATGTATGGTTGGGATATTGTGGACTTTTTGATGTATTCATTGTTATCATATTGCTCGTTATATAATTATTCTGTCAAAAAATGTTTTAACCAAACATACTAGAAGCCATTTATTGTCAAATTATATTTAAAAAAAAAATTATAGTAATAAATAAAAGCAATTTTCGATACGAACCACATCTATGCATACGTAGAGAATAGTAATATACCTACAAACTTGATAAAAAAGTGTACGACTTATGCATGCTACCAGTGGCTATATTATACATCCTAGAGAAATTAAACCTTACAAAAAAGAAACACAAAAGGGCTATAAAACGTACAATGCTCGAAACCTTGTTAAGAGACAAAATCAGGAACAAAACATTTGAGAAAGATCAAAGATTGCACAACTAAAATGAAGCTGGGTAGAAAATGTTGCAAGATAAAACAGCAATAGATAGACAGTTAGAACTGGTTACTGGTAGCCAATTACAAGAAACAAAGAACAACTACAAAAAAGATGGCTAGACGATATTGTCCGCCATCGATAAAGACTGATCCAAAATTGTGCAAAAATGTCGGTAAGTAAACAAAAGTTTTTTTAAATAGTTAGAAAGCAAAATAGAGATCACTTTAAAATTATGACTTATTTTTGGAATTTTTTGTTTTAACTTTATGTTTGCAAATTGTGGACCAAAGTAGGGGTTTAATAATTCATTTCCGGACAAATGTTATTTACCTGTCAATTATTATTACCGTGTTACAGACATTTATGAAACAGCATCCATTTTGCTTTAATTAAAAACTTACATTTTGTTGTGGTTTCTTTACTTAGTGTTGATTTTTCTCTGCAAAACTTGTTATTCACACGGTGTTCTGTATTCAATAAATCATAATGCCTTTAGGCCGTATTATTGTATAAAAACGTGAAACTGCAAGGATTGTTGGTAAAAGCCTTTGTGCTGTACAAAAAATGTATCAGCGTTACTTTGATACTGGCCTGATAACGAGAACATCCGGATATGGGCAAAAAAAATCACCACAAACTGAGATAATCGTTTTTTGGTGTCCACAAGTTTGCGGAATAGAACAGCTTCTGTAGTCTATCTACGAAATCTCAGAAGAATTGCGCTTTCGTTTCAATAGATCAGACGGACATCGGAAAGTAAGGAGAAGACGCGGAGAAAGATATGCTTCAGTTTGTATTAATGAGCAATTTTTATTTGGCCGTGGGTCGGTTATGATTTGGGCAAGATTTTTTACCGAAGCACGCACATAGTTGGTCTTTATAGAGAATCTCTCCCTGGCAGCTCACAGATACATTATGATGGTTCTCAAAAATCATGTTATGTCCTTCATGACAACTAGGGCCAGCACGGCATTTTCATGCAAGATAATGCTAGACCTCACGTAGTCAGAGTTGTCAGAAATTATCTGGATAAAGTGGAATATTTGCGGTTTGATTGGCCAGCTCTCAGCCCGGACATGAATTCCATAGAACATGTCTGGGATGAGTTAAGACGACGTATCCAAAAGCATACACCTGCTCCAAGAACTGCTCAGGAGCTAAGACAGTTGCTATTGCAGGAATGGAATAAAATCGACCAAAATATGATTCTTAATTTAATTCAAAGTGTTTCTCGTCGACTTCAAGCAGTCCTTAGTGCAAGAGGGGGTAATACTCGTTATTAGTTATAAGTTTTTTTTCTTATTTTTTGTTCTATATTAGTCTTAGAAACAAAAATTGGAACTTTGTCTGAACTGTAAATTTGTGATATTTTCAAAATACAGTACATTTGATTACAATTCACAGTGACCTCTATTTTTTGCTCGCCACTGTGGTATTGCTTTCGTTATTTTTTTTAGTTTAGCGTACTCGACTGCTACACCAAAAAACTTGAGTTTGAGTGGGGGACTCAAACTCAAGATTTCTCATTTCAAGATAACTAGGAGTTAGGAGTAGTTAGAAGGTACGTTTTTTTTTTGGATAAAAAAAACATTAGTACTTTCTATGTACTGTCTGAGAATTATTTGCAAATATAAAATTCTAATAATTCTAATTGAAATACTTGACAATTAATAAATAAGTTTAAAAAAATATTGCTTTAAACAAAAGAACACGCAAAAAATGATTTTGTATGCTTTATGAGTTACCCACTATCTGATTAAGATTGCGTTGATCTATTCAGTTTAAACCTACGTTATTTCTGGTTATCAAAACGCTATCTATTCATATTAAAAATAATCCATACAACCAAGAATATTCTTTTCTAATTCAGAATATAATTACAAAATGCCCTTCAAACTCGGAAACTACCATTACAAGTCAACGTCCTTGTAGCGTCTATTTAAATAAAATCATCGTAAAACTCTGTTAATAACAAAGCTATTCCATCCTACTATACTAAGTGGGGGTCGCGGAAAATAAATAAAACCCGCGAATATTACCAGGGCCTCTTGACGATAAAGATCTGCCTGCCCTGCGGTCGCAACGGCAATCACGCCAAGGATATGAGCCAACCGGCCACCCCCAAACCAACACCCAACATGCGATCAGATATTTTACATGTGGACAGCGGTTTGCACTCAAACTAAATTAAAGAACTTGATGTTTTTACTATTTTGTAGTAATTTGAGAACTCTATGTTATTAGGGCATATATACCTAATACATAATGTTTATTAACAGTTCTGCATTTTTATATTTAAAATGTTATAATTAATTTAGTATTTGCATTCAAATTTATCTATTGTACATCTCAATAAATTCAAAATTTGTAAAATTTGTTTGCGTATTAACACTATTAGCTTAGCAAGTTACCAGTCCTTGGTTTGATTTCCAAAACATGACACAATAAAAACTTGCCTTTTATCCATTGGGAATTCACCTAATAAATTGGTCTCATCAAACCCTAAATAAGTCGTAAACACTCTGGGGCAATATGAAATAGTTGTAAAACGTGCAATAAAAGTAAGAAATAACATAAATGACCCATTACAGTAAGAAATAGAAAAATAAAATGATTCGTGCTATGTTAAATTATGAGGCTAGAAAAGAAAAAATTACACAGTTATTGAAATAAATAAAATAAAATAATTTTTATATTTTGATTATGTGGTCAATTATATCATAATAGCTAATGCTAATGCGGTGTAACAATAATGTATTGGTAATATTAGATTGTAATAACATTGCAGCAATTAAGTAATATCATTTATTGATTTGATGACATGTTCAAAAGCATTAGGAGTGCATATAAATTACAACAAAAAATAAAATTGATTAAATAATCATGGACGTTGATGGTTTTGTAATTACTGAATAATTTTATCGTTTTGGTTTTCCTCTACTGCATTATTGCGGTCAAGGCGTCGCGATACGTCACAATAAAGAATAATAATGGCGTGCATTGCAATTAATTATGATTTTAATCATTTTTAATAAATCTAAAGGTTATTTCATACAATGGATTAAAGTTTTAAAGTCAACACTCATTCAATACTAGATGTCAGGTTATTTCTGCAATAATCAATTACTAAAAAACATTTTTTTTTTGACACTTGAACTTGAACTAAATGTCAAAATGCTAAGATGCTGCAAAAGAAGATGCTGCAAAGTAGCTACTGAAGTGCTTGTAGACACTTTTGTTGTAACATACTTTTTTTGCACATAAATCATATTTAAAATAAACTTGTTATTGCCAATAAAGTATTAGTTTTATAATTTGTTTGAAAAAATAAATTTTTGAAACACTATGATTCAAAAAATCGACAAAGTATTACCCCTCATGTATTAATGACTGCTTAAAATCGACGAGAAACACTTTGAATTAAATTAGGGTCACATTTTGGTCAATATTATTCCATTCCTGCAACTGTGTTAGCTCCTGCGCAGTTTTTGGAGCAGGTTTCATTCCAGACATGTTTTATAGGATTCATGTCTATGCTGAGAGCTGGCCAATCAAACCGCAAAATTGCAACTTCATCCAAATAATTTCTGACAACTTTGGCTACGTAAGGATTAGCATTATCTTGCATGAAAATGCTACGCTCGCCCATAGTTGTCATGAAGGGCATAACATGATCTATGAGAACCTCTATAATGTTTCTGTGAGCTGTCAAGAAACCACTTTCTATAAAGACCAACTTTGTGCGTGCTTCGGTAAAAATTCCTGCCCAAACCATAACCGACCCACCGCCAAATGGAAGTCGCTCTTTAATACAAACTGAAGCGTATCTTTCTCCGCGTCTTCTCCACACTTTTTGACGTCTTTCTAATCCATTGAGGCAAAAACGCAACTCATCTGAAAACAGTACCTTGCTCCTGTCCTCATTATTTTATGCCCGGTGATTTCAGGCAAAAGCCAATTTTGCAACAAAATGTCGGCGTAGTAAAAGTGGACCTGTAGCCATCTTTTAACAAGACACTCCAGCAGCCCAAAACTTTATCCTAACGTTCCATTCACTAACATTACCAAAAAAAGGTAATCTTTGTTCGTGTCGACTTTTTTTTGCCCGGATCCTAATCTTCTAGTTATCAGGTCAACATCCAAGTAACGCTGATACACCTTTAGTACAGCACAAAGGCTTTTACCAACAATCCTTGCAATTTCACGTTTTCCTTGCCCATCTTCAATCAACGATATATTTCTTGCCTCAACAATAGGGTCTAAAGGCATTATGATCTGTTAAGTACAGTACACCGTGTGAATGACAAGTTTTGCAAAGAAAAATCAACACTAAGTTAAAAAACTACAACAAAATGTAGGTTTTCAATTAGAGCAAAATGGATGCTGTTTCATAACAGTCTGTAACACGGTGATAATAACTGACAGATAAATAACATTTGTCAAAAAATTATTAAACGCCTATTTTGGTTTACAATTTGCAAACATAAAGTTAAAACAAAAAATTCCAAAAAAATCATAATTTTAAAGTGACCTGTATTTTTTTGCTTGCCAGTTTATATTTAAAAGCTACAATCTACATCTCAAAACCAAAACTCGCATGCAGAAATACCTTGGACATTTAACAAAAGAATTACAAGAATAATCAAAGCGTTTGGTATGTGGTTATACCGTAGAGTGTGGATATTTATAAAACGACTAGATAGCAAACATTAAAATCCAAAAAAAAAACAAACAAAAGCAAAAAGACCATGTGCACTATCAAGACCCTCAAGCTTCAGGATCTAGGACACATAATAAAGAATGAAAATAAATACGCACAATCGCAAAATATTTTACAAGCGGGGACAGAGACGCAGAAGAATATCATGGTTGCAGAACCTAAAAGCATGGTTCCAAAAAATATCTAATAAGTTATTCATAATTGGAACCAACAAACTGAAAATAACCATGCAAATCGTAAACATCCAAAATCAAATATACACTTTGAAGAACAAGAACATCTTACTACGCAAAGATGCAATCCAAAGTAACACTAAAATTTAAACATTAATAAAGGTTTGGTAATAAAATACTTTGCTCCAGAAACGAGTAAATAGGTTTTTTCATAGCCTAGCAATTTACCCGGCACATGCACCATAATAATCACATTTTAAGTAATACATAGTAAATTTTATTGTAATAACTGATATAAACATATTTTTTATTACTTTGTCTTTTATTTTAATAATAAAATCGTTACAATTACCATAATAATAAGTACGTCCTTGCATGACATTGGGCGGTCTGGAATCCTCACGTAATTACACGTTTAATCATCATTCTTCCATATATTTGTAATTTCATATAATTGCCGTTCCCAAGCTATTGACTCACCCTGGTTTTACAGAAAAAAGTGTAATGGATTGAATCCCAAGGACGAATTAGAAATTTATAACAAAGTTTGGAGAAATAAGTTAATTGATTCAAAACCCAGAATCCAGAAAACGTTTAATAAAATTACAACATATAAAAAGACAATTTAGAAACGTGTCAAGAATAATTACATTAATAATTTATACACAAATGAGGTAATATCATCATTGTCTTAAATAAGTAATTTGAACTGTAATTAAATGGAAGGATTTGCTTAATAAAACATTAATTAGAGCTATTAGCACAGGTTAATTTGTTACGTGGATGTTTTTAATTTGATGAATAATTAAGAATATTTATAACCGGCTGTAAAGCTTTTAATTAATGCTAATTAAAACGGCATGGAAAAAAAAATATAATAGAGATTATTTAATAAGGGTTTCATACATTAAGTCCATTTAATTTATCTATAATTATATATACAGGGTGTTAAAAAAAAGTAAAATATTTAAGAGCGTGGTAGTACAAACCACAACAAACAAAGAAGTCTTAATAAATGTCATAGGTTTCGGAGATATAGAACATTATTAATTTTTATTAGTCTTTTTGCCTCAATTTTTTATTTTGCAAAAACGTTTTTCTTATCATAGTTGGCTGATGTTTTGTAAAATAAACATTCAGTATTTGAAAATTGCGCCGATACGTCTGGTTAGTTGGAATATTCAATCTGAATATAACAAAAAACCGGAATTGTTACGCATGATGTATGCATTTAAGATTAATGCAGTTGCTCTGTGTGAAACTTGGATTCGTCCAAATAAACACTTTGCAATTCCTCGGTTCAGTTCTTTCAACAACACAAAAGATGATGGCTATGGAGAAATATCCTCGTTCTTTAGCCATGATATCTATGTTAAATCCAAAATTCCTACGTTCAATGTCTCACCTTGTTTCCAATTTGTTCAGTCCTATATGTCCTCACCATTTTGTCATGTTACTGACCTCCTCATTGGTCTTTGAATAGGAATATTTGGAAACAAATATTCTTGTCCTTATCATACCTTTTTGTTATTGTTGGCAACTTTAACGCCCACCATCCTCTCTGAGGCCACCATTATCATAACCGCAATGGATTGGAATTAGAAGCTGCAATAGATTTCTTGGGTCTCATTATTCTAAATGATGGGTTGCTTACTAACATCTACATGGACGTAATCGACCTAATCATAGCCTCACCTGATATTGCTTTAAAATATCATTCAGTAACATTGCAAGACCCCTATGGAAGTGTTCACTTCCCTATCATTACCGAAATCCACCTCATGCGGTCTCAGTATGATCCGTACACTCATTACAAACAAATTTGTCAAAAAAAAAATAGATTAGGTGTCATATAAAGATATTATCTCTGCCTAATTTAAAGACATCCCGTATCCAAAGTATTATCAACTTGTCACATGGTTTGTTGATGCCGCCAAATCTTCATCTCCAAAGTTCCCGACTTTGCCTCATAAAGCCAAAAAAGCCCCTTGTCCATGGTGAGATAAAGAATGTTCTGAAGCGGTCAACAAAAGAAAGTGTTTCCTTACTATTTTCCGCCGTACAAGAAAACTGGTGCATCTTGACGCGGCTAGAAATGCTATGGCCTAAGCAAAAAGGCTTTTGCTTTGCAAAAAGAAAGAAAGCTTTAAAATTGTTTGCAATACTCTTAGCCGAACCTTTTCACCGTCTTACGTATGGTCAACGATTAAAAAACTTTCAAGAATCCCCAGACCTGTCACTTCCACCGAAGATGAGACTTGGATTTTAGAATTTCTGTCAAAACTAGACCCTCCATACGTTCAACACCATTCGGTGCTCACTTTGCTAGATATTGCTAAATCTCCTCCTCATTTCCTAACTGCATCTATACAAATGAGCAAACACAACTTTGTCTTTGCTCATAGAAAGGATTCAGCTATGGGAAATGATAACATCTCTTATTCTATGTTGCAAGAAGCTCCTTTGCTTACTAAAGCTCACCTGATAAGACATATTTAATTCCTTCCTTGAATATGGAACAATTCCTGATAGTTGAAAAACTATCAAGATTGTCTCCATACCAAAAGGGAAACCTTCTCCGGACATGGAGTTTAGTTTTAGACCAATAGCCATCTCTTCCTGTGTTGGTAAAACCTTTGAAAATATCATCAAAGTGAAATTGAAAAGATGGTGTGAAATGAACTCTATATTTACAGGTTCTATCACAAGTTTCAGAAAAGGCCACAGTATATATGAGAACGTCACGACTCTATACTGTGATGTTATATCAGCTTTGGCCCAAAAAAATGTCTAAGTGTTACTTTTTTACATATAAAAAAAACTTATAATAATGTGTGCTTAGCCTACTTAAAATCTGTTCTAATTAATTTGAATCTGCCCCCTTTGCTCATCAACATTATCATCGAACTAGTGTCTGAAAAACGGTTATACTTGGCAGGAACATCCGCGGAAGAAGGGCTTGTTACTTCTTTCATCGAACTCCCTCAAAGTAGCCTTTTCAGTCCCCTGCTTTTCAACATGTACATACAAAACCTAGTACACTCCTCTATTCCCTCGGAAAAAATCATCTCTTATGCAGATGATTTTGCTATTTATTCATCAGGATACTTTTCAGATAGTGTTATTAGTCTAGTACTAGCACAGACCTTCAGTCGCTTTGTTAGCAGAAACTTAGAACTATCTCTTGACAAATGCAGGTCAATGTTTTTTTTAGGCCGGTCACGTAATCACGTACCTGATAATGTGTGTCCTAGTGTCTATAAATTTCTTGGTGCCACTTTTGACAACAAATTGTCTTGAAGTAACCACGTCAATGAACTTTTAAAATTTTGTGCTCAAGGCATTAACATTTTGAGAAGTGTTGCAGGCATTTACTGGGGAGGAGACCCGGAAATCCTTGTTATTTTTTACAAAGCCTTTGTTAGATCTCGCCTTGACTTTGCTTCTCACCTTCTATCTTTTTGCAGTAAATCTAACTTAAAACTATTGGACTTCAAAACAGAGCAATAAGAATCTGTATGGGAGCTATAAATTCCACTCCTATTAACGTCATAGAAATAGAAGCCGGTTGCCACTGCAAATAAGAAGAAATCTACTTACCAAGAGATATGTTGCCAAATTTTTTGGCATGGATCGAGGCATGACATATGATGTCTTGTCACAAAAATGTAACATTTTTGACAACCATCCCTTTTAGTCAGCAAAAGATTGTCCTCTCATAATTTTGACTTTAATAAAATCTCTGTATATGACCGCGTGATTAATAAGAGCTCTTTTTCCAAATTATTTGTCTCCTAGCCAATCCCTATTCATACAAGTTAGATACGATTCCTTTCTTTATAAATCCTTATCTCCGGCCGCAATCAATGTAATGTTTAAAATTTTTTTATCTCAACAATGGAATAATTACTTCAAAATTTTTACTGACGGATTGGTTCAACTTAACCCACTATCGGCCGCGTTTGGAGTATGGATTCCGCCATTAAAGTTGGAAGAAACAAGACAACTTCCTAATCTCTCATCTGTTTTGACCGCTAAACTATATGCCATTTATAGGGCTCTGTTCTTGATCTCTGCTAATAATTGAGCTAAAACTATAATATTTTTTGACTTCCAAAGTTTCCTTGAAGCTATATGTTTCTATGCATCTAGCATCAAATGCAACATTTGGATCTCGCACATTAAGAACATGGTCTTTGAATTGCAATGCAAAGGTCTGGTAACTCAATTTTGTTGGGTGCCAAGCCACAAAGGCATACGAGGCAACGAACAGGCAGACTATGTGGCGGGACTGGAGCATGGGAGGCGGTGTAATGATATCACTATCAATTACACCGACTTCTAAGCCAGTTTTCTGCAGGACAGCTTAAATTCTTGACAACAACAATTCAATATCATCAGTCAAAGAAAAGGAACTACCTATTTCAATCAGATAAATCAAGTGGTAAACCAAAAACCCTGGTTTAAGAAATTTCCATTTCACTTTAAAATAGATGTATGTCTTTTAAGTCGACTTAGATCTGGACATTTGCGATCCACTTAGCATCTATTTAAAATCAACATTGTTGGTAACCCACTCTGCGTCTGTGATAAAGTAGGTACTACCGATCATTTATTTTTTGAATGATTTCTATTCACTAATGCTCAATCTATTCTATGGCAAAACCTTATCTCAATGGACATCCACTTACCGACAAGCATGGCACTACTCGTTTCCTCTAAAAACGTCAAAGTATACTGTTGTCTACTGCAGTACATAAAACACACTAAGATAGTTCTGCAATATTCTACGTTTATCCTTGTCACTCATCTTAAAATATAATAACTATTAACTCCCTCCCTGTGTTGTGACAGAGTTGCCGGACCTCTTGACTTGAGAAGAGTACTCATCTTATGTTTCTCCTTTCTTTGATATTAATGTAATCATTGGCTCTCTCACATGTACGTAATTATATATGTGGCAGTAACCAATGATATTTATTTACAAACCAAGATAAGTGAGAGCTCACTCACAACGGAGCTGTCACTCCTGAATTTAACAACAACATATTTGACAGTTGTTCTTAGTGCACAAGTTTTTATTGCTATGGCTGATTATTCTAATGCAGAACTAGCCGACATGCATTTCATGTATGATTGTGCTAATGGGATTGCCACCAAAGCGCGACGTCTTTATGTAGAAGCTTATTCAAATTGCCAGATTCCATCACATCGTATGTTTGGAAGAATTCACCAAATATTGAGAGATACCAGTTTACTTCGAAAACAGTGCGATCTTTCCGGCAGACCAAGGTCGGTATTTACTCCTAGAGCAAAACAAGAAATTATAGCACGGATAGAGCATTATCTAGAGACAAGTGTGCGGAGAATATCAGCCGAGGTAGGAACTGGAGCTACTCTTGTTTGGAGAACTCTACAAGCAGCTGCTTTATCCATACCATGTACAACGAGTACAGGCCTTAAATTGAACTGATCATCAGGCACGTTTTTTTTTTGCCGCTAGTTTCTAAGCAAGGATTCTGAAAATTCGCAGTTTCTTGCCAAAACTCTTTTTACGGATGAAGCAGGGTTCACACGAAATGGAGTAGTTAGTTTTCATAACGCCCATCGTTGGGCCGACAAAAATCCCCATGCTACAATTGAATGTGGACATCAGACATATTTTTTATTAAACATTTGGATGGGTATTGTAGGCGACAGGTTTCTAGGTCCTGTTGTTTTACCAAACCGATTAACTGCTTTTCTTTGACCCACAGGCAACAAATGTGGTTCTAGCATGATGGTGCTCCAGCTCATTTTTCGATTGCCGTTAGAGAGCATTTAGACCAAACTTTTTCCCATAGGTGGGTAGGAAGAAGCAGACCAGCTTTATGGCCAACAAGATCTCCTGACTTAAACCCTCTTGATTTTTTTTTTTAGAATTATTTGAAACCATTATTGTGTACTACTTCTGTAAATAGCCTCAAAAAGCTGCAAAGCTGTTAAAAGTTAATGAAAACTGCCAAGAAATACGAGCCAATGAGAGTGTTTTAGAAAGAGTACAAATGTCTTTCAGACAAAGATGTAGTGCCTGTTTGGAAATAGAAGGAGAGCATTTCGAACATCTTCTATAACTCTGTTCTTTGTAAAAATATATAAAATTAAATAATGTTCCATATCTCCAAAACCGTTGCTATGACAACCCATGCTTATTAAGACTTTTTGTTTGTTGTGGTTTGTACTACCACCCCTTAAATATTTTACATTCTTTTTTGAAAACTCTGTATATATAATTCAAAAGTTAATTATTTAAAAATAAATAAATTGTTATGGCTGAAGTAATAAGAAAATTGAAAATTAAATCTAATAATATCCTTAGCAAAACAATAAATAATAATTCCTTATTTATTTATCAATGATTGATGGTTAACAATTATTGGTATTTATTGTGCGTTCAAAGTAAACTGAGAATAATTTATATCTTGTTGATGGAAAGAAAATGTTTAACCTTAGCCTTGACCTAACCGATGAATTAATCACACTTTTGGGGATTTATTTATATCAACACAACAACTTGGACCCTGAAAATATTTCCGAATTGGGTCGTATAGAAAACCATTTAAAAGTTGGATGTAATTAACCTGCATGGTATCATTAAATTGTATGCATAACGCCCACCCATTTTGTTCTAACTAATGAGTAACTCCTACTCACGGACATTGCTAACATTAATAACTTTATTTTATAAAAAATTTATTGAAAAAATGCATTTTTTCCAATATTAAGTCAAAGGCGTATTTGAAAAAAAATATGCATTAAATAATTAATTAATATAAAAATCTACAACAAGTAGAAGGCTCTTGTCAAGCCTAACTAGTAATGCATTTGTAAGAAAAACAAAGTAAATTGTTTTATTATTTCAAAAAAATATCAATAGTTTTACGTTTTTTTTTTAATTAAATAAAAAAACCCTCAATAAAACCCTTAATTATTAATATACAAATATAATTTGTTTAGTACGGCCCTGGCAATGACAATCTAAGGTCAATTCTGAATAACAATATTTTTTATAAATTATTAGTTCAATCACTCTTTTGCTGTTTCCAGCTAATTCAACCCTTGACCTTGAAGTAAATTGATATGCAGATTGTTGTTATCGGAGTGCGTCATTCTTTACAATGGACACGAATACACATAAAAATCTTTCTGTGCGAATAGAAAAAAATCTTAAAGAAACGTAATTAACTCGGTCTTCGTGGGATTAAAATAACGCACGCGAGAAATAAGCAGTTGCGGAATTTATATTTTGATTAGTAGAAAAGATTAAAGGGTAATAAATATGTGGAGAAACCATGTTAGTTTTTTTGTTTCGGTTAAAGCAAGGTCAATATTATTGAAGTAAATATAAAAAATATAGCATTCTTTAATTATTGTAATTGTTTGAAATATTAATACATAGTTCGATATGTTCGAGATCTTGTTTAGAGATTGGGGTGAATAGAAAAAAAGAGGTTTAATATTTTAACCAGCAATTATAAAACGTATCGGAACAAGTGAAAGGGTCAATAACTCAAAGTATATTAAAAAAAATACACACACGCAATAGTCACGCAACTCTCATATCTATATTTAAAGCATGAATTATTACTGTAATTTGATCGATATTGTTAATAATTAATGTATACCCACTCTGAAATAAATTGAATTGAAATATAATATTGTTATAACAACGCAATTTATTACTTTGTATAATTTATTTTGCCTGTGTTATACTTAAGTTTTGTATACTTTTCAGATAAATTTTTTATATCGTGGTACCATGGTAACTAAAAAAAAACTGTATACTATGATTTTTTAAATGTCTGTTTAATTAATTTTTTTTTTTAAATTAACCCAAAAATTATTAAAACACTTTGCAATAGTCGTTACTATGGTTAAATATGATAAAATTAGTAGTAACTTAAAAATAAACACTTTGTATATGTTTTTGGCGCTAACACCAAAAACATATACAAAGTGTTGCACGACGTGAGGTTACAACAATATTTATTTTAGTTTAACTTTACTATAAAGATTCTTTAAAATGAGATCTGGTTGATCTTTGAAACATATTGTTATTTCAAATCAATTCTGCTGCTTCAAAAATTATTTCTTAAGACAAACTTTAGAAGACAGTTTTTCTTAAAAAAAGATAACGGGTATTTTAATATGGATAAAAATGTGCTTTTATATGTGCAAAAAATATCATAAAAATTTCAGAAAGTGCCGTGTGCTACGCTCCGAGATATCTTGCAATGTATCCAAAGAAATATTTAAAAATAGCGAAAATGGCTTTAATTTCACAATTTTCTGTTTCATTCTTGAAAAAAATCGCTACCTTTATAAAGGATACTCAAAGTTTATAAAAAAAAATGAACAACTAGGATTCGTAAATGAAGTGTTAAAAGACATTAAAAAAGGCTACTATTTACCACATCACTGTGTATTAAAAGAAGACAGTTGTACAACTAAATTAAAAGTAGTTTTTGACGGTTCAACAAAAACGTCAAGCCCAAATCTCAATAAAGGACACAGTAGGACCTACAATCTGATATGCAAAGCCCGAATTATGGCTTTGCGTAGACTGTTCTTAAGAAGTAACGTTTACGCGTACCCAAACTCCCATGCCCTGAGTCCAAACACCTAATTGCTAGCTATTCTAAACTTCCTGTCCAAAAACCATAACACTTTCTATTTTATAAAACTTACTCTGTAAACACTTACTAACTACTAATGCAGTAAATTTGAAACAATTTATCAAAAAGACTAATAAAGGAAGAGTTTTATTACACGTATGGACTAGATCTAACAAGTACAAGAAGAAGTGTATGAAGAGACAGCAAGCAAGATGTGGGTTAACGGGAAAATGGGTGAAACATTTTGAACAACAAAAGGAAAAGACAAGGCTTTTACTAAGTCCTACTTTGTTTGCAACCTACATATCAGATGTAGAAGAAAACCTGAGGTTGGCTCAAGCAGGAGGGGTAGTAGTTGGTAGAAAGAAAGTGTGATCGCTAGCATATGCCGACAACGTAGTAATACTTTTAGTTTAGAAAAACATTTTTGAAAAAAAAAGTTAATGTAGAATAAACAAAAATTATGGTGTTTAGAAAAAGGGGTGGAAGAAAAATGCAGAAGACTGAAAATATAATGGGCAATGTATTACGAAAATAAAATGTTGTAAATATTTGGGATATTTTTTTGCACAAACAACAGCGAAAGAGCAAGCACATTAAACAAATTTCTCAAAAAGCAAATAAAATAGTGGGACAAGTTTGGGGAATAAGTAAAAGGATATTTGAGTGAATGAGAATGAATAGTCTTATGTTTGATAGTTTAGTTAGGAGTATGATATTGTATGAGTAAGAAATATAAGGATAGAAGGACCAAGAAAAATTAAAAGCAATCCATGTAAATATTGGAGATGGGTGCTAGGTTTAAACAAAAAAACTCCAGCATATATTGTGCTAGAGAAAGTCAAAAAAGTTAAGAGTAAAAGCAGAAAAAAGAGCAATAAGAAAAAGAATGAGACAAAAACACGAATGTAAAATTTTACAAAAATGCATGAAAGAGAAAATGAGAGCAACAAATGGAAAGCTAGGTGGAACCAGGAAAAACTATTATAATAGAAATGGTTATGCTAGCCAAGAAATTAAAAGAATGAAAGAATCTGAAAAAAGA
Source organism: Tachinus rufipes (assembly GCA_963932245.1). Taxonomy (NCBI): domain Eukaryota; kingdom Metazoa; phylum Arthropoda; class Insecta; order Coleoptera; family Staphylinidae; genus Tachinus; species Tachinus rufipes. The sequence goes on from OZ010741.1 coordinate 22,126,755, forward strand.
AACATGACACAAAATTGTGTAAAGAGATAGAAATATACAAAAACAAGAAATAAGAATACACGTGAAAGAATGTAGGTACATTGCAAATTAAGATCATATTATACCTAGAAAGCGATAGATACAGTAAACATAATAAAAAGATGATTGCAATTTTTAGATGTAGTGATAAAGAGCTAGTGACAAGATTTTGGATGGAAGAGGATTTGAAAATGAACAGAATCTGTGGAGAGAATAAAGAAACTATGGAACATATGTTAAAAGAATGTAACAAAATGAAAGAAAAACATATGGGAAAAAATATTAAAAGGAGACGGAAGAGGAATAGAATGAATAAAGGCAATTAAAAAACGAAGAAAAGAAGTAGACGAACAAAAAATTTAATTGTGTTAATTTTATAAAGATTATGATTTATATTTTGGAAAGTTAAAATATATTTGTAAATGTAAATTTCAACGCCGAAAAAGCAAGAAATGTGCATAAATACTTCTACAGCTAACACGCTAAGATTTTTGTTGCTTCTTATAATCTTACCAAACTTGAGTTAATAAACTTTTTGATAAACAAAAATTATTAGTATTTTTTAACTATTCTAGAACTTACAACAACTATTGTTGCTTTAACAGTTGAGAGTTGTGATCCAGTTAATATTGTATGATAGGAAAAATAATTTTCAAGTGTACGGCCAACAAACTAGGTAAAGTTTAGAGGCTAGCATGTCTGCTAATAACGGAGTCAATGAGAACAATGTCCACAACAGCTATGGAAGTATTACTAAGTGGCGGTAAACTTCACTTGATAGTAATCGCAAAAGCAAGACAAGCAGCATAAAAAACTGCAGATAAATGAACACTTTGTAAATTTTAAGACCTACGGGGTGTTTCATGAAAAAAAAAAATTGAGAAGGGTATTAAAAACCCATAATAGCACTACAAGGAGTTTATAAATGAATGGGATTATGTAATCACTTTAAATATGCCGCCTTTTTTAAATTGTCTACTATACTATTTGTTTTAACAGTTTAACTTTGACAGATGTCAAGCAAGCAAGGTTAGAAAAATGTATACAAAAAAGAGAATATTTTTATTATTACTTTAGGAATGGGCGGTTTGATAATGGGAAATGGCTCTATTCTATTCCGGATTGTGTTCGAGAGTTTACAACTGATAATTATAAACATGTAAACATATGAAAATATTTTTATTATTGAATCTTAACTTTACTTCGGCATTTTCAGTAAATCGGCACAAACGTACATTAGATGGTTACATAATCTCAAACATTTTTAATCACCCTGTAGAACTAGAATCTACAAAAACAAAGAGCAAAAGAAGCAAACATCACTACTCCTGGGCAAATATGCCTCGGTTTTCCACGCAAAGGTGGCTACCATTAAGTGGTAAGCCAGAGACATGATTGAGGTGGGACTACACTCCAACAGACTAATAACTAACATGCCAAATAATCCAGCAGCATTTCACCCACTGCAATTGCTAGTAATAAAATCCAAACTGGTTATAGCCTGCATAAACATTCTGGAAAAATGGCTACAATCTTGAAGTTTGCCTAGTCTAGATACAAAAAAAAAACAGGGAATAAAAAGAAATTTCATAGCAAATCAGTTTGCCAAAAAGGAAGCAACGAGGACTTTTATTGAACTAGATCTTGATTTCAAAGGTACCATACAAGATCAGGTACTAGACTTGAAACGTAATATAGCAACTTGTGGAAAAGTTGTAAGAAATTTAGAATAGAAATAGATCCCTTATGCCACAGGTGTATGGAAGAAGATACGACTCTGCTACACTTGCTGAGTAAAAGCTTATAAACTGCTACGTAAACCTGCTTTGGCAAACACAATCTAACTGAAGTAGCACTGAAAGTAATCTTTTAGCATTGATTCTACACTTTATCAAAAAGACAAAGCTGCTAAAGAAGTTTGTCATTAGAAGTGTATAGGCGTTAAGTAAACTACTTAAAAAAAAGATTTAAAATGGTCGGGTTTTTAGTTAATAAGTCACGCTGCTCAGTGTCGTTTGATTATTTTCCCCTTAGCAATAAATTTTTTTGTAGTATTGGTACACAATTGCATGCTGTGATGTTAATTATATTTTTATTTATGTCATCCTCTTGGCAATTAGGTGTACAGACATATTTTTTGTACTGCACAAGCGTTTCTTCTAATTTTTGTTCTAACACATTTATTTTATAATTAATAGTTCCACGTTCCAAAAAATTTGTTAAAATAAAACTGTTCCAAAACAGTTCTCCCAGTTTTTGCTTTTTAGATTGTACTTCAAATTTTTGTCATGCGTACTCAATTTAAATATAGTTTGCATAACCTAGTAAAAGGTGTTTTTTTAGCTGCATGAGAAGTTTCGATAGTAGTTGTCTCAACGATAATGTCAAACTGTTTTGACATTTCTGTTCAGTAAGGTTAGGCAATTTATCATGAATCGTTTAACGCCACAACAACGCTTCCATAGTAAATAGTGGAAACTTACTTTCAAAAAAATAAAAATGTTCGCAAAGTTCATAGAGCACTTCAATAAAATCGGACTAGTGAACAAGCAATTTGTGCAGTTATTGATCGTTTTTGCACTAATTTTACTCTTCTCGATTCAAAACCATCAACAAGACAAAGAAATGTGCGTACCAACGAGAATATTGCTGCTGTAGCGCAAAGTGTTGAAGAAGAAGCCGAAATGTCGATTTGTCGCCGTTCTCAACTTGTTGGCCTTTGTCATTCAAATACGTGGAAAATTTGACTTAAGGATCTTAGATTACGTGCCAATAAAATACATCTGGTGCAACAACTGACCATCATTTACGTCGCATTTTTGCAAATTTGGTTAATTTGAAACTGGCCAAAAATAAGCATTTTTATCAAAGAATTGTGTTTAGTGATGAAACTCATTTCTGGTTAAATGGCTTTGTCAATAAGCAGAATTGTCGGATATGGAGCAAAGACAATCCTCAAGCCATTAGCAAAACAACATTACATTCATTAAAATTGACTGTTTGGTGCGGTTTACACGCTGGCGGCATCATCGGTCCTTATTTCTTTCAAAATGAGGAAAGAGCTGCCGTTACGGTGAGCGCTATCGAGTCATGCTGACTGTTTTTTTTTTTTTCAATAATTGATCAGCTAAACATCGACAACATTTGGGTTCAACAAGACAGCGCAACTTGCCTACAGCGCGCTTAATCATTAATTTATTGTAAAATCAGTTTGGTGACAACTTTATTTCCAAAAGTGATCTTGTTAACTGGCCCCCTCGTTCGTGCGACTTAACGCCTCTCGATTAATTTTTGTAAGGCTATGTTAAGTCATTGGTTTATGCCAATAAACCAACAACTCTTGAAGCATTGGAAGCCAACGTTCAAGCCACCATTGACGCCATACGGCCAGATTTATTGGAAAAAGTAGTGAAAAATTAGACTGATCGAATGGACCATGTTACTTGTAGCCTATTTAAAGTTCTCAAGCTCTTAAAAAAAACACCCTTTACATCAGATTCTCAACTACATACCGGTAGAATTAAGAAACTCAAAATTGTCGTTTTTTAATTTTGACTTTAAAAATTGCAATTTTAACACTAAAATATAATTTTACTAACTGAAATTTATCAGAAATTAAGCTGCAAAAGCCATAACACCAATTTTTTGTTCCTTTTGGGCTGGGCAAAACAAAGCATTTTTTTGATTTTTTTAACCGCTGAAATTGACATGTTTTAATGTAAGTTAGTTAGAGAATATAATTTGTTATATATGGGCAATTCCATTTTAAACGGACCAGAGCTGGGGGGGGGGGGGGGTGCATTGAGAAACTTGCTTATGTATTTTTTTTTTATTATATGAGGGTATAAAACCCATAAAAAAAATTCTGCGATTTTTTAAAGTTTTTTTGAAGTTTTTTAACTTAATTGCATTTTTTGTTTAAAAACCGCAATTATAACTCAAAAAAATAAATTTACTAATGAAATCAATCAGAAATTTTCCGTAGAATCCAAATCTGGTTTCAAGTTTATAGCCTGTCTATAAGCTGCAAAAGCCAAAAAAATCATGTTTTTGTTTTCAGTGGGTTGGGAAAAAAGGAGCATTTTTTAATTTTTTTTAAAGGTCTAAAACTCGAAGAAACTGCAAATATAAGCCTATTTTTCAACATAAACTTTTACAAATGCACATTTAACAGTTTTCAGAGAAACTATACACCAATTATTATTAAAAAATTTAGTTTTGCAAACAATTCTACATAGAAAATAGTCAGTGTCGTGCTTATCTGGCAAAGAAAAACCCATCTAGAAAAAAAACTTATTCAAAATTTACTTAAAATTTTTTTTTTTAAATTTTTTTTTAAGATTATTTGGATTATATTTTTTTAAGTTTATTTCAGAAGTTTAACAAATACATTTTTTTTTGCTTGAACCAATTTTCGGCCATTTTACTCTTTGTATGATAGTTTTTGCGCCTGCGGCACAAATTTAGACTCGATCTATCGGCGCAAAAATTTAAACATATTATTATTTTTGGCATTCAAACATATATCTGCCTGTCGCTTGTTAAAATTTGTTAAAAAAAAGTTTTAAACCACACTCTAGTGTGTTTATAATATTTTTTGTAAATATAAAAAAATAATTAATTTTTAACGCATTTTTTGCTTAAAACTTTTGTAAACATTTTTTTCTAGATGGACTTTTCTATAGACGATGAGTATAACACTAACAATTTTCCATGTAAAATTGTTCCCAGAATTCAAATTTTTAATAATATTTGGTGTATTGTTCCTCTGAGCGCGGCTAAACGGCTAGTGTGTTTATAATATTTTTTGTAAATATAAAAAAATAATTAATTTTTAACGCATTTTTTGCTTAAAACTTTTGTAAACATTTTTTTCTAGATGGACTTTTCTATAGACGATGAGTATAACACTAACAATTTTCCATTTAAAATTGTTATCAGAATTCAAATTTTTAATAATATTTGGTGTATTGTTCCTCTGAGCGCGGCTAAACGTGCATTTGTAAGAGTTTATGTTGAAGAATTGGCCTACTTTGCAGATTTTTTGAGTTTTAGACGCTTAAAACCCAAATACACAGAACAAATTTATATTTTTTAAATAATTTACATCAAAATACGTCAACTATGGCGGTTAAAATTTTTTTAAAAAATGCTCCTTTTTGCACAGCCCACTAAGAACAAAAACATGGTTTTATGGCTTTTGAGGATTATAGACAAGGTAGAAACTTGATTAAGTTAAAAAACGACAAAAAAACTAAATAAAATTGTAGAATTTTTTTTAATGGGTTTTATACTCTCATATATCGATCAAAGGACTACTAATAAGTTATAGAAACTAAAAAAAATACATAAGCAAGTTTTTCAACGCACCCCCCCCCCCTAGCTCTGGTCCGTTTGAAATAGAATTGCCCATATCTGTTTTGCGTATTTGGGTTTTAGGAGTCTAAAACTTAAAAAAAACTGCAAAAATATGGTAAAAACGCCTATTTTTCTACATTAACTCTTACAAATACATGTTTAGCAGCGCTCAAAAAACTAAATAGTATTAAAAAATTGAAAAAGAAAATTGTAGAATTTTTTAAAAGTGTTTTATACTCTTATAAACCCATAAAAAAATCAAAAAACTACTAATATATTAAAGAAAAAGAAAAAAGTACTAAAGCAGGTTTTTCCACGCACCCCCCTCCCCCTGCTCTAGTCCGTTTGAAATGGATTGCCCATATTGAAGTTTTATTCTTTGCGGCAAAACAAAGTTTCTTAAAAATTGATTTTTTGTCATTTCAACAAACCTTTGCGGTTTTAAATACATAGAAATAGCAAAACCTTATGTGAAAACTGGCTGCTTTCTGTAAACGCAATTTTCTTAAAAATTAAATTGTCTCGCCGATAAATAAAAATATTTTAAGTACTATTTCTAAGTTGTATTTTGAAGACAAATTTAGATTTCTCAAACCGTATTCGGTATTAGAGAGTATTTTTTTTGCTAAGTTAGAATATTCTGAGATGTTTTCCAAAGAAAATGAAGTCCGTTGAGAGAAACATTTTGAGCATCATCTAACTGATGACCAAAACTAACAAAAATCCAACAAACTTAAATTTAAAAATTTATTGAAACGCTACTGGGATTCCACGATAGTTCGGACAATTTTATTATCCCCACATCTCCGATTTTGCTCAAATTTTGTACATGTTTGGGGTACCAAAATATGACAATTCCTTCCAAAATTTTTGATTTTAGGTGCAATACAGAGTAATTGCGGCCATTTTATTTTTTTTGGAATATTTTGTCTCTTTTTAGTTTTTGTGCTATAAATAAGCAAAAAATAGTCAAAAATCATATTAAAAAATGTATCTTATAGGAAATTTTTCGTAAAACACGATCCCACCCTTGGTTTTCTAAAATTTCCCGCAAAAAATGGAAAAATCACCATTTTATCAAAAATTTTATATCTTTGATTCCGCTAAACTTGATGACTTGAAAATTAAATATGATACTTCTAAAACATAGTACTTTTGATCCCAAAAATAAAAACTAGATTTGCTTGCCGTAGGGTAAAATATAGCTTATAATTGCTAAAAATGGGTTACTTTTAAGCAATTTTCTTCGGATTTTCCCTAATTTTACTAATTTTTCGACTTATAAGATACACCCTTTTGAACATGATTTTTGACTAATTTTTGTTTATTTATATACAGCACAAAAACAAAAAGAAGACAAAATATTTCTAAAAAAAAAATGAGTAGAATCGGAGATATTGATGTGGCCGATTGTCCAAACTATCGTGGAATTACCTTACTGCAATTATACAAATTTAAGTCTTGTACAAAAAAACTTTAAAATGGCACCATCAACCGTTGACCGAAAGTCAATAGTGCATTAGTGTTTAAATTAACATTTATTTTAACAAACACGTTTGGCAAAATATAGTCTCACTGTAGTAGTATTTACATACAAGTAATTGTACATAAAGTTTGATCTCATGCCTTAAATATTAATTATAACTTACTTAACAAGAATCGCATAGTCAGTGCAAGCCAATATAAAAAAAATATAATTTGAGTTTAAGTTGTCTTAAATTTTAAATGCTTCACTCATCCATACAAAAAATATTATTATTCTGCAATTTAACGTAATTTTTTATTAAATTTTTTTTAGCTTAATTAAAATGTTTGATATATAATTTACATATAATACTAGTTAAGTTTCAGTTTAACTTTTAAAACTATTGTAAAATATAGAAAAAAACATGTTAAATATAGTTCTACTTGAATAACTATACTATATCATTATGCTACTAAATTACATGCATCATAATCTATTATTATTATCAATTCTATATTGGGTCATCCCAATCGATTGTCATAAAATATTTACTATATTTACTTTAATATTATTATTATTAGTATGCATCCGCGTGTGAGATAGTGTCATTCGTTGACGACAGCGTTAATGGCTATCCGATGTCAACTTTTCCAGGTAGCTAGATGTTTAAAAATTAAAGAGTACGCCACGCGAGGATTTGGATGAACTGGATAATATTATAATAGCCTATGAACCCTAATAACCTTTGGGGGTGGTGTTCGATAAGTGTATTAATTGCCGTTCGTGTAACTGTGTTTAAGCGTTCACGCGCTTAGTAATTTAATTGAAACGATTATAAATTTATTGCTATCACACAAAATAATATTTTGTACGTTTATTGAGAAGATTACAAATATTACTAATTTTAGCAACATATATGTGATTAGTGAAACAAACAATTGAAATATGTTAAGTTTGAATGTAGTCTTCATTAAATTTGTTAATAAAACAAAATTTGGATTTTTTTTAAATATAAATCCATATTTTGTTTCAATTTAGTTAAAATAAAATAATTTAGATAAAACCAAATAACAATTTTTTATAAAAATACTTTACAAACATTATATAGTTTTCTTATTTTCTTAAACAAATAAAGTCTTCCATAATTTGTATAATTTTCCTTTTTAAGATTCAATTTTTTCTGTAGTTTTTTTTAAATTATCAGTTCTACCTAAAGCCCAATTTGTATTTACAAGCTTCGCTTGAAATTTTGTCAGCGTCGTTAGACTAAAAAGTTTACTTACTGAACAAAAGTTAGAATATATATTTTTTTAATATTTTATAAATAAGCAATAATTAAAAGTCACATTGCATTTAAATAAATCCAATACAATTATTTGATCATAATTTTTTATATTATAACAGTTGAACGACCAAATAAATTATTTCTTTTATAAGTATTAAAATTATTTTGTTTCTAAAAAAAACTAAAAGCTTTTCCACAAACAATAAATAAATTTTATTGTCCTAAGAATAATTGAATTATATAATTTACAAATAATTTGTTGTTACATTTGTTCACGACAAGGAAACGTTTACCTCATAAATATCCTCCTTTTTATTAGGAATCGTAAACAAAAAACGAAAACGCCTAATCACGTTCCGTGCCTGTCCAGCTATGTGAATAAATTTTCGCGGGTGTAACGAACTTTCTGGTAAGGGCTCTTGAACCCCGCATTTTATCAGCTTAGAAAGGATGGTTTGCGTGATTTCCGCCCCCTAAAGGGGGTAGGTAGGTACAACGCCATGACCTTCGACCCTCGTTCTGTTCTACTACGACCGGACACTTGCGGACCCGAACGTCCATTCACCCCCTTTTATACGAATCGATAGGTAATTATGGAAAATCGCACCAGTTACACGCCCGATAACACATGCAGCATTATAATTATTACATGTTGATGTAAAAAAAAAACATTAACATGTCATATTAATTTTAATGAGCAAACATGTATTGAGTTTATTTTTATAAACTAACTTACAAATAATTTATTGAACCCAAGACTTGTAAATGAACGGAACATTTATGTTTCAGCCTATCAGAACCATTTTGAGCTAGATAAGTTAATTATTATAAAGTAAAAAAAACTTAAGGATAAATGATTAAATAACATGCTTGTAATACATTGTGTTAGAGGAAAAAAAATCCATGCAGATAATAAGTTTAATGTGTTCTTCCTTATCAAAACATTATTAAACTTGACACGCACATTAGTATATTTACATTTCGCACTGACTGTCGCTTTGTTTCGGCACTAATTACACATTATTTTGTATTTGATTTGTTGTAGTAAATTAAGTAGTCAGTACACGTTTTAAATGTTGAATTTTTTAAACCAAAAATATAAATTGATAAAAATAGATTTGTATTTTATCATACTACTTGTTAACTTTATTTTGTTAGAATGAAATTGTTGAAAATACTCTAGTCATTACTTAGAAATATTAATAGTTGGTACCGCCTTTATTAAAAGCTTTAATAATTAAATTTTAATAATAATTTTTGCTGCTGATTTAAATAATATTATAAATTACATAACTGTAAAATATATACACTGACAAGCACAAAATAGAGGTCATTTTAAAATTATGATTTAAATTTTTTTGTGTTAACTTTATGTTTGCAAATTGTAAACCAAAGTAAGAGTTTAATAATTCATTTCTTGACAAATGTTATCTATCTGTCAGTTGTCAGAATCGATTTCGTTCTAATTGAAAACCTACATTTTGTTGTGGTTTTTTTACTTAGTGTTGATTTTTTTCTGCAAAACTTGTCATTCACACGGTGTACTGTACTGAACAGGTCATAATGCCTTTAGACTCTACTGTTGTGGCAAGAATTATAGCGTCGATTGAAGATAGGCAAAGAAAACATGAAACTGCAAGGCTTGTTAGTAAAAGCCTTTGTGCTGTAAAAGAAGTGTATCAGCGTTACTTAGATAATGGCCTGATAACTAGAAGACCAGGATCCAAGCAAAAAAAAATAGCTAGAAACAGAAATGACCGTTTTTTTGGTGTCCACAAGTTAGAGGAATAGAACAGCTTATCGAAATCAACTCCATGAAGTTAGAGATATAAATGTTAATGAATAGACCGTTAGAAGAAGGGTTCGGGCTGCTGAATTGTCTTGTAAAAAAATTGCTACAGGTCCACTTTTACGACGCCGACATCGTGTTGCAAGATTGACTTTTGCCCAAAATCACCGGGCATAGAATAATGAGGACTGGAGCAGGGTACTGTTTTCAAATGGATCAGACGGACGTCGGAAAGTATGGAGAAGACGCGTAGAAAATACGCTTCAGTTTGTATTGATGAGCGACTTCCATTTGGCGGTGGGTCGGTTATGGTTTGGGCAAAAATTTCTTCCAAAACACGCACAGAGTTAGTCTTTATAGAGAATGGCTCCCTGACAGCTCACAGATACATTATGGAGGTTCTCAAAGATCATGTTATGCCCTTCATGACAACTATGGGCAAGCGCGGCATTTCCATGGAAGATAATAAGTTGTTAGTGTTATCTGGATGAAATGAAAATTTTTCGGTTCGATTGGCCAGCTGTCATGTCAGCCTGGACATGAATCCTATAGAAGATTTCTGAGATGAGTTGGGACGACGTATCTGAAAGTATTCACCTGCTCACACTGCCAAACTTTGAGGGTATCCAGCATTGGCTCAAACTGTTACTAGAACTTACAACAAAAATCTTTTTATTAAAAACCATAAAAAAGAAGGGCAAAACAAATTTTTGTGTCTCAAAAATAAAATTTCAAGCAGAGGGTAATACAGTGTGGCCAAGATAAAGAAGGCCCCGTGTACTGAAAGTGATATTGATTGTGTTAACTGTGTATTGGTCAGTGTTGTGTTGTCACATGTTAATAACGGTTGTCAATAAGTTCTGCAGAATTCTATTTTCAATCGAACAAAGAGTGTTTATTGTTGAAACTTATTTTGGATGTAAATCGTTTGTAACTTTAACGTTCACCACAAAATATTCACATACTACTGCTCCTGCTAAAAGTGTTGTCCAGAAAATAATTACTAAATTTAGAGCTACAGGTTCAGTCGCTAACGACAATCGTATCTAAGTACATGTGGTTTGTTTGCCAAAAAATGTTTGACGTATTTACAAGACTATGCTAAGAAGTCCACAAAAATCAACCAGACGTCTATCCTCCCAACTAAACAACAAACAAACGTCATGCCAGAAAAAACATGTTGAAGCAGTTACATATGCAAGCGTACCAAGTAAGAGTGATGCAAACATTACAACCTACAGACTACGCAAAACGACAACACTATTGCGAATGGTTACTCACTCATGTTGCTAATGGTTATCTGGATCCAAATCTTTATTTTATCACAGACAAAACATGGTTCTACATTAGCGGGTACGTGAATTCTCAAAACACTTGCTATTGGTCAACAGACAATCTCAAGAAACATCTTGATGTGCCTCTAGATGACGCAAATATAGACGTTTGGTGTGCAGTTTCAGCCCGACGGATCATATGCCCTTCTTTTTAGTAACACCGTAAACTCTGAAGTGTATGTAACGGAATTGTTTTAACCATTCTTAGCGCAGCTGACAAAGGAAGAACGAGAGTATGCGTTTTATCAGCATAATGGTGCTACGACGCATACTTCACGGTTTTCAATGGCATACGTCCATGACGCTTTTGGAAAAGAACATACAGTTTCCGCAGGTTTATGGCTTCCCAGATTGCCCGATCTGTCTACCTGCAATTTTTATTTGTGGGGTAATTTAAAGAGTAAAGTGTACTGTAACTATTAAATGTTTAGTATGTTGTTATTCGTAATATTCTGTATTTACTACTTTTAAATAAAAAATTATTAAGTTATTCACACGGAACCTCTTTTATCTTGGCCACTCTGTAGTATTCAATCAACATCTTAGATAAAAAAAAACGGTTGAGATATTATCAACAAACGCCATCAAAATTCTTCTGAAAAAAAAATCACAAAATTGTATCTCAATTCACTTAGTATAGTAGTATTATAATGACGGACTAGTCTAATGATGACATTCTGCTTTGTATCTGCTTTTGAAACAGCAATAGCACAAATAAAAAAAAACTAAAGACGTTTTTTTTTAAAAATAACATTGATATAATAATATTATACAAAACCTTTCCAAACACTTATACGTAAATTGGAAAACACATTTGAAGCACATGGACATGGTACTGTAACCCTTGTTACAAGATTAACTATGAAGTTCTTAAGCTTCTATATGTTAAATTAAAGTCTAATTCAATTGCAATTAATGTTGAAACAGCTGGTTTTAGCATATCAGTTGCCAACTAAGCAACTAGTAACAGCAGATCTCAATGCTATACTAGATCATCCAGGTTAGCACAGCAGACTGACAAATGCTAAAGATAAAGTACTATTTAGGTAAGCCCAAAGTAAGAGCTATAACCGTACTTGAGCTAGACATGACTTATCGCAGCTACCAGAAGATGTTTTTGACATTCCTTTACTCAAAAACTTCTCAGCTCAAACTTCTACTTTAGCCATTAACAACCTTAGCACAACCCACTAGTCTTAGATCTTTATAGGACTAAGGAAAAAAGGGCCAAATCGGTCTACAAAACCAACTAATTCTTGTTTTTTCACATTTTACAAAAAAGCATCATAACACTATCTGATATTCAAATGGCTGAAAGAATCGACAACACTGTAGTCGATTTTAAAAAAGTTTACTAAAATTTTGCCAAAAATAGGATCAAATCAATTGGGTTTTGACCAGAAAGCTCATCATACCTCAAAATTGTACAAGACACAAATGACAAAGGTTTCATGAACCAACTGACCAAACCAAGCTAATTTGACTCAATGGTGGGGTAAATAAAGTAATCAAGGAACACAAAATTTAGTGCTAAAAATCAAATTTCAAATCTTCCAACAAAGATTATAATTTAATGTAAAGATTTGCTTTTTGAAGTAAAAGTACACCGTGTCATTTATGGTAATTGAGACCTTAAATGTACGTTGGAGGGCAAAACCAAAACATTTGCTAACAGCCTTAAACTCTAATGCATGCAAGTCTACAACTTAGATTGGAGAGAGTCTAGAAAAAAGTAAGACAGGGTTTGCAGCGTACCAATACTACTTTAATGCTTGAATCGGTTTCAAACTCTATTTAGCATTAAGTCCAAATTGCATTCCAAACAAAGTTTTGAAAACATATTCTTTTGTAATGTTCCTTGCAAACATTACAAATGCAATACACTGACATACGTACGATCAACTTGAGGTATGGTTGCTTCTTCCTATCTTACCAAAATTTTATTATTTTAAAGTAAGACTCTGAGAAAGTTTTTTAAAGTACATTACTACATTTGTAACATCCAACTGAAAACTGATACGGGTCTTAACCCCATCAGAAATCATATGTTTTTTGATAAAGTAACTAATTAATCAGATTCTGATTTTTCTCGTCTTGCCAAACAAGACAAACCAATTCTAAAATACAAGCAACCAATCAACATGCTTGCTGTACAAGGAAAATTGTGACTTTTCAACCACTACTATACAAAATCAACGCCTACCTCTAGATGACTTTGAATAAACATTCATTTGTAGGCCACAATTAAATAAAAAGATTGTAGACAAAAATGTTTAAAATTTGGTAAATCCAACACATTAAATTTTAAATATTTCTCTTACCAGTTACAAAAAAGATACAAACACCAACAAACGGCCCATTTGGCTATTGTATGCAATCCGTACAGTCTGCTTTATACTAACAAATTTTATTCAAATCAATTAGGCTAGTAACTGCCGCTAGACGTGCACACTCACTCACGATAATCGCTCCTTCATACTCAATTTTTTGCCGATGGAAAACTGTCACAACGCTCAACTACAAACACATCCCAACAAAAAGCAGGAGTTGCTCCTGTTTGACGAATTTTACTAAAGCTACTTTAAATTGTTGCCGGAATTAATTTTTTCAGACCGGTTCCAAAAAAACAAAGTACAGTTTGCAAAGTATTGCATCCTTTTTTTTCTACCAACAGATCAACAGGACTTAGAAGCCATTTTTAAAACTTCAACAAAAACAGATCTGCAACAAACAAAAACGCGTCGGCATTTAAAAAACAGAAAGTTTCTTACCCATTTGATCAAAAATATATAATAATTCCACCAAACTTACTAATTTTTGAAAAAAAAAAACTATTGTATATAATAGGCTTTACCCGCTACAAACTAATTTTCAAACAAATACCAATAGACAAGCAAATTTGCAAAAAAAAATGTGCTAAAAATAAAAGCTTGTTATTTAATATTACTAGAACAAAAGAACATTCAAGATTTTAACTATAGGATCTATATGTCCAAAACCGCCTTAACAATAAAATTCAATCCAAAATAAATTTAAATTCCAAAAAAATGTACACTGTTAAAACTATTCAAAATTAGGCTGAGAACAATATTCAAGTAAGATTTAAAGTAATTACCATCCTTGAGTCCAAAATAAAACATGCCTGCCGGATACCACAACACAAACAAAGTCTTTATAACTGGCAAACCCACAAAAAGCTGTAAGCATGTTTCTGCTACATTGAGGAGCGCTCAGACTTATTACAATTATATAAACAACATTTATATGGCACGACAGTTTTAATGCATGCTGCAAGTCCAAACTACCAAAGTCGAGATTGCCCAACAACATTTTTGCTGACTGGAGCAGTCAAGAAAAATAAATCTAAATGTTAATATTTAAGAAACTAAAATCAATCAACAATAAAAGTGACCTATTGCTAACTTTATAGTCTAAGAGACAACGTGGATTAGTATTTTGCTATGAATCTGTAAGCTAAATTTGTAAGTTCAATTTTGGTTTTTGCTGTTAACTAGAACTAAGTTTACAGGCATTCCTAAAAATCCAAAAATGTTTCAAATAGCAAATAAGACTGTCGCATCTGGTTTTAAAACAACCGCTAAAACAAAACAAAAAATTAGATTTTGTTTTTAAATATAGTATTTATAAAGTGAAAATACTAGCTAAAACTGTTTGTAAACCTTGACTATTTTCCAATTTTAGCAAAAATTGATCTTTGTTACCAGATGCAACAGTCATATTTGCTGTCCATAACAATTTTGGATTGGATTGATAACCAAGTTTTAGTTAATAGCAAAAAAACTTCGCATTTGAAAATTTAACTTTAATTTACTACATAGCACAACACGCTATGGCTCCTGCTTTAACCCTCTTTCCTGCGACTACTTACAAATTGAGAGAAAAAAATCGATCCACGCCGTTCCTACTTATTTTAGACTATTATTGTTACAAAACAGCCAGATAACTAAAAGAAAACTATTCAAACTATAACAAAAGTGGACAAAATCTTCAGCCAGCCTAAAAACAACCTAAAATTAACATCCTAATCAAGTCGACTTAAATGCAAAAGCTTTAAAACGTTTAAAAAAGTTGAAGACGTTAAGCCCAAATAGCAGCAAATTGATTATCAAATTAAAAAAAAGTTTTAATGATTCCAGCACCAAAACCAATAAAAACAATGCTAATAAATTAACAAAAGATGTTTTAACCCTAATCAAATTGATCGCCCAAAAACAGCAACTACCTAATATTTCTTGACAAAAATATACTAAAAAGCTTTACAGTTTTTACCACCACAGCACTTAACTGGATGGTAACAAAAAAAAAAAATAAGAAACATGGGAGCCAATCATACCAGACCAGCAATAGATTACAGACTGAATTCATTAACATAACCACGTAAATAAATGAGCTAACTGCAAAAAAGTAATTTTTTGGTCAGAACTATCAAAAGCCTGGCCATCATCTCAAATTATTGCGGCTACAATAGCGGTAATTCTTTAAAGTTTATCTAGCAAGACTATCAAGGGATCTTTTTAGCAGCGTTTCTTAATTTTAGCAAGACTGACAAAACTTTGATCACAATCATAAACTGTTGCAGGCACAAAGGCTTATAAAAATTTATGTAATAAAGATTATCTGCACGGTTTTTCTACCACCAAATAGCAATTTTGACGGTGTTCTGTATGCGGTCAACATTTTAAGCCAAGACTTTCAGCAATATTAAAAGAAGGAAACCCACTATAGGTAAATAGTTTCAGCTGTCCCGCTACCACCTCGTTGCTACTAAAAACTACTATCACCCATATTATAAAAAAGAAAAAAAAACAGCTCAGGCGTTATGAATTAACTCTTAAGCGGTCCCGTTACGTCGGCAATAAAAAACAAAGGGTTTTTAGTGCGTTCGGCCAAACCCTACTTCTGCAACTGCACCGCTCTACTGACTTAGAAAATGTTTTACGCCATGGGGGGGGGGGGGCTTACTACGCCCCCTCCCCCCGTAAATATTAAATATGTCCCATTGTCTTTACTTCAACGTACTTCAAATGAATTTACCAAGAAGTCAATGACATTTTAGAAGACACTGAATAACACACTGTTACATAGCGTTTGACCTTCTCAAATTAGAAAAATTATTTTGAAATTGAAAACTCGATCTGCTCCTGACAGAATTCCAAACAAAGCAGTCAAATCTTTTTTGCATATAGCAATAATAGCTCTCACCAAAAATGATATTGCAATTCTTCGCTACTACATTACTCTGTAGTTTTCCAAATAAACCGAGTAACTGACGACATTGTTAAAAGTTTTAGATTAACAAAAACTACGGGTGTGGTCTTTTTTGACGTTAAGAAAGACGTCGATAAGATCTGGCACAAACGTTTACATGCTGAGCTGAACAAAGATAAATACTCCTTTAGGAAACCGATCAATATTATCAATTTTAAAAGTGGATTACTCTACAACCCCACTAGCCTATAGAGCTATGAGCTTTACAATCTCAAACTTCTAGGTCTAATCTGGAGAAAGTTAAGTCTGTAGGCATTCTCTTATTTAAAAAATTAATCAGACAGTTTTCAGAAGATTTTTCTCCAAACCACAAAAAAATTGCAGTTGAGGCAAACTAAATAAAAATACATCAACCAACCTAGAGTGAAAACCAAATAATATCAAAGTCCAGAAAAGTCTATCACCAATGCACATATTGGTCGCATCGGTAGACAAACTCCAGTATAGACCTTTTATCTTCTAGAGTGCAAACAGGATCAACTAACATCTGCCCTGCAGCTCAGTGAAGATGAGGTGTACCTGCGGAAATATCACATGAAAACGCCGCAACTTTCCACCAGCGCACACAGATTGATTCAAAAGCATCGCCTAGTGTAAATGGCAAAAACGGAATAACAGACAGATCACTAGTCAGTTACAAGCAACGGACCAAGTTCGCAACACAGCAACTAAACAAAATCACAACAACGACCCCTGCAATAGGCTGGCTAACAAAAGTAATAGAAACTACCTGCACACTAACAAACCCCAAAAAAGCAATTTATCACTACTACGTGAACCACACGCGCTTGGCAACATTACGGCGGAGTGTTGGAGTTTAATTCAAGTTCCCAATTCAAGCAACCCCAAGTTGCATCTGGAAGTTCCTAAAACAAAGAACCACCACAACATCCTAAGAATTCTCCACACTTAAAGCACATCTGCAAAAAACTGCCTAAGACTCTGTGGACAACAAAACACAAAAAAAATCAAGAAATCACTACGTTATGAAGCTAGGCCAAATTTGGTGTGCTGGTGATGCACTATTTCTAGGTTATTTTCCCAATAGCAGGTCGTTTTTTAGGTTCCGTAACAAGGTAAATCGTGATATCATATCTTATTAGTCATAGTAATGTTATAATTTTTTATATTTTCAAAAGCATTTAAACATTTTTTTAACTCTAAAATAATTGCATTAAATTACAGAAAATGTGAGTCATTGCGAGCTACGGCACCCCTAACGCATTGCGCCCTCGTTAACTGCCTAGCGCCGGCCCTGCTCTACACTAAATTCCTTGCTACAAAAAACTACTATCACAAAGCCAGCTAAATGAAAATAAAAGTAGCTTTTGCTAGTCAATCATTTTAAGCCAGTTCTAAAGAAACATTAGTAAACATAAATCATTTAATAGTTACTGTGATTTTATGTAAATTGTCTCTCGACCAGTGAGATGCTAGGCACACTGATGATGGGTGCATACCCTGAAACACGTGTATGTGTCTCTTACTGCATGAACACACACAAACAGTTCAACGTTTCTTCTAATAGGGGGCATTGCGTTAACACCTTCAAAAATAAACATGTCTGTAGTTAAATGATAATAAAATGTTTTTGTTATTACCTTATTGTTCTCAAATTTTCTTGGCTAAATATTGATTAAAAAAATATGATCAAACTTGCACAATGCACAACTTATATACGTTTGCACAGTTAGATAAATAAAAATTCTTTTATTTATTAAAGCTCAAACTTTCAAATGATTAAAATAAAATATTCAATGTGTGCAATGCGTGCAGATAATTTGTTGACCATTGTACGTATATTTACAGAGTTGTAACTATGTTCGCGTACTTAAAGAGATTACCGTTGCTTGGTTGGTGGCACGGATTGAAACAACGAGCGGTCATTACAGTTGAATTTATTTACCACCAGCAAACAGTATCTCGCTGTCGCATCTGAGGGTGCAACACATAAATCTCACTGCAGGAAACTAGCAATATATCTATGATAGAATTAGAAGTATATTAATTAATAAAAAGGTAATCAAGAGGAAAATCTGTATTAATAATATCAACAGTGTTGCAATTATGTATAATTAATTTGATAAAGCATACATTAAAATAGCATTTAATGACTTAAAACCATGAATATATAATTGGATACCTGACTTTGTATTCCCAAGCGTTTTAAAGGTGACGCAAATTACAGTAAATTTTATTATTAATCAATTGGTGATAAATATTTGTTTTTGTTCTCTAATCCTCAAATATAAAAGACAACCGCAAGTATATTGTTGCATGCATCTAAAGTATAAAATATTGAAGAAAAAATTACCAATATAAGAGTTGTCCCAGATATATTTGTTAATAACTAAATATTAAATTGTGTTGCGTTATTTTATGATAATAAAAAACTAACAATACATCCAAACTTTAAAATAAATTTATTTATTCATTTATAAGTTTGCTAATGTTTACACAACTAGTAGTTGAAGAGATAAGCAACGTTGTCATTTCAATCATCTTTGTTTTGACGTAGAAAATAGTATTGTAACTATGCACAAATAAAGTAAACAAATATGCGCTTTAAATTATTGATTTAAATTCAAACAGGTTGTATCCCTATATTTGACATAATAAAAAAATAGGTTAACTTACCCGCCAACCATCATCTTCCTATTGGTGTAAAGAGCCCTAGGCGAACTTGAAAACGTATAAGCCTGCGGTTTCTCATCAATGATGATGTGCACATTGTGAGGACCTGTATTACGATTCCTCGGCTTCCTCCTGTTATCCGTCATCGTCATTTTGCACTACTGCAAAAATAAAACCTAAAAAGAAAATAAACCAGCACTCATAATAATCGCGTAACGGAATCTCAATAATTATGGGTAATTGAGTACGCGACCTAAATTCAATACCTATAATTTACACTTACTAGAAAAAATAATGTTTCTTTTTGTATATGAAAAGAAGAAGTCACATGACATCAGATTGTTGATTCACTCTGTCACTTGCCAAGTGTGGATAGACACTGGCCCACTTTGATCCACACACATGTGAACTTTGGTGAACTTGAAATACCATGAAAATGCGTGTACTTAATTACACTTAGGTAGTTTCGATAGGATAAAAATATATACATTTGTCACCGCATGACCACCGCTCGATTCATTTTACTTTCGATTCGGTCCGATTGCCATGGTGTATAAACATCACCATGGCTACAGCGTGTAGGTATTTTTCGTGGGGGGTGTGTAGCAGGAAATGTGTTCAATGTCGTTTGATTTGTAACATGCGTTGATGCGTATCCAGACATTACCATAGATCACGGTATCTTAACATGTTATGTTGCGTAAATTTGCTGCGGTTTAGTAGTAGTAAATAGTAGTAATATAAAATGCAGTTATGGTGGAAGCGCCGGGCTTATAAATAGAATCAAGTATTTTGATGTAATAAATTGCTTGTGAATGAATGCTTAGTTAAATATTAGAATCTTCATATTGACCCAATAACCTCAAATTGTCTTTATAGTGTAATGTGTGTATCTATTTAAACTAATAATATTATTCATGGATCGATCTACTGATAAATCATGCGAATGAAATAATAAAACAATTTATTGTTATTATTTTACAAACACTTTACTAGTTTTGGCTCAATTAGAGTTATATAATTAATAATTAAACAACAGTTTAAAAATTATTAAATTATAAGTATTAAAAAAAAATTAACAAAAACTTAGTAAACTGTTTTATTATTTTATATAATTCCTCAATTTTCATAACAAGTGGAAAATTGTTATAAGTGTCTTAAGATTATTATTATATTAAGCGTACTCAAAATATTCAAATGTATTGCAAACATTAAAAATGTATCTTAAGATTATTATCTCAGTTTGAATGACAAACAAAATTCTTTAAAATATTACAAGATTGTTGTAGAACAGTTTTGTGTTTTACTTTTTAAGTACAATGATGGCTAAAATACTTCTACAAAAAGACATATTCCTATGTTTACATAAGTCATTTGTGTATATCAATTTTATTAGCGTATAAAATCATTTAATCTAAGACTGTTAAGAAACTGAAATAAATTATAGCTAAATATTGGATTAAAAAAAGAATCTGCTTATAAAACAGATTTGTGAGACAGTTCGCAAGATTTGTCAAATACAAAGTTGACATGTTTATATGTCACAATCCTAAAAAGAAAAATAATGCAAAATGTCAACTTTTTTTGAATTCTTATTTTAACAAGAGTACCAAAAATTTAAAAAAATGTTTTTTTATAGATAACTTAGAAACAAAAACAAAATATTTTATAGAAGTAGTAGCAGTAAAAAAACACAAAAATGTTCTTTTTTGCAAAGACCACTAAGACAAAAACATCAGCCGCAAAGCTGAATATCTCCGTTATTTTTTAACCGATTTATATGATTCAAAAACCATTTTAAATGGTTTTTTTTAAGTACTATAAAGGCAGATACACAGATATAGTTGCTATAGCAACCAACTTAATTTTTTTAAATAACAACATACATTTTTTATTTTATATTTTGAAGCTTTATGATATTCTTAATACAACTATGTAAAATTAAAAAAAAATTAAGTTGGTTGTCATAGCAACTATACTAAAAATAAAAACAAATATGTGTGTACCTGCTTTTATAATACTCAAAAAACCATTTAAAATGATTTTTGAATCATATAAATCGGTTAAAAAGTAACGGAGTTATTCAGCCGTACGTTTTTTGTCTAAGACCCTGTATATAACGGGGTATGGACTTAAAATGACGCCAGAATTTTTTTACGATCTTATGTTTGTAATGTTTATGACAATCATGACATCTATAAAATTTGAAACATCAGAAAATATTTATAACGTTTATGACATTTGCTAACAACGTTTATGACATTTCAAAAGATTTATGATATTTGAAGACGTTGTAAAGTTTATTACGTTTGTAACTTATATGGCATTTATGATTCTTGTAACATTTATGATACTTATGAGATTATAACCTTTGACTGTTAAAATAATTATGACAATTAAAATGTTAATGACGTTTATAATTTTTTTAAATTTTAAATTTTTAAGCAAAATTTACATTACAGATTTTAATTAAATTCATAGCAATAATATTGAGACATTGTTGCCAGATTTGTTCAGAATCTAATGTATAGGTTTATACAGTTTTTTTTTTTTTTAATGATATTTATAACGTTTATTACGTTTGTAACTTGTATGACTATCATTACATTTGTGACGTTCAGAACATTTATAATGTTTATAAAATTTGTAACGTTTATGACATTTATAACATCAATGATATTTATAATATCTGTAGAATTATAACAGTTGTGACCTTTATGACAAATTTTGCGATTGTACTGTAAGTAAATTTTACAACGTTTATAATAAATATTTGAAAACATTTATGATATTTAAATTTTTTTAACGTTAATTACATGTGTGACTTATTTGGCATATGACATTATCACATTTGTAAAGTTTATAATAGTTTTAACGTTTATTTATTTTTTTCTGGTAACTGTATGTCTAAATATTTATAACGTTTTTCACAATACAGGTTATTATTACATTTGTGTAATTTAAGACCTTTATTTGCAAAATTTGTGACGATTGTGGCTTTTATTATAATGTTTGACACTTATAAAGTTTATAGCGTGTATAACAATTTTGACGCTATAAAGATACCACTGATGAAATACAAGTCGACAATGTTCACGGTCATATTAATAAAATTGAAATTGAATATTTAAAATCCCAAGTAAGTACATTACATTCTCTTAACATTTAGAAGCGAGATTTAAAGACTTAAATGAAATAATTTCATTATTTACGACACTAATAATGCAGAAACATCTACCATAGAAAATACAAATACAATCAATTCAAAAAATTATAGAAATGCTGAAAATCTGTGTTTTGTAAATAAGACCATTAAATATTTCGAAGCCATAAACAACAATAAAAAGAATACAGATAGTCCACAACAAAACACAAGCACAAATAATATTACAAATAAAACAAACAAAACATCAAGAAATATCAATGTAAATAAAAATTACAATAATAATAAAATTATAAAAACTAACATACAATTGAAAAATAAACCAATTATAGGATGCAATACAATTATAAATGGGATAAAAACACTACTAAAAAAAGGATATCACTCTGATACTACTGTTCAATCATTAACAGATTACTTAAAAATAGCAGCACCTAAAATATCGTTTAAATGTAAAGAGTTGCAAAAAAATGAAATATCTGCCTTATACATATATGGTAACATTTCCAATGACAAACGTTAACGATGTATATAATCCAAATATCTGGCCAAACGGAGCAGCAGTTAAACGTTTTTATAAAAAAAAAAACTGAAAATTTTTGATCAGATTCTCATATAACAAAAAACTCTTAAATAAATCTATTAAACTATTAAATTTCAGTTTTGGAGGCTGTGCAATTTATGTAAAACAAGATTTTAATGACGTTTGCAAGGAACTGCCAGAAGTTAATAAATTTTCTATAATTATAATTTTCATCCAGCAGCTTGTCCTATGATTTCTTGCTATCTTGGTAAAATACAACAATGTGTTGCGGTGTGGTGGTGTTCCACAAGAATCTATACTTGGCCCATTACTATTTTTACTATACGTAAATGATCTGCCGCACCGAACAAACCAGGCCACTACAGTGCTGTATGCCGACGACGACGACATTACGTTTGCAAATAAATCGAGTAGTTTGGAAAAGGCTATTGACCAAAACACTGCAACACTTGGCAATATCTCAAATTGGTTTTTATCAAACTCTCTATGTCTGAATGTTAAATAAACTGTCAATATAGTTTTCTCACTAAGTAACAAAATACCTGCAATGTCCACAACATTTCTTGGAGTTCATATAGACTCCAAACTTAGATGGGACATTCACGGCGAAAAGTTGTCTAAAAAGATAGTTAAGAACATTTACTTACTGCGCTATTTAGCACAAGCTTTACCAAAGTTTGCATTGAGATTGGCATATTTTTCACTGTGTTCAGCTAACCTAAGTTATAGCTTGCTAGTTTGAGAACATTCTCCAATATCTCAGAGATTATTTGGATTACAAAGACGAGCTGTACGAGTCATAGCTAAAATAGGTTACCAGGAAGAATGCTTGCTTTTTATATATGACAACATAGATAGTTATCTTACTCACAAGAATTACCATTCCTATGATAATAGAACAAAGAATGCCATTTATCCACACACAACAAGACTTGGTAAATCACAAAATGGAGTGAATTTATATGGAATACGGTTTTTTAATATTGTACCAAACGATCTAAAAAATCTTCCTCGTAATAAATTTAAAAGCACAATTAAGGTTCATTTAATATCAATGGCCTTTTACACTATTGAGGAGTTTATGGATAATAAATTTACTAATTTTATTTAATATTTTAATTTGTACATTTATTATTTATTTAATACTGTATTTTTCTATATCTTTTATTTTGACATGTGTAAATCTGATGATAATAGCACGAATAAATTATTATTATTATTATTATTATTATTATTATTATTATTTATATTATTATTATTATTATTATTATTATTATTATTATTATTATTATTATTATTATTATTATTATTATTATTATTATTATTATTATTATTATTATTATTATTATTATTATTATTATTATTATTATTATTATTATTATTATTATTATTATTATTATTATTATTATTATTATTATTATTATTATTATTATTATTATTATTATTATTATTATTATTATTATTATTATTATTATTATTATTATTATTATTATTATTATTATTATTATTATTATTATTATTATTATTATTATTATTATTATTATTATTATTATTATTATTATTATTATTATTATTATTATTATTATTATTATTATTATTATTATTATTATTATTATTATTATTATTATTATTATTATTATTATTATTATTATTATTATTATTATTATTATTATTATTATTATTATTATTATTATTATTATTATTATTATTATTATTATTATTATTATTATTATTATTATTATTATTATTATTATTATTATTATTATTATTATTATTATTATTATTATTATTATTATTAATATAGAATTATGTATTAAAATAGCCAGTATGTCTGTATATAATAATGTGTGTGTAATTTGTATTTACCGTCCACCAACTGGAAAT
Source organism: Tachinus rufipes (assembly GCA_963932245.1). Lineage (NCBI taxonomy): Eukaryota > Metazoa > Arthropoda > Insecta > Coleoptera > Staphylinidae > Tachinus > Tachinus rufipes. The sequence goes on from OZ010741.1 coordinate 22,151,518, forward strand.
TTAAATATATTTGTAAAGCAGTTAGTAAATGTAATTAATTTTATTATTTTAGATTTTAAAAACATTATTATAACAGGTTATTTAAATATCAATAGATTAGATTCATCTAATAAAACATTGAATGATGTACTTAAGTCATATGATTTGACTAATCACATTATTAAGTGTCCTACAAGAGTAGATAAGCGTCAAGATGTACTGCTGCTACTCAATTAGATTATGTAATAACAAATATTGACGAGTGCACCTGTGAAATAGTTGAGTATTATCTTTCTGACCATATGAGTCAAATATGTCTATGTAAATTAGATAGTAAGAATAAATTAGATGATAATATAAATATGTACTGCTGCTAATTTCAAAAGTTTTAATATAGCAAGTATGACTGATTTTGTGAACACTTTCACTCATTATTATGATCTGCACAATAATTTTGACAATATTGATGACTACTTTGCTAATTTCTGGGAACATTTTGAGTGGTGTCTGGATGTCAGCTGTCCATCCAGATTAATTACTTTGGATGGATCTAGAAAATCAAATAAAAGTTTAAATCAAAGTTATAAAAATGAATTTGAAGAATTAAAACTATTGAACTGGATTAGTAAAGTAAGTTGTTCTGAACAAATCATTTAAGATATACAGGGAGTTTATAAATGAATGGGATTATGTAATCACTTTAAATGTGCCGCTTTTTTTAAATTGTTCACTAAACTATTTGTTTTGACAGATCAACTTTGACAGCTGTCATGCAAACATATGAAAACATAGGTAGTATAGTGAACGATTTTAAAAATTCGGGATATTTAAAGTGATTACATAATCCCATTCATTTATAAACTCCCTGTATAAGAGTAATTTAAAAACAAAAATACTAATCAAAACAAAAAATCAAAACTGCATTGCCATAGATTCATCTACAAATAAAGTTTAAACTATATGGAATATTATCAATAGTCGTTCTGGGCATGTTTATATCACCTGTAACCGGTTCAGAAGTGATGATATTAAACATGACTACCAAAAAATCATGTGATGCAGATGGAGTTCCAATCAAACTGCTTAAGTTCTGTAACGTAACACTATCTAAAACACTCGCAGATTTAATCAATAAATCGTTTTTACTTATTTAAAAAAGGCAATACTACCAATATTACAAATTATAGACCAATAACAGTCAGTATTAAGCACTTTTTCAACAGTTTTTGAAAAAGCTGCTGTAAAAATCAAATTAATGATTTTTTGAGCAGCCAGAAATTATTAACAGACTGTCATGTCAGCATGGCTTTACACCTGGCAAATCCACTGAAACTGCAATCACTAGTATAACTCAATAGGTACATAACCAACTTGATAAAAGAAATTTTGTTGCAATAGTCTATCTATCATTTATTTTAAACAAAATTTTTAATACAAGTATTAGAGGATCAATGCATGATTGGATTCAGTCATATTTAACACTAATTATGTGATATTGAATGGTTCTTTGTCTAGTACGTTTAAAAGTAACATAGTTGTTGGCCAGGGATCAGTACTAGGACCTTTGTTGTTTGTCTTATTTGTTAACAATCTGCCAAATTTTATATTAAATGATAAAGTATTTATGTATGCAGACAAAATTGAAATTAAAATAAATGCAATTTTCTGTGAGTTTCAAGAATGGTGTACACGGAACAGTTTTGTAATCAATATGGACAAAACGCAAACAAAATTATTTAAAAATTGAACTGATATTAATATTAGGCTACATCAAACTGAACTTAGCAATACCGCAACAATTCTAGGTGTCACGTTTGATGAAAATTTGAACTGGACGTATCATAATGATACTGACTGTTCAAAATTAGCTAAAGCTACTTTTGCTATCATAAATTTAAGAAAAGAACTGCCTATATCATATCTTTTGTCCTCATATTATGCTCTTGTTTACAGCGCAATTAATTATAATATAGCATAGGGTCAATCAAAAGACATGCATAGAATTATTGTTATGCAAAAACGTATTTTACGTATTATTTACAACATCTCTCAAAGCGAATCATGTCGTGATATATTTCGAAACAACAAAATGTTAACTGAGGTCAGTACGTTGCATTTATGCTTTAAAAATAAGGAAATTTTTTTAGGAGAACCAGTTCATAATTACGAACCAAGAAATTCAACAAAAATAGACATTCCAAAATGCAACCAAATCTTAATAACTTTAAAAAAATTGTTAAAATGTTTTTATTCTTTGAGTGAATTTTATAATTGATTTTTTGAAAAATTATTTTAATGTATCTGTATATTATTGTAAAGGGTTTTCCAATAAAAAGTTTTATTTTAAATAGCAGGCTATTTGGGCAGCTGTCAATTTTGAAGCTATTATTTTTTGACATTTGACAAGTAAAAACTACGCTATTATTAAAAATGAAACGATACACGCTTCAACAACGCTTTGAAATTATTAAAATTTACTACAAAAAAGCAATAGTAAACCTGATGGAAAAATTTGATCTGTTGAGACAAGTTTGTGATGTGAAGAATCAAAACCGTGTGCATCGCTCAAGAACACATAGAATATTGCCGATGTAGCCCGTAGTGTTGAAGAAAATCCAAGTTTGTCGATTCCTCGTTGATCTTTAGAAATAGACATTCTACAAACGACATTACACCGTATTTTGCATAATGACTTAAATCTTAAGGCTTTTAAAGTTCAGTTAACACAAGAACTCAAGCCGGTCGATCACCATAAACGACGCATTTTCGCTGATTGGGTCCTTCAAATGCATAAAAATTATCCAGAATTTCATAAAAAAATCATCTTCAGTGATAAAGCCCATTTTTGCCACGGAGGCTACGTTTATAAGCAGAATTGTCGCATTTGGGGCTCAGAAAATTCAAGAATAATTGTTGAAAAGTCTTTGCATCCTCAACGTGTCACTGTTTAGTGCGGTTTTTGGGCTGGCGGTGTGATTTGAAAATGAGGCTGGTGCAACTGTTACGGTGAATGGATGGCGCTACCGAGCTATGATTAATGATTTTTTATGACCGGAATTGGAAGATATTGATGTGGACGACGTTTATTTTTAGCAGGACGGCGCTACGTGCCACACAAGCAACGAAACAATCGCAATTTTGCAAAAAAAGTTTTCTGATTGTGTTATTTCTCGAAGAGGTGATCACAATTGGCCACTGAGACCTTGTTATTTAACACCTTTAAACTTTTATCATTGAGGCCACGTAAAAGGTAAGGTCTATGCCAATGCTTCACAATTGATTCAAGATCTTAAAGATGAAATTCGTGAAATTATTGAGAACATACAGCCGCAAATGTGCGAATTGGTCATGGAAAATTTCATGAAAAGTATGTGATATTGCAACCGTAACCGTGACGGCTATTTAACTAATATCGTTTTCAAATGTTAATGGCACACCTTCCTCTTTACAATGAAATAAACATTTATTGATTTCTCTTAAAAAATACCCCCTTTTCTTAATAACAAAATGAAACCTCTTATTGGAAAACTCTATACGTTTACAATATTAATCTATTTTTCTACATCTCAGTATTGTAAGTGAATATTTGTTAGAATTCATAGTAAACCTCGTACTACCAGTAATATTTGCTTGTGAAATTTGAAGACTTTTATATTTTTTGTGACTTCTATAATATTTATGATATTTATGATATTTATGACATTATTATGAAATTTATAAACTTTGAAAAAGTACTTTAACGTTTAAAAACATTTATGACGTTTGATAACATTTTAAAGTTTATTATACCGTAACGTTTACCACATTTGTGACATTTAAGGCATTATGATATTTGTAAAGTTCATAACAGTTGTAACGTTTATGATATTAATTTTGTTAAGCTTATGACTTTTGACAGTTAAAACATTTATGAAAGTTGACGTTTATAATGTTCTTTTGATTTTTAGTTAGCATTTTGGTTTACTGCAAGCTTTTAAATTTTAATGTAAAGCAATTTAGTCTTTATTTTAGTTAATTTGGTAGCAATAATATCGAAGCACATTGTTGCCTAATTTTATCAGCATTTAATGCATGGTTTTGTAAGTAGTAAATTATAAGGTTTTTTCTTAGTTAGGAACATTTAAAAACATACGTTTATAACATTTGTGTCGTTTATAAGGTTTGTTACGTTATCGACGTTTATGACATTTATAATATTTGTGAATTAAAAAATAACATTTTTGACGTTTTTGACATTTATAAGATTCGAAGACATTTAAGACGTTTAGAATTTTTTTAACTTGAATGACATTTATGAGCTATGTGAGGTTTATGACGATTATGACATTTGTGGCATTTATGATATTTATGACAACTATAATATTATGGCAGTTGTAACGTTTATAGCGTATCTGGTTTAAGACATTTGACAATTAAAATATTTATGAAAACTGGCGTTTATTATGTTTATACCATTTATAACTATTTTTAATTTATAATTAGTTGTTCAGCTTACTGCAAGATTTTAAAACTTTAAAGTTAAACAAAATCATTTTTGCAAATTACGTTTATGAGAATCATTACATTTATGTTATTTGAAGACAATTTAACGATTATAACATTTTTGACTTATATGAAGTTTTTGACTTATATGTGGTTTATGACGTTTGTGAGTTTTATGACGTTTTTGACATGTATGACATTTGTAACATTTATTAAAGTTAACAACTGTTGTAACATGTATGAGGTATCTTAAGTTTGTCAAGTTATTGACTTTTGACAATTAAAACATTTATAACAATTGACGATTATAATGATTATGACGTATATAGATTTTTTTAAATTTTAAAGTAGTGTTTCTGCTTAATGCAAAATCTTTAAAAATTTGAGATTATGCAAATTTAGTTTTAAACATTTAGTAACAATGATATTAAGACACATTGTTGCCAAATTTCATCAAAATCTTCCTTCAATAAGGACACAACAGTTTTGTATTTAAACAAAACACAGAATTGAAGTATCGGGCTTAAATTTATTCCAGATGTAGTTCAATATTGTTCTTGAGTTGTTGCATTGTTGTCTTGTTAGCATAAGCCAACGACTTAACGTGACCCCATAAAAAAAAATCCGACGGCGTTAAATAGCATGAGTGAGATGGCCATTTGAGCGTATCTTTTTTTTTCCTTTACTAGATCAATTGTTTCACAAGCTGTGTAGCATGTGGCTCCATCTTGTTAGAACCACATATCTCTAATGTTAACAGTAACATAGCGATCATTTTCATCCACAAAAAAATACAGTCTCAAATCACGGTCATTTTTTTGATGCAATAAAATTTCTTGAACCGCATCTTAGTTTATATACATACATTTATATACGTTTTGTGACAATTATGGCATTTATGACGTTTGTCATGTGTATGACATTTGTAACATTTATGACATTATGACATTTATAACATTTATAAAGTCAACTGTTCATTCTTATTGTGACTTATGTTGCGTATAAGATGCATGTGATGCTTATAATTTGTACGATATTTGTCAAAAATGCATTATATTATTAAATTTGTGTCATTTAAAATTCTTATGACGTTTGACATTTATGACGTATGACATTTATAAAACGTTTAATTTTGTGACGGATATGGCTTATGGCGTAACAGTTTTAACGCTATGTCGTTTATAATGTTTGTGTGTCGCCTTAAAACGTTTGTAAGATTTGTGGCGTTTATTATGACAAATAAAACATTTATAACAATTGACGTTTATATCATTTGTGACGTTGTAATATTTATAAAGTTTAACGTTTATGACATTTCACGATTTATAATTTTGAGGCGACCGTAGCTCAATGGTCTTAGTGCGTAGTAAACCCCACTAGTAGTGTGGTTCGGATTCCATGTTAAACTGTAGGTCCCGCTTGTTTGTGTAGAACTATTACTGCACACCAGAAACATACGGAAGGAGTGCCTACTCTCGTAGCGAGTACGGCACTATAAGAAAAAGTACAGTGATTTGATTTCATGTGTCATTTATATATATATATATATATATATATATATATATATATATATATGGGTAATTCCATTACTTTTACCCATATATATATATATATGGGTAATTCCATTACTTTTCGACCAATTTGAAAAAGTCGACCTTTTTGATTTTGCTCAAATTTTTAGGGATCAAAATATAGATGAAAAAAATGAGATTCCCAAAATTTTGGACCTTAGAATGTAACGGTTATTTTTAAATGTCCGTGGAGTTTCACTGTAGTCTACTTTATGTGCAGGGGTTACGATTGGGTGGCCTAATATTATTAATAAATTAAATTTATTAATGAATTCAAACCGGGCGCTTAATTCTAATTCTTGTTGTGGGTTAGTTCATTTTTGCCATTTGTCTATGTTTTAGTTTAATTAAATTCTTAAATTTTGTATTAGTATTAATTTTATTTGCGTATGGTTTATTATTCTCTGCGGGGATATACTCGGCAACAATGCCAGAGATAAAATTATGTTTTTGGGTGTGTGTGTGCCTTAGCGGTCAATTTGGATTCTTTTCTGTTCGATTCGCGGTGCGACATAGTCGCGACCCGAATACACAAATATAGTGAGCCAGTACGGACGAATAGATTTTTGTAATACATGAAGCACATGTACTGCTGGATAAGGCCGGGATTATAAGGTATACTTTTGTTTAATATTAATTTACTTTTACTTTTATTCAGTTTATTTTTGTCGGGATATCGAGTTTAAATTATTTTTTTGTTCGGGATTTTTTTTTCGTAGGCCTTCTACCTTGCAGTTTGCGCAAAATTATAAACACTGGTATCTTGGGGATTGGATAATTGCAAAATATGCTTGACGATGCAAATTCGAAAAACGTGCCCCCGAATAAAATGAAAACGGACTGAACACGTGACCAAAGTAAAGGAGCATACCATCACGAGATCTCATGAACAATACCCAGGTTTTTATAATTTAACAATTAAGAGTGCCGCGCATATCTGTTTAAACTGTGTTAATTTTTCTAATTACTAATCAGTAATATACTAATTTTTGTACCAAATTTGAAGTTTGTTTTAACCGTTTTAAGTCATCCAGAGTTTTGCGTTTTTTATTAATTTTTTTTCAAAAAATTAATTGGCGCCCTAAAATTTAGTTTGCATACCCACGCCATCCCTAGAAGCTGCCGGCAAAAAGGGGAACGTCACAAGAATAATGCCTGTTCAAAATGACACACATTTGAAGTTCAGAAATTTTACAATAAAACGTCTTTTTTAGCTTATTTTGTATCTCAATTTTTGGGCTTCTGGAAAAAGATAAAAAGGTCCACGATGTCTCAAATTATTTCTTATTACATGTACTTTAAAACCCATATTTCTATGTTTAATATCGTGGCAGTCATTTTGATATATTAAGCTTCAAACATTAGTCCAAAAAACCCGTAAATTTAGCAGAATTGCAAAACTTTGCTTTCTTTAAACCGATCTAACTTTGTCAAATCTTTACAAAACTTAATCCACAAGGTCTAGATTTCTTTGTGTTTAATCTCTTTTTAAAGTGATCACACAAGACTTATAGAATCAATACGTATACACCACTATTTTGATGCAGGAAGTTGCACATATTTTCGCGATCTTCAAAACTTGTAATTTTCAGGTCCCAAAAAAGCGCTGTCACCCTATGTCGATTTAAGTCAAAATTTCAGTAAATACTCTTTAGAGCACAAGAAAAAAGGGTATCTATATGAGAAATGGTATATCGGGCATTATCAAGAATTTTTTAATATTCAAAAACTGTCAAAACTGGCAAACCGCACATTTTTGTATCTAGTTTTTGGGCCTTTAGAAAAAGATAAGAAGGTCCACGATGTTTCAAAATATTCCTTATTACATGTACTTTAAAACCCATATTTGTCTATTTAATGTTAGGGCAGTCATTTTGATACATCAAGCTTCAAAAATTATTTAAAAAAAAACCGTAAATTAAGCAAAATTATGCTTTGTTTAAACCGTTCTAACTTTGTTAAATTTTAAAGAAATTTGATCCACGAGGTCTATATTTCTTTGTGTTCAAACTTTCTTTAAAATGATTACATAAGACTTATAAAATCTATACATATTCACCACTAATTTGATGCAGGAAGTTGCACATGTTTTTGCAATCTTCAAAACTTTTTAGGTCTCGAAAAACCGCTGTCACCTTATGTCGATTTCAGTCAAAATTTCAGTAAATACTCTTTAGACCACAAATAAAAGGTTATTTATATGAAAAATGGTATATTGGGCATTATCAGGAATTTTTTTATATTCAAAAATCGTCAAAATTCAGAATATCTAAATCACTTTTTGTCTATCTTGCTTTGTTTTTGAGATAGTCAACAAATACAAAATATTTAAAAAACTTTTTATTTAGCAAAAAAACACAAATAAAACAACATTACTTTAACAAGTGTGCATTGATGCAAGCTTTTGATACTTATTAAAACAGTTTTCTTTGGTTCGGTTAGTAAAATTTGATAAAAATGCTGTTCAACATAGAGAATACGCAAATATCATTTTTGTTTACGGACTCTGTAATGGTAATGCCTTAGCAATTGAGATTTCCTGACAGAAAACAACTTTTTTGACGCGTTTTTTAGTAAAAATGTTCACCCATATTATTATCAAAAGTAAAACACCTACAACCAGGCGACGCAGCACAACGACTTGCATTTTCTCAATGGCTTCTTGATGATACCCAATATACCATTTTTCATATAAATAACCTTTTTTCTTGTAGTCTGAAGAGTATTTACTGAAATTTTGACTAAAATCGACATAGGGTGACAGCGTTTTTTTGGGACTTGAAAATTACAAGTTTTGAAAATAGCGAAAACATGTGTAACTTCCTGCATCAAAATAGTAGTAAATATAAATTGATTCTATAAGTCTAGTGTAATTACTTTAAAGAAAGATTGAACACAAAAAAATCTAGAGCTTGTGGATCAATTTTCTTTAAGATTTGACAAAGTTATAACGGTTTAAACAAAGCATAATTTAGCAATTTTTTTAAAATTTACGTTTTTTTTTAATTAATGGTTAAAGCTTGATATATCAAAATGACTGCCCCAACATTAAATATACAAATATGGGTTTTAAAGTACATGCAATAAGGAATATTTTAAGCCAACGTAGATCTTCTTATCTTTTTCCAGAGGCCCAAAAATATAGATACAAAAATGTGCGGTTTGCCGATTTTGACAATTTTTGAATATTAAAAATTTCTTGATAATGCTCGATATACCATTTCTCATATGAATAATCTTTTTTCTTGTGTTCTAAAGAGTATTTACTGAAATTTTGACTAAAATCGACATAGGGTGACAGCGCTTTTTCGGGACCTGAAAATTACAAGTTTTGAAGATCGCGAAAACATAAGCAACTTCCTGCATCAAAATAATGGTGTATACGTATTGATTCGATAAGTATTGTGTGATCACTTCAAAAAGAGATTAAACACGAGGAAATCTAGACTTTGCGAATCAAATTTTGTTAAGATTTAACAAAGTTAGAACGGTTTAAAGAAAGCAAAGTTTTGCGATTTTGCTAAACTTACGGGTTTTTTTGGAATAATGTTTAAAGCTTAATATATCAAAATGACTGAAACGATATTAAACATAATAATATGGGTTTTAAAGTACATGTAATAAGGAATCATTTGAGCTATCGTAGACCTTTTTATCATTTTCCAGAAACCCAAAAATTGAGATACAAATTAAGCTAAAAATTACGTTTTATTGTAAAATTTCCTTCAAATATTTGTCATTTTGAACAGACAATATTCTAAGATCCAAAATTTTGGAAATCTCATTTTTTTATCTATATTTTGATCCCTGAAAATTTGAGCGAAATCAAAGAGGTCAACTTTTTCAAATTGGTCGAAAAGTAATGGAATTACCCATATATATATATATATATATATATATATATATATATATATATATATATATATATATATATATATATATATATATAAAATAATGGTTTTTGAGTTATCGTAAAAAAACCATTGTTTAAAAATGTTGACATTTTGTAACTATAGAGTAAAAAATATAAATTGTTTCAATTATAAATGACAAACATATGTCAAATACTGATTAAACTAAAACTGCCAAATAACAATTGTGGAAAAAAAACTAATTAAACATTAATTAATCGTTTTTGATATCAAAAAAATAAATGGTAGCAGTTAAAAGCTTTAAAAAACTAAGACAAAAGTTTGAAAACATAATTGACATATGTCAAGTAAAAAAATATTAGTAAAGTTCAAAACAAAACGCTGTATTTATCGGAATAACAAAAATTAAATATTTAAACTTCAAAACAGCATAAATTTGAAATATTTGAAAATATTTATAACGTTTACAACATATGTGACTTATGATATTTATGTTTACAACATTTGTGACATTTATGGTGCAATTGTTTGTAAATTAAAGTAGGAGAAAGTAGACTTTAAAAGCCGTAGAAGACTCAGAGGTTGCAGTAAACTTACACATTTCTCCAAAAAATATATATCTAATAGGTACATTTAAGCATTGTAGTTCAGATATTTGCGTTTACTGTACATCTTATATACTTTCATAAACAGATGTTTGATTAGTTTTTTTTAACTAATATATAAAATAATTAATTTAATTAATAGTCAGTTTTAAACATAATTCGCTTAATTGTCAACACTTTAAGACCGGATTTTAAACACAAAAAACTGTAAAGTGACTTTTGTTCTGTATAAAGCAAAATATTAATATTATAAGCGTTTTGCATTTTTAGAATTCACTTTGTTTTAATCAAAGTAAGAAATTTTATTAAATTATTGCAAACTATATGTACTAGTGAAATTTAACTAGCTTTTCAAAACAGTTAACTTATTTATCAACTTTCAAAGCATTTTTAAAACATTTACTATATATTATAGTATTAAATCAACAATATAAAAAAAATATTTTAATTCCGTCAGCAGTGTATCAACATATGCAACCAACTATACAGTATTCAAAGCTTCAATAGTTCTGAGAGCATATTGTTGGCAGCTGTGCTTTTATTACAAATCAATACTAGTGCTGCCATCTGTTAACTTATGACATAAACACAAAAATTTGCAGTATTACAAATTTTATAACAATTTACTTTTAATATTTTTGTTTATTTATTAAATTCTAAATAAGCATGTATAAATGTCATAGGCAACTAAAAACACAAACACTTGCTTGGTATTAAATGATCAACAACAAACAACAAAATAATTTATTAAAATTAAACTGTTTTATTTAATATAATAATATAATTCTATTACTGTTTTGTATTTTTATATAATTTAAATATATTATTCTTTGTAGCATCTTAACATAGGCAACCCAACATTCATTCTATTTTAGTTCAAGAATTGAACGCAACCATTCAAGACGGTTTGAATTTGATTGCTTCTTAATACCCATGCTGCCCTCTTTTAGAAAATAACTGAACATTAAAGTTCCGTTTTTATCCATTGACGCTCTATTATATTCAAATTTAAATGAAATTATTAATTCAAATAATTAAAATCATTTATATTATATTACAATTAAATTTAATTTTTAAATAAAATTGATTTCATCATGTAATAAAAATGAAATCGTTTATAATATAATTTGAATTTCTAATATTATTGCAATGAGTCATAAGCATCTGTTAAATTAAATATGGAACGTGCCATCAATCAATCCACACATATATAAATAATTTATTAACAATTTATCAGGTTGGTTTGAAATTGATATTTTTCCAACTACTGTTATAAATCATTATGCAAATCGAATGGTAACATTCAATAACAACCTGTTATTAAGATTGTTAAAATCTACGTAGGTCGAATTGTGCCAACAAACACATTATTACATAGAAATCCATAGCTGGAATTTCATACATTTGCATAATGTTAAAATGTGATTGATTGTTATCGATGTGGATCGTTGGCTAATAAAAACCGATAATTGATATTAAAACAGTTAGATTTTTTGCATTTGTTTAGAATTTACTAATTGTTGTTGAGTGCATTTAACATAATAAACATAACAAAAGGTTGGTAGTATATAAATTCATTTTTTTAGTTATAAATTTATTTTAGTATTTCTGCCGAATAGTAGCAACATTATATAATATTTATGATTTTATTTTGGTATTATAAATATAAAATTCTAGTCTAGAATAATTTTAATATTTTAAGAAAATTAAATAGCTGGATTTAAACCTTTGAAAATCGGATTCTAGTATTATAAACCATTTTTGTTGGCCCAAACATGCGTATTGTAAACAACTCCGTTTTGTGTGAACCCGGCTTTATCTGTAAAAAGAATATTAGCAAAAAACGGGGGTTTTCAGCATTATTTCGTAGAAATCAGCAACAAAAAACCATACGTGCTTAATGAATAAGTGAATTTAACTTGTAGTTTTTGAAAAATAAAATAAGAAGTTAAAAAAAGAATAACTTTCAATATTTCTGAAACCGTTACTTTGCGAACCCATATATATTAAAACTTTTTTGCTAATATTGGTTTATACTACTACCTCTTTAAATATTTTACAACCCTTTTTTAACACCCCATATATGTATTTAATTAAATATTAGGCCCAGTAACATTTTTTAAAATTTATTTAATTCATATTATAGATTTTATTTCGAATCTATTGATTGATATGAAAAAGTTTTTTTTTAATTTAGCAAAATTATATGCTTAATCAACTAAATGTTAACCACTTTTCAAACTAAAAAGTTAATAATCTTAGTACTCGTAACAATACATTTCCTTTGACATAGCAATTTAAACGATTTTTTTCAAATTAATTACATTTTCGCTCCTCAACCAGTAAATGTCCATCATCAATGAAACATTCACTCAATCCAATTACATCCAATTCATAAAACGAATCCTCTGCAGAGTAGTTAAACTGCAACGGTTATTTCACTTTTTTATTATTATTCTCTTCACTATAAACTTTCATTAAGTTTAAAATAATGGAAGGCAACCTAATAGGGAAGAAATGTGGTAATAGCACGAGGCGATGCTATTAGCATAAATCAATGTTTGTAATACAATATATATATATAGCCCACCTGTCGAAGAAGTTAAAAGCCAATCAATCACCTGAGAAACAATCAGAATGCCACCTGAACAGGAAAAAATTCTATCATTATTTATTGCGTGGAGGTGGAAATTGTTTTTGAAAATAATATAAAAAAATGTTTGAGTACTTGTGTATGGAATCTAGTACATGGTTCATTTGAATAATTATTTATTTCAATTGCATAATTGCGATAAGTTAATTTGAAATTTATTCTGTGTAAACTCTTAATCTAATTGATTTATAATTCATTACTATTTTAATAAATAAGATTGGAATAAAAATAAATATTGTTGTTTCATTTGGTGAGTTAAGAATCGGTTTAAAAAAATGAACCATGATGATGACTACGGCTTTATTAATGCGCCGTGTCCATCAAGGATGGAATCGGTTGGCATTCTTCATTTTTCAGGACGCACAAAGTGAAATCCATTACACCTGTGCAGGACGCCGCCCCCCGGGGGTGGACCGGCAATTAGGGGACGCAGCAGGATTAACGAGATATGTCAGAAGACCGACACACTCGCTTGTGATTGTTACCACTTCTTGATATCAAATGGGTCCATATATATAATAGATCATCGGCTCTTAATTTTTCTATTTATTATATTTGAAACGGTTGCCAATGTTTGGTAAATATTTAGACAATAGATTTTAATTGTTACAAATTATTAATAAGAGTTAAATGTGTATATATTACTAATATTTTTCAGCTATAAAGTGACTTACTGAAAATTGTTTCTAGAAAAGTTTAACAATTTTAACTAAGTTTAATATGATTTAATAAAAGAATTATTATGTTACTAATTACTAATTTATTTTTAATACTGATAAAATATAATTAAAAAAAAAATGATCTGTGCGTATAATAGAAAGCAAGACGACTGCAAATACGTTGACGAGCAAACAATTTTGACACTTATCAGTAGAATACACAAAATAAAAATAGCTTTCGTTCACCCTTTAATATAATAATTCTTTATTTACGGTAAAAGTTAAACCATTTACATCTACAATATAATATATAAATAAACATATTACATAAACTAAAATAATATACATAAAATACAAAAAATACATAAAAACAAGTTTAATCTAAAATACCATTTAGGTACACAATTCAATCACTACGATTTAATTGCGACCCAAACTGCGATTTGGTACAAAACCAATTAAAATTACTTGGCAAACAATTTGCCAGTTTACACATAATAACAAGTGGATTGTTGCACCCGTAATTTGTAGAATGTGTAAATTCTCTAAACAATAGCATCTGCCTGGTACGTCGATCGCTTCAGACATCACGAGTCCACGCAAAAAACAAAAGATCAGCCTTTTTGCGACGAAGTTTCAGTGGTGGCAAATTGTACCAAGATGTAATGTAATTGCGATCAAAATCTAGCAAACTTATTTTGAATTCGTTCAATACTTTGAATATTAATTTCGTAAGACTGGCACCATTCTGACGGAGCATATTCTAAATGAGAACGCACCAAAGTACAATAATGTGATTTGAGCGTACTTGGGGATAAATCTGCTGACATTCTGTAAACAAAACCCAGCATTTTCATAGCCCGGTTACACATATAGTTAATATGCTCGACAAATGTGAGTTTGCGATCAAAGATTACGCCCAAGTCTTTTATTTGAGAAACTTGTTTCAACAGTTTATGATTAATATCACAACCGTAAGGAATTTTATTCAGTGTTCTATTAAAACTAATTAAAAAACATTTGTTAATGTTAAGAAAAAGATAATTATTATGACACAGATGACAATCATAAACAGATGATATTTTACTGTAAAGCTTTAGATCATCAGCAAATAAAAGAAAAAACAATGAATGAATACACTGAGAAATATTGATAAAAAGCAGGAACTGAATTGGACTGCAGTGTGATCCCTGAGGAACACCTGAAGATACAAGAATTGGCTATAAAACATTTCATCAATAATCTATGAGATCACACAATGATCTATATTAACCTCACTATTATTTTTAACCTTTCAACTCATTTAAATATTTCCAAAAAAACTTGTTGCAAAACAAACTTATATTGACAGGCAAGTATAGTCTTCCAGGTAGTGGTCAAACATCTGACTTCAAAAAACCAAGTTGACAACGTACACAAACTCATCGCAACCATGAGACATGGCCAGAAACACATGTGGGAGAAACCCCACACGTGCTCGTAAGAGTTTGACAAAGTCACTTGCAAACCAAAACCAGCAAATACCTCTATTCAAACACCAACCAATCTGCAATCAAGTACTGCAAGTTTGAATTTGCAAAAAGGTAACTGCTTACGCAAAAAAACCAAACGTTATAGAAAAAATAACAGGTCTGAGTGCTTCTATTCCGAAATATAAAATTACTAAAACAATATTGTCATCTGTCAAACCACAACATAACATAAATGTCGAATTCAGCTTAGTCCCCGACAAAACGCATGTGACACAAACAAATGCGACAGACTACGTCAAAATCACCATCAATTATAAAACACAACTGGACAAGATACTTTGACAATGCTTGCATGACCTAGCAAACAAGTGAGGTTAGCCAACGCAACCTAGAAGCTACATAAAAAAGACAGCATTAATTTACAGTGTTTCGTGTTTGGGATATAGGCGTAAAACCTTGGAACAATCAAATTCCGCTTCAAATTAGAGTAACCCTAAAAATTCCATCAAAACCGGGACCTTAAAGATAGTTTTGGACAAGTAATTAGATTTTTTAAGCAACACTCATTATAAACATGGTTTGTTACAAAATTCTCCCATCCCTAAACAATAGTCCCCAAACCGGCAATCATCTGTACACTATCATCACATTACCAATAGCTGATTGAAACCAGAAAATTTCTTCCAAGAAGTTAAATAGAATTGTTACGTCAGCAAAGTGCTGAACAACCCCAACTATCGCAAACTTGGATCCCTCACGTAGACGAGTTTATGACATGAAATACGTGGTCAATAAAAGGACCACGCACCTGGGTTACTATTGAACTCCAAAAATATCGGGAAACCAAACCCTTGGCCAACGTGTTTACTAACCGACCCAGCCACTACTTAAATAGGTTAGAAAGGAGCAAACCAGTCGATGCCAATGCGCAACTCGATTTACAATACAAAAAAAAAATCTGAATTTTCGGCGTTTTACCATCAAAACTCTCAAAGCCAAAACAAAGCATAGCAGTAACAAACTGACGGAGATATGAAACCCGTATACAAAATGACTAATCAAGTGCTACTGTAAATACGCTTAATCTTAATAATTTATTTAGCAATCCTATAAGATACATTTTTATAAACCTATTATATCAAGTTTTAATATTTTAAGCTTAAGCTTAAGAAAAACTTTAAAGTTTACGCCTCTAGACAGATTTCTATAAATCTATTATGTCAAACGTTGCTACAGTACAATTAAAAAAAATTCCAAAGCTTGCGTCCAGGATGTATATTTTAAAAGCATTTTTAACAAAAACTTTATAGTTTTTACAATCAATACTATAACTCTCTGTAATTACACTAATCTATATCATCCGTTAAAAAATAGAAACAAAAGTTTGCAAATCAATCTCTGATCTTATTACCTTTTAACTGCCCATTGCGTTTTTGCGTTTCAAAAAAACAATTGTTTTTATTTTAACAGGTTTAATATCTTCTTGAATCTAAACTCTGCTTTGACACAGAGACAAAACAAGTTTAAAATCCATAAAGCTATAAGATACATGACGTTTTCGTTGATAAAAACCTTTCAAGCAATCTCTATTAAGCCATTTCCGCTTTTATTTGAGTATTAATGACTACTAATGCACGTTGACACTTCACTTTTGGTATTCTATCAAATACTTTCAAATAAGAATGCAATTCAGATTGCTGTGACTTTTCTTGTAGAAATGATCAAAATGTGGCTTAAATTTCAGTAAAATTACCTAATTTTTATAACAAAATTCACTAATAATAAATGTCACCAAGAACAGAATCAACCTTCATATTCATTTAGATCTTATCTCAAAAAATTTTAATAATTTTTTTAATGTGTTTTTGAAAGAATAACTTTGTTACATCATGGCACTTATTCTTTCTGTGAGCAAGTAGGTAGGGATCAATAATTATGGTGAAGTTTCACGGGTAGTGTATTGTAATTGTTTGGTTAGAGTTATTTCAACTGATACAGAGTTGTGTAGTGATAAAATTGTTCTTCAAGATTTATATTAAACTGTAGCTGTACATTTTTGTATTGTTTGGGTTAGTATTGCTTTAAGAAAGCCAATATTTTGATAAATATGCTGATAATCTTTTAAATCTCCCAAGAAAAACTAAAAATTTAATTCAATAATTTGAGAATTGGTTCAACCTCCAACCTCCATTGTTAAGTGAAGCAAGCCACAAGAGCACAAAATCTTATGTTGGCAAAATGCTCTAGAATTAACCAAAGAATGCAACACCGTAATGTGGCAAATTTCTAAAGCACTTTGAAATAAATAGATATAAATTTTGGCTATTCATTAACTAAAAACATAGCCAAAACAATTGCTCTTTAATCTACAAAGACAATTTAGAACTGGCTTATGTTGACAGTGTGCATCGTTTAATAGCATTTTGAGGGACACTAACAACAAGTATCCAAGAGTGTTTAACAGGCAACGTTCAAAGCAGTTATAGCACATTAAAAAAAAAACAGATTTGTCCCAATGGTATACCAAATTAGTGTGAACATTGTTTTTCTTAGCATTGCTTTTAATAGTTAACGTACTATTTACATTGTTATTTACGTACAGATAGTGATCAAAAATGTTTTGAAGTTATTTGCACATAGACCAAGTAGATTTTAGGGTTGTTACAATGTACATTGAGACTGAGGTCATTAAGATATTTTACAACTGTTTGAATAATTCATGCTTACCTTGCTGAAAAACTACCAAAACAATTTTGCCGTTCATCAGTTGATTTGTGTAGTAGATTATGTCTTGCCTTTAGACTAAAAAACATAAAAGTTGTCAAAAAAGCTTTTGACAAGGTTTGGCACAAGAGTCTATTGTTTAAAATACTTACAACAATTTTGTTTTATTTCAATAACACTAGTTATTAAGTCAAACAGTCACGTAACAAATGCCAAAGTACCGCAAAGTTCAATTTTATTGCTAATTCTATTTCATTTATTTGTTTCCACTGTGTAAAAACTGCGCAATACACCGACGGAACCGTAATCATGCATTTTTCTATATTACTGATGGTAGTCACTTCAAGATTACAAGCAACAAGCAACGGAAATTTAATAAAGCGTTGACGAACCTAACCTAACCTTGTGCTTTTAGCCAATACTTAAATTTTATGGTCGGATTTTACTATTTTTAACATTTTATAAATAAAACTATACACTTTTCAACAATTTATGGCCAGATTTTAGTTTTTTCCAATAATATTTTTACATTTTGTGGTCAAATTTTGCTATTTTGGACATTTAATGGCCGGATTTTGGTGTTTTCTATTAATATTTTATTATTTCATAGCTAGATTTGCTATTTTATAATTTTTTTAAAAATTGGTTAGTTTGTCAACAGTTTATGGTTTGATTTTGGTGCTTTTTGACAATATTTTGATGTGTCAATGGCGGATTTTTGACATTTTATAAATAAAATTTGGCATTTTTTAACCGTTTTTTGCCGAATTTTGGTTCTTTCTGAAAATATTTAATAATTTTATGACCGGACTTTGTTGTTTTTGACTTATTATGAGTAGAGTTTTGCACTTTACAATGGTTTATAACCCAATCTAAGAAAAAAAAAACAAAAACAAAATTGTGTACGCTTTTTATAAAACTGTGAGGTAAAGCCAAAATGTCTTGGCTACGCCACTTCTCGTTTTAGATAATTAAACTAAACATTTTTGTGTATACTCCAGTTAAAGAAATCAGTGTCAGAATAAGACCCTAGAAATGATTTGTTTTAGTTCAAAAATTGATTGGAAAGATGTTAAATTAACGATTTTAATCTAAAAATTAATTTTGGAAGGTTTTTTTTTAGTATAATTGACAATTAGTTCTTGTTTCTTTGATCTTATCTGACTTTATTAAGTTTAAATAAACAATAATCATGATTGTTTATTAAGTAATAATAAATCATTACTTGATGAAACAATTGTCGTATTACAATAAATATTTTTTTTTTTGACGTCAATTTTGACTATTCACAGCTTGAATTATTTAACATACACAACTGAAATCATATCCAAAGCATTTGCTGACATTCTTAAATTACGGTGCTCTCCAGTCTACAACAACAATTTAGACTTATATCACGTCCATAAAGTGACAACAAGTGAGTAAGAATGTTTGATAGTCAACGGTCAAAACAATTATAGCACATTTAAAAACCAAGTTTAAACCAGGACCCAATGGTATACCAAACAGTGGTTTTTGTTAGCATTGTTTTATAATAGTTAAAGTACTGCAAACATTGTTATTTACTTACAGGTAATGTCTGACAGTGTGTTAAAGTTATTCACACACAAACCAACACACAAAAGTAGATCTTAGGAATGTATTAGTACCATCTACTAATTGATTTAGATTTTATTAACTTGGTTGGTAGCAATGTTATTAGAGTGTATTGGTATCAAGTTTCATCAAAATTCAATGATTAGTTGATTTGATAATTTATAATTAAGTTACCTATATTCCTTCTAGAAAACGTTGGGTAAGATTAATTAAATTGAAGTTATGTAAAATTAACCGTACAATTAAAATTATATACATATTATAACGGATGCACTACCAAAGTACCTAAAAACTGTAAAATATAAAAAAATGAAAAAAAAAATGATTACAAGATTTAGATGTGGAAATGAGAAAAAAGTGTGCAAATTTTGAATGGACAAAGAAATGAAAATGTGTAGGATGTGTGGAGAAGCGAGAGAAAAAATAGAACACATGCCAAAACTAGAAATAAAATGAAGGATAGCGGTAACGGAAAAAAGAAATCAAATTGAAAAGGAACTAATAAATAATTAATTAAAAACAGAGTTTAAGTTAATTAAGATTATATGTTATAATAATAATAATAATAATAATAATCTTTATTTCTAAAGTACATATACACAACATACATAATATAAAGTATACATATAGTAAATAAAATGCGTCAAAAGTATTCACTCATGTTGTATGGTTCCAGTTTGCACAAGTAATCATACAACTTCAATTTGAACTGTTTAAAGTTATTAATTTCTTTAAATATTTTTGGGAGTTTATTGTACATTTCACTAGCCGCATATAATGGACCTCGTTCACTTATATTAAGCCTGTGTATAACATAGGAATAATTTTGGTGGTTTCTTGTATTAAAGTTTAGTTGTGTTTGAGATAAAAGATTGTTTATATTTAAAATTGTATATAAGCAATTCATAAATATAGAGACCAGTTAATGTCAAAATGTTAAGTCGACTAAAATAAGTTCGACAAGAGTCGGTGTATCTAATACCGGCAATAATGCGGACTACATTTTTTTAAGTTTTAAACAAATGATTTGAAGAACTATTTCAAAAACAGACTGGTAGACTGTTTTTAAATTTAATGGATCAACAAGATGGCTCAAAATTCTACACATATAACAGGCCGAGTTTAACCTATTGTTTGGTTTTTCACAATGTTGTTGCCAGTTTAGTTTACGATCTATTGTAATGCCTAAAAAGCTGACTGAGTCGACAATTAGAATTTGTATCTTGTCAAGTAAAATTTCTTTAGGTTCAATTGTATTGATATGTGTTATACTAAATAACACCACCTGTGTTTTTAATGAGTTTAATATTAACCAATTTTCATCTAGCCAAATTTTGGTTTGATTAAAGATAGTCATCACCACTCACCAAAATATTGGTATCATC
Organism: Tachinus rufipes; assembly: GCA_963932245.1. Classification (NCBI taxonomy): domain Eukaryota; kingdom Metazoa; phylum Arthropoda; class Insecta; order Coleoptera; family Staphylinidae; genus Tachinus; species Tachinus rufipes. Next base: position 22,172,516 of record OZ010741.1, read on the forward strand.
TGCATAATTTTGGATGGAAACATTTGTCATTTGGTTTGCTGTTAATAAATCATTTATATATACAACAAAAAGAGTAGGTCCAAGAATACTGCCTTGAGGAACCCCTGTTGTTACATACATAAATGAAGAATGTAAACTTTTTAAGGCTACTTTTTGTCGTCTATTAAATAAGTAAGATGTAAATAATTTACGCATAACACCTCGAATTCCATAACAAAAGGCCTTGGACAGGTCTAAGCATATTGCAAGATTTTTTATACTTTCTAGGGCACATATTATGTCATTTATATAATCAAATGCTGCAGTTATTGTGGATTTTCCTTTTATAAAACCATGTTGGAATTTACTAAAAATTTTGTGTTTTTGAAAGAAATCAACTAGTCTATTATTAATGAGATGTTCTAATATTTTTGACAAAATTGTTAATAGACTTATTGGTCTATAGTTTGAAAAATTACAATAATCACCTTTTTTAAGAATTGGTTTGACAATAGCAATCTTTAAGTTTTCAGGAAAAACACCATTTTCTAAACACAGGTTAAAGACATGTGTTAGTGGTGAAATTATTGATACAGCTGCTGACTTCAATACTTTAGCATTTATTTCATCCCAACCAGAACTTTGTTTATTTTTTAATGACATTATGATATTGTAAACTTCGCTTTAACATAAAACGGAATATTTACATTGGTGTTTAAATTGGGCAATGTGTTCATTAATTGAGAAATCGATTCAATAAAATAATTATTAAACTCATTTACATTTTTGGCAATAAAATCTTCATTGCAAGTATTGATAGTATTTCTACCAGTGTACTCTGATATAATACTCCATGACGATTTATTCAAATTATCAGAAGTTGCTAATTTGTTTGTAATGATTTCTTTATTTCGATTGTGTAAAAGTTGCCGGTATATAATGTTTTGTTGATTATACATTATTTTATATTTTTCATTATAGTTTCTAAGTACAGCTAGAACATCAGAAGTAAATTAAGTTTATATGGTAAAGGTTATGTTAAGTAGAATTAGAAAATAGAATTTTCAAGGCCGAAAGGCAAGAAATAAACGTTTATTATATTATAAATATAAAATCCATGACGTCTTCTTCTACAAAAACCTTTCAAACAATTTTATTTATTTATTTTTTTTTAATTATTTATTAACTAAATTTATTATTATATATTTACATATTTACAACATTTTTTTTTTTTTAATTTTTTTTTCTCCCCAATTGCTGCTTTACACCGTTTTCATATATGGTAAGCTGCAAAGCTTCTATTAGACAAATCGTTTCTGCTTTTCTATGAACATTAATGACAACTAATGCGCTCGGAAACTTGGCTTTGCATCTTACAGATTACTTACAAATAACAAGATTGAATGTTTATGCTTACTTTTTATTGATTCATCATTGCATTCGAACACCATTGGTACAAGTAATCTGTTTACAAACATCAGAAGCGCAATTCTGATGGCTGTGATTTTTGTCATCAGTGACTTTTTTTATAGAAATTACCCCATATGTACAGTACACCAAAAACAGTGTGACCGGTGGTAGGAGCAAAAAAAAAACTTATAGCCAGAATAAAGGACGCATAATGCAAAAAAAGGAGACAATAAATTTGGAGACACAAACTTTATACATGCGTCGCATGTACATAAATAGATGTTATTGCCAATGCATTCCATGGTAGACTGACGTGTTTTAAGTTTGATATCTATCTTACTATAAGTGTCGTTTAGCGTTTTCATTTCACTTTTATCTCAGAAGTTAATGGTCACAGTGTTTTTGGTTTACTGTAATTGTGTGCCGCAAGCTTTGCTGTCTTTTATATTTAGATCTCAATAGTATAAGCATTAAACTAATTTTACACAAATACAACTAAAAAAACGGCGCGTCTTTAGTGACAATTGGCCAATAGGAGCCGCAAGTTATGCCCGTTAAATTTGCCACTGTTTGCTCACTACTAAACCTACTACATTTTTGGGTTTGTGCGCTAACTAAAATATTGTTAAGAAACAGTTCTATCTTAAAAAAAAAAACAAACGTTCTCAAAGTAAAAACTTTAAACCATAGACACGCCTATTGATAACGCAGCAAAACCAACATAATCGTACCAATGTGACGTCAGTTATGGTTAAAAAACTTGGTATTAAACGCATGAATAAAAGCACCCATTTTTAACTTAATCTACCAAAATGTCCGATTTAACTACTCGTAGAGTCTATGACAAAAAACGTGTGACTTTAGTTGTGGGTATAGAATATGGTTATGTTGGCTTCACCATGCAATGAGAGAAAAATAGCGTCTATAAGAAGATTTGTTTTACAAATAAAAGCATTTAAAGTATTTAGAAGATGTTTATATTAAAAAAAAAAAGTTGTTATTTTGTTTATTTGAAATTAAAACTTAAAATTAAATTTAAAAGTATGTTAATAGAAAATTAATTTTATAGCTTGTGTGAGTATATAGCTCATAACTATTAATATGTTTAATAAATTGTTTTTTATATTATTGTTATGTTACTTTGTCTTATGCAAAACAATATGTCTTAAAACATTATTATATAATTGATCAATAAACGTCACAACTTGTTAATAAATTCGGACTAGTATTATCATATCTCAATTGAGGTAACAAAAACCATAATATAACATACAATCAGAATCTTCATTAGATACAAACATAAAATTTGACCATATTTTTCTTGATTACAAAATATGATATTCTTTACATTACATTTCAACAATTAACTTTTTTTTGCTAATATATGTAATAAACTTGACATTTAAGTCATGGTCCGGCTAAAAAACTGTCTATTAATCAACTCCCATCAACTAATAAATATATCAAGTTGATATTACCTGCTTTACTTCAACTATTAAAAGTCAATATTGTTATACAGCTAAATTTGATCATTACATTAACTATAATTTGTTATTAAATGCTCTTGTCAGCCAATAAATATTATAACTTGACACTATCATTAACTGACAAAGTCATAATCCAAGTTTTTAACATAAAATCCATAATTTATAAATATATAAGACTATTAATCAATAAATAACACAACCCTTACATAAACTGATATACTTCAACGATTAAATTATGAATCTGGCTATTATATGCTATAGTTTGACATTAAATGTATCATTAAACTTAACATTCTGCCATCAACAGTCAATAACTGATCATATTGACTATTAAATACCTGTTAATTATCCAGTCATTATGTGCTATACTACAAATATCATAATCCATCATTTAATGTGCGACAAGTTTAATATTAAATAAAGTTTGTCTATAATTTACCAATAATCGCTTCTAACTACCAAAATGTGACATTAAGTTCTACAATTCAATTATTAAATGACAAAAATTGACAATAAAATGTGCTTTCTATGTTTATCTTTAGTCTAAACATTGTTCAACATCTGCGTTAAAAAAGTTGAATTAATAACCATTTATATTTTTTTGCTTTAATTAATTCAGAATCATTTATTGTGTATAACTATAATTAATTATGTATTTTAGAAACATGTACATTCAAACCACTGTAAGGTAATTGTGTGTTAATACTATAAAAGTCACGTCTATGTTCAAGTATTATTACATTTTTTATTGATACATTTATTGTTTGAAGATACGGATAGAAATATTTCTTCAGTCAGGAAACAGATTATAATTTATGTGTGCTAGCCACCTCCCCCTCCAAAACATATCAAAATTGGAATGATAAGAATGTAAATTGTGGCTCATTTAATAATCCAATCAGTGAGAACTGTCTCGATAGAAATATTTATTCCTCCCAGTACCTCCCCCTTACTCATTAACCGTCCTGCATCAACCGTCAAAAAGTTCTAATGGACCAGTTTGCCTCGACTCAAATCATCTCGCGATAAATAAAAAAAAACTTGAACCCACGCAATTTTTCTATTAACCCAAATGGCAGCAATAAATTACCCTTCGATATATTTATATTTAATTAATTTTTTGCCATCGTAAAATCACCTTAATGAAAACATCTAAAAAAATATAACATTTTTACGCGTTGTAAAAAGCCACTGACATGTGTCATAAAGTGATTTCAGGTAGTGACCCTTATAGGTGGGCGTGAGTTCTTTTTTTCATACATTTTTCGTAATCGTAAATCTACGACCCACCTGAAGAATCTGAAAGACTATTAGTCTGGCATGAATGTTCAGTTAAAATATATTTTATTATCTCCCACTACAACAATTACAAACTAAAACATTAATAAATTCGCCCGAATTAATACAATCTTTTAATCTCTATCAATATTAATGCGCTGTAAATATAAAAATACAATCTTGATGTTTTTAGTGTCTCGTAAAAACGTTGTCAGCAAATGTAATTCGGTGGCTCGATCCATTTCATTAACTCTGGAATAAGTGTCAATTGATAACAATCAACATTTGCAATTCAGATTTTTTTTACTCAAGAATATAATTGTCTTGAAACAATGCGTATATGAATTATTTAGTTATGCTAAATCAGTTTCACCTAGTTTTTAAAATATCTATTTTTTTGATTTATGTTATGAAATTTATTTGTTTGGGCGATGATGGTGACTAGTCTTCGGGTAGGCACCACCTGCCATGGTATTTTCGGCACCGCGGGGTTTTCACGTCATCCCTTAAGTGTTGCGCGGTTTGACTTCGCGCCCTGTAAGACAAGGGGGGTGCTTGGCATGATTATACCTTGTCATTGCTAGATATATGGTATGAGAGTCACAATTATGCCGCCAGTAGGTGGAATTTGATTTGAATAAATATTTTTATTATATTGACTAAACTATTCATTGGGGGTGGGGTTGATATAATTCACTATAGTTTTAGCTCGTGTCATTTTTGGAGCAATTGGAATGTATGGGTTGTATTATATACACATTATACACTAACTACTTATTAATCACCTAAAAATAAATCAAAACAAAACTGTTCAATCCCAATTCATTGCTATCGCAAGAAAGTATAATTCATATGATGACATATTAAATAATAATAAATAATTGTTAAACTAAATATAAAAAATTTACTAAATAATATTATAGTAGACAAATTTATTACCTTTATTCCGTCATACACAATTCACTAATTATAACCACACAACTTAAATGAATGTTGGCAATTAAAATGTAAATCTATTGTGAATATTTACATGTCATTGGTAAAGACGTAGAAGAGCCGATGAAAGTCACCTTACGACTGCCTCATCTCTGTGCTCGCATCGATGATGATGATAAGATGATAAGGTACTGAATAAAAACTTTGCACTAGGATAAAAATAAAATACGTTTCAATAAAAATAATTACAATGGGTTAGACGGAGAAAAGTATCTGAAAGTTTACAGATGTATAATGAATATAATGAAATGATTATTAATTATAAATATTTATATTACACAACATTTATTAATTTAATTAATAATAATTATTAACACAAAATTAAAATGTGTAATTTTTAATATAATTTACAAGATTGCTTGCTAGTCAGCATTAAAATGTCTACAAACATTTTTGTTTTCAAAAAGTTTAATTGAAAATTATATTATTGGTTTACCAGGTACTAACTAATTATATTTACTGAGTTGAGTTTGTTTTTTAAAAATTAAAATTTGCAAAATGTAAGTGACGCTTTAGCAATGGCAAATTACTTCTACGGCAAAAAGAAATCATTTTTTATTTGGTGGCTGCGGCAGACTTCTTCTATTATCATAAACAACTACTGTTTCCTAAAAGTTTCTTAGATTTAGGTTAGGTTAGACTGAAATTTGTTATAGCGACAAAACTGAGCAAGGGTGGATTTGAAGACCAAGTTTTTGAAATAAATTATCTAAGACAAAAAAATAATTTGACCAGACCGCTTTTGCTCTTATGAAAGTAGATAAAATTAAGATTGGCTGATTAAAATGCACTTTGAAAGAAAAGGTGCATATAGCAAGGCGCACAAACTGTCTAATGCCGACTGCGCTGAACAGTAGACAGAGCACCCGAAATGCCTAAAGTGTTGAAAACCGGCAAAACTGCAACAAACAAAGCTAGTGGAAACGCCAAAGATCAAATAAAAAATTAAAATAATGATCTTCATGAGTTACCAGAATTTCTGTTAAAGGTCCAAAAATAGGCTAGTAGAAGGCCAAAAACGTATACTGGAGGAAACGGCAACTCTTTTAGGAAAAAACTCACCAAGTCAATTGTTAGAGATGATGAATGTTATGCTTACTTTTTATTGATTCATCACTGCATTCGAACACCATTGGTACAAGTGAGTAGAAAACCAAACCTTTGTCATAACAAAACCGTACTTAAGGACAGCTAAGTCAAAAAAATAGTGAATAAACTGTTCCCAAATTTTGATTACTTGACAGAAGATATAGTAAACAACATGACAAAATTCTGTAACTTGCAAAAAAACTTAATTGAAACAAAAATAGCGCCAGACCCCGACAGAATTACTTCGGAAACTGTTAAGTTAGTCCCAACAAAATGCTCAAATACAATAATAAGTTATTAACAAAACTTACTTTTCCAAAAAAGCAACTTTGATGCGTATACAGCAAAAAAATAGAAATCTTAAAATCATTAGCCTTATAAGCATCTTAGGCAAAGTTTACAAAAAAATTATAAAAACAAATTCAGGATAGTTCCCAAAAAGGTTGTTTTGCTTGCAAGACTAAACTTTTTATAGAAAACAGGCAAAGCTAGATGACGGCTCTGACTTTGATTAACGTAAGAAACCGCCAAGTGAAGTATTATAAGCAAAAATCTAAGCCGTATTGACATTTCACCATACGTTTGCTCAATAAATGAACAGTTTTTGAATAACAGGAGCATTAGCTTAAACATGACGAAATAACCTGACACAAGAGGTTCCCCAAAGCTCTGCTTTTGTACTCACGCTGTGGATTATTGTTTACAATCTATTACTAAATCTGGACCTACCAAGTTGCTGCTTTTACCATTGCCTACGCCGATGACCTAGCAATATTAGTACTGCAAATAACATTGCAAATAAACACAAACAAAATTTTTTCAAATAGTTTTTCTTGTCGCATAAAAACTATCTATCACTTTGTAGTAAGATTAATTTTGAATTATGGTGCCCCTACATAGCAAAGAGCTTTAAGATGTGCCAATCTTAGAGAGAGACTGCTAACCACACAGCAAAACATACTACTAAGGTTAGTAGTCAGTGTCTATTGTAAGTAAGAGAACGAGCATATATTTTTAATAACCGCAGGGTCAAAAAAAATATAGATTATAGATCTATCCAAAAATGAGACAAAGCTTGGAAAAGTAGTGGCAATGGAAAGTGGACAAAAAAACTTGTCAATGATAATGAGAAAAACAAGTCAAATGTAAACACTGGAAAACTGATTACTATTTAACTCAGTTCCTCTCTGGTTACAACAGTTTTGGCACAAACACTCTGAAAATTGGCAAAACTAACAGTGACAATGCCTGAATTATTGCTGTTCAAAATTTAATATTACCTAGCAGCTAAGACCCTAGTAAAAAGAAGTTAGATTAGGTTTGGTTAGGTTAAGTTAGGTTAGATTACGTTGGTGGTCTTGAACTCCAAATTTTGGGGGCAGGGGAAGGTGAAACTTTTTCCAGGCGCGTCCCAAGTGGCGGATAGGGGATTGCATACGCGGACCAACACCTTTGCACGGTAGCCTTGCCACAGCAATGAGACTACCTTTTTTCTTCTTCTCGTTCCTCTTTGAACTACCGTTCGCTCTAGAACAACTCTTCGGTCTTTCTTGACTTTCTGGGTACCAACGCTATTAGGTTTTGACGGCTTTGTAACCAAAACAGCTTTCTAATATTTTTCTTACAGTGGAAACCAACACTTTAAACAACTATAAGGGTGCGCGACTTTCCAGGAGTCAGAAAATGAAACAACGGCTGCCATTAGCCTAAAAATGGAAAATGAAAAATAGTTTAGATGAAAAAAACACCCAGGAGAGTAATCTTTCTCCGGTTGTACAGTTGGGCTGCCCCATGAATTTTGGGTTTGGCACTCTAAACTATAACAATAACGACAACTGCAATGAAAATGGACAAAGCACACGGACTACGAATATTAATGACACTTTTTGGCACTTATTGGGAGGTCACCCAACAAAAAATCTTTGGACGCAAGTAAGCACAAAGAAGAAACAAAAACAAACAGTGCAGGTCCAGCAAATTTGCAAAAAGCACGAAAAAAGAATAAAAAGGAGGACGCGGAAGAAAAGAAAACACAAAGAAAAGACGATACAGAGCACAAACTCAAAAAAAAAAAAAAAAAAAAAGACACAATAGCTTAAAAGCAATGCCATGGAATTCAAAGGTAACCATGACAACCTTAGCCATAAACGTAAAAAACCTTCAAAAACAAGTAGCGACAAACGCTAAGGTAGAGCTAAAGAGGGCAGTCAAAAAAGTTGCCCGGTTTTTACCACTAGCTGCCGCGTCGTAGGCAAAAAAAATTGCAGCACAGCAGACGGAACAAGTAGAAAAAGACTCTCAGAAAAAGAGCGAGGAAATTAAAAAAGAAGAAGAAGCTCGATACAAAGAAAAAACTGAGAAAAATAAATCAGTTCAAGAAATGGAAATAAGCCTTATAAAGAAAAAATTGAATAAGCTGAAAGCAGCCAAAACAGTGCTCTTAATAGCAATGGACAAAATAAAAACTCAAGCCAAACAGGAAACAGAACAACAATCCGCCAAAAAAAAGGTATCCAACGGATGATACATTTGAAGAATACCTAAAAATAAAAGAAGAAAAGTGGAACACCAATGACTATAAAAAAACCGGCATCAAGACAGGAAATCTTTTAAATGGTGCAGACTCGGAGGTAGCGGTATGAATCGAAAAGCTGGAAGCAAAAGCAAGGGATCCACAAGGATCGGTCCTGGGCCCCCTCCTTTGGAATGTGTTGTACGACGAAGTGAACTAGGAAAAAAAGTCACTTTAATTGCCTATGCGGACGACCTAGCAATCGTAGCTGTTAAAAAATTATAAAAAAACCTAGTATTAACAGTTAACAATGTGCTTAAAAAATCATCACTTGATAAAAAAAAAAACGAAAGCAGTATTGCTAATCGGAAAGAAAAGAGTAAAAGACGTCATTGAATTTTTAGTAGACGGAGAAGTAATTAAGCCAAAGTTAGCAATAAAGTATTTAGGTGTAGAGCTAGATAAAAACCTAACGTTTGGACAACACTTAGATAAAGTAACTGCAGGAGCAGCGGAAATAGCTACCCAACTGAGTAGAATTTTACCCAGAATAAGCGGTGCAGGAGAACCCAAAAGAAGGATACTTACAAAATGAAAAAGATGAACTAAATCTGCAAAAAAGTGGTGAATAGTGAAAAAGCAGTTCCATGACTGAAGAAATGTTTTTTAGGCGATTCCGGTCTTGTTGGAGATATCTGAGGAGGTTTTTTAGCCGGTAGAAACCCGGCACTACCGTGCAGCATTGGCTGCCGGTGTTTTAGCTAAAGATTTTCCCTCTTCCCAAAAAAAAAAAAGTTATGTTGGTGGTGGTAGTGGATCCCTCGCAGTCTCATAAATGTAGGCGGGTTGGTCATAAAGCGATTGAGTGCAAAGAAATGTAAAGCAACAAAGTCTGCTACAACTATGAAATAACCGGACACCTCCAAAAACAGTGTCAAAATGAAGAAGCGTGCTACCTGTGCAATCAAAAGTAACACAGGGCAGAAAGCATAAAACGTCCAAAATACAAAAATATTTGCGCAAAGCTGAGGACGAAGGGCGTGCAGACAAACAAAAAATGAGGGTGTTTCAGAGTAAACTAAAAAGGAACAAGGCAGCGATAAACCTTCTGTCCAGAACCCTTGTAGAGAAAAATATTGACCTAGCTAAAATTGCCGAGCCAAACAAAACTCAAGGTGGATAATCGACATGGAATCTGATGTTGCCATGCTAGTAAAAAAAGGTCTTACGATAGCGGACTACAACCAAACCAAAAAGTGCTTTGTATGGATAGAGGTAAAAGATTACGTCATTTACGGATGCTACTTTCACTCAACAAATCAAACTTTGACGACTTCCTACACAGACTATGCGACAGCTTCAGAAGACACGGACAAAAGCACGTAATTGTAACTGGAGATATGAACCCCAAAGCCAAGTTATGGGATGCTAACAACAATGACAGCAGAGGCAAACGATGTAAACAAGCCAACTTTTATAAAAAATGAGTCACTGTCGCATGTCAACGTGACCTTCTGTAGCAGACATACAGCAGAAAGCATCTCCGAGTGAAGAATAAGTGACAAAGAGAATCTTGGCACAAAAACATCCACTTTACACTTAAATCTAGCAGCGAGAAATCAAATAAAATGACAAACGTAAGACGTAGAATAACAGGCAGATTCCAAAATTTAGTGAGAGGGTAAGTATGAAAGACATCAAAAAGGCGATCGACTCATTCTTCAAGAGGAAAGCAACCGTGAATCCAAACAAGGCTGTTTATTGTAGTACGTAACCACGTTAAAAAAAATGCTACAGAGGATAAGACGGCGATAAGCGGAGTATAAGAAGGCGATAATGTCGGAAATTTTTTTTTAAAAAACTGCTAGATAAGGTGGTGAATGACGTGTGGAGTCTACAATCGTTGTAGACAAGTTTATCCGGGGAGTCGGTGCCCAGCTCAAAGATGAAAAGCAGATAAAAGTGGTCAAACAGTTGTTCTCAAAGCACCCGTTGGTGAAATGGTCAGCAGTCGTGGAGAAAGAGATAACTGCATCTTTTACCCTGCAGAAATTACAAAAAGCTTCCGCAAAATACAAGTGTCGCAAAAGAGGTGGTAAATGCCGCAACTGATATCATCCTAAGAGTGATGAACCAAGAGCTTCAAATCGGTACGTTTTCCAAGGTATACAAGCAGTTGAAACTGGTGCTGCTTGAGAAACAACAGAAAAGGACAAACAAAACCCTAAAGTATAGGCCGATCTGCTTAATAAATACCTCGGGAAAAATATACAAACAACTAATCGCAAATAGATTGAGGGAGGAAGTGGAAAGTCACATATCTAAAAGCCAATTTAAGTTCTAAAAATAGAAATCTACCATTGATGCTATGAAAAAATTGATGGACACGGCAGAGTCAACATGAAGAAGAAAACGTATAAGAACAGAAAAAGGTGCATGTTTACCACGGTCGACATTGAAAACGCCTTCGGTACTGTTCTGTGGGTCGGGGTAGTACAAACGCTGATCAGTATGGGAGTGAGTAAAAGGCTCATCAAACTAATTCAGAGCTACATCCATAGCAAGGATTTGCTGATAAAAAAAGTAGAGAAAGAAATGATAACACGTGCGGATCATGCCACAAAGCTCAATCTTGAGTCCTGTACTGTGGACCATATACTACAACAGCGTACTAGGAGTGGTAATGCCGACAAAAGCTACCCTGCTGTGCTTTGCGGACAACACTAGCATTATCACAACGGCGGAAAAGGAAGAAAAACTGGTCATGGTGGTTAGCACGGCTGTGGAAAAGATTTAACCCAAAATTGAAAGGTTAGAGGTGGAGATTGCGGCTCAGAAAACAAAAGCCGTTATACTGTACGGTGGCAAAAAACTAAAGAAAGCTGTAATAACGGTGGGCAATGCTATATAACAACAAGGAACGCCGTAAAATATCTTAGTGTGTGGTTTGATTGGAACACGAGAATGACTTTCAACATAGTCAAGACGGTAGAAAAAATAGAAAAGACTGTAAAAGCATTAACCATTTTAATGCCCAACATCTGAGGACCTCGATAAGGAAAGAGGAAAATATTGGCAAGCGTGGCGCACTCAATAATGCTGTACTATGCTTAGGTGTGGAAGAAAACCCTGAGATACGGTAAATATATAAACAAGCTGCTAATAAAGCAGCAAAGGAGATTGCCGCTGAGGACAGTTGGCGGATACAGAACTATATCTACGGAAGCCATCCCCGTGATTCTTATAGTCATGCCGATTCATTTACAGACCAAACTGAGAAAGAAGGGATACTAAGCGAACCAACTCACTAAGATGGGACAAAAAAAAACAACCATGAAATGGAAAGAAGTATGGGAGCAATTTACCGGAAAGGCAACGAGGACTAAGAGGATGATTAAAGACCTTCCTGCGTGGACAACGAACAAATTCGGTTCTGTCGACTATTGCCTGTGCCATCTTCTAAGCGAACACGGATGCTTCAGCACGTATCTCAAAAAATTTCACCGTACAGACGACGACAAATGAGCAGCTTGCAAAGTGGATGATAACCCAGAACATACGTTCGGACGGGATGTGGCTCCGGGTAAATTTGCCAAAAATGTCCACAAAAAAAAAGAGGTAAGAGACAAAACAAGGTCAAAGTGACAAACTAGGGCGTTAGAAATATCGTCCGGGTGTGTATTTTTCAAGATCTGCTTTGCAAGAATATAAAGATCACGCTAAGTGGATAAGAGGCTTAGTGGATAAAAACTCCACACTTCCCCAAACCACTATAAAAAAATAAAATATTGGTTATGTTAGTGTCCTAATATGTACCTTTAAAAAAGAAAAGCTAGTACTAATCAAATAAACTTAATAAACCGGGCAACAAACCTACCGCTTATAAACCAATACGTCTTTTAAACATCTTATAAAAGCTACTGAAACAAATTATAGTCAGGCAATTTAGAAAAAAAAGAAGCAAATCACAATTTAGTATGGTATCCCATTAACAGAAAAAAAAATGTTAATGTTTTAAACTAAGAGAAGTTGAAATCAAACTACAAGAATTAATTAAATAAGCTTATTTTTTAACAATTATGTCAATTCAAAGAAGTAAAGTAAATTGCATCCAAAGTCAAAGCAGTTAATACCGCACTGTTGAAAACTATCCCAAGACTAAGGCAAAAAAAATAACGTATCTAAATCAGTAATTCTATATGAAGTAAAAATCTAGAGAAACGTTCTTAACATCAAAAAATGCAAAACTTTATTAAAAAAACTCAAAAACATGGGCCCCGCATAGAAATAGAAAAAAAAATACAAAACAATATCATTAGAAAGCTGTATGGTCGTTGCCGATACCTATATCAATCAAGGAGTCAAGGATACAACCAATTTCAAAATGATAAAAAACGACAAAGTCAAAAGACAAAAATCAACCAACAAAACAACTAACACATAGGTGCTTCCAAAAAAGTTAAAAAAACAAAAAATGATAAATGTATGTTTTGTGAGGTAGCAGATAGTGCTCTGCACACAATGTTTTACTGTAACCAAATAAAAAAAGCCAATAAAAAAAAAAAAAAAACGTAAAGACTGATCGGAACCAAGATAGGACCAGAAAATATAATAAATGTATTGCTAGAGAAAGAAAAATTGAGATCATAGTTGAAATAATAAAGATAATAAACACCATGTGAGATGAAGAAATGATTTGATAGTACCGTTTCTCAAGTGGAAAAGAAGTAAGTTTTATCTTGGTTAGTTAGTTTAACTTGACACTTATCTGTAGACACAAATTTGCAAATGTTTTAGTCAAAATTTTCCACTTATACAAAACAAAAGGTTATGTTAAGTTTTGTTAAGTTAAGTTAGGTTAGGCTAGTGAAAATTAATGCCAAAAAGTTTTGCAAGGTCTTTCAAAGAAAATAAACTAGTGGGAAAGGCTTCAAATTTGCAGCTTAACAGAAACGTTATACTAACTGGATATCCAATTTGAATTAACCACGGTCATTGAGTCGTTGAATTAGGTTGGTGTATACTACTATATTCTATAGTAATGATGATAGTACTTTTTAGGCAATCTTCTGAAACCACGTTCATGACTATTGATTGTGTCGCTTATTCATCTACTAATTGTTGCGCAGAAAATTGTTGATAGTTTTTGGCAAAATACAAATCCATTTTTCCAGTACAGCAATTTTTGATTTTGTTGTTGAGTTAAGAGCTGCATTTTGGGCTTGCATATGTTTTGCAAAATGTCCAATATGTTCTATGAGATTTGTATTAAGACTGATTGGTAGCCTCAAAGGTTTCACTTTCAACAGATTTCAAAGTGCATGTGAATAAAACCAGCATAAAATAACAGGTTTTTTAAAAACGTTCCGTATGTAGGTAGCATTGTATCAGTTTAAATTTATGCTTAAATTTATCTCAACAAGTTATATGTGTTTTTCTTAACTAATGTCGCCACATAGTATAATTCAACCAAAGTTAATGTTTTGTGCAAAATTTTCTAGATTTTCTGAAGACTTTCATAACTGTATTCTTGATTTGTCTGTAAAATAGACTTTGCTTCACTGTTTGCAAATGTTGGTCATCAGTAACTTTCAAAAAGTATTAATGTAAAAAATATAAAAACTTTAGATACTTACAAAAATGTCATTCAGTAATTGTTTGAGTTTTTTAAAAACCTTTTATAAAATTTAAAAATTTCATTCTCAGCTCTTAGTAATAACATTTAAAAATTTTTACAAATAATTCAGAACAGATTAAGACTTGGTCTCAAAATCTCTAACAATAGAGCCAAGTATGCTAACTTCTGGCCTACAACATCGCCGTTTTAAAGAAAAAAATTGATTTAAAAAAATTAAAAACTGCCAACTTTTTAGAAATTAATTTCTAACTTTATCATGTGAGTCACTTTAATATAATTCTAGTATTTCATTATTACATTATAAAATCAAATTTATGAAAAAATTATCCTAAACTAAAAATATCCATTATAAATTATATTTCATTATTGTCTTTAAAAGTAACTTGATTGATGATAAAATTTAAAATAATAGTTGCGCAACTTAATAAAACTCATTAAAATATTGTCAATAAATCAACATCCACTACTGTTTAATTACAACTCCACTAAAAAATAAAAATAACAAAAAAAAACATATTTATTTAACTTTATCTCCATAAATCACCTAGCTAGAGACCTGTCTAATAACATTTAGTCTATTAACTGGTAACAGCGCCCAAACAACACACACACTAGAAATAGGTACCAAACTAAACTAAACTTAATTCGTATTTTTCCTCACAGTAAGGAGTGATGATGTGTGTTTAGTGCTACACTGGAATGCGCCGTAATTAATCACAGTCTTGTTGTTCGGGTCCGTGATCCCAGGGGGGGCTTCCCGAAGGCACCCTGGCCCATGGGGGGCACGACCAGAGAAAATCGCCAGGTTTTTTAATGGTTCCCAGTCCATTACAATTAACCGTTCATTAATAATGTTTTTAAGGGCAGACCAGATTAGAGATTAATTAAATTGTGAATTAATATAAAAATGTAATGAGTCAATCTTGTTGTGAATTACACAGTCATTGAAGTACAATTAATTTTTAAAGATGATTCAATTTAAAATGATGTTTCAATTTTAAATAAATTGTTGAAATTGATCTTTTTCAAACAAAGTTTGATTTGCAAGTAAAGGCAATAAAAAAACTGCACTTTCTTGATTGGTCAAGAGTACAAGGCGTGGGTGGCATTCATTCGACAAATGTATCGACCCTTACACATATTATTGCACCCTTCGGGGTTGGCTCTCTAACAAATCACATCTCCCTTGTTAAATAGTGTGTCGTCCACTTGAGTCTCCCGGTCACTTGTGGTCGTAGTATTTAAGTGGGTTCCCCATCGGTGGCGCGACTTAATGAACCGTTAAATTTCCAACTGGACCAAAAGTCTTTAAATGTTCAATTCATTTAGGGACAAAACCGCCAGGACTAATAGATTGATTTAGTCACGCGCCATAAACTTTTATTACTGTTTGAGCATCGGACAAAACCGCATGGAATTAGTAAATTACGTTTACTACCAGTAATGAATTATTAATTTTCTTACTTTTGACTCATTTGGTATAATTAAAGTCTATTGTAGCAATACCCATATACGTTTTGAACATAATTTGATTTAACAAGTTTTTTTTAAATTTATTATTCTTTTTCATTTAACAAATTGCTAGAACTATTTTGTTATTTTATAATAAAAATTTTAATTAAATTAAATTAAAACCTTGTTTTAAGTATTTTTTGCTGCATTTATACATAACAAATATATTTGATTTGTCTAGCTATACAACTCTTATTACAATGATTTGTACAGTTCGTCTAATTATTAATGACAGAAGTAAAAAGCTGATAAAAAATTAATTGTTTAAAAATCAAAATTTTTAGTTATTTCTACCTAAAAAGATAGATGAAGAAAGTAATAAAACAAAAAATAACCACAATTTAACTGAAGCAAAAAAAAATAACACACAAAGTAATTCATCAAAGTTATTATTTGTTATTATTTTCAAGCAATTCACTCTAAATGCATAAAATAGATAAACATTTTTTAAAAGAAAGCATTAAACAAATTGTTTTAGACTTTCTCAAAGCATTGCAAAAACTTGTTCAAAACAATCCACGGTAAGAGTAATTTTTAATTGGACGTCTATCAATGTAATATTAAAAAAAAAACAAGCCGTAGCGTGAGAAAGAATTTAATTTTTTTTTTCAAATATTCTAAAACATCAAACAAAAGGACTTAAAAAAAAATTAAACAATTTTGCAAACAAACAAAAAATACATAGACATATTTTAGATTTCTAGCAACCCTAATTGACTGTAAAAATTGCAGCACTGCAAATTATGGTATGACAGAAACGTCAATAAAACCAGTTTAAAAGATTCTAAAAAAACTTTGACTAATACAAGTAATCAAATCAGAAAAAAATTAAACAATTATCAAGAAATATTAATACAAAACTCTAAAAATAGATCACTTTTAAAATAAACCAATTTTAGTTTAGCTTATAGTTTACAAAGTTAATTGTCAAGTAAAACTAAGATAATTTTTTTTTCAAAAATTTTTGATAAGAAAAAAATACAAAACTGCGTACAAAAAACAGTAAATTATTTGCTAGCAATTTGTTTTGTATCTTTTAAACTTCTGTATAGCAACCACTTACAAAATAGAAGATTAAAATCTAAATGTCTCAAACCAGTACTAGAGATTGCAAGCAATTATGCTAAATAAAAAAATGATACCAAATAAACTATAAAATCTACAACAATGCTTTAAATCCTAAAGATATTATTATATATAAAATTCTAGATAAAAAAAAGAGTTGCCTCAGATAAGATAAGATGTTATGCAACCAAACTGCACAAATATTTAACAACGTATTACAGATTCCTAAATATCCTAGTCGGATAAATGTATTCGCTTAAGTATGGCAACAACACACAAAAATAAAGCAAAATCCTAAAATCTACCAGCAAAACCTTGAGAGTTTTAAAAGACAATTTAAAAAAACACAAACAAAATTTCCAACAAGGTTTAGAACAAGATTTTCGATTAAATATTTCTTCATTGTTTATGTTCTTGCAGCAAACGTTAAAATAACAAATGCACTAGTTATTAAACTAACTAATGAAATAAATAAACTTTTTTAAACAAAGACAAAAAAAAGAATAAAAAATTAAAGTTTGTATTGGTTTACTAATTTAGTGCATTATACTTATACCCCCCCCCCCCCCAAGCCTTACAACTGCTTTAAAAAAGGTTGATAAAAGTTAGGCTTATTAGGTTAACTTCCACATGCCCCTGGTTGATAAAAAGCAAGTTATTATTAATTAATCATTTTTGGGGATAAAACTCCGGGTTGCTATTTTGCTAACGTTCTATCAAGAAGACTTCGATTATTGTTAACTTAAAAGTTAAACAAAATTTTTTAAAAAAATACGTTTAATTTAATTTATCTAATAGTTGGTCAAAGTAACGTCTTAAAAAACTATAAGCGTTTCCTGTGATCTATTAGAAATTTAGCTGTAATTTGATTAAATTTTGTTGTCAATAACTTAAATGCACTTATGCTTGTTGGCAATTTTGTGTATATTTCAAGAACTAAGCTAATATTTTTAAAAACGGTGTACTTTACTTTAATATCTGAGTCATAATTGAGGTTTTCTTTAGAGTTTGATGTTTGCGCTTTTGTCTTCTAGTTGCTATTATAAATTTTAAATAAACATTTCTAGTTGTTTGGCGTTGTACAAAGGAAGTCAATTTGTCCGTAACTTTTTGAATTTTCCGCCTCTTAACTAAAAACTGCTCCTATCAAGAAGCATCTATCAGCTAACTTCTGTCAAAATGTTAATAAGCTGCGTCATTTAGTTTGTGTTTGACAGCCATTGATAGCGTGATTTGAAAGAAAGCATTTTGCAAGATGGCTGTCGATTGTGAGCAAACGGGGCGTTTGCTCACAATCGACCACAAATGCAATTGTGTAACAACTTAGCAGGAATATTTGGCTTTGTTCAACCGCAATATGGACAAGTTTTTGCGCCATTTCGGAACAGTGGAGAAAACGTGGATCCACCATAATATACCAGAAACCGAATAGCAGTCAAAACAGTAGGTTTTTCGGAGTGAAACGGCGCCAAAGAAGACCAAGGGTGGGTTTGTCAGCCAATAAAGTCATGGGGACCGTTTTTTGGAATGCACGCGGTTTAATCTACATTGACTAATTTCAAAAAGATAAAACAACCAATGGCAAATATTATGCCAACTTATTGGGTCAATTTCATGACGATTTGACAAAAAAACAACCGCATTTGGCCAAGAAAAAGTTTTTTTTCCCTAGGACAATGCAAAGCTGCACACATGTGCAGTTTTCATGGCAAAAATCCATGAATTAGGCTACAAATTGCTCTCTTATTTAACCTATTTTTCAGATTTAGCCTTAAATGATTATTTTTTTGTTTCCAAACTTGAAAAAAATTTTTGACAAAAAGAAATTTGACTCCAACGATGAAATCATCTCACAAACAAATACCTATTTTAATGACCTCGACAAATCCTAATTTTTTAAAGAAATACCAAAGTTGAAGAAACGTTGGGCAAAATGTATAGAGCTCAAAAAAGACTAAGTTTTTAAAAAGTCACGGACTTATTGACCAGTCCTCGTATTTATTGTTTTATTGTGTGTCTTATAAAATAATGTTTTTATTAAAGAATTTCATAATTTTGGTTTTTTGTCAGTTTCTGCCAAACTATAGTTTGCAGTACTGTAATTTTTAAAATTATTAAAGGTTGCTAGAAATCTGCAGTACAGCAAACTACAGTATGACAGAAGACAACCAGAATCATAGAAAAACTACATTTCTAGGAAACAATAAAACAATAAAATTAAAGATAAAATTTAAAAAAAACACCAAAACAAAAAAAAAACACAAAAATAAAAAAAGTAAATACGTCTTGGACTATCTTAAAAAATAAAAAAAAAATTGGCTGAATTTTCAAAAGCAACTCAGAAAACGCTTATTGTTTCTTTAAGTGTCACTTTAAGAAAATAAACATCAACAAACTAGAAAAAAAAAAACATATTAAAAGACTATCTAACCGTAACGTAGTAAAAACATGGGAAAACAAATCTTATGCACTAATACCACAAACCATTACAAACTTATGGTTTAATATTACAAATAAAATTTTTCATCTATCTTCTAAATACTTTTTCATACATCCATACTCTACTTAGTTATATGTTTTTTTTTTCAGATAAAAAATATTTAGCGCCCAATGTTGATGTGACTATTAAACATTTTAACAAAATGTCAGACATTTTTTGCAAAATCACTTAAAGAGCTTAAAGTTAAATCATTTTGTTAGTAGCGGTGACAATAAAACAGATTCTTTTAAAAGTCTAAAAAATACTACAAAAACAACCGTGCTGCAAAAACTAAAATTCAATAAATCATCAAACAAAAATGCATCCAAGCCAAAGTTACCAAAAATATTAATGCAACAGTAAACAGACTTTTTATTTTTTAAGTTTATATGTTGTTATTATTATTTTTTAAGCACTAAAGAAGACATTCAGGTTATGTCGAAACGTCTGTAATACTAATGATTTGAAATAGAATTTTAAAAACAACGAATTGAGTTCTTATTGGCATTAAACCTTCAAACCCATAGATATATTATATAGAGGACGTCCATATAAATACCAAACTAGGTTTTCTCAAGATTTTAAAAAGCCAACACTATCTAAAATAGTTAATTTTTATTTTGTAAATGATAAATAATCAAAATTGTATCACTGTTTATGTTGAGACAACAATATTTATTAAACTGACCTAATATTAGTTACAAATATTTACAAAGCGTTTAAAACTGTAAAACAAAAAAATAACATAAACATTAAACATTAAAAAAAATCTGGCTTTTTCTTCTCAAAAATTTTCATATATGTTCTACAAATAAGTAAAAATGTTGTATAAACGCAAAAAAAAAATTTTCATTTAGAAAATATTTTTTTGTAAATGTTTTATTTTTTGTAATTGAACAAAGGCAGTGGCTGCATGTGCATCGAGTAGAACCAAGAACCAAAGAAGAAACAATTGCTAATTATGTAATAAATATATTAAACTTTAAAGACTTTAAATGCTATCCTCTGACATCAACGGTAAACTTGTGTTTATTTAAAGTAGAAATAAAAGAATCGTTTGTACTAAAATTACTAGTAGCAGATGTGTGGCCACCCGGAGTAGTGTAGCGTGCCACTTGACATGTCCATGTCGTCTCCTAAAAAAATAACAAGAAATTAAAACTATGAAGTTCAGCAATGGCATAATTACCTGATCTTATCTTCAGTTTGGCCAAACAAGGATATGTCGAGGTGATAAATACTACTGCCCTCTTGTTCAATCCATCGGAGACGTCTATTTGAATTGACAAGATTTAATCGCTAAAAGGTTTAACTAATTAATACATCTGTAAACTTACAATAGTTAGAATTTAATGATGCGTAGGCATGATCGTTAGGCAACCAAATATACTCTTTAAATAATTAATAGGGGTTATTAAATCATTTTGGGATAGAGAAATATTACTTAATTTAGTATAATTAGATTAGATTTAGTAGGGATATGTGTCAATTAGTTAAGGTGTTACGATCCCTTAAAATACTTACCTTATATTATAGAAAACTGCTCCGATGCATTGTAGATCATGGTTCAGACACTACAATTAGAGTTTGGATTTAATTGCACCACATAAACTGAGTACCAATGTGGACCAGTAACAGAACTGAAATTAAGTTGTTAATTAAAATAAATAAATTATAGGTGGTTAATAATGGTTGGTTATATAAAATGAAATTAACTTGATTTTTAACTATTTAAATTTACCTGTATGTATATATATATATATATATATATAT
Organism: Tachinus rufipes; assembly: GCA_963932245.1. Taxonomy (NCBI): domain Eukaryota; kingdom Metazoa; phylum Arthropoda; class Insecta; order Coleoptera; family Staphylinidae; genus Tachinus; species Tachinus rufipes. Next base: position 22,193,734 of record OZ010741.1, read on the forward strand.
ATATATATGGATTTCTGTTCCTGACAAACCTGGTTGAGGATGATGTTTAGTTGCATTAATGGATTAAATTAATAATTTGCATGCAATCACGACCTACAATAAATATAATTTTGGTGGTGTTTTGATATGTAGACTTACCTGGTTTATAATACGAGATTGATAGTCCTTTATTCATTTCACTATATTTATTAATTCACTTTAGCACTGCACTAACCTACAATATGTATTGTTTACTTGTGGCAGTCAGCTGTTGACATTTAATACATGCGTGAAGTTGGAGTGGTCATTGGCGTATCGTTTTTAATTTTTGCGGGTTGCGAATTTATTTAAAATACAGTTTTTGTTGTAAAACCTAGCGGTTAAATGCGCTTGGCTAATGTAGCCAACTTTATTAATTAATTGTAAATGTATTGTACAATATTATCTTATCGTTTGGCTTCAAATTAAATTGGTTACTGTTTATGAAATAATACTTAACTTGAGACGTATATGCGCTGACATGCGTAGAAATTTCAATTGTTTTTTTTTGAAAATCTTGCCATTTGTATAAAACTAAAATCAAAATTATGATAACTCTCTTTTGGTTGTGACGACTTGAGTTGTGTTGGTCGCTGAGACACTTCCATGACATTTAAGATGGCGAAACTATGCCATGCCGCGTGGTAATCAAGAGCGTTAACAAGTATTAAGGTATTGTAAATTTATTAATTTATTAACAATATTAGTGGCAAGTTTTGAATTTTAGATTTATTTAAATAATCATTACGGATGCTCGTCAATCAATTTTATGTCTTATAAGGACAAACAGTCGGAAGCCTTACAATAAGGTAATATTATTTAAAGTTGTTAGGTGTAGTATTGTAATTAGGTATTTGCAGGCTTTCTTTTGTGGAGGCTTAAAACTCTAAAAAGTCTGATAAAGATTAAGCACGACCGTGATATGAACTCAACCATAATCAATCTTACAATCTCTGATCCCTGGAGATTAATCCGAGCAATAGAGGTGTTGATGGCAATAAATTTATCTGCCGCCACGATTTCCACCACGAGTCTTTAAATTTGGGAGTGGATGCCAAAATTATTGTTACCCAGAATCGATAACAATCGTCGCTCGACAAATCAAACCAGTTTAACAGGTATCGTTTATTTTGGGTTGATAAATTTATACCAAGTAAATTATAAAGAGTTCCTTGGTCGATAAAATTACGATTACGTAAGTTTAATTAAATGAAGTACTTTGCTCGATAAATTAATAATAGTATAACATTGTGCCGTTTTTGCTTTTGTTTTATAAACTGAACCATGTACTGCTTTATGTCCAATAAGTTCGCAACGCGCGATAAAATTTTGATTTTGACCGGTTAGATCAGTAAAGTCATTTAACTTACCAAACTTTTTCTTTTTTTGTTTCTTTGTGTTCCTAATTAGCCTTTTCAGGAGTTTATTGTTTTACCCTGATAATCTAAAGTACCATCAATAAGACGTCACCAGATGCTAGGAACTCAGGAACCGAAAGTAAACCAATAAAAAAAATTGTAAAACAATTGGCGCCCTTAAATTTCATCAATCTGGTAAGTTGATTTTTTTATTTATCCAACCATACCACTTTACTAGGATTATATAATTGAACCATGACCTACATCGTCTGAGCTTGCCGACCTGCCATATACACTAACTCTGGCAGTATATAACCTCGTCGGAAACGATAAAAATAAATAAAAAGAGGTTATAGTAGCTGTTTGTAAGCTTATTCCGTATAATAATTCATTGAAGAATAATAATGAAAACTGGTTGTTTTTCATTATTTCTTATTAATATCTGGTCTATACAAAAAAATGATTTTGAGCTATAGTTTATCCGCGTTAAGACTGCAGTGATGGGAGTGGTTTATAAAGTCAATGTCACACAACTGTAATTATTATAATACAACTAACTTTACCAACTTCACTTTGTTTATTATATTATAATAAAATAATTTTAAATTATTTAAAAACTTTAAAGCAGTAACAATATAGTTTATTGCTTCTTATAATATCGACAAGTTTTCTGTTAAAGTGTCTTGTAAAGTCTTTGGCATATTATTAAAAGACTAACACTATCTTTCTCTATATAGATCTAAATTAGGAAATATTCAACTATTTTTAAACACTATTTACTTTTCAAAAAAAACTTGATAAATTAAAAAAATCTGTAGTAATAGCTAAAGATTTTAACATTGATTTTAATCTCTTCTTAAACAATTTTTTTGTGATATTATTAGTAATTTTAATTTTAGACACATTGTCCATAAAAATACTAGAGTTACCCAAACATCTGCTACATGCATTGACAACATTTTAGTCAACCGTAATTATCTTTGCAAGATTAAAGTAGTACAGCCTTTTTTCTCAAACCATTATGGGGTTAATATAAAAATTAAAAAACAAAAGGTTCACACAATACTATAGTTATGTTTGGAAAGCAACTATTCACAAATCTTATTTTGTAATGATCCACAGAAGTGTTATGATATGTTTTCTGAAATTTTAATTTATAAATTTAATAGTAGTTGCCCTTTAACAACTGACAACAATAATAAGGTTAAACATAAGCATTTGTGGTATAACCAAGATCTTGCTTTTCAAAAAGAAACATTAAACTTATTGAGAATAACAAGTAAAGCTAGTTCATCAAATGAAGTAAATAATCTTATTACCCAGTTAAAGAAAAAGTACAAATTAAATATTGCCATTGCAAAAAAATTATACACTAGTCAGAAAATCACCTCATCTCTGAATAAGCCCAGACAAATATGGCAAACAATTAATAGTTTGAGTAACAATAATATCTCCAATAATCAGACTACTGACTGATTTTCAGTGTCACTTTAGCAGTTACTAAAATTGTTATTAGATTACAAAATGATTATATAACCTTGTTAAATACAAAAGATTAAAATCACCAACCAACTCAGAAGAAGTGAAACATGTCATAATTCATCTAAAAAACTCTAATGCATTGGATTTCTATGGTATGAATGCATAAGTTTTGAAGTGTATCTGCAACAAAGTAGTAGACGTACTTACACACATTATTAATGTATGCTTAGAATATAGACATTTTCCAAATCAGTTAAAGTTTGTTTTGACTAATTGCCATAATACCAATTATAGCTAAAGTTTTTGAAAAAATTATATACTTATATTATTAAAAAATTTAGCAATGCTCAATTTGGGTATCGTAAGGAAAAGTCTACATTAAGTGCAATGTGTAAATTAGTCAAAAATAAAACAGAATATTTTGAATTTGGAATCAATTTAGATTTTGATTTAAGTAAAGCTTTTGACTGTGTCATGATCAAATGTTAAACAACAAGACAAATTGTATTATTTAATGGTAAAACATCATACTTAGCTACTCTAACTTGTGGTATCTCTCAAATGTCAATTTTAGGACCACTTTTATTTCTAGTTTATGTAAAGGACTTAGCAAGCATTATTCACAAAAAACATATATAAGGTTTTCCAATATGAGGTTTCATTTTAATATTAAAAAATAAAAACGAGTATTTTTTAAGAAAAATCAATAAATGTTTATTTCATTGTAAAGAGGAAAGTATGTCATTAACATTTAAAAACGATATCAGTGGCCGCCACGGTTTTGGTTGTAGTACCACATTTTTTTCATAAAATTTTCTATGACCAATTTTCACATTTGCGGCTGTATGTCCTCGAGCATTGGCATAGACTTTATCTTTCACGTGGCCTTAAAGAAAAAAAGGTGTTAAATCACAAAATCTCGGTGGCCAATTGTGATCACCTCCTTGAGAAATAACACGGTCAAGAAACTTTTCTTGCAAAATTGCAATTGTTTTGTTGCTTGTGTGGCACGTAGCGCCGTCTTGCTGAAATTAAACGTCGTCCACATCAATATCTTTCAATTCCGGTCATAAAAATCATCAATCATAGCTTGGTAGCGCCATCCATTCACCGTAACAGTTGCACCAGTCTCATTTTTAAAAAAGTAGTGTCCAATCATACCGTCAGTTCAAAAACCGCACCAAACAATGACACGTTGAGGATGCAAAAACTTTTCAACAATCATTTTTGGATTTTCTGAGCCCCAAATGCAACAATTCTGCTTATTAACGTAGCCTCCAAGCTAAAAATGGGCCTCATCACTGAAGATGATTTTTCGATGAAATTCCGGATCATTTTGATAGACTTGAAGGACCCAATCAGCATAGATACGACGTTTATGGTGATCGACTGGCTTGAATTCTTGTTTTAACTGAACTTTAAAAGCCTTAAGACTTAAGTTTTTATGCAAAATACGGTGCAATGTCGTTTGTAGAATGTCTATTTCCAAAGATTAACGAGGAATCAACAAACCTGTTTTTTTTTCTCATGAGTTCTTAAGCGATGCACACAGTTTTGATTTTCCACATCACAAACTTGTCCCAACAGCTCAAATTTTTCCACCACTATTGCTGGCCGAAAAGGTGCTTTACGACGACCAAAAAGTGCTTTAGTTTTGCAAACTGTGACTAAAAAATTTTCACCATTTTTGTAGTGAGTTTTAATAATTTCAATGCGTTTTTGTAGCGTGTATCGTTCCATTTTTAACAATATTTACTTGTCAAATATCAAAAGATTATAGTTTTTTTTCAATCAAACAAAATAAAAAATAAATTTTTTAAATTTTAAAATTTTTCAGAATTTTCAATTTTTTTTATTTTTTTAAACAAAAAAACCATATTTTTAACATTTTTTTTATTTTAAAAATTTTAATTTTTATAAATATACTTTTCAAGTTAAACTAAATAAAAAAAATATATTTTTTTAAAAAATTATATTCTTTTTTAAAATGCTGCAATAGATTTTAACGCCCATGGTTGCTAGCATTATACTTAAACAACGTAAATAATAAAAAAGTAACACAAAAATCTTTAGCTAACAGTATATCTTGCTTTTAACAATGTGCATAGAGAATAGTAAGAGTAAATAATAATTTTATTTTATAACTATAACAATGCTTTGCCCATGCAAACACAAAAACACGCCCCAAATATATTCACACGTGGTCGTTTTCTATAAGATTTGCTAAAATTTGCCAGAGCGCTACATGCGAGCAACGCGTTGAACTAAATTTCAACGCGCGCATCCAATTGTTATTAATATTTAATTTTGCAAATAACTTTAATTATTATTAACATGTAGATTTGAATTTTGAAATTGGTACTCAAGTAGTTGTTTTCTAGCTAGAGCATAAAACCAAAATATTTTTTTATAGTAAATTTATTCATTTAGAAACAATAATAATATTTTAACGCTAGAGAATTGCCAGGCTTAGTCGCCCCGTCCTGTTGTAGTATCAATAGTAGTATTGTTATAGAAAAATATTAAATTTCTACAAATTGGAGGACATAGATTGGACTATCTTTTACAATGTGTGAAAATTTTATTCAATATATTCAGGCGTTTTCTTGCTGAGTTGGATGCTGTGAACCCTTTTAATAGCGCAACTATTCTCCCCCCTTAAATATTTTTTTTGAGTAAGTGAACAAACGTAGATAATGTTAGTAAAAACAAATTAGGAAATTGGGTAAATCTGACAAAAAAATTAAATAATTTTAGAAAAACATAAAAAATATTGCTTAAAAGTAACTAGATAACGTTTAGTAGAATAAATTTGTATTTTAAAAATAAATCTTTTGAGTAGTTTATACAGTTTAAAAACAGTAAAAAAATCAAACTTTTTCTAATGAGTTAGAAAAGTTTAAATTGTTACTTTTACTTCAGCTTAATCATTTCAAATATATATACAAAAAAACGTTGCAGACCAATGTCAGTATAAAAAAAACTTAACAGTAACAACGACTCATTTCGGCGTACTGCAATTAATAAAGCAATAATTTTTTTTGAAACAAAACATTTTTCTAAAACTTGCAAAATTTGTTCCAAAATTGGTTTAATCTCACTAACTATCACTATAACCATAAACCACCGATACCCTAAACTTTAACCTTGTAAAAAAACAAAAACATATGTTTTTTAAATTTGCAAAGTAGCTTACAACATTTTATTTTTACGGTTACTTCTTTGTTTTAGACAACATAATCATAACGTGTGCGCTTAATCCAACTTTTGCTTAAACCATAAACAAACTTCTTATGCATTTTATATTTTTCTAGTTAACAATTTTTTAGGTTTAATCTCAGTTTTGTTTAAGCAAACTTTTTATTTTTTAAACTATTTTAAAATTACTATATTTTTTACAATAGTTTAGGCTTGCACCTTTTCTTTCACCACACTAGAAGAAGATCACTGCGTTACATAATCTATACATACTAGAATCAAATAGTAAAGATGTTGCTAAAAAACTCTTAAAAACAACAAAAATTATAAAAGAGTACGTGTCGACAATCACGTTGACTACTTTCGTCCGCAAAGTGTGAAAGCCGTACAAAAAAATCTGTTGTTCCCATCCTAATCAGACGCAAAATCACTGAAATAGCCAAAATTGCAAGCGCTTTGGCGGTTCAATTTGGCAGTACCACTCAAAACTATTGTCAAAAGTCAAAAAACTGCTAAAAACTATTTAAAGTTTCTTCTTTTCGGGGTTTTTGTCCAACAACTTCTTCTTTTCTTTGTAAAAGTTAGAAACTGTTATCAACGGCATAAAGACCAAACTACGTGCTTTATTGGGTTATGCAGCAACTTTCTTCCTGCATGACGGAGCAACGTCAACTCGGAATATTAAACAGAGACTATTATTTTACCGTTGCTGAAGCAAGATAAAGATGCAAATAACGTTAACAGATACTAATAGATATTTCAGTAAAAAAAATCAACAATCGTCTTGTGGATGCTATAAAATTGCAGTCTAAATCTTGTTTAGTAAATTTAGACAAAACCATAGTACCGTTAATCATCTGATATTTCTAAAAAAATTATCTAAGACGCTTTTCTGACGCAAAAACATTTTGTAGCGGTGTTTTACAAGCTGGAGAAGGCGTACATTACAGTTTGGAGTAACAGTGTGCACATCCAAAAACAATAAGTTTTTAAGATTGCGCTTTGCGTCGTAATTGTCACAATTTGTCAAGTAAATTTTAACAACTGTGTTTTGTTTTTTAAGTTGTTCTAAATTTAATTTTTTGTTAGTTCAGATACGTATTATATTTTTAGTAATTTTTATTTTGTGAAAAAGTAGTAACATTTAGATAGGTAACTTTTTAGTTAAGTTCGAGTTATATAGAGGACTTTTATTTACATAGTTAAAATGTGTAGTCATAATAGAATTGGGGCACGTTTTAAAATTTTGCAATTTATTGCGATTTTAGTTGCAATAGTTAACTAAAAAGCAGTGTTTTTGAGTGGATGAATTTTACTAATTATTATTTTCTTGGTTTTAACAACTTCTGACAATAAGTTTATGCCTAAAAAAAATGAGTTTTAAGAAGTTCTGGACCAAATTAAATTGATTATCCGTTTATTTATTTAACAAACTCCAAATTCAAGTCAAAATTAATAAATGTAAAAAGATCAAAAGCTTTTCAAGAAAGTTTTTACTACCTTACAAATATCCCTGTTTGATCTAAGATTTTTTTAACCAATTTATGGTTAATTTGTAGGTCAAAGTCTATACAAATCTGAAGTTTTAAAATTTTACTACGCCATTTCTACTTCCACCGCTTAAAAACTACCTCAATTTAGTAATAATTTGTTTGATTCTGCCCAATATTGTGCGACTCCTGGAAAAGCAAGTTTTATAATATTAATGCCAAATATCCCAATTTTCCTCGGTTGTACAGACGCTATACTGTACGACATTACCTCACAGCTCTTCCTTTTTATGTTCAAACTGGTTAAACGCTATCTTGAGTATAAAGTTTATGTACTTGTCCGATCCGCTAGTTTAGCCTGTACAAGCTTTAGAAATCATGGGCAAGTTTAAACAAAAAATTATTTTCGTTTAGACGTCGGCTTATGTGGTATCAAGATCAACAAACTTACAAATTACAGTTTACCCAATTTTCTCAAAAGATACGTCATTTAGAGATTAATCTTTTAAGATTACTTCTAGGTTCTAGAATTAAAATATTTTACAGTTTGGTGTCATCTGTAATTTAGGTTAGGTTTATGTTTAGGTACTGACACCATTTATAGTTTTGTTGTCCGCTGTGACTTTAAAAAGTTTATTTTTTTAAGCTTTTGCACCAAAAGTTTTTACAACATTGGTTTTCCTTGTACTTTTAATTTAGATACCTGTGATATTATTTTTAGTATTTATTTATTTATTTAATTTGATCAATTTAATGTGTAATGTTTCTCAGGCCTTGATGTGAGGTTATTATTATTTTATATACAGCTAATGACCTTAGTAGTCAACGCCAAAAAAAATTTAAAAAACAAGAATAAGGTTTTTCCACCACATTTTCAAGAAAAGCTTTAGACTATACCATTTTAATAATTGCATCCGAAACTGTCAACTTATTCGTCTATTTTTATTGCCATTACAACAAATAGTTGTTTCGTACACATAATAATAACCAGTTAAAGTTCATTTATAGTGTGAGCTAAAATGAAGTGACGTTAACTAAAATTACAATCTTATATACAATGTTTGTGTTAGTATTCAAATAAAATTAAAATAAATCTCAATTAATTTGTGACAATGTTTGTTAATATCAAACAGATTTGCAGACTTAGTAATATTACATCCTACAGCATGTACAAACAAAGCTATATTAATACTAAATCCCTTTCTAGCCATGTTCCATAAACAAAATCCGATAAAAATCTCACAGGAGCATGTTTTTCTCCCCATTCCTGGAAAATATTGGTACGGCACACATTACACGAACGGCGCAGAGAGGAGAAAGGACCATACCATTGTTTATTGTGATGTCGCACCATAAAGAAGCCATGCAGAGTGCCGAAAGAAGCGCCGCCCGTGTGATAAGGGCTCTTTTACTCGCAATAATTTTGCTCTTTGCCTCGCGGGGAGTCTTTTGTTGTTCCAACATTCTCACAGCAATCGTCCCATATTATTACAATAATATATTATTTTCTTCTCCCTTTATCTTGTAATATTAAAAACAGACGGATCATTACAGACGTGTTAACCGGTGTTTATCGTAATTTACGGCTGCGGGGACATTTTTTAATATCGAAGGACAACGCCGGAAGAAGAAAAGGGAATACACTTTGCATAATCATTTTAAATGTGTAATTTCTTACTAAATTAAAATATTTTACAAAATACTTGAGTTGTGCTTAAAAAAATACGTCCTACAAAATAATATTTGTATTAATTATTTCAATGTACAAACTACAAATCACTGGCGTGAAACTCTCATTTCGTTTTTTTTTAATTGTTATTAAAAGCGCTTCGGTCCATATACTCGTTCTGACCATTCCTCAAACCTCTCTCGTGAACCTAATTTATTCGGTAGATTAAAAAATTAAACGCACAGCGTGTGCTTAAACACACCTAAAGTAACCATCGAATGCTTTTACTTTAAAATTAATATCTTCTAATCATTTTACGTCATTTATAATAGCGGACAGGCAGCGGCAGACACCGGAGAAGAAGAAGGTCCGCGCTCTCTCGTCTGTTTGTTTTCTTTACCATTCCGGGCCTGCCAGAGAACAAAAGGAATGGTAATAATTCGCAGAAGAAACAAAAAACGTAACAGTTTCGGGCATGGATGGCAATAAATCAGATTAATTGTGCATTGTGGGTCAATCTAATGCTATTAATAATGTATTTCCTTACTTTGAATTTTTTTTATACATACTTACTTTAAAATTAAATGGTTTATACTGTATTAACCTTGAGGGTGGTAATATAAAATGGGATAAAAAATTTAGTTGTGGTTTATGGTTTTAATGATACTTAAAATGCTGTGCTAATAATCAGAAATCAAATCTCGGATTGATTGTGGATTCATGAAACCAAGATTAATAAATCTTTATTGTTGTATCATTTAGTCATGAATTAAAGAAGTTTTGTTGAATTCTGGTTTAGTTGGACACTTTTAGTGAAATTAAAATAATATCAAATGAAACCAAGTTTAAATTATTGTGATCTTGCAAATAGTAATCTATTTAAACTTGTTTCTTGTCTGTTTAATTTAATTTTAATAATTGTTTATAATTATAATTACTTACCATAACCTAGTCATATTTGATAACTAACAAAATTAATTAAATATTGGCTGCGTTCAGGACAACTCATCACTGCCTACGTTTATGCACACTGTACATTTAAGTTTTAAACATAACTAATAACGGTGAAACCAATCAGTTGTTCATAAAAAAATTACTTGACAGTTATTGTTTAGTTTGTTACTAAACATGCAAGAATGCACATTTTTTTTTTTCTAAATTAAGTAGATATTTTTTTGAAATTTATTATAAATATCAATAATTTTAAAGCTTTGTATAGTTGTTTAAGCAAGTTTTTATCAACAAATAATTAATTAAAATGATATTCTCACGTCTATTGGAAAGCACCTGAAAATCGTTCCCATAAGAAATAAAAATAAACGTAACAAATAAGACCTCATCGTCATAAAAATGAAATTTATGACCCAATAAAAACTAATCGAGAATAAATTCTTTTCCGACGAGTTAGAAGAATATTAAAAATATCGGTCATCACCCAAAACTAATCCAATTTTCTTTAGGGACACACACACTCACAAAAGTAAACAGATTGTGGGTGGAGAAGCTGTCTTGTGAGCCGATAAATCCTACGAAACTTTCAGTTTTTATTTGATTTATAGTCCCGCACGCCGGTTAATTTTTCTGTTTGGTCGCGCTTACCTGCCCGTTACTTCTTCGACATTAATCAGCAGATGTCTCCCTTCGAGTATTTTTTTTTCTTGAGATAGGTCGAATAGCAGCATTGTGTTTCGCTTTGATTTTTTTTTGCTGCTCAGATGATGACGGAATGCGTTTAGAGAGATTTTACGTATGAGATTGTGGATTGTATTGTGGTGAAAGATGAAATCAATTTAGTTGCAAAAAGATGCTATTTTTGTAATAAGCAAACTTTATAAAGCATACTGCAAAGTTATAAAATTTTATTTAAATTTGTATTACTTACTTTTTATATTCATGTCTATCTAATTGTCATCAATATTGAAGATTAAACAAACTATTTACTATACCACCTTTTTTATAGAATGTAATTTTCAACCTACACTTCAGAGCTTAGAAACTAAATATTATGCAACAGCTGATGAGGAGTATGCATAGTATCTGTACCATGTCAGCTTATTTGCTCATAATTTCAAGTATTAGGGTCTGCTGAATGATTTACGCTTTCAGAAAAATATTAGCATAGCTGAAAATATTTGCAAAATTAATTTTTAATTATAAAATCATTTTAATCTCTAAAACAAACAAAAAATAATTGCAACGTTCCAAGAAGAGTAATGCCGACAAACAGTTAAGTTTAAACATCTTAGAATAGTTTTCCTAAATTTTAATCTAATGGTAAAAGCATTGTCTATAAAAACATACGAATTGTTGATGACGTATTATATAGTAGACTACAATAGCTTTAAACAGAAGCATAAAAAAATTGCAAGGTTACGTAGAATATCTTTAAAGTAACTAACAAATAGCTTATTAGATTAAGTTGTTCTACCGACTGCGCCATTTCATATACACTGGCGATCAAAAATTAGAAATCACTTTAAAATTATAACTTGTTTTTGGAATTTTTTTAAGTGTGGCATGGAATAATAAAGACTGGAGCAAGGTACTGTTTTCAATAGATCAGACGGAAACTGTAGAGAAGACGCAGAAAAAAATAGATACGTTATAAAGGTTCTCAAAGATGAACTGTAAATTTGTAATATTTTCAAAATACGCAATAAAAACAATAAATTCACACCACCCGCAACACACAACAACACCTGTGAAAAGAAAAGAAAAAACTGATGATGTCCTAATCGCCGAAACCGGTCTTAATATATAAAAATAAAATCAGCACAATAAAGTATACTTTAGGTGTGTTTTTATTAAAATACCCTAACCTCAAATAAATATGCTTTACAATTCAACATTAAATTTTTAATTTAATGTGCAAAATACAGTACATTTGTTTACAATTTGCTAACATAAGATTAAAACAAAAAATTCCAAAACTAAGTCATAATTTTAAAATGACTTCTATTTTTTGCTCGCTAGTGTGTTTGACAAATGTATTTAAGTTTGACAAATCTGCTATATTTCTGTCATCACAAGTTATTACTGTAACTTGTTTGGCCCATAATAGTAATTATATGATATACTGATTTAAAATAGATTAGAAGATTTTTACACATTTGTAAAATTAAATGTTTTTTTTTCAAAATTGTTTCTGATGTGGCGTTTCAATATTTTAAAAATTTTAACTCCGCCACTGATCAAAACACTAAACAATGACTTTTAGACTGTAAAAGGTTTGTTATTTTTTTTGCAAAAATACGTCATTGATCCCGTTTATGTTAATAACATTTTGAACAATCAATATTTTAATATTAATTAAAAAAATTAAAAATCTTTTCTAATCCGTTTTCTAAATCTATAAAATATTAACGATAAAGAATTGCCGGGTTTAGTCGCCCCATTCAGTTGTGGTGCCACTAGTATTATTGTTATGGAAAAATATTAAATCCTATCACATCTACGAGAATATCGGTGAATCTTTCTCTCTAGAAAAATATTGACACGTACAGCGCCGTTTTTAAATTAAAATTGGTTCTTATAAGACAAAACGCCAACCAACTCAATATCCAAACAATAAGATTTTAGTCATCACTCTTTTTATATGTTGAACTACATACAATATTCTATGTCTTCATGTTTTTTGTTAAAGATTTAAAGTTAGTTACATTTAACGAGTAAAAAATAATAAAGAACTGATTTAAAAATTAATTGCGAAGAAACGACTTATTGCATAAAATTTCTACAAATTTGAAAACACAGATTGGACTTTCTTCTATAATGTGTGAAAATTTTATCAATTATATTCAGGCGTTTTCTTGCTGAGTTGGATGCTGTAAACCCTTATAATAGCGCAACTATTCTTCCGTCTTAATGTTTTTTGTTTAAAATATACAACAAAAAAATAATTTATTATTGTTATTACTATAAACAAAAATTAGTTCCTGGACTTAATAAGCTACAACCAGAAATCGCATGTTTTTTGGGTAGCTTTTTTTTTATCGGCAAACTTTTTGATACTCTTATCTCCAAAATCAAACGGTATTAAAAAAAAAACTTGAAGCTCTGACCAATTATCAACCGCAATTACAATTATGTAATAGTAAGGCATTTTATATATACCACTAACTTATAAGTTTATAGATGTTGACTAAAAAGTGAGCTGTTTGTTGTCTGACAACAAACTGTTCAGATAGAAGTTTATGAAGTAACAGAAAACTTCTGCATTCTAAAAGTTGTTCCAAATTAGACAGTTAACATAACGTCCGTTTATTTCTATGGCTAATTGCCAAAAGTTAAAACTACCACATCAGAAAATTTTGCCGCAAATTCAGGAATTTTAACCTAAATTATTAATTTTTTTAAAGCTAACCATCCTGAACACAAGACTCCTAGTGTAGCAGTTAAATACGCTAACCACTAAATTACCTGGGCAGTCTTTAAAAATTTGTAAAAGTGGCGGTAGAGAAATAGATGTTGTGCGCAAATTTCCTATTAAGAGAAAACTGTTTTATTCTTTGGCGCAAAAACTAAATTTTATCTCAAAAATAAATTAAAACGCATCATGTTTAAATGTTTTTTTAATATTAAAATGTTAAAAAAGTAATGTTTTGTCTATGCTTGCTTTGTCTAGTACAATGTTGACGTTTTTCTTTAACTTTTCCAGGATTGAAGCAGAATGCTACTTTTATGTCTGCTGTTAGAAATAACACAAATGGTATTAGACATGGGTACTCTAAAGCAAGCGCCGCTTCAGAGCGCAATGCGTCAAGGAAGGCCTTGGCTAACAATGATCCACATTTGCATATAATACTATTAAAACATTTTGTTTTGCATTATACACGTGTACACAAAGTGAGATGCAACAGTATCCGTAAAAAAAAAGCCTTAGCAGGGTGTACGAACTTTAAAATTTGTGTGCTTAGTTCTTCTCGGTTTATTATTCTAGTCTTTAGAGTAATTTATATGCTAATAAAGACAAATTCAATCACATTTCCACATTAATTTGTACTTTCTTAGGCATCAATACTAACTTAAAACTGTTGCTAGCCACAAATTTCAACATAGCTAAACCGCAACCATTGCCGCCCAACGTAAGACAGTTTTAAGCTCAAAATCAAACCGCCTTCTTCTACACTCCCGGAATAACTTTCAACAAAAAAAAAAAAAATTTACTGTCAAACCACATTAGCTTTGAATAAAACTAGCTGCGTTCCCGCTCCGACTTCAAATCTGCAGAGATTTAATCTGATTACAAGAGCACCCAGAAGCTGAACTCAAACTTAACTGAAGTCAACATAAAAACCATTTTTACTAAAAACGGACCTGAAATAATCTTATGTCGTCACAAACGCAGGTGCTAACGTTTAAAAAGAACCACGTTCTTTAAACGTTTGCAGCTAAGAACAACATCAATGACGCAGCACCTAAAATCTACGGAAGCAAAACGCCTGCAAGACCCCAAAGCAAACGAAAAACAAACTATAGTGAGTCAAACCACAATCACCTAATAGTAACAATATCGACAACTTACAAACATGACATTAATCAGAATTAAGCTCATTACGTAATCCGTTTTTGGATGTAAGTTTTTAGAAAGCTTTACTTTAATATTTTTAATTATTTACTAGAAAAGTGTGTGCTATGAAGGCAAAAACTTGTGGTACCTTCGATGGTGAAACAAAGTCACAAAAAGGAAGAAAGAAAAATTGTAGCAAGCACAAGTTTTGCAATGGGCGTTGCTTTAGGGTTAACAAAACCCGCTCTGCTATAATGTTGCAAATGTTTAAAGCCTCACTCTACCAGTAGCATCACACTTCTTTTATAATTATCAGATATTTAAAATTGCGCTTTTAGTCAAGTCCAAGCTACTTTGTCCTTAGGAAATACCAACTTTTTTTAAAAACTTAGACAGTTGCAATTTTATTACCTACAAGAGCTTAGACAGTAGGAAATAGCGCCCAACGTGGGGCAATCAAAGCATGGTGTTTTCACGTCCCTACAACAACAACCCCGAGAAGTGACGCTCTAAAGAAACACAGTAGACTTCAGCAACCATACCTGATGATAACAAACCAACTAGTCATCTGGGTGTTTAAAACATCACAATTACCAACTAAGTCAAAATCCTTGTTGACCAAGCCGCTGTGATCCCAGTCAACAAACTCAACGCAACTGTTTAGGCACATATTCTAAACAAACCCAACCAATGTACGGGAGAGTCCAATAAGGTTATTGACGCTGACGCAAAACATGGGTATTTATCATCTAATAATCCGTTAAAATCCACTCCATCAAATCCACTGTAGAACATATTAAGAGAGAGTACAACAATGAAGTATATACACTGCAACTTTGCTTTACCTGCTGTCATCAATATCCGTGACTTTACCGGAGATAACAATAAAGATGAAAGCTGCCTCACAACTTACATCAAATTAAGACCCATCTAGTTTCTATGTATTCGATGATAGAAAGACCGAAAATAAGCGGTTTTTCTTCATATCCTACTTCCCAAAGAATACCAATTAAGTCACACTGGAACGACTTATAGTTAAACCTGCCAAAGTTCTCAACGCATGCATAAATTATATGTATATCACCGACACCGTTTATCACAACAAAGAAGACACACTCGGCACACAAAACATTATGGAACCGACGCATGAGAACCGCAAAAAAAAGTAAGAAAGGCAACCTACATTGATTACCACTCTAGATCGTTCTCGTGAGGCACAAAACTACTTCAAAATGCCATAAGTTTTTGTACGCAAGATATTGAACTGACTATATATGTGCCTCCACAGTTCAAGACACCACAAAAACCACTTCCTTAAATGTAGACAGGAAAATTTTGTCTAGTGCCACTAAGTCACACCACACTGCAGTCGATATTTTTTGGACGCACTCAGGCTACTACAACCCCATACTCTGCGTTTGCACCTCTTTCCAAAGTACAACCAAAACACTCAAAAACCGCTATGGGAAAACGACCCTTTATCAAAATGTAAAGCCTCCTCCATCAGAAAACTTTGTCTTGTAAAGATACCAATCTTTTTCAAGGGCAAACACAAAACTCTACAGCTACAAGGCTACAACATTCAACTCTGCGTTACTAGTCATCTGCTGCGATAGGCTGAGAGTACCTATTTCAAGACGCTTAACCTTAAAAAATAGCTCCGACAACCTCCACCAAGACCTATTGGTACCCTAGAAAGTAGCCGCAAAAGACAAAAATAACAGACAATAAAATCTTTAATATCTGCTTTCAAAAACCCAAAAACAAACACAAAAATAAAAAAAAAAGTTACGCTGTTCTATCATAAGAGTGACTGAAACAGTTTTTAATCTTTAAACAAAAATAAATTTTTAAACCATTGTAGAACGAGTTTAACCAGCAATAACTTTTTTTAATTATTAATAATTTTAATTAATTTTTGTCATGATGCCATGCCTTAAAATGTGTGTACATTGTGTATGATTTTTGGCTTTATAAACTTTTCTTTTTTACAGCATGTTTTATTACAATGTATTGTCTCAAGTTATTCACAAATGTAATCTTGCAACTGTAGAATAGTGCTAGGTTTATTAACGTACGATATTTTTTCAAGTATTCTCACAAAAAAAGTCAAATCTGGTAAACGGGCCAAAATTATTATTAATTTAACCCCTAAAATTGATCCGTTTTGCTGTTACAACATATTAGGTTTGATTTCTACTTACACAATTTTTAAACACGTTCGAATACCGTGTTTTATTGACCGCCACTGTATCACCATGACAAAGAAATACTGTTCGATTATTTCCTGCAAAGTTACACCGTATCAAACTGTGCACTTACAAGGAATGAGTAAAATACTCCGTATCAACGTCTAAGTCATACCCAGTTTGCTAAATTGTCTCAAGGTTGAGGTTTTTTATTCTTTTTCAAAACTTTTTCTAAAATTGCACAATTTTGATTTAAAAAAACTTGCAACATTTAGAGACTTCCAAAGATCTATCCTACTCAAATGTACCATAATCAAAAATAATACTACAAACTTGCAAAAAAAACTGTCATCCATCATTTCTGCTTATTTACATAATCAAAATTCAAAATAATATTAACATTTTATTAAAGAAACAAATATATAAATCTAAAAAAAAAGATGTAGATACTTGAGCATATTGCATGATTAGCACAGATCAGAGTAAGGCAAAGTGTAATCTAACTAACAAATACATTAATACTGACTAACAAATCATTACCAGCACGAATAACGGATAATGACTAATAATTATAAATGAGCTTTTTTTTCGATTAACGACTATCCGTATTTGATGTGACTAATGACTAAGATTATTAGTCATTAGTTAGTGAAAAACAATTACTGACTTGTGAGTCACTAATCAAAATTGGCATAGTAATGACTAACAAGGGAAGAGAGCGTGGCGCAGTGGTCTAGGCATCCGGCCGCTGTACCGAAGATCGTGGGTTCGATTCCCATATACCGTGATATACTTTCACTTTCTATACGCTCTCCCACTCCCCAACCCGCCTTGCCAGCGTGGGGTTTTACGGCTAAAACCTTCTCTGAGGAGTGATAATTCTCTCCAGTGGTTCGGAATCCACTTAAAACTGTAGGTCCCTTGTAATGTAAGTTGCCAGCATTACAAGCAGAGAAGAGGCTAAGACGCCAGCAGTGGCGTATAAATGGCCGACAAAGAAGAATGACTAACAAATAACAACTAACCAAGGTTTGATAAATTTAAAAAAATAAAAATTGATTAAAAAAATTAATAAAACATTAAAATGTTAAAAAAAAAATTAAGAAAATCTAAAACAATTTTTTTTATAAGAAAAAATTTAATAACAATTAAAAACCTCTAAAAAAAATAAAGAAAAATAAAAAAAATAAAAAAGATTTAAGAAAAATTAAAAAAAAAGAAGAAATTTTAAGAATATTTTAAAATTTTAGGAAAATTTAATACAATTTAAAAAATGTAAACAAAATTTAAAGAAATTTTAGAAAATGTAAAAAAACTATGTAAGGTTATTCACACATAGGCTAAGGGAGTACATTGACATTGGGATCATTGAGGATTTGACAGTTGTAGCATGTACGCTGCCAGAGAAAACCAAATAATTTCAAAAAATAAAAGTAAGCAATTACCTTCTTAACTTGGTAAACAATTATCTCAGTGAAAGGTCAATATTAATTGATAAAAAAGAAATAAAAGTCAGCTGCAATATACCACAAGGTTCAGTTGTTGGCCCGGTTTTCTTGAACATTTTATAAAACTAGGTTATAAGAATTAATAATAATAATAATAATACTTTATATATAATAATACTTTATTCACGGTATATACAAAACCATTTACATCTACATCATTATATACATAAATAACGATGAATTACAAACCATATTACAATTACACAAAAATATATAAAAGAATATTGAAAAATAAAAGCATGGAAAAAATTATACATAAATAAAAACAAAATATAAAATTATTCATCAACACATTTTAATTGACACTTAAAACTACATTTTGAAACACAAAATAAATCAATATTATTAGAAAAACTATTTGCAATTCTACACATTCAACCAATTGGATTATTAAATCCATAATTGGTAGAATGTATAGATTCTCTAAATAATGGAGACTGTCTGGTTTGGCGATTATTGTTGGGGACTTGAAATGGAAGAGTTACTAGTAGCTCTTGGCAATCAATCTCAGACATCATTAGTCCACGTAAAAATGATAAATCGGCTCTTTTGCGCCGAATTTTCAGCGGCGGAAGATTATATTGCAATGCAATGAGGTTAAAATCGTAATTTTCGGATAAAATGCCTAATTTGTACGATAATAAACGAAAAAATTTGTTTTGAATACGTTCTATATTGCATATATGAACGCTGTAGAATGGACACCAAACTGACGGAGCGTACTCTAAATGAGAACGTACTAAAGCGCAATAAAGTAATTTGAGTGTGCTAGGAGATAGGTCAGTAGACATTCTGTAAACAAATCCTAACATTTTCATAGCACGGTTGCACATATAGTTTATATGCTCAACAAAAGTTAGTTTTGAATCAAAAATTACGCCCAAATCTTTTATTTGTGTAACATGTTCCAAAACATTATTATCGATAGTATAGTCAAACGATATTTTACTTAAAGTTCTGTTGAAGCTTATCGAAAAACATTTATTTGCGTTAAACAACAAGTTATTAATAAGACACCATGAATGAACAGAATCTAAATCATTTTGCAAACTAATGCAGTCCTCGATAGATGATATTCTTTTATAAATTTTAAGATCGTCAGCAAATAAAAGATAAGACGAAGAATTAATAGAATAAACAAGATCATTAATAAAGAGTAAAAACAGAATTGGTCCAGAATGAGATCCTTGAGGAACCCCAGAAGGAACAACAATTGGTTGTGATAAAAAGTTATTAATTTTCACACACTGTGTACGATTTTCCAAAAAGCTCTACAACCACGCAACAACAGATTCATGAAAACCCAAAGCCCGAAGCTTACCAATCAAAATACTATGATTAACGCGATCAAAAGCCTTTGAAAAATCTGTGTAAATAGAATCTACTTGAACTCTTGATTGAAAGGCATTCAAAAGATCATTTTCGTAACAAAGAAGATTTGTAAGAGAGAATTAACCAAAAAAAAAGTAGAAATCTTTGAATTTGCAGAAAACACTGCAATAGTTGCACACAGAAAAACAATAAATAATATTGACGACAAAAAAAACTAAAGTTTTAAGAATATAACTAGGTTTACTACAAGCCTTGGATTTGAACTGCTTAACAAAAAAAAAAAAACGGAAATGGTGGTCGTTTTTGACAGAACGCCTTCCGCTCACAAAAATAGAAATTGATGCTCAAAAAATAATAATTGCCTTAAAACCAAGCATCCAATACCTCATAGCCATCTTTAGCAGGAACAACAACCATGGAGAGCACCTGAAAAGAGCAGGTGCAAATGCAGAAAAAGCAATCACGGCACTGGCATGGCTAATGCCCAACGTAAACAGTCCCAGATCTAGAAATTAAAAAAAAATAGACTACTGTGATTAGTTGTAAACTTTTTAATCCTGTACGCGGCTTCTATATGGGGTGAAGCAATCCAGGAAAAGAAAAAACTACAAATTCTTACCATAATCCAAAGGAGAGCTAGGCTAAGTGTGGATACCGTACTACCTCAATACCTATTGACATTTTCGTAGAGGAAAAACCGGAGTTATATATATTTTTTACAAAAAAAAACAACAAAAAAAAATCTGTAGAAAAATAGCAAATAGATAAAAACAACAGGGCGGCGGTAAAGCTAGCTCTACTAAGTTACTGACCAGGAACTTAAAAATGTGGATTAACCCAAAGCACGAGAAGGTAAACTACTACCTTATTTAAAGTTTGGGGGAGCATGAATGCTTTGTTAGTTACCCCTAAAGATTCCAAATTAGGAAAAGCGACTTATGCCAGCACTGTAGCGACATAGACACGGTCACGCATGCCGTAACAAAATGCACTCACATCAGAGAGAAAACTGAAAAAAACGTCGAAAAAAAATGGTTGCAACAATGATGGAAAACTAATACTTGTGGAGCTAAATTGATAAAATAATCTCACACATTATTAAAGAGAGAGGTATTTGGCATTTGATGTCTTAGGGTTATGTGTTAAACACCATATTTGGCAAGGTCTTATGCGTAACTGTTGAGAGTATGCGTTGTGCATTGGAATTTGGGATTGTACCACCGGCAAAGCTACCTGTAATGAAGTGTCTGTAATCGACGACATTCAAAACTAAGAAAATGTTACAAAATAGTAAAGTAAAAAAAATAAAAAATTATAGGTTTTTTACAAAACCGTCCCTGAGTCGGCCTTTTTTATGTTTTGCAGTAGAAGCCAAAATTTTTAGCTACGCCACTGCGTTACTTGAAAATAGTTTAACAATTTAAAATATTATTTGACAGATCTGATACTTTTTTTTTTTAAATTATTATATTATAGTAAACAGTTTTAGTAACTTTTTGACGGATATAATGATGTTTTTGACAACATATTATATTATATGCTGTAAACTGTTTTTGTAACGCTTTGAAAGTTTTAGTAACAAATTAGAATACAGTTTGACTAGTCCAGTTGCTTCTAACTTGACAGTTTTAGTAACTTTTAACAGATGTAGTAAACTGTTTAGTAAGTTTTTGACAAACGTGATCACTTATTAAGAATATTTTTGGCAGTTTAGAACATAAATTATTATTGTAAATTTGAAATATAAAAGTTTTAGTTACTGTTTGTGGTAACATTTTCGGACAATTTCGAATAAAATTTGATATATCAGGTAGATAGTACGCATTTTATTACATTTTTGACAGTTTAAGAAACAATTTGACAGTTTTTGTAGATTTTTTACACAAAATGTTTTGACAATTTAGTAACAATTTTTGACAGATGTAGTACTTTTGGTTTACTTATGACATATTTTATATTTTAAGTAGTTTATTGTTAATAGTTTAGAAAACTATTTTGACTGATCCGCTATATTTATGTCATAGTAGGTTGTAGGCAGTTTAGTATCAAGTTTGATTGGTTTGGTACAGATTTACTAATTTATAAGATTTTTACACATGTAAACTGAAAAAATTGTTTTTTTTCAAAGCCGTTTTTGCGAGATCTTTTGTAATATTTTTTGCTTTTTGGTGGTACAATAACTGTAAAAGATTGTCAGCTTACGTGAGCGGGAATGATAACGGGTTGTGACGTGTTGATGAAAAAGATATAAAATACACCGAAATAACTCAAAAGTGTCGCAGTAGGGCAAAAGTAACTTAAAACAAGACAAAGAAAAAAATCTCGTTAACTTTTTTGTAGTAAAATGATCGAATGATTAGACGACAATAGCCGTTCTTGAAATGAGTTAGTGTTAATTAATATGTATTGTAAACGCAAAATTGGGCAGGAGTTTGAAATGGAGTGACCCACCTACCCATCCGAGTGTCAATCAGCAAGAGATTAAATGTTCATCTTCTATGCTAACGTTAGACGTCATTTTGGCACAAGAGATGATCGTGATCCAACCTTTTGATAACGTAACACTTGGGTGGGTGGATGGGCTACTTTAGAGCAAATAATAGGCTAGTAGTTTAAAATGGAGTGGCCCACCTACCTACCCAAGTGTCAGTCATTAAGAAATTAAATAATCATTTTCTATTCAAAAGATATAAGTCATTTTGCCACTAGAAAAGATAGTAATTCAATTTCTTGATAACGTGGGTGGGCCACTCTAGAACATGATTATGGGCCAGTAGTTTGAAATAAAGTGGTAAATGTTCAACTTCTATGCTAACGTTAAAAGTCATTTTGCCACAAAAGAAGTTTGTGATCTAGCATTCAGAGCATGATATCGAGCCAGTAGTTTGGAATAGAGTAGCCCACTTACCCACCCAAGTGTCAGTTATTAAGAAATTAAATGTTTATTTTTTATGCTAACGATATAAGTCATTTTGCTACAAGAGAAGATTGTGACCTAACCTCTTGATAACGTAACACTTGAGTGGGTGGGTGTGCCACTCCAAAGCAAATAATAAGCCAGTAGTTTGGAATAGTGACCCAACCACCCACTCGAGTGTCAGTCATTAAGAGATTAAAATTTTATGTTCTATGCCAATGTTATAAATCATTTTGCTACAAGAGAAGATCGTGATCCAACCTCTTAATAACATACAGTTGGGTTGGTGGGTGGGCTACTCCAGAGCAAATCATTGGCCAGTAGTTTAGAACTCACTCACTCGAGTGTCAGTCATCAAGATACTAAATGTTCATCTTTGATGCTAACGTTAGAAGTAAATTTGCCAGAAGAGACGATCGTGATCAAACCTTTTGATAACGTAACAGTTGGGTGGGTGGGCGGGCCAATATAGAGTTAATAATAGGCTTGTAGTTTGGAATAGAGTGGCCTACTCACCCACCCGAGTGTCAGTAATCAAGAGATTAAATGTTCATCTTCTACGCCAACGTTAGAAGTTAATTTGCCACAAGAGACAATCGTGATCCAACTTCTTCATAATGTAACACTTGGGTGGGTGAGCCACTCCATAGCATAATATCGGGACAGTAGTTTGGAATGGAGTGGTTCACCCACTCACCCGAGCGTCAGTCATCAAGAGATTGTGATGTAACCTTTTGTTAACGTAACACTTGGGTGAGTGGTTAAGCCATTCCAGAGCAAATAATAGGCCACTAATTTGCAATGGAGTTGCCAACCTATCCACCCAAGTGCCAGTCATTAAAAGATTAAATGTTCATCTTTTATGCTAACGTTAGAAGTCATTTTGCCACAAGAGAAGATCTCTTGATAACGTAACATTTGTGTGAGTGGGTGGGTTACTCTAGAGCATAATAACGGTTAGTAGATTGAAATAGAGTGGACCACCTACCCACCCGAATGTCAGTCATCAAGAGATTAAATGTTTATCTTCCATGCTAACGTTAGAAGTCATTTTGCCACAAGAAAATATCATTGTGTTCCAACTTCTAGATAACGTAACACTTGGGTGGGTGGGCCACTCTTGAGCATGATAACCGGCCAGTAATTTGGAACGGAGTGGCCCACCTACTCACCTGAGTGTCAGTTATCAATAGATTAAATGTTCATCTTCTATGCTAACGTTAGTAGTCATTTTGCCACAAGAGATAATTGTGATCTAACCACTTCAGAAATTTATAACAGGCCAGTAGTTTGTAATAGAGTAGCCCACTCACCCACTCAAGTGTTAGTCATCAAGAGATTAAATGTTCATTTTCCAAAACTTTTAAATTTTTGATAAGAAACACTCAAACGAGTAGGTGGGCATTTTAGTTTAAATTATTTGATGGTAATTATAACCTGTATTTATAAAACGTTAAAATTAGCAAAATCCGGCCTTAAAACATCAAAATATTATCGAAATGCACTAATATCCGGTCATAAACTGTTGATAAGTACAAGATTCCAATTATAAAATGTAAAAAATAACAAAATTTAATTTTGAAACATGCGTCAAAAATCACAAAAATCAATAAAATTTATATATTTGTGTTATATAAACACAAACTTTAAAAACTGGGGGTAAAATATGTTTGCTTGTTTTTTAAGTTTAATAAAGAATAATACACAAAATATTATTAAAAACTGGAATTCTAGGGCAAAAAATTTTCAGGCAAAAAATGCGTTAAAAACGATTTATATTTTCGTATTCACAAAAAATATTATAAACACGCAAGGGTATGGTTTAAAACTTTTTTTATCAAATTTTGATAAGCGGCGGGTGGATTTATGTGTATGCTAAAAATAATAATATTCTCAAATTTTGGCAACAATAGATCGAGTTTAAATTTGTGCCGCAAGCGCAAAAACTATCAAACAAAGATTAAACTTGCCCAAAATTGATTCAAGCGACAAAAGTTGCCTTTGTTAAACTTCTGAAACAAGCTTAAAAAAATATAAACTAAATAATCTTTTAAAAAAATTTAAAAAATATATTTTTTAACTCAACTTTTTAATAATATTTGGTGTATAGTTCCTCTGAACGCTGCTAAATGTGTATTTGTAAGAGTTTATGTTAAAAATAAGCATATTTTTGGAGTTTCTTTTTTTAAAAATTAAAAAATGCTCCTTTTTGCCCAGCCCACTTAGATAAAAAAAAATAGTTTTATAGCTTTTGTAGCTTATAGACATAGTATAGACTTAAAATGGTGCCAGATTTAGAATCTATTCTATTCTATTCTATTTTCTCTGATTGATTTTACTGGTAATTTTTGTTGAGTTAAAATTGCGATTTTTAAACAAAAAACGCAATATTTTAAAGTCAAAGTCAAGTTTTCTCTGTCTGGTCCGTTTGAATCGGAAACAACAAATTTTAATTTTGGCTTAAATTGCGTTTTGATACTTAAATCACATTAGAAGGTTCAACAAATTATTAGCTCATAGATAAACTGGGTTATATGATGTCCAACAGCAAACTGTTCAGATAGCAGTAGCAAAAAATATCTCTATCTTAAAAATGCAATTTCAGCAATAAACATTTTGATTTTTAGCTTAGTTTTGCTGCATTATATTTAAAATTAAAAAAGGAACGGCATACCAGCTGCTATAGTAGATTATTATTTACAATACTTGTTTATAGTCCAAAGCTAGTTACTTTAGATTTTTGATATACAAGCCTAAAAAAACTATTAATGCCGTTTATAATCAAAAGAACGTTTACCAAAAAGTTGATGAATGTACTGTGATGTAAAAGTTTTAAAGAAAAATGATCAGTTATTTCATTATTTAGCAAAACTTAATAAAAAAATTAGAATTATAACTGAAAAGTGGTTATTTATGGCTTCAAAAAGTAATATTTAAACCAAGATTTAAAACTAAAAAAAGGTTATTGCCTAGAATTACAATTTTATGCGTAATGCTGTTTGCAAATGGCTGCACCTGTATAAGTTCTAGTACGGTATTTTTGCAGTCTTGTGAGTGTTGGAAGATTAGGTTTTTATGTTGATTAAAAACATTTTTTTGCAAATGCTTTGATGCTTTGCTTTTTTAACTCCACATATTTTTTTCCACTAACCATGTGTTAAAAGTTAAAAATTATTAAATAAAATTAATAATCTAAAAAAGTATTTAAATATTTTGTTGTTTATAAATATTCTTTTTGATTTAGATATATTCATAATCTAATCGTAAAACTACCAGGTAGAATATCTAAGAACATTGCAACTAAATGTAAGTTACTTTGGGAAAACTTTATTACCATAATTGATTGCAAACTTTTAACGTTTAAAACTTTGATTAATTTAATAAAAACTAAAAAAAATAGCATCTGTAATTAATTCAGTAATGTAATGTTCTGGTTAGATAACTTCAATTGTGAAATTAGTATTGTATAAACATAAATAATCTACGTGAGAAAAGTAAGAATTACGATTAAAGCTTGCTATTAGACAGATTTTTTTATTTATAGCATTAGCGTGGAGCGCTTTTAAAAGCCATGGGATGATTGGCAGGGATTGCGGTTGCATAATGAATTGAAATTAATGCAAGTGCAATAGGAATGTCTCTATCTGGGTGTGTTTTGCAGCCGTGGCGACTGTAAAATAGCAAGCAGGTATGTGCAATGACAAGTAAAACAGTAGCAAAACAGTAGCGCCCTGTGCAAATCTCTACCATATTAGGTAGCTCACGATTCCGCTGCATGCCCGTGCACCGTGGAATATCGACATGTCAACTTTTTTACTAGCCGATGCATCCGCGCGCGGACAATACAGTTGTGAATTCGCAAAAATAAAAGTTGGATCAGCACAACAAAAATAAAAGTGCAAAAAATTTATATATAAAGGAGGCTCGCTCAGGGATTATGTATGAGGCGACCAGATCGGACCATATAGAACCGTGATTTTTACTTTATAAACCATACATTAAGCTGCAAATGTCCACGACTGGATTTACGATTCGTCGCACGTCCTGCCAAATCAGAATTGTTTTTTATTTGTTTTAAAATCTTGATCGGAATTAACCGGAAACGCTTAATGTGTATAATAAAAATGATATTTTAATACATGACCTCAAAGGGCGAATCGATTTGCATTTGCTACCGACTTTCCCATCGTAGGAAGCTATCAGATATACATCTAAATTGTAGGGCGAAATATAAAAATTTGCATTTCGGCGGAATTTTCAACGCCTGTCAATTGTAAGCGCCGCTTGCGGTTAAACCAACAATTTATCGCCCCGACAAGGTAAAGGAGAAATAAAAAGTAACAACCCTTAGTAATATTACAGACCACCTGCATATTGCATCTGTAATAAATCTAGAAATTAATTCGCCGACCACTCCTGTGGTCTTGAAAAATCTCAAAAATGCAATAATATAACATCTTTTACATTAATTAAATTTAAACAATCTTCATTATTCAATCATATAAGTTGGTTAGCGTATAAAATAGTTTGCAATCAGTATGTTTTATGTGAAAGCAATGAAGAACGTGCGTGCGGGATGCGTGGCCACTTATCATCCAATTTGCAACTCGTGTTCGTTTCGCAAATAACGTGTGAAACGTTCCTGTAATTCTTTTCTGGGCATTCTTTGCGTGATGGGTAATTTTATGTGACCCACACCCGTACGTGTAATAAGAATGTATTGTATGTGCATGCCTTAAACTGTGGGTAAATTTTACTTCATAACTTAATTTATTATTGTAATTATTATAATATCCAAAATAATTCTTAAAGATACACTTAAAATGTATATACAAAAATAAAAATATAAACTATTTTGTAATTGTTGCGGTTTGTAAATAATCAATAAATAAAAATAGATTTTGACATTGTTAAAATTTGTAAATTTTTTTTTAAATTTTACAAAAAAAAATTATAAATTTTATGCATCTAGAAACTTCCAAAAGCTTAAAAATCAAATTATTGCAAAACGTTACTACAAACATTAACTGAAACTTTAGTGATATCCTTTCAAATTCTACTAATACTACTTGCTCATAAAACTCCAGTTCTACAACCCTTTAAGAAAAAAAAAACTTTTGCTTTTAATAGATTAGTGGTTATTAAATACGAAAATCCTAGTATTATTTGCATAACTGAGCACTGGTGTGACAAGGACAAAATAGATTTAATGATACTAAAGGGATATTCAAAGATTGCACATTTTTCTAGAATAGTGCATATTCATGGAGGATCCATGATTTATATAAAAAATGACAATCTACATTTTGCAACAGAGATTAAATTCGCTGAGGAAATATCTTCTGAGTTTCATTTCGAGTGTTGTGCCATCAAATTAGAAGTAAATAAATTTAAATGTGTTATCATTAACATTTATCATGCTCCGCCACCCAATGGAAACTATGATATTTTCTTTAAAAACTTATATGAGATATTGGAACATTGTTCAAAAATATCTGACAATTTGTTTTTATGTGGAGACTTTAACATTGACTACTTAACAAACTCTTTGCATAAAGACCTTTTTAATGATATCTTAACTTGTTTTAATTTAAAGTGTACTTCAAATGAGCCGACAAGAATATTTACAGACATTAGAGGTAAAACATCTATCACTAAAATTGATTATATAGTGACTAACGTAGATAATAGATCTCAGCATTCAAAAATTGTCCAAGCTAACTTAGGCGATCATCTAACTATGATTTATACCGTAAAACTATGTATACCAATAAGTAAACCTAATTATGATAGAAGTAATAATTATAGAAAAATTAATAATAATAACTTAGATAAATTGTTTTTATTTTTAAGTAATGCTAACTTTCATAAAATCTTAAACTGCAACCATGATGATGGTGATGTGGATTTAAAATTTAATGAGTTTATTAACATACTAATGTGGGCCATAGACATTAATTGTCCTATTGCTCAATCTAAAGTTAAAAAACCTGAGAAAAATAGATGGATCACAAATGACATAATCGATAAAAGCAAACGCTTAAAAGAACTTTACTGGATATCATTAAATAGTAATGACGTTAACCTTAAAATTAGATATAGAGACAATAAAAAAGAATATAAAAAACTTATTAACGCACGCAAACAAGAATACTACTCCAATATAATTTCTGAAGCAGACAATAAATCTAAAACACTATGGAAAATCATCAACTCAACGTTAGGGAGAACAAAAACTAATCAATGTATTAAATTAAAGCACAATAATGAAATAACTCAAGATCCTAAAATTGTATCGGAACTCTTTGCAATGCACTTTGCAACCAAAACACAAAAAACACTATCAAATCACTTTGGACTACACTCATCTTCTGAATGCACTGTATATGGTAGTAATAATGCAAGTAGTTGCTTCTTCAATTCTGTTGAAATCTACGACGTACTAACTGTAATCAATAATATGAAAAACACAAACAGCACTGGTTTAATCGACATATCTTCCAGAATAGTAAAGCATATATTTCCTATAATTGCAGAACCGTTAGTTCTTCTTATTAATGACATATTAAGAACTGGTAAATTTCCTTCAATGCTTAAAAATGCTTCAGTAGTGCCTATTTTCAAGAAAAATGATTCTCAAAATATCGAAAACTATAGACCAATTGCAGTACTTAATGTTTTTTCTAAAATTATTGAAAAAATTATTTTCAACAAAATGATGAGTTTTTTAAACAAATTTAATCTAATTCACGATGCGCAACATGGTTTTCGTGAAGGTCGATCTACTGAAACAGCAACTACTAATTTTATCAATGATGTTTACAAAGAATTAGATAAAGGTAAACATGTAGCAGGTGTTTTTTTCGATCTCTCTCAGGCTTTTGATTGCCTTAACATAGATTTTATCATTAAAAAACTCGAATGTTACGGTTTCCGAGGTGTTACGCTTAAATTAATAAAATCGTTCTTAATTGATAGAAAATTCTGTGTAAAGGCAAATGGAAAATATTCTACATATTTTGAAAGCAAAGAAGGGGTGCCGCAAGGCTCAGTGCTAGGTCCTCTCATATTTTTATTGTTTATTAATGACCTAGTAAGTTACATCTTACCAATCACTAATATTATAATATATGCTGATGATACATCATTTTTAATATCTGCTGATAGTTTGGATCAACTTCGTATTAATGTTGAAAATACAGCTGCTCAGTTTCATAAATGGTGTGAAAAAAATATGTTAATGGTAAACATCAGCAAAACAGTTTGTGTATATTTTCGTAACTCAAATAGCAACATTGGATTAACATTTGCAATGAACAATCTAAATATCTCATCGGAAAATAAAACTAAGTTCTTAGGTTTAGTAGTGGACAATCTCTTAAACTGGAACTACCACTTGGAACATGTATGTAAAAAAATTAACACAGGTTACTATGCAATATCTCAGTTGAAATCATCAGTAGACTTAACGGGTCTTCTTAATGCATATTATTCATTTATATATAGTCATCTAGCATATAACGTCGTTCTTTGGGGAGCAGCATCTAACTGGCAAAGAGTCTTTATTGGACAAAAAAGAATTATTCGCCTCATTTTTAATGTAAACCATCGAGATTCATGTCGACCATTTTTTATTAAATATAACATTTTAAGTCTGCCATCGATTTACATTTATAGAACACTGTTAATGGTCAAGCAAAATATTTCAACATTCTCCAAAAATTCCGATTTTCACAAGTATCATACACGCCATGCTACGTCACTGCTAATAGTACCTCATAACTCTTCAAAATTTGAAAAATCGCCATATTACATGGGAGTTCTACTGTACAACAAACTACCTCTTCAGGCACAACATATGAATCTCAAGGATTTTAAGACTTTTATAAAATCTTTTTTACTAAAAAAATGTTTTTACTCTGTTCAGGACTATTTTAATGATTAATAATATATATTCTTGTGTTCTCTTTTAGCTGTTTTTATCTTGTGACATTTTTTGTAACTTTTGTATTATGTATTTTGTAAATTTTAACCATTATGTATCTATGACATGTATATCCATTTTTAAAATGGCCTAATACCAAATAAAAAAAAAAAAAAAAAAAAAAAAAAAAAAAAAAAAAATTAAAAAGAAAACTATCTACAAAATTAAGTATAAGGAAACTATCTAAGCGGCTCTTCACAGAGATTGAAAACCACTTTTGCGTATAACCAATCACCAAAAACAAGTCTCCACCTAGGGAGTATTACACCATTTATCAATGAAGTCCAAAACTGCTGACAGTTAAGAAACCATAAGATTACTAGATCACCATTAATAAGTAGATTTTTTTTGCAATTAAGTTTTGAATTTTGAATTTTTTAGGCGGGTAGTTAAGATACTTTAGTTTACGACTGCGCACAAAAAATTTGAACAAGAGTAGCAAGCTTACTTGCCAAATGTTTATAATCAAGAACTTAAAAATTAAATAAATGTCAATAATTATTAAGTTGAAGAAAAGACAGTGACATCCAATTTAAAAAAAAAAACTTTTAAGCTAGTAGACGGCGTACTTTAATTTATAAAAAAGTGTTGAGAAAAGAACTAAAAAAAAGTGCGCTGTAAGTACAATCATTGAAAAAAAACATGTTTATTAAAGAACGTAATCAAAGGAAAATAAAGATGTAAGATGACTGATGTTCAAAAAAAAAGAAAACTTATGTAAAATGAAGAAAAAAAAAAACAAAGAACCAAGAAAAACCAGAAGAAAGGCATTGGAAAACTTGTCAAAAGAAAAACACCAATAATGGTAAGTTTAAAACTAAAGTAACCGGCACAACTGCGTATATTTATAATCAATGGATTTGTTTGATATCACTTTTTGTAAGACTAATAATCACTAAATTAAAAGAGACACTTTCTTCTCATTCAATTCACAAAACACGATTGCTTCAGCAGGTTGGCAATTTTTTTTATGTACTTGCCCATGTGTTTATACCAAAAAGATTAAATGTTACTTTTTGCAAATATCACTAGTCACTAAATTAAACAAAAATACGGGTGACAATTAATCATTTGTTTACCGACACTTGGGTAAGTAGGCAGGGTACTATAATTTATGAGTGCAGACAACAAATTAAAAGATTTTTTTTGCAAACATTAATGATCAGTAAGTTACGGCAAACAGAGTAATCAATTTTTAAACAACAAACATTTAATTTAGATTAGTTGTCAGCCTACTTTTATTCATATTTACAAGCAAGTAGTTTAAAATTAAAGTACTCAGTATTTATAATTAATGAATTGGATGTCATTCTTTGCAAACGCCAAAAAAAAAGAAAAGTGACATCTAAGAAATTGGACGCTACATCTAATCTACAGATCACTATATTATTGTTGAGGACTTGAAGGGTACTAAAGTTTGCAATTGCAGACAAATAGTTTATATTAGAAAAACTTGTTGTTTGTAGTTAAGAGCATATCGACCGCTACCTTGATTTGCAGTATTTTAGTGAAAACAGCCACTTTGACGCCATTCCTATTTCCACATATAATTTTATAATAAATTAATTTTTTTACTAGTACATTCAGAAAGAATTAATCTATATTGGGTCAGAGTATTTTATTCAAATAATAATTGGAAATAGTCAAAAAATTAATTCAAATATTAAAATAAATGCCTTTTTAGTTACTTTTAAATGCATTTTAAAGCTTCTTGCAAATATAAGTCAACTACAATCTTCTGAAAAAATATAGTTTAATCCTTTCTGAACGCAGTGGTAAAAAAATTAGTAAATTATCAAATTGTATGTGAAAATAAGAATGTCGCCAAAGTAGCTGATTTTACTACAATACGGGAAATCAAAGCAGCGGTCGGTATGCTCTATAATATGTTGACGTTAAGTGAAAGAATATGAGAAAAAAGCGCAAGGTAAATACATTTGTGCGTACTCGTGTAGGACGCTGCAATAAATGTATCTGTTTTCCTCATACACAATCAACTATCCGCCATTTATAAATTTTGGAATTAGTCTCCAAATCGGTTTGAAGAATTGAAAATGGCAACTAGTTGATTGTATTAAACTTTTGCTTTTTTCTAATATTATTTACTCAATAATGCTACTGTTTTTTGCACACACCAATAGTCATTAAACTAAAAAAAATAAAGGCAACATCTAATCAATTAATGTTGAACATGTAGACCTTCTACGGAATACTGCAATTTATAATTGCAAATAAATAGTATAAAACTGAAATGTCCGGCTAACACGCTCAAGTGTTTGTTATCAAACAATAATTGTCACTAAACTAAATGAAAATGAAGATAACATCCAATTATTAATTCACTAAAATTTATACGGGTAAGTTAGTTAATAATTGCAGGTTTTTTTCTGCAAAAGTCAAAGAAAATTAAGTCATAGTAAAGAAAATGACAATTTTTTATAATAAAATACTTAATCGGTTAGGCAATGTACACTAATTTATAAGTACTGGCAGGTAGTTTAAAACGGATGTAACTTTTATTTGCCAACGTGTTTCTAATTAAGAAATTAAAGAAGTGGGTAACATTTAATCTACTAATCTCTATCATTTAGAGAAATAAGCGGAGTCCAATGATGACAAAATTAAAAACAGATAAGAGTAACATTCAATTACTTGGGCAAGTGGTTGGTTTTTACAGTTTATAATTGAGAACAAATATTATGCTCCAACCACACAACCACAGATGCTATACTAGCTACTTAAGACCATACCGACCGCTACCTTGATTTGTAGTATTTTAATAAAAACGGCATCTTTTATTTCCAATCAATAAAATGCAGCAAAACGTATTTTACGTTTAGAAAACGAGCAACAACAAAAAGAATAATTATCTTAACGGACAATAGATTTTATTTTATCAACCGAAAGTTTCAAGAAACATTCACCTAGTAACAAGTGCTACACTATACTGCTAACACGTAACACCTTTCAAGCAAACTTGGCAAAAAAAAACTAACAGATTTAAACCGCAAATTTGTCTTAGCCATCACCATCCGCAAAAACTCTAAGACAACTATACTAATACTACCATAAACCTGACATTAATAAGCGTGTTTGTTCAGTTTAAAATACTAAAATCGTACATCACAAGTAAAAAATTGATTGTGCGCGTGAAGATATGGATCTAGCCAGTAACTAATACAAAACGATTTTTTATTGCAGTTTGAGGACTAAAGCATTGTAAAGTTTGCAAAGTTTGCGGCAAAATTTGATTTTATATTTTGCGTCTAGTAAAGAAGTAATTCTGAATCAACCGCAATTTATAGATAATATTGCAACAGTAGATTTGAAACAATGTTTGATGCAAAACTTATTTTGTAGCATATTGAACCAAACCTATAGAGATACTAATTGCACCAAACAATAAAGCGCAGCAAACAATACTCTTTAATTTACTAGCAAAATACTTTTAAAGTCATTATTTATCATACTGCTGCTACAAATAACTTTCTCAGCAAATACAATAGAAAAACAGCACGTCTTACATTTGCAAAAAAATGCGATTTATAAAACCGCCACAAACCTAAGCAAGGTACTACTAAAAAGACGTCTAGAGAGTGATAAAAAAAAGATTTATAACGTGCGTCTATGCGCAAACTTTCTGTGTTGCATTAAAAAAGAGAATTGTTGTAGAAACACTGCACATAGTTTTTACAGCCGGCAAATTTTTACCCTTGTCTTTAAAGTAACGTATCACAAACAAGTTTCTATACATTGACATATTAGTAATCAAAAAGTTGTACAAATTAGACTAAAACAAGAAAGCACAATGCTAATACAAAATCACTCAGAAAAGGTAAAAAGAATAAAACTTAAATGGATAAAACAATAAATCTTTAAAATAACTTATTAAACAATAGAATAATATTTGTTAACATAGTTCCTTTGAGTTTGAATCCTATTTAAAAATTGAATTATTAAAAAGCTAGACCTGCGTGTTTTAAAAAACAAAAAACAGATAATTTTTTTTTGCAAATTTACGCTAATGTAACTTAAAACTAATAAAATTGAATTTTGATTATAAAAAAGTTATGCCAAAAATCCATTCTCTTATAAACCATAATAAACAGGATGGTTTAAGTTAGTAAGCACTACAAAACAAATATAAAGTAAATCTAACACTTCAGACAATGACAAAAATGAATGAAAATATTCTGTTTAAAGTATTATAATTTTTTCAGATTATTAATTTTTTATAGTTTTATTTTAACGTATTGTACGTGTTTATAAAATACATTATATATGACAAAATAAAAAAAAAAAAGTTTTTGAGACCGCTAAAAATGAGAACTGTACAATAAGTTTGTTTAATTTTTTGTTTAAATAAAATTTCAAAAAATAAAAATAATGTTAAAAGTTTTTTTTTCAAATTTTCAATTTTACCCGAGTTGCAAAATATTTACATCTGTTCACACAGATAGCAGACTACAGCGGCAGGCAATCCGACAAGGGTCTTTACAACAGTCTGCAATCTGGAAACACCAAACAAAGCGTAGATCTCTAAATGTCTGGTCTAGTGCCAAATAATCAGACCATTACTTTAATTAGCTACAAACTACTAAAATATCTCACTATTTAACTTTAAAATAATATACAATAGTGCAGCAATGTCATAGGTAAGGTAGCTTTAGAAACAAAAAATAAATAAAATTGTTAAACTAACTTTTGTAAAACTATATTAAATTAAAATAAAGCAAAAAAGACTTAAAAAAAATCATAAGAATTTCTATACGCTATTGATTCTAAGAGAACGCTGTAAATTTTAAATAGATGCTAATAAAAGTTATTATAATTAATACATTTACACCTAAACAAAACAAAAAACTGTAAAACGTTTTAAAATACAGACAGATGTTATAAACTTTTGATGGAAACATAATAAGACTTATAAAAACCCAGTTAAATGATAATAACTATGAAACGATATTATAGACTTTAGATAAATAAATAGACTACATAAAGACGTAATTATAACTCAAGAATGTTGTAAACTATGTAACTGATATCTCCATAAAAGCGCAATAGGCATTGCAAAAAAATATTAACATTACAATTACCGGTCGGAATAAACTCTGAAAAAATGCAAAAAACTTTGAAAAGCTATAATTCTGTAGTTTATGTAGATATTTGAAAACTATAGACTGCAAAATCAAACAATACTTCAGTATCATTTAAAAAAATACTGTGGCGTTATGTACCGAGTAAATACTTTAGACTCAATAGGCTGTGTAATATGCATTAAACTTTAGCACTATGTAAAACATAAAAAATAAATATAAACTATTATTATTGTAAAAGATAAAGAATTCTAAATAAAAAAGTTTATAAACGATTTTTCAGATACCAAAATATTCCAAATGCCATATTAGTTGCTTGCTAGAATGTGACCGAGAGTCTAGAAACATTCATTGTCATCAAAAAAATAATTGTTAATGTGAAAAAATCCAATCTCTCAATCAATTGAGTGAGAATCGCCTACTCGCTCAAGTGTTTGTCATCAAGGAATTAAATATTAGTTTTTCCTGTTTTAATTTAATAATCAATAACAACCATTTTTTAAACGTCATACTAACAAAAACATCAAAAGTAAAAAATTAACTCAATTTTTTGATAACAAATTCTTGAGTAAGAATCGTCTACCCGCTCAAACATTTGTCGTCTAGGAATTGTATTTGTCTATCTGTACTGCTCTAATTTAATTACAATTGACCATTATTCTGTAAATGTGAAAGTAATAAGAACACTAAAAATAAAATAAAATAAATCTTTTGATGACAAACATTTTATGGAAATTGCTTATCCGCCAATGTTTGTCATCAAAGAATTAGTTGTCTGTCTCTTTTGTTTATATAAAATGAAATAAAATTTAATCTCTTGATAAGAAATTCTTGAGCAAGAATTACAAGTGTTTGTCATAAAGGAATTAATTAACTTTATATAGAATATATACATTTTTTGATAAAACATACTTGGAATCGTCCAACCGCCCAAATTTTTGTTGTCAAAAAAGTGAATTTATCTTTACTGCTCTAATTTAATATAAATTGATATTTATTCTGCAAATGTGAAAGTACCAAAAACACCAAAAATAAAACAAAAAATCATTCTTGATGACAAACATTTGGGCAGAAATCGCTTACCCGCCAAAACGTTTGTCTTCAAAAAAATGATTATCTGTCTTTTCTATTTTAATTTAATAACATTTTAGATTTATTTTTTAAATATGATAACAACAGAAACTACTAAAATGTATTTAATCTCTTGATAACAACTACTCGAGGGAAAATCGTCTATTTGCTCAAGTATTTGTCATTAAGGAATTGATTAGTTGTTTTTTTTTGCTTTACTTTAATAACAAATGACAATAAATTTTCAAATGTAATAATAGCAAGAAAAACATTAAAATATTTGATAACAAATACTTGGGCAAGAATCGCTTACCCGCTCAAGTATTTATCATCAAAAAATTAAATGCCTGTTTCTACTGCTTTGATTTAATAACAACTAACATTTATCTTTTAAAGCCGTTTGACACAAAACTGATTTTAATACAAGTGTACAATAATTAATTAGAATAAGTTCTAATTTTTTGGATAAAATCTTACTAAATAATTGACACATAAATCCGTTAATGTATGTCGCCAAGATCACTGGATTATAAAATTAAATTTTTAAATAATTGGCGCGCAAAATTATTGCACTGACACTTGTATTAAAATCAGCCTCGTGTCGGCTCTTAAATGTAAAAATAACAAAAACACTAAAAAATTTAAAAAATAAAAAAACAAAACCTTTTTATGATAAAATTTTTGCAAAAATCGCTTAACTGCCAAAGTGATTATTATCCAGAAATTTTTTGTATGCTTTTTTTGTTTTAATTTAATAAAAACTGACATTTATTTTTCAAATATAATAAAAACTAGAACATCAAAAGTAAAAGAAAAACTAATTTTTTAACATCAAACACTAAAAACAAGAATCGCTTACTTGCCCAAGTATCGTCAAAAAACTGTTTATTTGTCTTTAAAGCTCTAATTTAATATCAATTGACATTATCTTCATGACAAACATTTTGCAAAAATCGCTTAATTGCCAAAGTGGTTATTATCCAGAAATTGATTGTCTGCTTTTTTAGTTTAAATTCAATAAAAATTGACATACATTTTTTTAAATATGATTAATCTTGAACATCAAAAGTAAAAAAAAAAAACTAATCTTTGATAACAAACACTTAAACAAGAATCGCTTACTCGCCCAAGTGTTTGTCGTCAAAAAACTGTTTGTTTGTCTTTAAAGCTCTAATTTAATAACAATTGACATTTAACTTGCAAAATAACAAAAATAATAAAAATTAAAAAAAATATTTTTTTAATATGTAATACGTGGGCAAATATCGCTTACCTGCTCAAGTATTTGTCATCAAGAAATTGGATGCCTGTTTCTACTGCTCTAATTTAATAACAATTGACATCACACATTCTTTAAATTTGAAAATAGCAAGAACACAAAAAGTTAAAAAATCAACCTAATGATGACAAACATTTTGCAGAAATCGCTTAACCACCAAAGTAGTTATTATCCAAAAATTGATTGTATGTTTTTTCTGTTTTAATTTAATAAAATCTGATATACATTTTCAAAGGTGATAAAGATAAAAACTAGAACATCAAAAGTAAAAAAAAAACTAATCTGTTGATATCAAACACTTAAAGAAGAATCGCTTACTTGCCCAAGTCTTTGATGTCAAAAAACTGTTTGTTTATCTTTTACATTTAATAACATTTGACATTTATCTTGCAAATGTAAAAGTAACAAAAATAAAAAAAAAATCTTTTAATATCAAATACTTGAGCAAGAATCGCTTACCCGCTCAAGTATTTGTCATTAAAATATTTTGCAAAAATCGCTTAACCGCAAAAGTAGTTATTATTCAGAAATTGATTGTCCGTTTTTTCTGTTTTAATTCAATAAAAAACTGACATACATGTTTTAAATATAATATAAACTAGAACATCAAAAGTAAAAGAAAAACTAATTTTTTCTTAGCAAACACATAAACAAGAATCGCTTACTCGCCCAAATGTTTGTCGTCAAGAAATTGGTTGTTTGTCTTTACAGCTCTAACTTAATAACAATTGACATTTAACCTTTAACTGTAAAAATAACAAGAACACAAAACGACAAAAAATCAAACTTTGTATAACAAACATTTTGCGGAAATCGCTTACCCGCCAAAGTTAGTCATCAAAGAATTGATTGTCTGTCTTTTCTGTTTTAATTTAATAAAAACTTACATTTATTTTTTAAATATGATAACTACTGGAACATCAAAAGTAAAAGAAAAACTAATATCTTGATAACAAACACTTAAGCAAAAATCGCTTACTTACTCAATAGTTTGTCGTCAAGAAACTGTTTGTTCGTCTTTACAGCTTTAATATAATAACAATTGACATTTATCTTGCTAATGTAAATGTAAGAAAAACAACAAAAATGAAAAAAAAAAAAATCTTTTAATAACAAATATTTGGGCAAGAATTGCTTACCTGCTCAAGTATTTGTTATCAAGAAATTGGATGCCCGTTTCTACTGTTCTGATTAATTAACATATATCCTTTAAATGTTACAATAGCAAAAACACAAAAAGTTAAAAACCAACCTTTTTATGACAAACATTTTGCAAAAATCGCTTATTTGCCAAAGTGGTTATTATCCATAAATTGATTGTCTGCTTTTTTAGTTTAAATTCAATAAAAACTGACATACATTTTTTTAACATGATAAAAACTAGAACATCAAAAGTAAAAGAAAAAAAAAACTAATCTTTTGATAACAATCACTTAAACAAGAATCGCTTACTCGCCCAAGTGTTTGTCGTCAAATTGTTTATTTTTACAGCTCTAATTTAATAACAATTGATATTTATCTTGCAAAGTAACAAAAACAATAAAAGTTAAAAAAAATATTTTTTTTAATAAGAAATACGTGAACAAGAATCGCTTACCCGCTCAAGAATTTGTCATCAAAAAATTGGATGCCTGTTTCTACTGCTCTAATTTTATAACAATTGACATTTATCCTTTAAATGTAAAAATAGCAAGAACACAAGTTAAAAAATCAACCTTTTGATGACAAACATTTTGCAAAAATTGCTTAACCACCAAAGTGGTTATTATCCAAAAATTGATTGTCTATCTTTTCTGTTTTAATTTAATAAAAGCTGACATACATTTTCAAAGGTAATAAAAACTAGAACATCAAAAATAAAACAAAAACTAATCTGTTGATATCAAACACTTAAAGAAGAATCGCTTACTCGCCCAAGTCTTTGAAGTCAAAAAACTGTTTGTTTATCTTTACAATTTTAATTATTGTAACATTTATCATGCAAATGTAAAAGTAACAAAAATTTAAAAAAAATCTTTTAGTATCAAATACTTGAGCAAGAATCGCTTACCCGATTAAGTATTTGTCATTAAAAAAATTTCGGAAATTGCTTAACCGACAAAGTAAATATTATCTAGAAATTGATTTTCTGCTTTTCTGTTTTAATTCATTAAAAAACAGACATACATGTTTTAAATATAATAAAAACTAGAACATCAAAAGTAAAAAAAAAACTAATCTTTTGATTACAAACACTTAAACAAGAATCGCTTACTTGCTCAAGTGTTTGTCGTCAAAATAAGTAAACATAATTGCAAAACTACGATAAGAACGTTTTATATTAAAGGCTAATTTAGTTTTCTTACTTAAAAGCTGGATATTAAATACGTCAACAAATTTATTGATAATAATTCTACCTGTTAGTTATCCTGCAAACATACCAGCATTTGTTCTATCATCCGGCATTAATTATTACACCAAAAATGTTAATTATAGCAATTCTAAACACTACATACGTTAAACACATCCGGACAGCTTAGAGACTCGCACCAAACTGGGAGAGGAGCCGGTCTACTGAGTTGAAATAGCATGCGCAGAGCCGAATGAGGAATGATAAGCAATTTATAAAAAAAATATGTTTTATATATTCCAATTCAGTAATAAATTGCATCTTTAAACATATTTACAATATAGTTTTTTACATGAATAAATCTATTATATTCATACTGTTTACAGTACTTAAGCCGTCATTTACTATTTGGCGTGCATTCTGGACTATCATGTAGAGGTCGATGTTAGAATATTGAATTAAAGCTTACAAACGTGTGTTTGTTAACAGAGACAAATATATGAAAACTTTCAGGTTTTTTAAGAAGGTTGCTACCTAAGTAGTCTATTGCTTTGTCAAAGCGTTTCTTTGCCAACTCAATTACAACCTTACATTTATTCTGCTAATAACAAAGCTTTGTCAACCAAGTATATGCCATTATATACAAACTAAACGCCAGCAAACAGTTTTGAGTAAGGTAGCTAGCAACAGCAAAAGCACTCTATGGCCTTGAAGACAAAAAAATTGTAAAATTGTTTAAAAACAAACAAACCAGCTCATGATTAACGGCATAACATGCAGAAAGCAACAAAAAAAAACTGCAATAAAAATTTGAATTAAAAACCTATATTGTGTTGCAAGATTGACTTTTGCCCAAAATCACCGGGCATGAATCAATAGATCAGACGGACGTCGGAAAGTGTGGAGAAGACGCGAAGAAAGATACGCTTCAGTATGGTGGAGGTGGTGGTGGGTCGATTATGGTTTGAGCCAGAATTTCTACCAAAGCACGCGCAGAATTGGTCTTTATAGAAAATAGATCCCTGACAGCTTACAGATACATGGAAGTTCTCAAAGATCATGTTATGATCTTCATGACAACTATGGGCAAGCGCGGCATTTTTATGCAAAATAATGATAGACCTCACGTAGCCACAGTTGTCAGAGATTATCTGGATAAATTGACCAGCTCTAAG
Organism: Tachinus rufipes; assembly: GCA_963932245.1. Taxonomy (NCBI): domain Eukaryota; kingdom Metazoa; phylum Arthropoda; class Insecta; order Coleoptera; family Staphylinidae; genus Tachinus; species Tachinus rufipes. The sequence goes on from OZ010741.1 coordinate 22,235,338, forward strand.
ATTTTACATGAATCCCATAGAACATGTCTGGAATGAGTTGGAACAACGTATCCGAAAACATAGACCTGCTTCAAGAATTGCTCATGAGCTAAGACAGTTGCTATTGCAGGAATGGAATAATATCGACCAAAATGTAATTTTTAATTTAATTCAAAGTGTTTCTTGTCAACTTTAAGCAGTTGCTAATGCAAAAGGGAGTAATACTCGTTATTACTGATAAGTTTTTTTTTATATTTTTTGTTTCATATTAGTCCTAAGAATCAAAATTTGAAATTTGTCTGAACTGTAATATTGTGATATTTCTAAAATACGCAATAAAAACATTAAATATGCTTTACAATTCAACATTGAGTTTTTAAATTAGTGTGCAAAATACAATACGATTGTTTACAGTTTGGTAACAAGGTTAAAACAAAAGCAAAATGAGATTATGAGCTTAGTAATTATCAAGTTATATATTTGCTACTATATAGCACTTTAGAAGAGATTGGGAATATATCTAGTAAAAAACAAACAAAGATTTAACAGCGCCAGAAGCCAACATAGGATCACAATTTCGTGATAGCAACATTTAAAGTTTAATACTAAAGAAAAGTATCAAAATGATAGCAATAAACACTAGAATGCTAAAAAGCAAAAGCTAGACAAGTTAACTTACAGATTGCTTTGCCTTTTAGACTGTAAAAATTTAGTTGAACTGATGCTAAAATGATGGATACTGGAAAAGCTGAAAGAAATTACAGTATGGCTGTTAAAAGCAAAACAATGATAGATGCAATAAAAAAAAAGTTTTTAAACAAGGCAAAAATAGTGGGTGGTGACATAAGAAGCTCTGAATACCGGCCACACTAAACGTTAAAAATGCTTTTAACTTGGCGCCTTAGAGTTAATTATTTGAAAGAACATTGCTAATGGGTAAGCAAATGGTCTAAAAATTTAGATTTGAGCTCCCCTAAAATCAATTTTGGGATCAATTATTATAAAACGTACATTATGACAGGGTTCTGCAATTGAAATTCTAAGATATGCAAACAATCTTGCAGTTGTAGTTATTACAAAGACAAAGAAAACCCTAATAGTTAACAAAAAACTAGGCCTGTATTGCCCAAATTACCAAGTGAATTAAAAACGGACTAAAAATAGTTGCAAAAGTGCCAAGTTAGATCGCTGTATCTTTCCAGTGTATACTAAACTTTGTCTACTGATGAAATTTTTGTCCTTGCAGACATGCTACCCATAGACTTCCTGTAAAAGAGAAAAAGAGCGGATATGGGAAGATAATAAAAAAATATACTTTAAAAAACTGGCAAAATTGGTAGAAAAATACAGATAATGTTGGCAAATAGACAAAAAAAGTTATTTAAACTTTGAACAATGTTCAAAAGAGTTATGGAATAACAAACTAGTTCAGGATGTAGATGTTGACCGGGCATGAGTGTTTTAAGGCACATATTTACTAATATAAAATAATATCTCCAATATGTGTTTATTGCCAGAACTCGATTAATGTAGAACCTACATTCTTCAAATTCTTTCAATGGAACAATGAATGGATAACGGCTGGAACACACATAAAAGAGCTTTAATTTTCTGAGTCGCATGCTTAAGCACTATAAACCGCTAAAACATTGATAGTTTTTTTTATTAAATAAAATTAGGAATTGCGTTTTCTTTTGTGGAGTTATTGCTTATTTAGTATTAGATATATTAAATTCAATTAATTAAATATTATAAATGGTAATTTATTAATACGTAATATAGTATTGACTTCTTTAAATACTGATCATATTAATATTAATCTACAAGATACAAGAGCGCGTTAATAAATCCGTGACTTTTTAAATGAAACACAAGTTTTTGCATAAAAAATAATTTTAGTTTTCAACGTAGTCTTCTTTGAGCTCTATACACTTTGTCCAACGTTCCAACGTTTCTCCAATTTTTTTATTCGTTCTAAAAAATAAGATTTGTAGATCAAAATAGGTATTTGTTCGTGAGATGATTTCATATTTGGAGTCAAATTTCTTTCCGCCGAGCCATTTCTTCAGGTTCGAAAACAAAAAATAATCACTCGGGGCTAAATCTGGAGAATAGGACGGATGAAGAAGCAATTCGTAGCCTAATTTATAGTTTTTTGCCATAAAAACTGCACATGTGTGCACCCTTGTATTGTCCTGGCAAAAAAAAAACTTTTTCTTGGCCAAATGCGGTTGATTTTTTCAAATCCTTATTAAATCGACCCAATAAGTTGGCATAATATTCGCCATTGATTGTTTTACCCTTTTGAATGTAGTCAATATGGATTATACCGCGTGCATCCCAAAAAACGGTCCCCATGACTTTATTAGCTGACAAACTCACCTTGGCTTTCTTTGACGCCGTTTCACTCCGATAAACCTGCTGTTTTGACTGATAGTCTTTGGTGTGTTGTAGTGGATCCACGTTTTGTCCACGGTTACAAAACTTGTCCATATTGCGGTTGAACAACGCCAAACACTACTGCAAAGTTGTCACACAATTGCGGTTGTGGTCGATTGTAAGTAAACGCGGCACCTATCTTGTGAAAAACTTTCTCATACTCAAGTGATCATTCAACAAAACCACTGAGACATGCATTTTCAATCTTTGATTGGCCAACAGCATATCATAAATTTTTTTAACTGTTTTAAGTGTAAAGACCTCAACTTAGCGTCCAGAACGTTAGGCATCTTCCGTGCTTGTACGGCTACAAAAAAATTCAACAAACCATTTTTTTACCATTGAAATTGATAGTGCAGAGTTCCCATAGTATTTATCAAGCTTAACCTTTGTTTAAATTAAAAAAAAAATCCGCAGAAAATAATGCATAATCAGCACACAAAATTCACTTTTTTCCATTTTCTCCTCAAATCACGAGGTAGCCTGCTATCAAAGGCTGTCACAAACACAAACTAAACGACACAACTCATTAAAATTTTAACAGGACTCAGTTGACAGATGCCTCTTGTTAGAAGCAATGTTGCGCTTTCAGTTAAGAATCGTAAAATTCAAAAAATCACTGAGAAAATAAAAAAAAAATTGCCTAACAATTATTACGATTAATAAGAAAAAAAATTATTTCATGATAAACAGCTTTGGGCAAATAATACCATTGGAGCTTTGTAATCATTGTCAGTTAAAGTTTTTAGTTGGTTTCCGTTCTTCTTCATATAAGTTCGCCATCAAAAGCAGTTTGTTGAACAAAGTTGTGTATAAATATAATTGATCACTGTTCAGTTTACGCTTTTGCGATTTGGTTTGTTACTGTAAGACATATCATGGTGGCACTGTCAATACAGTAATTGACTATTGCGCAATTTAAATTCATCTGAGGACATATCCGTCGGAAGATAGTCTCTCAATTGCAGTTGATCAATTGTTACGTTTAAACTATTGTCTCCTTTAAATAAAATATTCGGCAAATTTTTATAAAAAATTAAATTTGCGCAGTCGGTAAGTGGTGTTCTCGTTCAACTTAAAAAAAACAACATTGTTAAAAAAACTGTTTTTATATTATTTTTGTTAAATAGAAGATGTTACAGTTGGTCACATCTTGGTGGCATTGTTAATACAGTAATTGATCATTACGCAGTTTAGATTTCTTTAAAGAAACATCCTTGAATGCGAAAATTTATCTTTGATAAAAACTTGTAAAATGTTGTATACTGGTTTGTTTACGCTGATGCCAATTCTTGTAAGACTCTAAATTGGCGCAGTTGGTGTTCTTGTTCAACTTGAAGATTGATGGCAATGAACACATTTAAGTGGCATTTTCATTACGCTGATTAACCATTACACATTTTAGGTTTGTCCAAGAGCGCATACGTCGGCAAACAATTTTTTAATTCATTATTTGATAAAAATCTTAACTAATAGCACAATGTTGCATCTTGATATGTCTAAACTAATGTTTTCTGCACTAAGTTGGCGCAGTCGGTAGGTATTTTTTTTGTTTGTTTAACGTTGTCGATGAAATTGTTTTTACGTCATTTTTGTAAGTTAAATTGAGTTTAAACAGTAGAATTAACCGATGATGAGTGAACGTCTTATTTGTCGGTAGGGACATATGACGCCGGTATATCCTGTTACAAAGAAAGATTGTTTCAAACTAATGGATGTACGGTAATTTTGATAATTGAAGTGTTTATTACAAAAAACTGTTTGTAAGTTTTTTAACTTTTGTTAATATAGATCTTACATATTTTTTCAACAAGTGTGGACTAGATATTAGGTATTTTTATTTGTTATTGTAATATATATGTCGTCAGGAGTCTAATGTATTTATTTCCAAAAGTCGTTTCTTGTAATTTTTGTGAATTGTAACACTCTTTCTTTAATTTGAATACAAATAGCATTTGCAGAGAAAAGAATAATCCAATTTTTAACACTTGGATGGGCGACTGGAATACACTACTTAAGACTAGTTGCTTGAAATCAATGATTTGAGTGCTCTGGATAAAAGGATAAATCTTTCACTTGCTTTCCCTAATTTAAACACAAGTAACATTTGCAAAAATGACAATCATCCAATTTTTGGATCATTATTACTTGGGTGGGTATGTACTCCGGTTAAATTTACTTGCTCAATTGATCTGTCACTCCCTTTTTCTAATTTAGATACAAATAACATTTTAGGAGGAGAATGATCCAAATTCTGGATTACTAACGCTACAGTCGGTAGTCCGAGCATTCTAGTTAAAACTAGTTGCAACCAATGATCTGTGTGCAGCGCTTACCCACCCGACTGTTTGTTATTAAGAGAATGAATTAGTAACGATTGGTAAAAATATTGTGCTGGAGTACGATTTGATTGTTCCTATAGAGAGTCTGATACTATATAGACCTTCAAATATGATCTCAATACAGCTTCTTTAGATTTTAATAGGTTAAAAACTTTACAACCTTGTGATGACTGCTGTAAGAGATTTAGCATTACAGTATGCGCGTGAAAATTGAGGTGCAAAAGTAACAAAAAGTCTAAGTGACAATTTGCCAAAAAAAAAGTTTTATGTGCCAGGACTTCAAATTCCGTAAACAATCAGGCAGATAGGTAATTATTTGAAAACAAAAAGTTTTTTGTTTTGGTATGTAAAAGTTTTTTGTTTAAATTTCTCTGTTTAACAGTTTTGGTACTTGGCCTCTTTGTTACTTCTGCTCTTTAAAATTGTTCACTTGATTGAATATACTATAATGAGCATTTTCTTTTGAATAAAATACTCATATTTAGTGAAGAAGCTACCTAAAAGCGAGGATTTGTAATGCGGAAAGGCCCACAAGCACAAGGGCAAATAATAATTAAAAAAAATTACAAAATTGTACGTTTTTACCAAATTCTTTTCTGAGAAAACTACAGTTTTGGAACAAAATCAAACATCATTGCGCCATACCTGATTTTGCAGACGGGGAAGTGGTTAGTGAGTAATAAAAATGTCACATTACCTAGATATCCCTCCAAAAAGTATATGTTCTCAGGCTTTTGAACAGAGTACATTTATTATTATAAATAATGTTAACCTTTAACACCATCAATACTAGTCTACTTTAATATTTGCTGTATTTCACTTTGTTTGGTATTTTATTTATACCTTTAGTATTCCATTTTTTGTTTATTTTCTCGTTATTGTCATTCTATCACAATTATTATATATTATTTAAATTATTGTTACTTCCATTGTCAATTTACATATTATAAATTTAAATACTTTAAACCAAATAGTACACATTTTACAATATATTTTATGAGTATAATTTTCAATTTTATTATTATTTCCACAATAAAATACAATCTGATATTAAGTCGAACGCAATTTTTTACATTATCTGAAGTAAACAACTTTTTTAGCCACAATCAGTCGGCGCACAGTGTGACCGCATTGACATTGCTTAAATTTCATCTCATTTTCATTATTTTAGAAGCTTCATACAATTCAACAACTCGTTATATTAAATTAAATTAATAAAAATGGTGTGTAATCTGTGTATCAGTGCGTACAGGTAATTACCAACATATTTATATATTAACTAATATCGTATTATATTGAACTTAATTAGTTAATTATTTTGATATATTACTTTAATAATAAATGCTTTGAATTATTGCAGCAAGAAGTGATTAATTTTTGTATTAATTACAAACGTTTAACACTAGTTATGATTAGTATTATATAATTGATTTACTTACCATTACATGATTTAAATTGCTGGAATAATTATCTTGATGATCAGTTTTTATATGGAAATGTCATTAACTTCTATGTGATGAAAGCTGCTAATAACATAATGTATTATTTATTTCAGGTAATTGGTTTTAGTAGTAAATTTGGGTAACATGGTTAATAAGGATAGCACTGGATTTTAAGGTATTAACTTAAAGTTGCTTGAATTTATTTACTTTTAATTTTATAAGCAACATTTTTGAATCAAATATAAATATTAATAACCAAAAAATGATACTACTTTTATAAATATTGTTTTATCCCTTAAAAACAACTCGTATAAATGCTGTTTATTTACATCTTGTAAAACAAACAGAGCAACGTTTTTCCAATGACCCAATCAAACTGACCATGCAAAATTGTAATAATAAAACATTTTCCGTAAACAGTATTTTTTTTTTCAAACCAACAACCCTCCAATACGGAACTTTGTTATTACATCCCGATATATAAAATACACCAAACTGCATAAATTACCATCACATTTACATCGCATTAATAATTTTTCATATATGTCTCGATCGATCCTGTGAAATGTTATCAGTGGCGCCTCATCTTAACCAGTGGCTTGAAATAAATAAAAATATTTTAAAAGCTTGTTTAACATATGTTATGCGGGGTTTAAACATGAAATGGAATGGTTTCGCCGAAAAATATCGTGTTGACATTTTTGTTGGTTGGTTTTGTTGTAGGGGTTGTGGAAACAATCGTAAAAATGAAGATGATGATGGGTTGATGAGATAAGCGGTGACATTTCAAAAAGACGTGACCGTAGGTAGTAGCTGAGGTCCATTTTTTTTATTGTTTGTTGTAGTAAGGGTTGCAATTTGTCACACTTGCGGGTTAGCTTTTTTGATTTTATCAAATTGCGGTTTGTTAAGCAACTGATATTATTTATAGATAAGCAAAAAAATAATTGTATTTTCGTACAATCGAAAAACTTTTCAAATCTATCCCGATTAATACCAAAATAGCAATAACAGATACAAAAATCAAATAAAAAAACTCATCGGATACCATATATCATTTTAAGTTAACAAAGGCGACACCCTTGATAGTTTATCCGCAGATATTACCAGTTAATATAAACCATTAACTCTGCGCCCACCCCCATGGCACAATACATCCAGAAACGAACTTGCTTCCTGGCTCGACGTCACGGAGGCAGCGTTTCCTAAAGTCATCTTCCTGTCGTCCATTGTGCGGAACTAAAAAAGCCGATGATGATGTATCAATAATCTGTTGGCGCGCGCTCGAGGGTGCCCCCGCGAATAAAAATAATATAAAAAATATATATGAAGTAAGTCAAATGGGGGGATGTTTGGCTCATTTATTTATGCCCTTTATATCTTTATTATGCGAGGTCGAATCGGAACGACGGATTTATTGAAGGGAACGTAATGTTTGCGCGTTTAGGAGTAGTTGCTATTGGAGATCTTATTTTGTTGATGTGATTTAGGGAATTGTATTGTTTGCTTTTTATATAAATGTAGAACTATTTTCCATTACAAAAGTAACTAGACTTATTTTCTATATATTATCAGTTTGATTAACAAGACATTGATCAATTAGAGTAAAAAAAAATTAATTATTTGGTTTTCTATGTTAATAGTTTTCTGAAATTAATTATGGGATTTACTTGGTTTTATTAATTATTTTTTCTAAAAACATGAAAAAATCATTTTTTGTCGCAGTCAAATAACAAATTATGCTACTTTTGGGTGAGGTTTCACGTGTTCTGGTAAATGCTACGCTAAACTTTTTTACACTTGAAGGGTGCAGCAAAACAAAAGTGTTTATTCAAAACAGAAAGAAATAAATTTTTAATAAAATGCAAAATTGTTTTTTAATTTTTTTATATAAAAGTGAATATATAAATAGATAAAACATAGTAAACATAATTAACTTTTGCAATATTTGGAACCAGAAAAACCCTCATAATTCTTATTTTTCTAAATAACTATCTAAAACAGAAAAAGCAAAGTAAGTGGCTTAGGAAGGGAATCTAAGACTCAACGTGTCAGATTCATTCTCACGAAGAACGGTAAGCGCGTTCTACAAGTGTTGAGTTGCCCAAAAGTCGAGATCGTTAGGCTCATGGACCTTCCTTTGAAAAAAGAAAAAAAATTAGACGAGTAAGAGAATGGGATGTCTTATAAGCTGAGGGATAAGGATGAGGTGTTGGCCAGTTTTGGGTTTAGGAAAGTTTAACCAGTTGATTAACCGGGCGTTTATGTCGTAAAACTTTCTTAGCTGGTCCAGGCCAGATCAGGATTGGAGTAAACGCCTTAAGCAAATGCTAAGATTGATTTGAATTTTACGATTTCGGACAAACCATGGAGTTCTGAGGAGCATCCTCAAAGTCATGTTTTGGAAGAACTCCAATTTATGCGTGTTTGCGGCGGTTTTCTAGGTGGGGCACATGTAAGTTGTCATATAGTATACGTCTACAGACGGATTTAATTCCGAGTGATAAACTGTTCCACCTCAGCATCGGAACCAGAAGATTTTTTGTCTTTTCGGCTTTATCTAGAATTGACTGCACGTGCATCCTGTAGTCAATGGTTATTCCCAGATACTTAGCAGAATCGGACCACGGTATGGAAAATTTGTTAAAACGGACGTTATCTTAAGGGGTCTACTTTTGCCGCGTGAATAAAACAATTTTGTTTTTTTTCCGGATTTACTTTGAGAAGCACTCCATACTGGTGGTAACTTTTTGTAGTTTAGATATAATTGGTAACTTTGAAGAGTACATTTTAACATTAAGCTTTTATCCCGAAGGCATGTCCGCGACGAAGAGGTTAAAAAGAACTCAAGAGAGAACAGAACCTTGAGGAAAAAATGTGCTCTTAAATTTTAACAGGCAAAGTTTTGTAATTTAAATGAGTCTATCGACCTTATAAGACGCAAAGGAAAGTTTTGTCTGAGAAGTTTGTAAACAAGACCTTCATGACAAACTTTCTTAAAGGCTTTTTTTACGTCAAACATTTGTTTGATCTTTTTTAACCTAAAACTCTCAGCGATGATGTCTGTTACTCAATTTAGTTGGTGGACAGCCAAGTGTTTCCATTGGAACCCATGTTGATGGGAGGAAAGATTATTGGCTTCTACATGGTTTTGAATTAAATACAAGACAACATTTTCTATGACTTTCTCAAAGTGCATAGTAAGTTGAGTTGAGGTCGGTAGTTTTGAGGAAACTTTCGGTCTTTTCTAGGTTTTGGAATTCTGTCAGAGAGCCAAAAGCAGTTTGAGTTTTACGTCTGTTGATGATTTCTCTGATACGAGAAGGTCTGATGTTTTTAGGCGGCAAGGCGTCTCGATGAACACCCCACAATCTAGAGCATAGTAAAAGGCTAATACTTTAGAATGGAGTTGCCCATCCACCCACCTACCCACCCAAGTATCAAAAGGTTGGATCACGACCTTCTCTTGTGACAACATGACTTCTGATGCTTGCAGAGAAGTCAAACATTTAATTTCTTAATAGCGAACACTTGGGCGGGTGGGTGAGACAATCCAGAACATGGTAAGAGGCTAATACTTTAGAATGGAGTGGCCCATCAACCCACAAAAGTGTTAGTTACTAAGAGGTTAGATCACTACCTTCTCTTGTGACAAAATGACTTCTGACGCTCGCAGAGACGTCAAACATTTCATTCCTTGAGCGGGTGGGTGGGACACTCCAGAGCATGGTAAAAGACCAATACTTTGAAATGGAGTGGCACAACTACCTACTCTAGTGTTACTTATCAAGAGGTTAAATCACAATTTTCTTTTGTAAGATCACAATTTTCTCTTGTAATAAAATGAGTTCTGAAGCTCGCAGAGAAGTTAAACATTTAATTCCTTGATAACGAACAATTGGGTAGGTGGGTGAGACAATCCAGAACATAGTAAAAGGCCAATACTTTAGAATGAAGTGGCCACTAAAGTGTTAGTTACCAAGAGGTCAGATTACGAAATTTTCTTGTGACAAAATGACTTTGGACACTCGCAGAAAAGTCAAACATTCTATTCTTTAGGCGGGTGGGTGGGACACTCTAGAGCATGGTAAGAGATCAATACTTTGAAATAAAGTTGCCGACCTACTCACTCACTCAAGTGCTAGTTATTAAGAGGTTGAAACTGACCAAATGACTTCTGACACTCGCAGAGAAGTTAAACATTTAATTCTTTACTTTAGAGCATGGTAAGAGGCTAATACTTTGGAATGGAGTGCCCCACCCATCCACCCAAATGTTAGTTATCAAGAGGGGTTGGATTACGACCTTCTCTTGTGACAAATTGACTTTATTTTTCAGAATGAGAGATATTTTTAATACATTTTTTAAAAACATTGAATTAATCATAATTCTTTGCATTAATTAATAATTAATCAAGTGATCAGATGGGATTGTAAGAAAACCAGTCTTGTAGTTGTGCGTACGATTTTAGTGCTGGTGGTTGGGTCCGAAAGGTGCACGTGTCGCCGTTTGCAAGGTTATGGTTCGTAGGCAAAAGTTTTGCCAGCTAGTAATGCGGTGCTTGATTGCTGCACCAAAGATTGAATCTCACAACAGAAACCATTTCAAACGTTTATACTCTCTCCTTCTCCCCAATCCGCGTGAGGTTTTACATCTAAGATTTTTTTCTATGTAGTTCGGAATAAATTAATAATCAAAATTATATTCAAAATCTACTCAAAACTTTAGGCCCACCCGTAATGTAAGTTGCTAGCATTACGACCAAAAAGTGATGTTGCCAGCACTGGCGTAAATACTGCTAAACAAAGATGCTGCGCAGACTTAGAGTGATATTCTAGTTTGTAGCAGTAGTTGCTGTATAAATAGTTTGACAGTAGATCAAGGGTTTAGTAGAAAAAAAAAAAAAGGTTTGCCAGAAGCTGTCCAAAAAACTTGTCGAAAATATGCAAGCACAATAATAATACTATGAAGGCTATTTTTTTTTTCAAGTTTTATCATACATTCACAACTACGAGCAGAGCTACAACAATTGTTATTTAAAAAAAATTACTTATTGCACAATATAAAGTCTACTAAATTTAATGTTCAACGAATGGTTCTTAAATGGTTCTTAAAGTTTATGAAAATTGTTTGACTATGCTTCATATCCGTGTTTCTGGTGACTGAAGAGGAGTTTTGGAGTTTGACCTTGTCACAAAGTTCTTTGGCATTTCCCTCAATAGTATATTGTACTTCATTTTCACCATGAATGGCTGTTCCCTTATGGTTTTGGAAATCTATTACATTGGATGGTCGACCTCTGTGAAAGATTTTAAAATATTTGCCAACATAAATTTTTGTCTAACCTTTTGGCTGCTCATTCTCACACTGTTTTTTGGGTTGCGGTGCCGCTGCCATAAGTGCCTGGCGGCATTACGTTTTTGGATTAAGTCTTAAATTTCCCGAGATAATTCAAAAAAATTATCAGCGCAAATCTAATAGGCTTTAGAGGTCTTTTCTAAAGCCTGTGATATCTGGCGCGTTTGACTGTTCTATAAACATTGTCAGCCGTTTTTATTAAAGTTAAGCTACCTATGCTTTCTTTTAAAGATCTTGAGGAGAGAGGCTAATCCGTGTGAATTACAAATCTTTTTTTCTTTCCAATAACTACCAGAATATTGTAGTAAAAGTCTTTTTGGTGACCTGCATGATGGTAGTGGGTGGGTTCATCTGGACCCACTACTTGCAATTCTGTTTGCTTTACCGAATGGAGCAGTGCCCGACTTTTGACGTTTGTCTGTAAACTGTTCCACGCCGAGTGTTTACCGTTTAAATCCTCAGCGATGATTGTGTTTGGTTTTCGGGCTAAAGTAACCCGATGCGATCTTAAAATGTACTCAGCCCGAGCACATTTACTACTATAGCATTCAACTCCAGTGAGACCAAGTTGAGCGTATCAACATTGGAATGATCCTTTGATCTTTTTACAAAAATTAATGTTCTACGACTCGACGTTTCCGTACGTATTAGTAGTATTATGTTCTCTTGCATGAAAAACTGCTTCATTTTACTCATTTTATTTGAAATGCTATTGGCATTGTAGAAGCAGATTCTAAGTAATGGTTTCGTGTTAGCCATTACTGATTCTCAAGAAAGACTGTCATGATTTCTTATAAAAATTGTTAAAATTACTTAACAGAGCGACGATTCTTTTATCCAAGAAATTTGGAATTACCTTATATACCCGTGTGGGACTATTTTTTTCAAAATAGCACGTATACACTAAACTTCTCTATACTGCCACTATAAACTTTAAAATAAGTAGCCCCCAACACACACAAAACCATAGTGTCTTTAATAACCTTAAAATTACTTTTGAAAAAAATAGAGTTATTAAAATTATAATATAAGTCAAGTACCATGTCAACCACAACAAAAAGCTAATAAAAAAAGTCTGTTAAATTAATACTATCATCAGTCGTTGAAGCTCACTAAAACAACAACAAAAATGAAATGGTTTAGAGTTAAAAAAAAAATGATAAAACGGTCTAACTACACAGCAGATAGTTGACCAATAGAAAAAAAATAACTACCAGCACATCAACACTATCAACAACCTATAACAACACTACTTGCACAAACAGATTGTTTGCTACATGTGGGTAATGCTCCCGTCTTTAATAAATTAGAAAATTAATGCCGCACTAAAATTTCTCCATTAGTCATTAGATTTGGTTATTTAGATAAAAAGGAAAAGGTCAGGGTATAGAAAAAATTTAATGTAGGAATACTCTTTTTCAAAAAGCCCTACAAAAGAAAACAAACAAGGAAAAACTAGTGTAATAAAATCGATTATATCCTCTCTAATTACAGACAAATTTGCCATAACGTCACTGTTCTAAACCGATTCAATACAGAAAGCAACCACAAGCTAGTTTGTGCAACAATTTTTATATACAGGGTGTCCGGAAAATACGTGTACAACGTTTGACGACAGACTCCTGACGTCAAAATAGGTCGATCTAAGCCGACTTAGTTATATCCAAAATTGTGTCGTTTAGCCGGTAGAGGGCGTCAAAAAAAACAAAAGTATAACAAAGTTGAAAGTATCTATTGTAAGAAACTAAGTAAAACAAAAACATTACTTAAACAAATGTGTAAAATGACCGCCATCTTGCTGAATACACTTATTAACACTCTTTAAAAAATGATATTGGACCCTATCTAATGTCTCGGGATTATTAAAATGGTTGCCTGCATTTAAAATCCGCTGCAATAAATCATCGCGTGTGTTTACCGGAGTCTTGTAAACTTCTGTTTTAATAGCGCCCCACAAAAAGAAGTCACACATATTTAACTCAGGAGAACGTGGTGGCCATTTTACTGGTGCATCATTGCCTCTTCCAATCCATCGGTTGGAATATTAATGATGTAAGTATTGCCGAACGGCAACGGAAAAATGGGGCGGGGCACCATCATGCATATACCACATTTCCCTCCGAAGTAAAAGGGGCAAATTCTCCAGAAGAATTGGTAATGTGTCTTGCAAAAAATTTAAATAAATATTTCCATCTAACCTGTCTGGAATAACAATGGGACCAATAAGGTAGTGATCAATAATACCTGCCCAAATATTAATTTTAAATTGATGCTGATGATGTGCAACTTTAATGGCATGTGGATTTTTATCGGAATAAATATGTTCGTTGTGCAGATTGGTTACCTCAGATCTTGTAAAGCATGCCTCGTCAGTAAACATAATTTTTCTACAAAAATTTGGAACAAGGATTCTTTTGTTTCTAATAAATTGACAAAATGTAAGCCGCATGGGGGGATCAGTCGGTAAAAGTTCCTGGACTTTTTGTATGTGGTAAGGATGTAACAACTGTTCTCTTAAAACCTCATTGACAATCGTTTTAGGAACATTTAACTCACGTTCTAAGAGACGGGTACTGGTACTTGGTTCTTCTTCAACTCTTTCCAGAATCATCTCTTCTGTTTCCACAGTTTGAGTTGTTCGCATACGACCCCTGCCTTCAAACTTTTTCTCAAAACTGCCCGTTTCCCGAAGATGACGCTCAATATTGGCAAATGTTTGGTGGTTTGGTATTCGACGGTTAGGAAACCTCTCCATGTAAACCCTAACACTCTGACGCCCATTTCCTTGACAAAACCCGTATACCAGGAGCATGTCAACTTTCTGAGAGTTTGTATAATTTTCCATTTTTAATGGTAAAATGAACTTGTAATTCAAGAATGTTGATCGTATACTTGAGTAAATTTTATAGACTGGTGACAATTTGTCAATAATTGTCAAATTATTAAACGCCATAGCAACAAGGTCACTTAAAAAAATATTGTTACAGTTTTTGACGCCCTCTACCGGTTAAACGAGACAATTTTGGATATAACTAAGTCGGCTTAGATCGACCTATTTTGACGTCAGGAGTCTGTCGTCAAACGTTGTACACGTATTTTCCGGACACCCTGTATATATATACATTTATATAAACACTTAGACTGGAAATAAATAAAATTATAGAAAGGCTCAGATTTCCTACTAGCAAAGAACTTAAGGTAAAGGATTTAGAAAATAGATTAGGGCCCAAGAAACATCTAATGAACATGGATATTAAGGGAGGAAAATAGTTGCGCAATTATAAGGGTTTACAACATCCAACTCAGCAAGAAAAAGCCTGAATATAATTGAATAAAATTTTCAGACATTGTAGAAGAAAATCCAATCTGTGTCCTCAAATTTTTAGAAATTTGATGAAATAAATCGTTTCTTCGCAAATAATTTTTAAAAAGTGACGTTTTTAATCAGTTCTTTATTAATTTTTTACTAGTTAAATGTAACTTTAAATCTTTAACCAAAAACATGAAGACATAGAATATTGTATGTAGTTCAACATATTAAAAGAGTGATGGCTAAAATCTTATTGTTTGGATATTGAGTTGGTTGGCATTTTGTCCTATAAAAACTGATTTTAATTTAAAAACGGCGCTGTACGTGTTAATATTTTTCTATAGAGAAAGGTTTACCGATATTCTCGTAGATGTGATAGGATTTAATATTTTTCCATAACAATAATACTAGTGGCACCACAATAGGACGGGGCGACGAAACCCGGCAATTCTCTAGCGTTAATTAGTTATCATAAAAAATCAAAACTGATATACAAACTGCTACAAATAAAACCTTCAAGATTAAAACCACAAGTAAAACAAAAAATAAGCCACAATACCGCAAATCTCTAATAAAATACTGACCAAAATTCAGAAGAATATAGAAAATTAAGTAGCGGAATAGAGGACAATGAAAACATAAAAGTTTCAAGATCCAAATTGTTTACTGGCAGAATAGAAATTAACAAAATGTCCAAAATACTGGTGAACTAAGTTTATTAAAGGATCTACTATTTCTCCTAATTGTTGAACAATAAATGTCTTAATAACTAACGCTTGAGTGGGTGGGCGGAAACAAAGTTTATATTGTGGGAAAGCAGCTTTTTTTACTGTGACCTACTCACCTACCAAAGTGTTAGTTATCAAAGGATCTACTGTTTGACCCACTTTTTATGTGCTTGTACTTAAATATCAGAAAATTGTTTATTAATAAATCTCTTAATAACTAACGCTTGAATGAGTGGGCGGGAACCAAGTTTAATTTTTTGGCAAGTAGTTTTTTTTATTGTGACCTAAGTGTTAGTTATCAAAGGATCTAACGTTTATAGCAAGAAAAAAATAGTTAAAGTAGTTGAAAAATTTTACCGAACGCTATATACATTAAATTCAAGCGACCCAAACGTAAATACTAAAAAAAGGTTTAAAATGTAGGCTCAGATGACGTTTCAAAAATAATATTGTCAGAAATATGAACAGCATTAAGACAAATGAAAAACAGAAAGTGATTTGGAGAAGATAGGATAACTTCCAAAATGTTGAAGATAGGTGGAAAAGCAGTGGAAGGAGCCATTTAAGTACTATTATTCAAATGCTTGAACAAAAGAAAAATACCCGATGAATGGTAAAATGCGGAAGTTATTATACTGTTAAAAAAAGGCTATATTAGAAAACTAGAAAACTATTGCCGGATTAGCTCATAAGTTCCAATTATATAAACTATTTACAAGAATAATAAACAACCGCTTTACAAACAAACTTGACTAATACCATCCCGTTGAACAGGCAGGCTTTAGGAAAAGATTTAGCACAACCGACCATCTACAGACCCTACGACTATTAATAGGAAAGACCACGGAATACAATGTCCCTGTACACTTTGTATTTTTAGATTATTAAAAAACTTTTGATTCAATAAAAACATTTTTAGGAACCATGGTCCATGCTAGAATAGGCTACCGATACTCTTAAGATTCTGCAACATATATACGAGAACAAATCTTTCCACGTAAAAAATAACAAAGATCTTAAAACAGAGCCAATTTTAATGAAACGGGGAGTTAGTCAAGCTGATCCTATTTTACCAAAACTGTCGTTTTTAAACACTTAACATTGGATAAAATTAGCATCAATATAGATATTGTAATGATCTTGGGTGATGTTATAGAACTAAAAAAGACGTCACAAGAACTTAATAAAGCAAGCAAACACGTGGGTCTACAAATGAATCTGGACAAGACCAAAATTAGTTTAATTGAGTGACAGTAAAGTAGAAGTACAAGTGGACAACGAAACGATAGAAAATCTAAACAACTATGTATCTTGGCCAGACTATTAAACTAGGCAAAGCCAATATATTAGCGGAGGTAAATAGACAAGTAGGTCTAACTTGAGCAGTATTTGAAAAGCTAAGCTGCTTACTTAAAGAGCAAAATATACCACTCAACCTCAAAAGGAACGTATTTGAGTCATGCATACTACCTGTAACCTATGGCGTCAAAAAAGTAGTGCCCAAAAATTAAGAGTCACTCAAAGGGCGATTGAGAGAGCAATGCTGGGAATTATCATAAAGGATAAGGTGAGAAATGAAGAGATCCGAAAAAGAACAGTCACAGACGTTATAGAACGCGTAGCAGGAGTAAAGTGGCAATGGGTCGGACATGTCGCAAGGCAATCAAAAGAACAATGAACATCCAAAATAACAACATAGAAATCAAAGAAAACTAAGAAAAATATAGGAAGGCTACAAAGAAGATGGTTAAATAATAATAAGTAAATCACAGGCAAAAATTGGTCCAAAATGGCACAAAACAGAAAAGCCTATGTCTAGTGGATGAAAAATAGATGAATAAGAAGAAGAGAAGAAGATGTCGATTTGTGCTGGTTATTATACACAGACGGAATTTCGGTAGTTATTTTCTAGTTTGCATAAATGAGTTAAAGAAAAGCATTGTCTAATACGTAGTGCAAAAACAAAACAACAAACCATCTAGCATCAAACAAATTTACAAAATTATTTTTAGTCTCAACAAACCTAGCAACAATTTACGTTGCATTGCAGAAGCAGAATTGGTGCAAGAAAAAAAAAAAGACCATTACCTAAAGTCTGGAGTCTAATGAAAGTTTATTGCACTTGACAGAAGATTTCCTACAAAAAACCTCAAACCGGCTGTGTGCCTAGCATTATATAGCCTTAATCTACGTGACAACCATTGCACCTGAAAAACTTCTTCAGTGGGTGTCATACAAATACAAACACAGAAACCTCAAGGCAAGACACTTCACGCGCTATTTCTTTGTAACAAAAAAGTTGTACCTTATACACTGTTGCAAGTTGCAAGCCCTGTAGTTGGCTGTGGGATGATTTGCCTCTACTTTGGTATCAGTCATTGTCTTAATTTACATCATGCATGAAAGCGATCAAGATTAAGATAAACATATTTTATAAGTATGCCGTTTGGTGCATGGTCTATGCACTACTATAACATATTGCCATTTATCTAAAAAAAATTAAAAAAACTTATTTTCAAAATTGCATTCCGAGCTTTTTAAGCAACAAACAAAATTATTAGAGACAAAAAAGTTGATACTTAGCAAAGACCTAAAATTTTTTGAAACAACATTTTAGAAAAAGAAAGATCATGGGTCAGAGACAGAAGTAAAACGTTCTAAAAAATGTTAATCACACTCCTCAAAAAGATACAGACATTGTACCACCATGTCAAAACTGGTCCAGAAGTCATATATTATCTGCAAGCTGGTATCTCTAATATTGTCGTTTTTAGAAAAAATTATTATTGTCCTTAAGAAAAGAAAATCTTTAAAATGCATTCAGGCTTTTAAGTTAATTTCACAATTCTTTAAAACTTCTAAAAATTTCTTGCCTAAAAAAAATTGAATAGATCAAATTCTAAGTTGTTGTCTAAACAATATAACAATGGTACAATGCTGGACACTAACGGAAACATTAATCATAAAATTAAACGCGTTCAAAATGTGGATGTATAGACGAGTTCTGAAGATCAGCTTGGTACAAAAAGTTACGAATGAAGGTGTCCTTCAGAAAATTAACAAAAACTTGAGATTTCAAACATCATAAAACAACTTAAACCAGAGTATTTTGAACAAGTAATGAGGCACCCGGAAAATTACAAACTTTTTTTTTTTTTTTGCGGAGGAGGTGTAATCTTTAAAAGACATCTCGTCGTACACCTCGCCGTAGGTTCTGCCGACGAGGTAGTGTGAGATTTTTACTAACTAAACCACCTCCCCCTCTTCTTGCTCAACCTACTAGGACCGCTTGCGCATTGCTTCGGTGGGAGAGTTGTCCGTAATAATATCATAGTATCATCTTTCATCTCTTCCTTTACATTCAATTATTGTTCGGATGGTACTATATACACTCATCCATGTTTCCTGGGTTGACACTAGATCGCTTATGACGTTGGCGTGATTAAAGACTCTGCCAGTGTGTAGTGAGTAGAGGTCTCTCTCGTCCTTCCACTTCGGGCATACAAACAGAGTATGCTCCGCGGTGTCTTCTTCTCGACAGTACTTACATGCGATGGCGGTCGTGCAAGTATTTACAGAAGCATCCGTGCCCCGAAAAAGCTTGGGTGATGAAGTTGTCCACTTCCCCGTACTGCCTATCTATCCATACCTGGATATTAGGAATTAAGCGGTACGTCTACCGTCCATATTGACCACTTGTCCACTTCTTTTGCCATCTCGCCACTAACTTATCCTTTGCGGTCGCACTGTCCACTCCGGAATATCGTTCCTTGCGTTCCTGTATAAGGAGATCTATAGACGGCACTCCAGCTACTACTCCCGCTCCCTCCGTCGAGATGGTCCTGTACGCGCAACATATCCTTATGTTTATTTTGCGCTGCACACTATTTAATTTTCTTAGCAGCTTGTAATTCTGCGCTACCACGTGCCACGCAGGTGCGGCATAAAGCATCTGGGAGTGAACCACAGATGACATTAGTCTTCTTTTGGAGGCCCTGGGTCCTCCAATGTTTGGCATCAGGCTAGTCAATGCTGATACGGTCTTCTCAGCCTTTTTGACGATCTTCGCGACTTGTTCGGCGAACGAAAGTTTCGTATCCAGCCACACTCCCAGATACTTTACGGCTTTAGATGGAGCCACTACAGTGTCCTGGACCATAAAGTGTATTGGAGCCATCTTGCGCTTCTTAGTTAGTAGGGCAGCCTCGGTCTTCTCTGGAGCAAGTTGTAGCCCTTTACTCTCCAGCTAGTTTGATGTTCTTTGGAGAGCAATATTTGCAGAGTTCATAAGGCTCTCCTCTTCGTTGGCGACGACCACCATTGCCACGTCGTCTGCAAAGCTTATGAGGGTCACTCCTTCTGGTTGATCTAGTCTCAATAGACCATCGTAGAGAACGTTCCGCCCAGAACCGATCCCTGCGGAACACCGTTATTTACCCGTCTGGTGTTGATCGAGTCTGCTGCCTCCAGTAGTATCTCTCTTTTGGAGAGGTAGGCTGCCACTATACTGATTAGACTCTCGTTTATCTTCCTGTCTCAAAGTTTCTCCAATATGTGCTGCCACGATGCACTATTGAAGGCATTTCGCACATCCAGCGTTAGTACAGCGTAGTTTACCTCCGCTTCACGGGCGAGCCTGGTGACTTCATTAATGGCATCCACCGTTTGCCGACCTGCCCTGAAGCCGTATTGTTGGTCCGACAGGCCACCCGTGCGTAAAATCTCGCTGTTCAGCCTACCGAGTATTAGTTGCTTGTAGAGTTTTTCCTCAACATTCAGTAAGCATATTGGACTGTACGATGCAGGGTTGTCCAGAGGTTTGTCTCCTTTTCTCAGGAGCACAAGCCTGGCACGCTTCCAGTCCGCCGGAAAGTTTGCTCTAATGGCCAGCTCGTTGTATACTGCCAGCGTATACTCCGGCTTATTTATTGCAACTTCTTTAATTATTTCTGGAGGTATGCTTCCTGGTCCAGGTGCCTTGTTGTGCTTTAGTTTCACACATGCCGCTCGTAATTCACTTAAACTAAAATTGGTAAACATCACAGATTTATCACAGATAAAGGTTACATGTTGATGCACCGGAAAGAGGTGATCCACCACTTCCTCCACGGTTTGCATCTCCAATTGCAGTCTGGGGAAAAATTAAGAAATGCTTTATCTAATAAAGCGGTAAATAAGACAATCATAGTCAGTATGACAGCCAAACTGAGAGTCAACAATAGAGATCGGTCATGACACATAAAGAAGAAACAAACGAACACTTAAATTTTCCGAATTCTAAAGAATGTAAGACAACTCAACAAGCAACAAAAAATTATAACAAACGTAAAAAACTTGTATTTAGAAAAAAACATTTTTTTAAAAGACCGTTAATTTAATTTTTAAGCTTAAATGCAAAGTTTTGTGGCAAAATGTTCTTAATATGCATTCCGCTATGCTCTAGTATGCAACAAACAACTCTTAGAAGTTGGTTACGAATGTTTTTAAATTTAAAATCTTAATCGCTGTTTTATTAATTGTTTTTGAGTAATTTACTTTATTATCAGACATTATTATACCAAATTAGAGAGTGTTTTTAAATTTTTTTATCTTACAAAAATATACCCCTTTTAAAATTATTTTTAAAATCCCAAAATAAACATTTGTAAATATATATCAATTATTATGTTAAACTAAAATCAAACAGTAGCTAGAAATCCGCTGTAAAAAAACCGTCATAAAATATTATTAACATGATTAACTTTTACCCCATTAACGCCTCATATCAAACCCTTTATGCGCATGATTAGCCATTGTTATTAATATCTATTAAAATCTGACAAATACTGTGTTCATGAGACTGTGAATTTCCTTTCTAAACAAGAGGGTTAAGCCAACAAACAAACATTTCATTTAGAATCTCGCAACATTTACAGTCCTTTCAAGCGTGCCTAATGTCCGTTTTATTTGTAATCCTGCGACACAATCCAACAAAAGTGGGCACCTATCAACAAAGCAACTGCTTTAATTACTTTTGCGCAACTAATCAAATAGATATTTGCGCAAGTTAAACTGTCAGCGGCAGCACGCGGCCTTGTTTGTCGCTTTCCAGATGAACGATTCGGAACCCCTGTGCAGGCAAACACGTGTCCGTTAACTTTAACCCTATCGAACGTTCTAAGGGCGTTAGCATTGTCTCTACATTAATTGCTAGAAATATGTAAACAATATTATTCCAGGACAATGCACAATTTGTTGTAAAAATAAAATAAAACAAGTTAAATTCCAGCACACATATGGAGCTCAAGATTTATTTAAAACAAGACTAAAATCAGTTTGATAAATTCATTTATTTATCTTGTCGCGCTACTTGTAATGGGGAGTCCCAGAGAGCGGCGGCACTGTCCGAGTACCAAGAGACACCAAATGAGCCACTCTGTCAGGATCAAGTCCTTTTATTTTCAAACAAATGAGATGGCCATTAGGCGACCTCCTGTGTAAAACATGAGTCCATAAATCGACGGGCATTTACTTACCGGACGCTGCGACGACCAACAGTAATTGGATTATTTTCAGTACATCCATCCACTAACATTTTTACTTTTATTCTTTTGAAAATCAGCTACGCATTCCTAGCTTATCTATGAGGATTAAGGTGGATGGATATATTCAATTATCTATTAGATTTAGAAAACTTCAAAGTAAGGTCGAGTATTTTATATATATTTATATAAAGCACAGCTTTTGGTATTTTTTTTTAATATAAATTTGCAATTTGATTTTTTACTGTGGTGTAATAGCTCAATGGTAGAGCACTTGCATATCATGCGAACAGTCCGGGGTCGATCCCCGAAATATGACTGAAATGATAACTTGCTCTTTATCCACCAGCGTGGTTCGGAAGTCACGTTTTAAGCTGTTGGTCCCATCAAACCACTTTAAACAAGTCGTAGACTTACTGTGGCGATGTAAAATAGCCGTAAAAAGCATAAATAAATAAAATAAAAAAATAATAAAGTATTTACCGATCTTAATTTCATTGCCCTCTTGATTATTATAAATTTGTATTTGTGGCAGACGATGCATTTGCATTGAGCGATAATTTCATAAAACCATATATATATATATATATTATAAGCCACAATTATTTAAAGTCAATGTTCACAGACTCCATAAATCTAGTCTTCAATGTGATTGTTTAAATTTGATAAAAATGCCTATTTGTTTATGGGTTCTGTAATGGTAATGCTCACCAATCGTGATTTTCTTACAAAATCTACAAAACTTTATGATTTTTTTTAGATTTCAATCAAATTGGTCTCAAATGATCAGGGAATTTTTGAATTTTAAGAAAATTACAAAATAATTTTTTTGGAAATAATTTTTTTACTAATTTCAACAAAATTTCATAATTTATTTAGACTAAATTGGTTTTATATAATTACGAAAGTGAATAAAATGACAAAATAAATTTATTGGAAAGCACTAATATTGATTTTCTTATAAGATTATCAAAATTTGATTGAAATTTTGTTCGGATTTTATTAAAAATTGATCCCAAATGATCGAGGAGACCTTGATCTTAATAAAAAAACAAAATAATTTTTTTGGGCACTAAATTTTGACCAAAATTAAAAAAATATATATTTATTTAAGGTTTTAAGCATTGATAAAACAATATAAATTTGATCCAATTAAAACCACTAAAGACCAATTTCAGGTTTTGTACAAAAATTTGTATAAATTGTTTTGGATTTTAACCAAATTGGTCCCAAATAATCAAGAAGGTTTTAAATCTAAAAAACAAAATACATTTTTTGGGCAATGACGTTTTTACAAAAATTAATGATTTTTTTGTTTGGATTTTAACCAAATTAGTTTCATATTATTTGGGAGGTCTTAGACATTGATAAAATGACAAAATAACTTTTTTGGCGTTTAGTGCACTTAGTACCAATCTTATTTTTTTTACAAAAACAAATTTATAACTCTAATGTAAACTATTGACACGTTATCATGGTTTGGAGTGGCCTACTCACCCGCCCAACTGTCAGTTATTAAGAGGTTGGATCACGACCTTCTCTTGTGACAAAATAACTTCTGACGTCCAAACAGAGGTCAAACTAATCTCTTGATAACAAACACTTGAGCGGGTGGGTGGGCCACTAAAATCTAAACTATTGACAGGTTATCATGGTTTAAAGTGGCCCACTCACCCACCCAACTGTTGGTTATCAAGAGGTGGAATCACGACCTTTCTTGTGACAAAATAACTTCTGACGTCCAAATAGAGGTCAAACTACTAATTTCTTGATAACATACATTTGGGTGGGTGGGTGGGCCACTCAAATCCAAACTATTGACACCTTATTATGGTTTGGAGTATCCACCCACCCACCCAACTGTTAGTTATCAAGAAATTGGATCACGACCTTCTATTGTGACAAAATAACTTCTGATGTCCGCACAGAGGTCAAACTACTAATCCTTTGATAACGAACACTTGGGCGGGTGGGTGGGCCACTCTAATCCAAACTTTTAACACGTTATTTTGGTTTGGAGTAGCCCACCCGCACACCAAACTGTTGATTATCAAGAGGTTAGATCACGACCTTCTCTTGTGACAAAATAACTTCTGACGTCCAAACAGAGGTCAAACTACTAATTTCTTAATAACATACACTTGGGTGGGTGGGTGGCCTACTCAAATCCAAACTATTGACACCTTATCATGGTTTGGAGTAGTCCACCCACCTACCGAAATTTTGATGGCTCCGTAAATTTGGAATTGGAAATCGCCGTAGTGGAGTTCCATATCAACAGAACACCGTGGCAGAAGAGGAACAAATAGTAGACGCAGTTCTTGATTTGACGTTAGGCGACTTTCTGCCAGTTTACAACTATCTAAAAACTTTGTCTGGAAAACCTTAAATAGGAAGATCTTTACCCATATCATTATCAAAAAGTACATGCATTTTCTCAATGGCTTCTTGAACAACATCAACAAGATCCTAACTTCTTTAGTTTTACACATTGTAGAGTAATGAATCTATGTTCACGAGAGATGGCATTAACAATACATAATGAGCATATCTGGTACGCTGTTAGGGCACAACCTTACCAACAAATATTTCTAGTTAACACATGATGTGGGATTTTTAATGGACAACTACTACCAATTTAGAACTTACCACCTCGTTTAAATGATGGTTTATACGCAGAATTTCTTGAAAATGAAAAATTTGCTGGATAACAACGTCCCTCTTGCCTTACGTAACAGGATGATAAGTGAATTGGTAGAAGAGGTCCACTAAACTGGCTTGCAAGATCTCCTGATTTAAATCTATTGGATTTTTATGAGTGGGTACACATGAAACAATTAGTTTATGTGGAGCCAACAAAGTACTTGAAACAGCTACAAGAGAGAATTGCAAATGCTACATTGCACTTTCAAAACACAACAGATTTTGAAGCAGTTTATTATTCTACTTTAGTGCGTTGTCAAGCTTACATCAACGCTCATAGTAGCCATTTTGAGTACTTATTAAACTATTACTGTTTTGTTTGTTGTTACCATTGTTACAAATGTTTTTTTTTACTTAAATTTTGCTAAATAAAACGTATTCTAATGTGTATTTTTCGATTATCTCGAAAACAAAGCAAAGTAGCAAAAAGTTTTTTGGATTTTCTGTTTGAAATTAAAAAATGTAACTAAAGTATCATTTTTGCTTCTAGTTAGGAAACACCCTGTATAACATACTGAATAAATAAAATGAATATTAATTCCCAATATAGCGTTTTGCAGGCTACCTTACGTTATATCAAATGAATTTAAAACATCCCTGAAGATGGTATCGCATCATATTTACCCGGTAGCTGAAATTATAATTTAGCAATACCCATTCCACACGACATCTGAAAAGGATTTCACTGGCAATTTATCCAGAAGTGTTCCCAACTTAATAAAAATGCATAAATCAGTTTAAAGATAAGACTGACTAATTATAACCTGTAACTTTACACTTGCTACTGACCGCAGTTCCTAGATATTGTCATTTTATCTTGATTATTTCTTCACAAAATTAAACCTTCTTAGAAATAAGTTTGTAGATTAAATTTTCTAACGGTAGTTTATAAAAAAAAAGTTGGAAGCAACAGCACGTGTTAATATAATCCAGTCGCGATTTATAATAGCTATAGAACTGACCACAGAATTTATAAAATTAATTCGGCCGCACACGCTTTTGTCCAAGCTTGAAATCCATTACGGTTATTATTTATTACAACATTTCGTATAACAAACACAGACAACGGTGTGAAATCGGATTGATTTAATATCGCATTTATATCTCTGGACTTGAAAAGGATAGACCACATCCAGGTTTTTACATTTTTCTTGTTTGTTTCTCTCTGTCTTTCCACTCGGTTGTTCTGTAAGAGTCGCGCGGCCATGATTTACGGCCACAGTTTTTTTTTCTGTTGAATTATTAGAAACATCCAGAACGGACGAGGAGCGAAAGAGGGCATTAGATACAGTCGGACGGCCTATTTTGCGCGCACTAGTATTTTTCAAGTGGACTATTAATCACTGTATGCTTATTTTATGAATTTTTTTGGGTTGTCGTTGTTGAAATGTCTTTAGAAAACGTATGGGAATCTGCAGATACTAAAAAAAGTCTTTGTTGTATAGAATATAGTTCTTAATTTTAAAATCATACGTAATATGAACAAATATTTTTTTAGAAATAATAATCTGTAATGTGAAAGATGGTTGAGACATTTACCTTTCACATTACAGTTTTTTTTATTTCTAAAAAAAATAGATTTGTTCATATTACGTATGATTACTATGTGGTAGTTCACAATAATAATGAAATAAAACGATAACTAAGTTTGTACCACTTACTTATTTATTGTTCTATTTCAGTAGGTAGAAATATAAATAAGTTTCAATTTAACGCTAGAGAATTGCCGGGTTTAGTCGCCCCGTCCTGTTGTGGTGCCAATAGTAGTATTGTTATGGAAAAATATTAAATCCTATCACATTTACGAGAATATCGGTGAACCTTTCTCTCTACAAAAATATTGACACGTAGAGCGCCGTTTTTAAATTAAAATTGGTTCTTATACGACAAAACGCCAACCAACTCAATATCCAAACGATAAGATTTTAGTCATCACTCTTTTTATATGTTGAACTACATACAATATTCTATGTCTTCATGTTTTTGGTTAAAGATTTAAAGTTAAATTTAACGAGTAAAAAATTAATAATAAACTGAAAACGTCACTTTTGAAAAATAATAGCGAAGAAATTTCATCAAATTTCTACAAACTTGAGGACACAGATTAGACTTTCTTCTACAATGTGTGAAAATTTTATTCAATTATAATCAGGCGATTTCTTGCTGAGTTGGATGCTGTAAACACTTATAATAGCGCAACTATTCTCCCCCCTTAAATATAAAAAAAATATATATACAAGGTGTTAGGTAAACATGCCATAAAAATTCAAGGGGTTATTCTTTGGTCTATTCTAAAAATAGTTTGTCTTGTGATAATTGTTGAAAAACCCCTTTGTTTCGAAAATATAGGTTGAACAAAATTTGCGACAACCATATTCGATATTTGTTGAAATCATTAATGTAAATAAAAGTATGGCGTACGCCAATGAGTATATCAAGTACAAAAAATTAATGAGTTTATCAAGCACAAAAAATTGTTAACGATAACTTGGAACGGCTGTTTTATCTACTAATGTACAAGGATTATCACATGTATTGGTCTCAGTTATTTAGATTGAGTGACGTTTGGCTGTTTGACGTGTC
Organism: Tachinus rufipes; assembly: GCA_963932245.1. Classification (NCBI taxonomy): domain Eukaryota; kingdom Metazoa; phylum Arthropoda; class Insecta; order Coleoptera; family Staphylinidae; genus Tachinus; species Tachinus rufipes. The sequence goes on from OZ010741.1 coordinate 22,262,743, forward strand.
TTTAATAGTTAGTTTTTTCTACCATAAATTACTACACGAACGCCGAGATGACTGACATGCATTTCATGTATGGACTTGCTGATGGCAATTCATTACAAGCTAGACGATTGTACATTGAACGGTTTCCTGGCCGTAATTGTTCCTGACCGAAAAATCTTCGAAAACATTCTTTGTGAAACAGGCACATTGAAACAAAATGTAGGGCCAGGAAGATCAATGACAGTAAGAACGGTACAACTTACCAATACTTTGAATGTAAGTCATTAAATGGACAGTTTTGAAAATTTTTATGGGCAACAAATTGTATCCATACTACCTGATGATTTTCCTTTACGTATTGCGTTATGTCAATGGTTTTTACAAGTATTAGTTCTAATCTCTAAATTCCTGACGCATTTATTTTCACCGATGAAGCCAGTTTCTCAAGAAATACAATAAGGAATTTTCAAAACAACCATGTGTGAAGATGAAAGATGAAAATCCAAATCAGGTATGTGAAGATCGTTTCAACATCAGTTTTCTTAGAATGTTTTTGTTGGAATTGTGGGCGACTGTCTAATTGTACCAGTATTGTATCACAACTTTTTGGAATACATGCTACCTCAGTTTCTGGATGATGTACCATTGGCAACAAAAATTGTAATGTGGTTTATGCACGATAGTGTGCACCACCACATTTCTGTTTGGTTGCTTGTGATTATTAAACAGCTACATACGGAGATTGCTGGATTGGTCGAGGTGTCATTTCGAACATTTATTGTAGAGATTTAGCAACTTTACATGAACTTTTTAATAAAAAAATGTTGTAATTGTTGCAAATTTTGTTAACTCTGTATCTTCGAAACAAAGGGGTTTTTCAGAAATCATCATAGAACAAAATATTCTTAGCATAGGACAAGGAATAACTCTGTGTTTGAATTTTTGCCGCATGTGTACTTAACACCCTGTATATATATAATCTTAATAAAGTAAAGTAAAGACAAAGAGTTGCGGATATGTTATTTATGAACTGATGGAGCTCGATTTCTCTAGTAAAATTGTTTTTATTTTTATTGAGGAGCTAAATAAGGTAATGATGAGTTACGTCATTTAGTGATCAGTGTTTTTTTGTAGGTTTAATATTGTTTATTTTGTCTTCTCAAAAGTAAATCATCAAGTATGACGTTATTTCTTTTAGATTACAGGTATTTTACTCTTGAATGTCATTTAAAAAGTACTGTAAAAAAAATTTGCGGCGCATAAGAGCGCATATTGAGCGCATTAATATAGTAAAATTTACTGAGGGGGCTAATCATTAAGTTGCCCCCCTTCACCTAAAATTGTTCAAAAATCATATTTAAAGATGAGCGAATATTTTTTTTCAGCGCATAAGAGCGCATTACTAGCGCAATAATTTGGTATTTCCAAATTTATATTTTTTTTTCCTAGAAGGTCAATCCCCCACCTCAAAAATCATATTTACAGTTGTGAGCGCATAAAAAAAAATTTGCGGCGCATAAGAGCGCGTATAGAGCGCATTAATATAGTATATTCAAAATTAAAAAAAAATATTGGGGGGCTAATCATTAAGTGTCCCCCCACCTAAAATTGTTCAAAAATCATATTTAAGGATGAGCGCATTTTTTTTTTCAGCGCATAAGAGCGCATTACGAGCGCATTAATTTGGTATTTCCAAATTTATATTTTTTTTTCTTAGAAGGTCAATTTTATAGAACCGGCTAATCATTAAGTTAGCCCCCCCCCCCACCTAAAATTGTTCAAAAATCATATTTAGTGGGGGGGGGGGGAGCAACTTAATGGAGCCTGTAAATTCAGTGTTTTTATGGTTGCCAAGGGAGTTGTCCTTATTGCTTTTGTGAGAAAATATAATAATCTTTGTACTTTACATAGTTTAGTTGCCGTATTCTTAAAGGTGGTTTTATCAACCTATACAAACATGATGGCTCTAATATATAATTATCTGGTCAAATATGAATGTTACTCTCTATGTTTGTCTAGTCATTAGTTTGGTTAGACAAAGCACTCGGATGGCTTATTATATAAATAAGCCTAAAATGTTAATTTGCTATCTAGAGTGAGTTCCAGGTATTTTACTTTGTTGTCATTGTAAAGGTACGTTTACAGTTTTTTTTAAATGTTTGGTGTTTTGTAAAAGACATAATTGTCATTCTGTTTGGGTATACTGATAATATTTCTATTTTGCACCACATTTCTATGTGCATTTTGCATCATGTTGGATACAGTTGTTCTAAACTTTTTGCTTATTACGATGGGTTATCAGTTATCAGCATTGCCTAAATCAAATACGCGTATGTCATTTAGTAACTGAAGTAGGCCGTCCATGACTAGATAATTCACCGTCTTTAAAGCATTTGTTAGCAAGTTTAGTTTCTAAAGTTTTAACGGTTAATACAATTGTTACAAGTTGATTCTTGAGCTCCGAAATGACCAAATATTGGACAAGAGCTGTCACTTTTCTGTTTTTCATTGACGTGGCATTATACGCATTGATAGTATTGTAATTTCTTTGCAATATATAATCTTTTTGCATTTGTAAACTTGATGTACAGCCAGTTTGCATGTTTCTAACTAGTATGCGTATATCGATATTGGCGCAAAGACAGAGCGTTTAGTCCCGTACATACTTTTTTGACTTTTTTTTAATGTTGGTCTGTAAGATTTAACCATATGTAGGTCGATCCGGCATGAAGGTTTGTCTGAAAGTCAGCTGACCGGTACTCTCAACTTTTTTATCCGTTTTGCAAGTTTAGAGCTTTTGATGTTATATTTCATAATGTTTTTGTTGTTTGGCAATTATTGTTTGTTTTTTTTTACCCATCTACAGGTTTGTTGCAATATTTTTGATATGTCAGTGCTAAAATAATTAGTTTGAAGAAACCTAGGTGAAATTTGACTTCAAGAGTTTTTATTCTGGCCTTGCTGCCTACTATGTCAAGATTATTTATATCTGGCAGTTTTTTTCAATTATCTAAGATTTTTGTTTTTAAATAAACTTGTTTTTAGATCTACAGCGGGGCTTTTTTTTGCCTAATTTGCCTGCTTTTAATGTTTTAAGGAATCTGTCTTTATAAGTGCTTTTTCTTTAATTTATCAATCCTACTAACTAAATCTTTTATTTTAATTTTGTTTTTATAATATTTTTTGATTTTTAATGTAATTTTCTTAAGGATGTTCTTAAAGTAGAAGAATAATACTTTTAGAGTTTTGTGGCAGGTGTTTAAGTTAATGTTCAACATTCTGCAAAAGGTCTGCAACTCATTAATTCAGCTGGTTTTTGCTGTTTTTTCATTACTTTACCCAATTTTAGCCAGCCGATTGTGTGTTGTTTTATAGATCCTCAAAGGTTTGCATCTCTTAAAACTTATGTACAAACTTTTTTCTTTATTTTTTTGGAATTACTATTTGCCAACCACTTTTTAAGGACCATTTAAACTAAGCCCAATATGTTGAAATAATGTCTAAGATAGTGTAAAAGCTTTTCACTGATTATTTTATAATATTGAAAAATACCATTAATTATTTGCAGTGTGAATTTGTGTCTTGACTATTATATGGTTGATTTCCTGTGTCGGAATGTTGACGGGAGCTTAAAAGAGGCAGTCAAGCACTAGATGTTTCTTTCCTTTTCTGTGTATGACTGGAAATTAAAATTGTTGAAGCATTAGAGCACAACGGACTAATCTACCTAGAAGATTTTTTTATATTGTCCAGCCAAAACAGACTATAATAATTTGTTATGACTGTAAATCTGCTTTTCTTCAATCATACGCAGACACTCTTTTCCGTAGAAGAATATTTCCTCTTTGCATTTGCAAAAGATCACAGTAGGTAACCGATTACCCGCTCACTGCTACCAATTTCTTGGGATAACACTGCCCCCAAACACATCTTTTGGGTCATGAATGGTTGGGTGACATTAGGATAAAATAAAATCGGCGGACTAACAAGTGCTTCTTTTAACAAATTTTCCGCTTTCTTGTACTCTTCATACTAATCAAATTGATTACTTTTTTGGGTCAAATTGATTAATGATTTCTAAGTATCTCGGAGTAGAATAGAATAGAATAGATTTATTCACTTAGGCCAATACAAATACAAATAAATATATAACATGGATGTGAAAGTCAAATAAAAGTACATAAAACAGTTGTAATGAAATCATAACAAATACAAATTAACACTCACAATACAAATTAAAAATTGTTATAAAATTACACTTAAAATTTCATTAATATTATAATATGCTTTAACAAATAACATATTTTTTAGTTTTTTTTTAAGCTATTCGTGTTGAGACTTTTACATTTAGAACTCAATTTATTTCAAATTTTTATACCGATACAAAAATAGATGTTATGGAAAGTATTAGTTTTATGTAATTCATTGGATAGTATATGACCATTTCTAGTGGAATAATTGTGGTTTTGAGATAAAGTCTTAAAGCTATTTAAGTTTGTTTTGACGTAGCACAATGTGTTCAAAATATACTCACATGGAAATGTTAAAATTTTATTTTGTTTAAAGATAGGCTTGCAAGATTGTTGAAATTAAAGATTGAAAATTAACCTAATAATTTTTTTTTGCAAAATAAAAACTATAAATATCAGGAGCAGTTCCCCATAAAAGTACATTTAACGAAAGGTGCAAATATGCTAATGAGTAATATATATTTAATATAGCATTGATATTTAAACCGTTTTTTAATTGAAGAGTAGAAAAATATGCCACATTATTTTTTTTGCAAACATAATCTTTTGCCTTGACCACGAAAGATCAGCATCAAAATATGTTCCAAGGTACTTTATTGATTTAGACAGTTTATATTCAAAATTATTTAAATTTATGTTAAAATCAGTTGGTAAAATTCGTCGTGATTGATTATCAAAGCAATACTTTTACAACAAGAAGTGAATTGTGTAATGACTTGTAACACTTTAGTTTTGAGTTCATCAATGTTAGATGCACTTACCAAAATGCTAGTGTCATCTGCAAAAATAGTTACATTGCCATCTAATATAGCATCAAGCAAGTCATTGATATAAATTTAAAAAAATAGTGGCCCTAACGTAGAACCTTGTGGCACTTCTTTGTTTATATTTTTAGTAGTAGATTGTACTAAACCATCTTTAACAAACATTTTTTTTGTTAGAACGATATGATTTGATTAGACTTGAAAATTTCCCTCTAAATCTAATGTTTTGTAATTTGATAATTACATATTCAATATTTACAGTGTCAAAAGCGCAAGAAAGATAGAAAAAAAGACCTAAGACGTGTTTATTTTTATCAATGTTTTCAACAATGTGATTGAAGATGGAGTTTCAATTGATAATTTAGGTCTATAACCATGTTGACAGTTGCTTAAAATAATATGTTTATTAATAATCAAAATTATTCTTTTGTAGATGATTTTTTCGAACAATTTTGATATAGTGAATAATAGAGATATGGCTCTATAGTTTTCTATATTGGTTTTATCACTTTTTTTAAATAATGGTATGACTGCAGCAATTTTTAGAATGTCCGTAAACTCTCCGACATCTAATGCTATATTAAATAAATAAACTAAATGCTCTTTTATAATATCAATGACACTAAAAATTGCATTATGTGGAATATGATCTGATCTCGCAGAAATAAAAAATTAAGTTTAGGAAATAATATCATTTACTGTTATGTTTGTCATGACAAACGTATTACAAATATTTTCCTAAAAGTACAATCAGTAGATAATTTGAAGTTATAGTGACTATTTAATTTACTTTCCGCAATGTTAGAAAAGTGCTGGACAAAACTATTACAAATATCTATTTTGTTACTAATAATATTGTTGTCAACAACAATTTTGTCAATAACATTATGTAAACCTTGGATCCCCATTAATCTTTAAACCTCTTTGACCGTTTTTAGCGCCAACTTCTCTACAATTACTTGCACTTGAAATCGACCTTCTCTGTTGATTCTAGATACACAAGTTTATCTTTACAAAAAACGCATTTTTTAAATTTTAGGTTACTTTGCCTTTGTCAACTTTTTAGATATTTTTTTATGTTAGGAGAAAAAAACCAGCGAGGTGATACTATGGAAGTCTTCGTCGAAGAGAATAAATTAGTCGTACTGAACACACAATTCAAGATGCTTCCAAGGAAGCTCTATTATATTTACCTCATTTAGCAGACCAGGAAATCTCATCAGAATTCAGATCGATTTCATACTCATAAATAAAAGATTTTGAAATAGTTGCACTTGTGTTAAAACATTCCCCAGTGCAGAGATTAATTCTGATTATGTACTAGTGGTTGGGAAATTTTAAGTTCGGTTTAAGAAAGCCAAAAACAAAAACAATAACAAATGCAACATGAGAATACTTAAAGATCCTGACATCAAAAGAGAGGTAGAAAAAGAAATAAACAAAAAAATCAGTAAAGAAATGGACGAAACCGAGTCAGTAGAAAAACAAATAATAGTTTTGAATAAAATCATCAAAAATATCAAGAACACACATTTGAAATAAGGGGAAGAAAAGAAAAAAAAAGAAAAAATTATAGATCACAAATGAAATAATAAATTTATTGGAACAAAGAAGAGGTTGAACAACAACGAAGAATACAGAAAAAATGAATAAGACAATTAGGCAAGAAATTAGAAAGGCTAAAGAAAGAGAAAGAACGGAAGCATGCCAAGAGATAGAAGAGTTGCAGAAAAAATATGATGTTTTTAATGTACACCAAAGAATTAGAAATTTGACTGGTAAGACAAAAAAAAAAACATAAACAATAAGGAAAAGATCATCATAAACTTAGAAGACAAGAAGTAAACGTGGAAGAAATATCTCAACAAACTTTTTGAAGACGAAGAAATAATAGCAACACCAATCATTAAAGAAGATGTGCGGATCCATCTTGGAAGAAGAAGTGGATGCAGCGATAAAACAAATAAAAGATGGGAAAGCGACAGGGACTGACGACATACAAGTTAAAATCTAAAAACTACTAAATGAAAAGCACATCAAAAGTCTTACTAACATAATTAATAGAATATACAATTTGAGTAGCATATTAAAAGAATGGTTGAAGTTAGAATTCATGGTATTACCAAAGAATGTAGGAGCAAAAAAATGTGATGAATTTAAAAGTATCAGCTTCATTAGTCATCTTTTCAAAATATTACACAAAAGAATTTACAACAAATGCAAAGAACAAATCTCAGCAAACCATTCAACGCTGTAGTTACAAATGAAGCACTTTTCTCAGTACAGGTGCTCTTTTAAAGAAGCAGAGATGTAAACTGCAATATCTACGTATGCCTAATTGACTACCAGAAAGTTTTTGATCGGGTGCAACATTACAAGATGATAAAAATCTTAAAACAAGTACGGATTGACGCCAAAGATCTTCAAATTATTACCAATTTGTACTGGAAATAGACTGCATCTCCAAAAATTGAAGATAAACATGTAGAAGACATCGAAATAACCAGAGGGATAAAACAGGGGTGCAAGCCCTAAAAGACACAGAAGAAGATATCTTACTAAACGGAGCTAGGCTTAACAACATCAGATATTTTGACAATACAATGATATTTGCTGACTCTCTTGAAGGACTTCAAATACTATTAAACACAATTGTAGCGGCTAGTGAAAAACTTAGACATAATATTAATAGCAACTAAACAAAGTTTATGGTCATAAGCAAAGAAAAAGCACAATTGAGAACGAAAACTGGAACAATAGTCAAGAGATAAAGAATAGAATTGGGAAAACTCCAGCCGCTTTCAATACAATAAAAAACCTGTAACCGTCTCCATCTTGATACCAAAATACACATGTTCAGGTGCTACATATTCTCAATACTACTGTACGGAATCGAGTTTTGGACACTCAATGAAGCAACAACGAAATAGCTAGAAGCTTTTGAAATGTGGTTATATTGGCACATCTTGCAGATATCTTGGAAGGACATAGTAACAAACATAGAAATCTCTTGCAAGATGAAGAAAGAGACGGAAATCATAGACACTATCAAAACCCGCAAACTTTAATATCTAGGCTACATTATGAGGAACAAGAACAAGTATGCCCTATTACAAGCCACCATTCTAGGCAAAATACACAGCAAGCGTGGTCCAGGACGGAGAAGAATATCATGGTTGCAGCATCTTAAAGCGGGGTACGGGAAAACGTCAAAAGTACTCTTCAGAATAGCAACCAATAAAGTGAAGATAGTCATGCTCTTTGCAAACATTTGAAATCGGATATGCACCTGAAGACAAAGAAGGGGTACGCATAAGATTGCAAAACAGCATTTAATTTCCGATAGCCTACACAGAAGCGAGAGGTTCCATCGCTTTTCGAAACTAATATAATTATGGAACTCTACCTACTGGTCACTTCTAATTTTGATATTTCTTTGACCTTCTTATTGATGAGACGTTGCATAAATGGTAGGGTATCTGCAACTACTTAATGTTTTACTTGTGTTGCACACCTCAACCTTTTATTCTTAGTATTTTTAAAGAACGTATTTACAATTTCTAAAAGTTCTGACTTTTTTCAATTTTATCTTACTCTGAAGTTATTGATGGTTTTCAAAAAACCATTCTCCCAATTTTAAATTAGGAATAAACTTTAGCTTCATTCAAAATTTTATACTCTGAACCAAAATGTGACACAACTTGGGGTCCACGTACACATCAAACATTGTTAGCTTTGTCTCTACTTCTATTGGAACTTTAAGAAATTTAGGCTTTAAGTTAAATGTATGTGATGTTGAGTGTTTGGTAACATACGGAAGAAATGTTAATTGTCTGGCAAAGCTTGGAACTTTCAGCTTTGCTAAACATACATTTAACTTAAAGCTTTAATTTCTTATTTTTTTCTAGGTATTTTTTAAAAATAAGTCTTCTTATCCCATCATTGGTATGCTGTATAGCTTGTTATTAAGTAAGAGCACTCTTCTTCCTCTAATTGATTTAGAATAAAATTGAGGTACAATTTATTTATTTTTTCTCTTTATTTATGGCCAACTCTGAGTTTATGTTTGCTGGTTAACTTCAAGTAGCCTAGTTTTCAAAATGCAAAACAATTTGCAACGCGCTTTTTACACATTCGAGCAATGTAGCCTGGTTTACTATATCTAAAACAGACTATAATTTTTTTTTTATAGTTTAACAGGTAGAGGTTGAGATACATTTTTTTAAGGTCTTTCTGATCTGAAATTGTTTCAGTAGTGCGCCCTACTTTACTGGTATCTCGGATCGGTTTGGCTCGGTTTCTTCTCATTGTCTCCGAGCATTACTCAACTTATTAATGATTTCTTTTTTAGTCCCATTATTTACATACACCAAATCTGTCTCAACACTCGTTTTCTTTACTAGTGGATAATAGTATTTGATGAACATCTATTTTTTTCAATACGTTTTCCTAAATTGAGATGGTTCACTTTTGTTTTTCCTCCGTACGCACCAAAAAGTTTTGATATAGTGAGATCAAATTTGTGGTTATTGTCTTTTAGTTGTTAGTTTCTTCTTTTTAGAGACCAAACAGGTCAACCTATTAAATAGGTTGTGAATATAAGTCATGTTGATACCAATGGATTTCTTTTTGCCTTGAGTATATTATAGTAAGGAAAATTGGCTGTAACCTTTTGCAAGTTTATTTTCAGCCGCGCAACTTGGTATTGGTTATTTGGTACCTCAACAGAACCTTGTCGTAAAGCAGCTTAGTAATGTTGTGATACAGAACTATTTTACTTATGCTTTGCAATGTTTGAAACACCTCTACTCTTTTTTTAAACCCATTTACGCTTTTTATTCTTTCTCCACAAAACTTGAGTTTGCTAAAAATTCGTTTTTTTTCCTCAGGATGAGATACAGGAGCGGCTTGCGACTGAGAGTTGAAGTGACTGTTGAACTACTTTGGTTTATAATTGACTTTGCCAATGCCAACTCACAAACACTTCTAAAAACTTTTTTCAGCCTTTTTTAGCTGTTAGAAGTCTCTAAAGATGCAAACTATTTTTTTTACCGTTTTTGTTTCTACCTTTACGCCTCTTAACGTCAACTCATAAGTGAGTTTCTCTTTTACCAGCTTCTCAGGCATTAGTTTTTCTTGAGTACACAAAAAAGAATTACTATCCTCAAAACCACTAAATTCCGGTGAGCACAAACCAAAATAGAACCCACTTTAGACGCCAAAGTTGAAACGCACTTTTTGGCCCTTGAGTAAATCTAAAGTAAATTTAGCTCAGCTTGTAGAGATGAGCAGGGTTCAATAAGATAAGTCCACGTGGCAAAGTGGCAATTGAAAAGAATAAAACAATTACTGATTTACCAGAAATACTTTAGACTACTAATAAATGTCGGGCTTGTGTAGGTTTTAAAATTTGTACTGGTTAATTTCACTTTCTGCGTTTGAGATTTTTATTTGGAGAATAAATTAATAAAGACTACTGAAAAAAAAACGGGGATAAGGAAGAAATACAGAACAAAGTATTAGTCTTTATTGAACTGAAATATTAGTAAAACATATCCAACTATATTGGTTATGATTTGTGTTAGGAAGGTAAGTTTTTTGCCGTTTTTGTTGTTTTTATGTTAAGTTTTTTTTTTTGTCGTAAATACCTTAGACCATATACACTTATAGACACGCTTCTTTCCAAAGCTGCATAGTCAACATAATCGGTGCGTGTGACGTCAGTTGATGGCAAGAATACGCATATATCAAGAACTTAATGTTAAATACATATACAAAATACACGTTTTTCTTTTGAATTTGACTTTCAACCATTGACATTTAATGTTGCAGATAATTTTATGATATAAAAACATTTTTAATATTATTTATTTTAGATACTTTTAATATTAAATCATTTATTTAGGTCGGTTTTTACATTCAAGCAATTTACGCAAATTAATTAAGATAACAATATTTATATTTTAAAACTATTAAACGATTAACATTGATCATTTTAGTTAAAACTAAACTTTAATAATTTTCACACCATTTTGAATGAACAAGTTGGATATGATCGATTGATTAAAAAAATTTAATTTCATTCCAAACATGTTCTTATCAAATACCTACAATAAATATTGTCATTCGATTAATGTTTGTATAGTTGTAACGTAGTAAAATCCGTGTCGTAAACGATTATTTTAGTGTCCCGTTTAGAGTATATGTAATTAAGTGTGTGATAAATAAATGATGCAATAACATATAGATGAAAATAGTAATTGTAGAATGTCCCGCGTGTCAGATTCCACAATTTCGGATGTTTAGGACAAGTCGGGCATAGGTAAACAAAGGGGGTCCGTGGCGCCCCGTTGCGATGAAGATGGGGCGCAGCTCAGAGGGACTCGTATCGCGGGCGGGGCCCCCTGTTGTTTGGGCCCCATAAACAATGCCGTAAACACTGCGGTCCCCGCAGTCGGACCTTCCATTTTTTACTAATATAACTGTTTGATGGTTGTTTATTTTAGACTTTATGTCTTTCGATCTCACAGCACATATTTTTTTTTTCTTTTCTTCCTCCTTTTATATTTTTTGAGCACAACGAGGCGGGACCCCTTTATTATGTAATGGGCAAAATTTATTGAGTTTCATTCCATATCACGTTAAATGTGTAACAGTAAATATTGTACAAATTAACCCTTTACAGGATAAATAAATTATATAAAAAAATAGGTGTCGTCAACTAAATAACATATAGGAGGATCGCAAAGTGATAAATAATAAAAGATTTGATACAATCGGGTGCATAAATTAATGGACAATGAGCGCTTTACAAAACATTGCAAAAGACACAACACACAGAACCCTATTTACCACTATAAATCAAAACCAACCCCCTATTTAGTGAACAAAACGCATGCGTATACTTATCGCGGATGACTTTTTTCAATACAAAACACCACGAGGACGATGTCCATTGCCTCTTCTCACGCCTGCTAATGATGGCGCCACGTGGCACATTAACCCGGATTATTCACGCGTCGGTGAACATCTCCAATAGATTTTTATCGGCACACATTCGATTTTTTTTTTCGATAGACAAAGGAGACAATTAACGTATTATAATAAATAGGGGCGCATTTAAGAGATTGAGATGTATTTGCATATTTTGATTTGTACCAATTGTCGAGGAATAATTATTTGATTAATTGGTCGTTTGCTATGGGTACAATGCAATATGCTAAATGCTTTTTATTAATTTAAAATGGAATTAATCAATTAGTATTTTATGCAAATTATTTGAAGTTTTGATAAATGTTTAAATAGTTTTGATAGTTTGATGGATGATACATGTCCATCTAAATAAAGATGTTTAAAACATTAATTTAGATATTCATATTATTATTGTTTCCTAAATGGTATTTAAATGATTGCATAATGAAGCTGCCATATAGGGAAGAATCCGCAATGTATTTATTAAAAAATAATAAACCGAGGAGGTATATCCATCAAAAATTCTCGTGCGGCATGGACGGACGGAGAGAGTATTGACAGCAGACATCCATCAATATCTGTCCACCCCTCGCGGACTCAATGGGGTGGAAGACCTCGTCAGAAGTGTGAATCACTCATCTGCAAGTCAGATCTGGTCTGGCTCGGGACCGGGGAGAAGATCTCGAGAGCCATCACACTCACTCCAGATGGCGTCTTTTCTCATGCCTCACTTCACCGACGAGTACGCCACACATTTATCTAAAGCAAGAGAGTCCCCCGGAAAAACTTGAGTTCGAAAAAAGTACAAAAGTGTGTGTGGAGGACATTAAATCCTTTTGAGTGTAAAATTTATGCTGTACAGAGCGATTTCACATACGAAAAATTTGTTAATGTCAAGTATGCTTTGCTCAGTATTCACATTGATAACAGATCTATAATTCACAGCATTTTGAAAATATAATAGAAAAGTAAAATATTTTAATTAAAATTAAAAAAAAAAAACAATTTTAAATTTATGTAAGTTATACTACATAATATATGTGGAGGCTTATTAAATATATTAGGTACAAATTTTAAGTTGATATTTTAAAAACTGTGTTTTAACGTGACTATATTATTTTTAGATATAAATAAATTTTGACTTTTCTATACTTATTCATAACTTTGAATGAGATGAAAAATCTACGTTATTATTCTAAAAACAGTGCTAATTTCAATTAATACACTTATTTCGATCTTATTTTACTTAAAATATTAATTACAATAAGTCAATGTCTTGGATATCTTAGGAATAAACTAAACATTGGTTTGTGTTAAGTTTGTTGATGATTGTGTGTTCATTTACAATGAACTACTAAGTGTACACCGTAGTTTAGGCAAGTGTAAGTTTATATCTTTTGCAAAGAATAGACTGCTACAGTACAAATACATTTTCAACATTGTTAAAGTAAAAGTCAAGTCATGTATCATAATAATTTAAAAAAAAGTGTTATACTTGGTTTCATTTTTATAGAAACTATGACGTCATAAAAACACTACGTTATGATACGACTAGCTTTACGCTACTGTGATAATTGTCTTCTAAGATACAGTTTTTCATTTTTTATTGTTTTTTGCACTTGAAATTTAACTAGTTTTACATGCAACGTGCTTAACACAAAAGATTGTTAAAACAAATACTAGAGTCGAATAAGTAACTCTAATTACGAGATCATGCAGTTTCCCGGTTGTTGCGGCTTTCTAGGCTGCTTTGGGTTCTCAGTATTAGTTGCTGGAGATTTAGTTCAATTTGCTTTGTTTTAAATTGAATGGTATGGTTCACAAATGCTGTTTATTTGCTACGGTTTTTTGTTGGCGTTAAGCTTGTTTTTAGTGTCAAAATTGTTTTCAGTGTTTTAAGTTAAAACTATGGTTATTACAGTAAACGTAATTTTAATCAGGTATAGCGTAAGAGAATCTTTAGGAGAAAAAACTTTTTTAATACAAACTAGTACAGTCTTGCATGGCCCAGTGGTCTTGGCATTCGACCACTGCACCAAAGATCGTGGGTTTGATTCCCATGTACTGTGATATACTTTTTACATATTTGCACGTTCATCTACTTCCCAACTCGTCTAGTCAGTATAAAGTTTTATGGGTAAAAACCTTCTCTGATGGAGTCATGAAATGTCTCCAGTAGTTTGAAATCCACTTAAAACTGTAGGATTCTTGTAATGTAAGTTGCCAGCATTACGTGCAGAGATGGATTTAAAAAGGATAGAAAACTGCTGATTAAAGAAAAAAGAAGAAGAAGAACAATACAGTCTTCAAGTGATATAGTTGCAAGTACTGACTAAGTAACTATAATGGCTAATGTTCTGGTTTAACTTTGCCAACTGCAATATAAATTGCTGGTAACACTGGAAGTTGTAAAGCTCATCACTTGACTGGTGCAAGCTAGTAGTTTGCACAAGGCTACGGTGTTTGTGAGGTTTTCAAAGTTATCTTGATGTAGAAAAGAAATTGATTGATACAAGTCAGCCAGTCAAAAGTTTTAAAAGTTTTGGTTTTTTTACACCAAAAATTGTTTGTGTTGGTTGGAGGAGGATAGGTCAATGCTGGGCGGCGTTTGGGAAACTGGGATTCATACTCAAATCACGCAAATTTCCTATCAACTTAAAAAGGAAAGTTTACGAGGCGTGTTTTCTACCAGTGCCTCGAAATCATGGCAATAACAATCAAAACAACAAATAAACTTTTCATCAGCAACAGAGACCAAATCAGAAACGAGAAAAACCAAAAAAGGAACCAGGTAACCAACCTTTTTAAAGGAATAGCACAACTAAAATGGAGATGGGCTAGACATTTAGCTAGGCAGGACCATACTAGATGGACAAACAGATTGGCGGGCACAAAAAAAGCGCGGAATGACCTCCGAGAAGGTGGAGAGACGACATCCAGGAAGTTGCAGAAAAAAACTGGATACAAATTGCTTAAGATAGGAAGACATGGAGAAGTTTAGAAGAGGTTTACATACAGGAATGGATAGATAAGGGCTGAAAACAAGAAAGAAGAAGCAAAACAATTGAAGCACTTTTTCCGGATGTTATCTTTAATGCCATCTAAAGAAGACAGTTTATAGATTGAATAACCAATATTGTGCTTGGTGTGACTAGTGTCAAAGTTGCTTATTAACTTAATAACAATTTTTGACTTAGGTTAGTGTTGCTTTGACTGTTAAGCCAAATTAAGTTATTGTTCCTGTCTCACGTGTAGCTTTTAATTTTTCTGGGCTGATCCATGTTTTAATTCAACTTTATGGTGTAGTAATTGTGGATTTATAATAATTGCGTTTGCGTTGTTTTCCAGTCTATAAGTGTTGTTAATAGTTAGTGTCTGTTTGCCAAAATATTTTTTTATTGACGGCAATCTTGTTGATGCCTAAGTGTATTGTTTTTTAAACTTACATCAAATTTACTCTGTCGGCCTTATTGTCATATAGGAAAGTTGGATTAGAGGCGGCTATGGTTTGGCTTTTGCTCAAGTGTGTGCTAAGATTATTTAAGTATGTAATTCCTTAATCTTTTATTTTTTCTTCTTCTTTAGTTAGGATTAGATCCTGTTTTTTCTTTAGCATTTTTAGTTGCAGTTGGGACGCTGAGCTTCAGTTTTTATATGATCTTGTTGGTGGTTTTTTCGGGGATCTTTTTGATCTTGGTAGCCCCGTCTACCAATTTTTGGGAGTTTAATTTTGTTCTTTTCACTCCTGCCTTCTGTTTTGGGCTTATCTTACCACGTCTTGAATGTCGCACTTTGTTCTAACGTCTTTGCTTTTTATCTGGCCTCGGAGACTGCTACTTGCCAGGCATCTTAGAGTTCTCATCTCTGTTGTTTTCATAGGTTTTTTTGTTGTGGTGTTTTCTAACCACTGGTTTTGATTGCGTATGTTATAATGGGCCTCACAGAGGTTTTGTAGATTTTTGCTTTGATTTCTACAAACATGTGCTTGTTTTGCCGTATTATATCTCTCAGGTACCCCGATATTAGATCTGCTTTTGTTGTTTGGGATTTCACTTCTTCTTTTAGGTTTCTGTCGCTTGTTATGTTGGCTACCAGGTATTTGAAGTGCATGATCTGTTCGAAGCTTTTGTTGTATATGGCAAGCTTACATCTACGCGTGTTCCTATATATCGTGAAGGACTGTGTTTTGATCGTGAATATCTGCATGTTCAACATTTGAAATGGTTAGTTCAAACTTGTAGAGCATCCTTTGCAAGTTTTCTTTGTCTTTGGAAATCAGTACCGCATCATCCGCATAGCGTACAATTTTTATTTTTTTATTTCCCATCCGGTACTCCTTTCCAGATTGCTTGACTTTAGTAATCACTTTGTCCATTATAGTATTGAATAGGGCTGGAAATACTGTTATTAAAGAAATTTTTTTGTAAGAGGTTTACTGTTGTCACTAACATTGACCACAAACAATTAATTAATAATATGAATAATCATAAAAAGAGAAATAAAACAACACATTTAAAGATCTAATAGAAGAAAAAAATTAAGAACAAAAAACTTTAAGGGACCAGAACATAGGAGTTAACCAATATGGATTTAGAAGAGAAAGAAGCGTTCAACACATAATTTTTATATTAAGGCAAATAATAAAAAAAACTCATCTGCTTTGTAGGTTTAGAAAAAGCTTTTGATAGAACATGTAGAGAAGAATTATGAACAAGAACTGGAAAACAGGAAAAAAATATAGAAAAAATATAAATAAAAAGAAAATTTGGGGATGACAAAATAGGAAAAAACAGAAACATGTTGAAAAAAAAAGAAAAAAAGTACAAAAACCAAAATTGCAAAATGATTAATATGATCTACAGCAGATTGGACCAATAAATAAAAAATAATAACAGAAAGACAGATAAGAACAACATGAAAAACCAAATAAGATGACCATGAAAAGAATGGAACAATGCAATAAGAGAAAAGATAAAAATAAACAGGACATAGTGGGAAAAGGCTAAACAAATAACTCGCAACAAAAAGAAATAAAAAGATTTTTACAACCTAAACTACGCTTTACATTGTAAAGGCAAAAAAGCATAAAATGCAATAGTGTTTTGTACAACAAACACAAACATACGGCACTGGAAGAGCAAAATGGTCTTAAAAATGCGGTATTAGAGGTTTTATAGGAATTGTTGTTTCTCAACCTTAAGTTTTTTCTTTATCATCTAGAATTTTAGACAAAGATGGTGTTACATTGTAGCTCATTAATATGAAAACATTATTTATGTCTTCTGTGGGCGATGTCGTTTTTATACCCCTGCACAGGCGGGGCTAATTGTACGTTGTTCGGGTCTACTAAGATTTGTTCTTCGTCCTGATCTACTTTATGCGTTTAATGTTTTCCAACTTGTTTTCTTAAACATTATGTTAAAAAGATAAGTTAAAGTCTATAAGAACTTGACGGACTAGTTTATAGTTTAATTGCCAGGGGTTGGATGTGTTAGACACTTATGTTTGCTGGCTGACTCTGCTTCCGAATTAAATTTTTTTTCTACCGATTAGTGCTAGAGATGCTAGGTTGGGGTATGTTTGCACGATTGTACCTATTTGTACAATCTGAATTAGAGACTGTTGTCGGTAATTATGGTGCTTGCATACTGTAAAAGATAACTTACTTTTTCTTTTAAAATTCAAATAAAAACTCTGGTTTAGTTTCTCTTATCATAACTGCTTTAGACTATTTTGTAAACAAACTAACTAGCACCTAAATGTTTCTCTTTTTTTTTATATACTTTTTTTACATCTTTTGGTATATTTGGACAATAATTGATTCCGTATGGCATTTTTGAATTTGTTGCAGATAACATGCAAAGACGTCATTTTTTTATCAAGTAAGGGCAATGGTGTTGTTGTTTTTTGAAGTAGAAATAATCCAGTTTTTGAAGAATAATTATGTTAAGTTTGGTCTATGTGATTTGGGTCATTTTTAAGAAGCCTGCAATAAGTTATGCGCAGAAGTTTGAAGCGCTTTATTCAACTGAACTACTCTCTGGTTTTGCTCAACATGAAAGCTTAAGTGTTGGTTGTAAAGTGAGAACCTTCTAGTGGTGATCCGTATTGCTTTAATACTCATCTAGTGTAAAAGACAACGTGGTTGCAGACGCAATCAAGATCCCCAATCACTGCTTGCTGAAAAAAATAAAGGCTCTATTTAATCAATGCCTACACAATGGCACTATACCAGGCAAATGGTTAAATGCAACCGTAATCCTGCTGCACAAAAAAGGAGATAAAGTTGACTTGGAAAACTACAGACCGATAAGTCTAAGCCATTTATATAAACTGCTAACAAGAGTATTAACCTCTAGACTAGAGAACAAGTTAGATTTTTACCAACCATTGGAACAAGCAGGTTTTTGTGCTGGGTTTGGAACCAATGATTACTTGCAAAACATCAAAACATGGAGAAATCCATCAAATACAACAGACCAATCGTTCTTACGTTTATTGATTTTCATAAGACCTTCGACACCGTTGAGTTAAATGCAGTTTTAGCGTCATTAATAGAATGCCGGATTGACTATTGGTACACAGAGTTAATTTACAACATCTACAAAAGCGCAACTATCAAAACTGCACAAAAACATAAGCTATATCCCAATAGGCAGAGGTGTACGGCAAGGTGACACAATATTACCGAAACTATTTATTGCCATTTTAGAGCATGCGTTTAAAAAGCTAAATTGGGAAAACAAGGGCTTAAGTATAGATGGCAAAAACTTCACCAACCTACGTTTTGTGCCCAAGTTGGTTTAAAAATAAACCTGTCAAAAACAAAATTTATGACAAATTCAGTATCCAGTGAGAAAATCAAAATTGGAAACTGGTGGAAAAATATACATATTTTAAACATAAAGTAAGAATCTTGAGAAACAACCAAACATAAGTTAAACAGAAGAATCATCCTCTTTTGGGCAGCATACGGAAAACTGAGAGAATTGTTTAAAAACAAACTACCAACATGCCTAAAACGTAAAGTCTTTGATCAATGTGTTTTGCCCGTCATGATCTACGGCGCTGAAATTTTGACTCTAACCAATGCATCAGCAAAGAAGCTCAAAATAACCTGAGTGATCATATTAGACATACGCGGAAAAACTGGCATCACGGATGTCATCAAGCGAATAGCAGACTAAAGTAGAATTGGGCTGGACACGTAGCACGGATAAAAGATGAAAGGTGGACAAAAAGATTCTTTGAGTGGATACCACGCGCAAACAAACGAGGCAGAGAAAGACCATCTACCCGGTGGACAGATGAGCTAAAACAAATGGTCATCAACTTGATACAAACAGCCTAAGATCAAAAGGAGTGGGCAATTATAAGGAAAGCTTATGTCCAACAGTGGGATAAAGGGTTGATTGATGATAATACAGTTGGACAACATTTTTACTTAATAGTAGGTTAATGGTTGGGATTAATTTAGCTGAGCTGAAACTAATAATCCAATTTTTGCCTGTTTTTGATACGTTTGTCTGTACTGTATAATATAGTAAATGGTAGGTAAACCATAAAGCGGTAAAGTTGCATCAGCTTAGCTACAGTTGGTTGGATTTTCTTTGCCACAACTTTGCCGTTGCGGCCTGTTTCAGAAAGTTGTTTTTTTCAAGTAGAATATTAGATGAACTATGTGTTTTTTGTTTTCTTAGAGTAGACTGAACCACAATATTTTGCGGTTCTATGTTTTTTTGTTTTGTGTTTTAGGTAAAACTATCTGAATTATGCGTATAAATGCTTGTAGTAACACAATTTCTTTTTACATTTCAGACCTAAAATATGTTATTTTTACGGTTAATCGGATTTTTTTTTGGCTGGGCATTGTAAGCAATTTTGCGATACTCGGTTTACAATAAGTTCTTCTACTTATATGTGCTGTGGAGAATATTCTGTCTTAAGGTAACATTGTTTACATCGGGGCTCAAATTGAAGTTTGTTGTAGACGTTTGTAATGTTGTTAAGTGTATGAACGGCAATCTTTTTTGGTGATTATTTGTGAGCTATACGTTTGTACTGGTTTGATTCTACTGAAGTTTTTGGTTTTAAATTTCTTTATTAATTGTTGCGTTGGTATATACTGAAAATAGTTTTTTAAATTTTTTTCTGTTTGGTTGATTGTGTCTGATTGTTTGCTGTCTGGCTAATGGATGTACGTTTTAATGAATACGTTTTTTTTTTTCTGTCTTGGTCTTTAGCTAGTTTACTAACAGTCTGTTAGAAGCGTCAATGCTATTCTGCTCCGTAATATTTTTTGGGTGTAATTGACCAAAGGATGTTTGTTTTGCTACTTTTAGAAAAATCTTATTTCTGCAAATGTATGTAGTGTTGGTTATTTTATGTGCCAGACAGTCCCAATGAAGATGATGTGCTCTGTTTTTTGTTGCTGTTGTTAGAATCATTTGATATTGGAGCAATATGTATGCAAAAATAATGTTTAAAATATGTGAAACAATTTTTTAGTAGCATATACATTTGGAATGAAGTCACAATAGGTATTATATACGAGTATAACTATCTAAGACACATTTAAAAATGCAAAATCAAAAACAACAATGAAAAAATAACCACTGACTTTGATAACAAAATTCTGGTCTTTTTATCAACTAGCAATAGTTTGCCAGTAACACGTGTTACTTGTTTCTCACTCGGTGAACTGTTATCAGTTGTTAATAAACGTTTTATTGTGTTTCTAGCAGTTGTATCAATTAAAATCAATTAAGTAACCCATTTTTAGCAATTATGTGTTATATTTTACCCTAGGGCAAGCAAATTCAGTTTTTTTATTTTTGCGATCAAAAGTACTATGTTTCAGGAGTATCATATTCAAATCTCCAGGTGTAGCGGAATTAAAGATATCAAATTTTCAATAAAATGGTAATTTTCTCATTTTCCGCGAAAAAATTCGTAAAACCTAGGGCGGGATTGTGTTCTACGGAATTTTTTTTATAAGATACACCTTTTTTAAATATGATTTTTGATTATTTTTTGCAAAATTTACAGCACAAAAACTCAAATAAAACAATATTTTCTAAAAAATTAAAATGCTCGTCATTTACACTGAATTGCACTTAGAGATCTTAAATTTTACCCGTCAAGTTTTTTTGAAAAATATATTAATTTCTACATTGTGAAGGTGTTAGACAAAATCTGTAAATCTTATCAACAGTTTTTTTAACAATAAATAAATTATAGTTAGAATTGATGGTTTTAACTCCAAATCATAAATGCTTGTGTTCCTCAAAGTATAAACTAAAATTCCTATTCATAGTTTTGCAAATAATAGCACTCTTCATACTTCATACTTCCCAAAAACCATGTCATCAAATATGGCAGAGCGTCTTAAATTTCTAGGTTAGAATCTGTAGCATCTATAAAAAAAAACCTCAAAACAATATCTGAATGGGACATTCTCGACATGGTCAATTTAACTCTAAAAAACTCATTTTCTTGCCGTTTGAAAATACAAATCCGAGGTATTATTAGTATCAATTACTAAACAACGAATCCATATCTAAATCTTCTTTAATTTGTTTTCTAGGTGTTACAGTTTTACATAATATTTTCTGGAACAACCATGTTGTTGTCATAGCTTCAAAAGTATCTAGAAAACTAGGATTTCTTAATAGATGTAACTATTTTTTTTATATCTGTTCAACTTTTGCATATATAATGGGTTTTCCAATAAGAAGTTTCATTTTAAATAACAGGCTATTTGGGCAGCTGTTAATTTAAAAGCAATTATCTTTTGACATTTACCAAGTAAAAACTACGCCATTATTAAAAATGGAACGATACACGTTTAAAAAACGCAATGAAATTATTAAAATTCACTACAAAATGGTGAAAAATTTTCAGTCACAGTTCGCAAAACTAAAGCACATTTTGGTCGTTGTAAAGCACCTTCTCGGCCGGCAATAGTAAACCTGGTGGAAAAATTTGAATTGTTAGGACAAGTTTGTGATGTGAAGAATCTAAACCGTGTGCACCGCTCAAGAACACATAAGAATATTGCTGATGTAGCCCGTAGTGTTGAAGAAAATCTAGGTTTGTCGATTCCGCGTCGATCTTTGGAATTAGACATTCCACAAACGACATTACACCGTATTTTGCATAAAGACTTAAGTCTTAAGGCTTTTAAAGTTCAGTTAGCCCAAGATCTTAAGCCGGTCGATCACAATAAACGTCGTATTTTTGCTGATTGGATCTTTCAAATGCATGAATATGATCTGGAATTTTATCGAAAAATTATCTTCAGTGATGAGGTCCATTTTCACCTCGGGCGCTACGTTATTATGCTGAATTTTTGCATTTGCGGCTCAGAAAATCTAAGAATGATTGTTGAAAAGTCGTTGCATCTTCACGGTGTCACTGTTTGGTGCGGCTTTTGGGCTGGCGGTGTGATTAGACCCTACTTTTCAAAAATGAGGTTGGTGCTAAAAAATCTATAAATGCTTTTAATTTTTTTATTAAAACTATATTTTTTTATTGTTTAAATTGCGTTAAGCAGTATTTCTGTTTATCTATACATATTACGACAAATAACTGAACAATTTACTTTAAAGTTAATTTATTATGTTTGAACAAATTAATGCAAACACAACTAATTCTTTTCTAAATTCTTATATTATGACCATTACTGTTCACTTTAAATATAGTTAATTAAAACAAATTGTTTATTTATTACAACAGATTAAAGAAATTGTTTTTTTGTTGTGTTAAAGCTATAATATTTGGCATTATTGAAAAATAAGATTCCTTGAAAGCAATGCAGGAAACAAAAATAGATTTCCTGGTATGTGCCTGACAATAAATTCCCAAGCAAGATTATCCGATGAAACGATATTTGCCCACACGTCGATAAAATTATGTATTTAATATTTATTTAATGTCCCTGAAATAATAGGGCGGCCCACAATTAAAAGCCATAAAGTCATTTTTTTAGTGCGCTCTCGCGCGCGCACTCAGCATCAACACACGTGAAACCATTGTTCGGCAATAAAATCAAATATTTTATTAACGTAATTAAGATATTTTTGTTGTTAACGTTCGGAGTAAAAGCACTGACACATTTTATTTTGGTAATTTATAATCAAGCATTAACTAATAAACGTTTTGTTACAAGAGCATCTATTGGTTTCATTATTTATTAATCTAATGATTTAATAAATGACATGCATTTGGATATTAATATAGTTATTAAGAACATAAATTAAACAGAAGAGAATGGTTTTACATGATACCAACAGTGCTAATATCTTCATTCAATGATTTAAAGTATGCCCTATGGCTAGGAATCTATGGAATCTCTATTTAAACTTTAATGATGGTTTCAAATGTTAATATAATTACAATTTAATATTAATGTAAAACTCAAAGTTACATAACTTCAATCAATTTAAAGACAATTTTTTTACGGTTATACGGTTTTAATATACAAGGTTTTTCTTAACTGGAAGCGAAAAATAAAACTTTAGGTAAATTTTTTAATTTTAAACAGAAAATCTAAATAACTTTTTTGTTTATCTTGCTTCGTTTCTGACGTAATCAAAAATTACACATTATTTAGAAAACTTATTAATTAGCAAAAAAATCAAAAAAATCAAACAAAACAACATTACTTTAACAAGTGTTGATGCAAGCTTTTGATGACTTCAAAATCGTTTTCTTTGGTTTGGGTAGTAAAATTTGATAAAAATGCTGTTCAACAACCGAGAATACGCAGTTATCATTTTTGTTTACGGATTCTGTAATGGTAATGCCCTAGCTGCATGTCGCGAGTATCAAGTAAGATTTCCCGACAGAAGGCAACCGACACTTATTAATCATATAAAACTCCACTCGATATAAATATAAATTCCTAAAAACATAAATTAAATTTATAACATGACCATCCAACACGTGCAACTAATAAACTAAATTAATAAATCAGTTTCTAAAATCAATTCAATACTATTATCAGACTAAAAATATAACAAAACAGTTTAATAAATTAATTAAACTTACCGGCAGGTAATTAGCCATAAACCCATAAGGCACAAAATATTATTATTACAATAAGTAGTGATGAATGTAGAAACGCAAATGAAAGAACCTCTCAAGTGTGTCGCAATTGATAAGAAAGGTCACATTTTATAAATTTATAGAAATAAATTTATTGGAACGAGTATAAAAATACGGTTTTCCGCGAGATAAACCTATGCGCTTCATTTGTTCTCGAACACCTGCACAACTAACTATTAGGGTGTCGGTGTTGAATATAATTTGAGGTGCGCCGCATAAAAAATGCCTTTTTCTACTTTGGTTAAAGGATGCTGGAGTACAAAAGTTGCTTGGGATACAACCCGTTTGATTCGGTAAGGCCCTTTATATAACAACATAAATTTCTTTGTCTGTTTAGCCACTGCTGAAGACAAGGGGTTTGTTCTAAGCAACACTAAATCTCCCAAAGAAAATGTAGTAAAATGACGACCAGGATGTAAAGACATTCGCTTTGTCGCTTTGCCCAAAAATGTCTCCCGGGAAAGATATAACTTAATATGATTATTATTATAATGAGTTAAGTTGGCCTCCGGAAAGTCAAGGACATTTGATAAAATAGGGTTGGGACTTTTTCCTAATTGTAACTTGCATGGTGCAAAACCAGTAGACTCATGCACTACATTGTTAATTAAATGAGCTATATTTTGGACTTTGAGTCACCTGCGTATATGTTTTTCAAAACGCAAAAAAATCTTCCCAGTTCTCGCATTAAGCTATCTGATGGATTAGCCTGAGCATATCTGACGGAGCAATGTACGACTTTTATTTTCAAAGACTCCAAAGTGTCATGCCATTTTTGCGAAGTAAATTGAGTGCCGTGATCCGCAAGTACACGTTTAGGGATAACAAATTTATCAAATACGTCCTTTGTAAGACGCCGAAGGACTGCGTCTGTTGTCGCGACTTTTAAAGGAAACAAACTTACAAACTTTGTGAAGAAGACGTCTACGACTACGCAGATATAAGAAACTCCACCTACCGAAGTAGGCAAAGGACTATATAGATCAAGTGCTAATAGGTAATTTGGTCCCTCTGGAATTATGGCTTTAAAGCCACTTTAGTAAACTGACAAGTTTTACAGTGCTTTAGTTCCTGTTTAAGACTTTGGTGTAAGCCTTTCCACCAAACTTTACGACGTAAAACAGCCCACGTTTTGAAAACCCCAAAATGGCCAATATTGACGTGGAACAAACGTATAATTTGAGGCACAAGACATTGCGGTATGCATAGATAAGCGCTTAAAGACTCGTCTTTGTGCAAAAACAACATACCTTTATGCATCATAAAACGAATATGATCGTCATGATCATCAATTGTTAAATTTTGAATAATCTTACCTAAAAACGTATCATTGCGTTGTTCTGCCGGAAGTAGCAATGTAATATTTTGAATATCAGTTTTTAAAAGGTTTTCTTGGACAAATCTATTGAGTAATACATGAAAACACTTTCCAACGGGCGTATAGAGTCGAGTAGGAGGAAAACGCGACAACGTATCAGCAATTACGTTTTCTTTTCCGGATACATATTTAATAGAATAATCAAACTCCTGTAACGCAAGAATCCAACGCTATAATTCCTTTGCCGCTGTAGTAAAAAACGACTAGCGTATGCAATAATGCGTTTAGAAGAATTTACTACCTATCATAAAGCACCAAGACCGCAATCACTAGCGTCTGTTTGCACAAAAAATTCTACATTATAATCTGGATGCCGCAGTAGAATTTCTTGAGATATTTGATGTTTGATTTGTTCAAATGCTAATTTCTGTGGCGAGTTCTATATCCACTTTGTTTTTCCTCTCAACAACGCAACTAGCGGTTCCGAACGCAAACTGCGGACAAAACGTTCTATCATAGTTGCATAACCCAAGAAAACTGGGTAGCTGACGTGAATTTTTAGAGGTAGGAAAATCTCTTATTGATCTTACACGCTTAGGTCAGGCAGTATGCCATCATGATTTAACAAATAACCCAGAAAATTAACTTCTGGTCTCATAAGAAGTCCAAAAAGGCAAAACTTTAAATTGATAGCAGCGTGAACCTGCAAGAGAACCCGTGTATCGCTTAACATTGGTCCAAAGAGGAATTTTCCAATATGAACTGGTTAGGTCCAGAGTGGACATGTAATTTACCTCTCCAATATCACGCATTATGTTGTCCACCGACCGAGGCAGTTCAGAATCTGCTTCCATGCGACTATTTAGTTTTTGGGCGTCTAAACACACCAGTACGGTACCGTCCTTTTTGACCACAGTCAGCAAGGGGGAGCAAAAAGATGTGTTACTGCGTTTTATCACCCCAAAACGTTCCATATGGTATGGGGTAAGGTTTTACCGAAAATGGTGTCTGGTCGACAAGTTTTTTGTCGTGTTCATAGGCGGTTATTTTACCCGGTACTTTACTAAAAACGTGCGCATGTGATTGAAGTAACTTACTTAATTCTATTTTCTGCTCAACGATGCATGTAGTTTCTTCTAATATGCTACTAATATCGTTATCAGTAATACTATTGGCAAATGGCGATTGGGTCACTAGCACGATTTATTGTAGATATTTTAAATTTGGGGGGGTCTGGCATAATAAAGTTATGGCTGAAATTGATTTCTGGTTAATTAAAGGAAGAGATATTTGAGCATTTTCCAAATTAATATGCGCATTAACTATACGCAACCAATCTGCGCTCAATATTACTGGATAAACTAGCTCCGGGATTAACATAAATTCAAATTCAAAGTTATGTTTTGTTATAAGAATTTGTAACAATATTTGGTGCATGATAGTTCGTTTTGCACCTCTGAATGCTCCCGTGACACGTACTCCGCTTGCAGAAAATATAGGTATGTTTTCCGAAATGGATTTAATACTATTCCACACGTTTTCTGATATACAACAAATATCACTTCCAGTAACAATCAGAGCTGGAAATTGATGATTGTACAACGAAATAATAACTACTGAGGACATACTTTTATTATCCGCATGATTAAACTCACAAGGTTCTTTTAGCAATTTTTTTTTCGGATTATTGGGTGATGCCCTTTTATGCATTACCGCGACTTTAGGGCTGATAACAGACGCGGTTTTTAGTTTTCCAAAGTTTGTGCAAAATAGACGCGCCTCTGAGGACTCGGAGAACGTGATCTATATCTTTGAAAATTATTAATTCTGGACACACTAGTAGTACCTGTGTTATTTAGATTTGGTGGTTGTGTCCATTTATTTTCACGCGCGTTTTGTTTGCGGGTTTGTTTGAAAAAATCTGCTTGTTGTAGACGGTCCAGCGTCTCGTTAATTGTTTTGAATCCGATTGCAGGTAGATAACCGCGACTAATTATAGTGACTAACACTGCTGGGGAGTATAGCGGATATAAATATTTTGCTTTAATAAGCGCGTTGAGAAAATAATTTATTTTTCTTCGTATCTATTAGTTTCAAGTTCTAATCTAGTCTGCGCCTGTCGAATTGGGTCCCAGAACTGATTTAAAAAAGTTACTTTAAAGTCATTAAAACTGTTAATGTTATTTAGAAAAGTGCCCAAGGTCTAGATTTATTCACAAAAGATTCAAAGATATAATATTTAAGATGTGTAAATGGCATACCAGATAATAACAATGTTGATTCTATTTTCTCTAAAAAGTGGATCGAAGTTTCCGTCATCTGCAAATTTTGGAAATTGCTTCAACAAAAAATTTGAAATTGTGTTGGGTAGTCATCATATTCAAATTACATTGATGGCTATTATTAGCTTGAGCAGGATCATTTGTATTTATACTATTATCATACCTAGAATTATAACACTTATCATCTAACATATTGGGGGGGGGGGGGGGGGGGGTGGTAATATTTCTTTTGTACCTACATAAAAATGCAAGTTTACATTTTGTTTAGTTGTGAGATGGTCAAATGCTTTTATAATTCTTTAAATTGTAACAACATTGATTTACAATATGAGTAGGTGGCAACATTTCACCTGCATTATCAACCTTATGTAAATTTACATTTAAATTAGTGGGTTGATAATTACTTTTTTTATTTTTAAAACTATAATTCCACTTATCATCTAACAAATGAGATTAGCAAACAATGGAGGATTTGAGATTCTACTATTTGTACGAATAGATGGACTTACTTGTTGGTATGTGCTCGCTAATAGTTCGCATATAAATGACACCTGTGCTTCCGATTTATTTGCTTCTGGCTGCGATGTCGATTTCTGTAGCACGTGGTCCTGATTTCGTTCAATTTCCTCAAACATATGATGTGAGCTACTTGCTTTTGGTATCGCTCCTGTATTTCTTTACTGCGTGTTTGAATTCCTTTATGTTGATTGCTATTAGCGAGACTTGCTGCTGGTTAGACTCATTTTATTTTCTTTTTTTTTTCTAAAAAAAACCTGCAAACAAAATCGAAGCCTCTTCGATGGGCGACAAGATGTAGCGTAGTGGTCTTTCACAGGGTGGATTTGTTCGTAGCCAGCTTAGGGATGTTGTAGGTTTTTATATGTGAGCAAAAAAGGTCCAACAAAATAATGGTCGGCTTTAAAATAATATTTATGCCAACACTTATTAATCATATAAAACTCCACTCGATGTAATTATAAATTTTTAAAAACATAAATTAAATTTATAACATGACCATCCAACAAATTAATAAATCAATTTCCAAAATCAATTAAATACTATTATCAGACTAAAAATATAACAATACAGTTTAATAAATTACCGGCAGGTAATTAGCCATAAACCCATGAGGCACAAAATATTATATAATAATAGTGTTGAATGTAGAAACGCAAATGTAAGAATCTCTAAGTTTGTCGCAATTGATAGGAAAGGTCACATTTAATAAATTATAGAAATAAATTTATTATCGGAGCGCGTATAAAAATACGGTTTTCCGCGGGAAAGGAAAGGAATAAATAATTGACGCAATTCTTGATGAACCAGGGGTCAGCATTAGGAGACTTTTTGCTCGTTTACAACTACTAAAAACTTTGTCTGGAAAATATCAAGTAGGGAAATTCTTCAACTATATCATTATCAAAAAGTACAACACTTACAACGAGGCGACACAGCACAACAACTTTTGTTTTCTCAATGGCTTCTTGTACAACATCAACAAGATCTTAACTTTTTTAGTTCAATATTGTAGAGGAATGAATCTATGTTTATGAGAGATAGAATTAACAATATACATAATGAGCATATTTGGTTCCAACAAAGATTTTCAGTTAACACATGGTGTGGAGTTTTTAATGGGCAAATACTGAAAATTTAAATCTTACCACCTAGTTTAAATGCTGGTTTATACGCAGAATTTCTTAAAAATCAAATGAAAATTTTGCTGGATAACAATGTCCCTCTTGCCTTACGTAACAGGATGTAGTACTAGCACGATGGAGCACTGCTCCATGTTGGGCGATATGTAGTTTGGTGGTTCAACAATAATTTTAATGATAGTTGTATTAGTAGAAGAGGTTCAAACTAGTCTAAAATATTTTTTGATCTAAATTGGATTATTAAGTGTGGGGACACGTGGAACAATTGGTTTATGCGGAGCTAATAAACAACGTGGTGTAGCTACAAGAGAGAATTACAAATGCTGCATTGCATATTCAAAACACAACAGATTTTGAAATAATTTATCTTTTTTTTTTAATGCGTTGTCAAGCTTGCATCAACGCTTATGGTGGCCATTTTGAGAATTTATTAAAGTAATATTGGTTTGTTTGTTGTTACCATTTTTACAAATGTTTTTGCTAAATAAAAAGTTTCTTAAATAATGTGTATTTTTTTATTATCTCGAAAATGAAGCGAGATAAACAAAAAAGTTTAGATTCTCTGTTTAAATTTTTTTTGCGTTTGCAGTTAGGAAACACCCTGTAATTTTGGATATAAAACCATATATTTAAAAATCAACCCATTGTTTTCCTTTTTTCCTTCTTTTTTTTTCTACATTCCAACACTACAACATGTTAGTAGAACAATGAGATTTTTGTTAAATTTAGACTGGGTATGTACAACACAAAAATGCACGTTCTACTCTGCGTGTCATTTAAATCTGACGCATTATATATTATATAATTAATTATATTATCAACCTCAATAATAACCTGCTCGAAAGTGGGTACATCAGGACAGCAGAAACGAACCGCTACCTACCAACTAGCTAATTGATTTCATTTTCTTAAACGGCTAATTTGTCAATGGGTGCAAATTAAATTAAATACTGCGGTATTTTTATGTGTTATTTAATAATATTACTCAATACATTAATATAACAATTTTACTGCAGATGACATCGTTTTACTTAACTATTATTTCGATTTATTTTTATAAATATCATAATATTATAAATTGATAATTAAATCTAGAAAATCCTAACATGGCAGATACTGAAATAAACAATGACATAAAAAATACTTGATGTATGGTTAGAAATTCTAAGAAGAAACGCGGCGTAGGAGAAGACGGGCGTGCGTCATTTCAACCTTTTGCGGCACACGCTCCCGAAATGTTTGAAACAGGTAAACGCGGCTTGGGTTTAGAAGGATAATGGCCAAAAACTATTTCAGACCACATAAAATATACAAGTTTATAAGACGGAACGAACGAACGGGTGGATACATAAATAAATTTATAGCAAAAAATATATATGAAGAGGCGAGGGACTCCTAAAAAGGGATACCGAGAAATCGCGATCACGTTTTTATCCTCGTGAAATCTGCCGTGAAGAATTTAATATTTCAAGACAATTGGGTTCTAGTTAGTTTAGATTTTAAAAAGAATACAAGAAAAAATATTAACATGCAATATAAAAATCCATCACACCCCTATAAAATAATTGAATATTAATTCAAACGTAACTGTCTGAAAAATTTCACGCTTCAATTACTTGTGTTAGTATAATTTCCCGCATGAAATTTGATATTTCGGGTAATAATAATATTAATGCTGGGAATGTTTCCGAAAGCGGTCAAGCTGCCTCTAAATGCGCACACGGTTGAATGAATAACAGTTATCATTAATAGCTTGTTTTGATACATGTAAAAAATATTAAATTACCCTCCTCGTTTTGATTTTCGATGGGTATTCTGTTTTGAATAGGATGATAAGGGGGTTCTAAATGGTGGATGCGCGTGGCCCATTTGTTAACGCTTCCGTTACGTACTGGTGGTAGTTGCGTTCCCCTTTGACAATAATGCAGATATATAACTTTTAGTTACACCCATGCATGTATATAGTGTAATAAAACTATTTTTCTTGCGATGAGAAACATAATTGTATGTGCTCTAGTATAGACTTGCGTATTTTTAATATGATTAATTAAATATATGCTTTATTCTCTTTTAATGTTTGTTTAATTTTATCTAAGCATGTCATGTCAACAATATAACACAAGTTTTTTATATTATATAATCTTTTTTAAATATACATTTTCTATTATGTTTTTTTTTAAATAATTATGGTTCAATTAACTTTAACTCTATTTGTTCGTGCATGTTTTATTGTTGCTTAAATTCTAACTATTGTATGATACATCACAGACATCTTTATAGTTGATGTTAAATAATATGGTTAGCATTTTATATGATTATACAGTATAAATGGTAATATTTTAAATATATGTACAAGAGCATAACCTGCTTCTTAATAAATATATCGATTTTATTGAGCCATGTAGGCAATGATGATATTTTAATATTTGTGTTTAGTTTTTTAGTTAAATTCCAAGTTGAGCTAACAACATTTTGAATGTTGTCTTAGTACCATTTGCTGTTACAACGCTATAAAAAAGATGTAAAGATTTTAAAAACTTTAAGCATTCTCACTTATTTTTAGTATTTTGCGTATTTAACCATTTTTTATTTGTTTGTAGTTTGATTTCTATAGTGCAGTGGCTCTTATGTCTAAATATATCATCAGATATTGATTATTTTGTATTGTAGCATAAGCACGTTTCTTTTTCAGCGGTTGATTGTTTTTTACATTTAATTTTTTTTTGGAAAAATACTTATTCAAAAAAATTATCTGTAAATAAACCAAAATGGCTACAGAATTGGAATATATAAAAACAAAAGTCGGGACCAAAAAAAAGCTGTTATCAAATACTGCGTTAGAATCATGATCTAGTCGGGACAAGATGTTAACTGATCTTAAGGCAATAGCTACAAACAACAAAGTCCGCTTATTTTGAATATCTGGATTAGAGTATAGAAGACAACCTTAAAACAAATCGGGTTGCTAAAAAAATAAAATCAAAAATGTTTGTAGTAAACTTTAAACCAAACCTCAGAAATTTATAAAAAACGCTGTCAGGAATTAAAGCATAGAAGATCATTAAAATTTGAAATGTAAGTAAAATGTACTTAATTAGGTTTTTGTTGGGATTTTGTTTGCTTTGACTATTGAAAACTTTTTTTAAGGTTTTTCTTAAATATTTTCAAATTTTTTTTTGTAGTATTGTTTTTTTATTGTTTGCCCCTTATTTTTAAGTCAAATATTGATACAAGCAGTTCAAATAAAGCATAAGTGTTTTTTATAACAAACTCAAAGTGTGTAAGACATCTGGAAACACTAACTGATGAAATCATTACAAAGTTAAAGATTTGATGTTGATTGACCGAATTTCAGTTATTGCTAGATAATAGAAATATAAAAATGTTTTTATACTTCTACAAAATTGCAAAAAGTGTTTGACTGATTTATCTTAAGACTTCTTTTATAGAATTGTAACGGAGATGAGACTTGAGTAAAACATTGGAATCTTCCTACAAACAAGAGTCTATGCAATGAGTATACATATTGTCTTTTTACCACCAAAAAAGAATTTTTTGAGCAAAGGTAATAACTACAATATTTTGAGATGTTGAAAAGATTTTCTTGAATAAATATATGCCAAAAAGAAACTATAATAACAAGGAACATCTACAAACACAATTAAAAACTTGAAAACGGCTATACACAAAAGCTTAAAGTTGTGCTAATAAAATTTTGTTTCTAGACATCCGCAGAGTGCATAAGGCACAAATTGTTTAAAAAGTATTACATGAATGTGGCTTCACAAAATTATAACATTCACCTTACAGTTCCGATCTTGCGCTCTGTGTGTAATATCTTTTTACAAAACGTTGGCTTATATTTTTGGCAGATGGCAGATTGTCTGTAATATAAACTCAACGTAAGTAAAAACACTGACCTGGGCTAGAGTGTGTGTTATAAAATTATAATATGCTGCTAAAGTAATTCAAACTTGTCTTACTACTTTATTTGCTTTTTGAGCCATTTCTTGAATGTGCTTGTTTTGCTGTTATCCGTGCAAAAAACATATTGCAAATATTTAAAAAAAAATTACTTCCTTATTACTTTGCCCATTTCATTTCGAATCCCCTCTTTCTGAACACAATTTTTTTTTATTTTTAAATTTTCAATATTAACTTTTTTTTTTATAAATTACTTTTCATCATTTCTCTCATTTCCTCTGCGCCTTTTTCCATGTATTGCGTGTATTACCATGTCGTTGGCATATGCTTGCGACCACACTTTTTCTCTATCAACTACTACCCTCCTGCTTGAGCCAACCTCAGTTTTTCTTCTACTTCTGATAGGTTGGAAATAAAGTGGGATACTTATTTTTTTGTTAATCCACACCCGGTTTTTTGTTTCTTAATACATTTCTTTCATCTTACTAGGTTCTTGCCTATTTGTTTCTCTCTCAATGCCGTTTTTTTCTGTTATTTCTTTTCTTTTTTCTGTTTTCTTTGTCAACAGTATGGTATAAAATATATACGTTATTTATGGTATTTCTTTCCTTCCTAAAGCCTTGTAGTTGTTTACTAAATTTTTGGTTTCACTTTTGTGTATCGGGCCTACAAGACCTTCTTTCTATTGACGCGAAAACCCTTCTCCCTTCCATACTCTATTTATTAACTCACTTAATCATACCTGGCGCTTTCTCGACCTTAAGCTCATATACCTTCCGTTGATAGTTGAAGACAGACAGTGTCAAAAAAGAGGGGACATATGCGCCTTATAGGCTGAGGGAAGAGGAAAGAAGTTTTAGAATATGTTAATCGATTGATTAACCGAGCGCTTGTGTCGCGAAACTTCCTTATCTGGCTTGGCGAGTCGGGCCAGATCAGGATTGGAATAAACCGCGAGATTGTCGAAGTACTTTGCGGCCAAAGCTTCAATATGTCTGCGCAGAGATGGATTTCCGAGATCGCTTTGAATATCGCAATTTCGGACAAACCATGAAGCTCCAGTGGGGGCACGCGTGTATAACCGGACTTTATTCCGGAGAGAGAAACCACTGTTCCGCCGCAGCATCGGAAACAGAAGATGTTTAGCTAATTTAGCCTTATCGAGCATTGACCGCACGTGCAACTTGTATGTGAGCTCCTTGTCAAAGGTAATCCCAAGATACTTGGCAGAATCGGACCACGGTATGGGAACGTCGTCGAGACAGACGTTATCATGAGGTGCGTTCCGTCGCCGAGTGAAGAAAACGGCTTTGCTTTTTTTCGGATTGACCTTTACTAGCCAGTCATCTAACCAGCATTCCAGATCGTCGGTGGCTTTTTGTAGCCTAGAGGTGATCACCAGAAGTGACCTTGACGAGTACAAAAGTGCAGTATTGTCTGCGTATTGTGCCATTTTAACCCCGTGTTTTGATCCCGAAGGCATGTCAACAACGAAAAGATTAAAAAAAACCGGAGAGAGAATGGAGCCTTGAGGGACCCCTGCTGTGATATTTTGCGTGGTTGATACGTGTTTTTGAATTCTAACAGCCAAGGTTCTACGGTTTAAATATGAGGCTATCAGCCTTATAAGACGTAGAGGAAATTTTTGACTTTGACCATCCTTGTGGCCTTTTTCAATCTAAAACCTTCCACAATGTAATCAGTCACCCGATTTAACTGTTGAACCGAAGAATGCTTCCAACAAAAACCGTGCTGATGCGAAAGAAGTAAATTATTCAAATCAACGAGATCCTGAATAATATCTAAGATAGCGTTTTCTATGACCTTACTCAAGGTGCATAGTAAACTGATAGGCCGGTAGTTTTGAGTAAACCGCCGGTCTTTCCCAGATTTTGGGATATTTATGACAATTGAGCTTTTCCAAACCGTAAGAAAATGCCCAGTGCGAAGGATCGCATTAGCAATATTGGTGAGAACCATTATCGCTTTGTGCGAGAACCATTTTAGCGCTCTATTAGGTATTCCGTCAGAGCCTGGAGCAGACCGAATTTTTTGTCTTTGTATAATTTCTCGTATTCGAGACGGTCTCACGCTTTGCAGCAGCGCATTGTCGTCAGCAGCATTCAGGGCTCTCCTAACCACCTTTTCAACCCTTTTGACGTGCTCCGAGTCCAAACAATTGTTCGGGAAGCATTGGAGTTCCAGGCTGACAGCAAATGCTTCGGCCTTTCCCTCAAGCGAGTATTGTACCCCATTTTTGCCATGAATGGCTGGAATGGGGACCGGCCTGTTCCTTAAGGACTTGGAGACCCTCCACATTGGATGATCTTCCTCCGTGAAGGATTCCAAGGTATTTTTCCAACACAATTCTTTGTGGGACTTTATGGCTTTTTTCACCTCACCATGAAGAGAGTTTAATGTCATGCAATCTAAGGGGTCGCGATGTCGCTGCCAAAAGTGCTTGGCGGCATTTCGTCTACGGATTAAATCTTTCACGTCCCGAGATAGTCCGAGAGGATTATCCACGCGAACCTGGTGGGTTTTAGAGGCTTTTTCCGAAGCCTGCTGGATTTGGCGCGTAAAAAGTTTGACGGCCCTATCGATGTCCGCGGCCGTTCTCACTGGAGTCATGCGTCTAATACTTTCTTCCAGGGATCGTGAGAAGAGGGGCCAATCCGTACGGATGACGGACTTTCCACCCTCCCCAAGTAACTCCCTTCCGAAGAGCTCTAGCAAGACCCGGAGATGGTCGGAACTCATATCGTTGACTACTCGGATGGTATAAACCAGGTTGACGTTTTTGAATATAGCCACATCAAAAACGTCTCCTTGGTGCCCTGCGCTATGATAGAAAGTGGGTTTTTCGGGACCCACTACTTGTAACCCTCTTTGCTCTGCAAAGTCGAGCAACGTCCGACTTTTGACGTTTGTCAGTAAACAATTCTACGCCGGGTGTTTACAGTTGAAATCCCCAGCAATGATTGTGGGGAGAGGGTTAGATAAGACCGATTCGAAATCCGCCGTTTTGATTCGGTTACTCGGGCTGAGATAGCCAGATGCGATTTTTAATGTCCCTAAGCCGAGCACCTTGACCACTATCGCATTAGATTCTAGAGAGACTAGCTCGGGGGTGTCAACCTCATAGATCCAATGATCTTTTTGCAAAAATCAAAGTCCCATGTCTTAGTCTAATCCCCGACGACCCCAAATACGTAAATTTATTCTGTAGTCTCAACGATTGGGTGGGACGGTGGTTTGTCTCGGACACTAGCATAATGTCGAGGTTCTCTTGACTTTTTTTTTATTTTTTTTAATTTTCTCTTATATTGCTTTTTTTGAAATTTCTTCTGTTTGCTGAATTGGCTCTTGTTTGTCTAGTTTTTTTTTTTTTAAACAAACTTAAAATGCGTTTGTTTCACGCCTCCATTGGTATTCCCTCAATATCTTCTTGTTTTTTTTAGTTCTTTGTTTATGTATTTCCATGCTTCTACTTCTGTCTTTATTTTTTATTTTTTTATTTTTTTTTATAAATTTACTTTTAGCTTTTTTAAACAAATTTTTGTATGTTTTTGTTGTATTCCAGTGCCTTAACATCTTTTTGGCTTTTAGTTTTTTTTAGTACATTTGCTGTTCCACTATTTGATTTTTTCTATATTTTTTTTATATGTTTTTTTTACTACCGTTATGTTGATTGTTTTCTCTAATTATATCTTTAACATTTCTACAGTTTTTTCTAATTCTTAGTTTTCATTTTAAATTTCCCAATCCATCTCTTCTATCATTTCTATCAGTTTCTTTTCTTCTTTATTTTCTGTGTTGTCTTTTGATTCTCTGTTTCTTGTGTCGCCATCTTGTTTGATTTTTTCTCTCGTTTTTCCAATTCTTGCAATAAAGTTTTTCCCCCTCTCTCTATAATTTGTTTTTTTTTTGTTTCTTCTATTAGAGTTTCTAACTTTTGCCTAATTCTTTTCATACTTACTTTATATTTTTCTTTTCCAACCAATTTTTTTTTCTTAGATTTCCTTATTTTCTATAACCCTATTATCTTCTTGCCTTATTTTGTTTTGTATACTAGTAATTATTTCTCTTTTGGTTCTTTTTTCTTTTCTTTTATATCTGGTTGGCATTTTCTAATGTATTTCTAATGTTATTCTTTAACTTTTCTCATCCTTTTTCATCTATCCACGTCTCTACCATTCTAATTATATTAAAGTTTTTATATATTTTCAGAACTCATAATCTTTGTTGTCAATCCCAGCCACGTTTCAAAACAAAATTTTACTTGGTCCTTGGTCTTTGCACGCGTTGTCTACTTTTTTTTGTATTTGTGATACTTTTACTCTTTAATCTTGATCACTCCAATTATATATTTCTCTATCTATTTTTAATTTTTTGTACTGTGCTCATACTCTTCTGCTCTTTTAATTTTTGTCACTTGCTAATCTCTTAATTTCTTTTGGACAAATCATGTTTAATGTATACGTTTGTGCCTTTAAGTACTGTATATGCTGACGAATTCTAGTAGCTAGTCTACTCACGCTCTTAAATTATATGTAATTATGGTTACATGGACACTAATTATGTATCAGACTCATGTCCTGAATTAATAAATGCTACAATTTTATAAAATGCTTTGCCGGAGCTGGGGCTCTTTGTTAGGCTTGTCACATTCATGTTGGTAAATTCTACTAAAAAACAAAGACAAAAAATAAACAGGTTTTGTTTGATTTGTTGACTTGTTTGGAGACGTTAAAAAAACATATTGATCACCTATCTAATGTACTTACATGTTTAAAATAAGCCGCGGTTACAAAAAATCCACATTTTTAACATAAAGCAACTTTAAGCTTTCTTTGGGCTCTGCAATTCTGCAAAAACTTTAAAAACCGTTAGTAGCTTTGTCAAGAAAAAAATCCAAATAAAAGTGGCTTGGCTGGTCACTTCAAAACTTCTGAAATCTGTCAATCTGGCTTTTGCCGATTTCCCGAGGAAGGGTTGTGCGTAATAGTGAATATTTTTACAAATACGTTACACTATATGCAATTAAAAAAACAATTACAACTACAATCCTAAACAGGATAGATAAGAAGTACTTTAGTACAAACCAATGCTCACAGCAAATTACGGATAATGGGACTTAGTTTTCAAACATGAATAGATAAACACCTTACGTTTTTACAACATAAATGTTCTGTGCGGCACGCCCAGGCTAGCTTTTTGGAACAAAATATGCAAGAACTTGGCTAATTTATTTGCACATATTGTCATTGTCATTGCATACGTTTTTGAAGTTGCAAATATTGCTGTGTTTCTAGATAATTTTGTTTATGAATTGACAGGTTTTACGCTCATAGAGTTGCAAACCAAGAAACCGCCAATAGCATTATTAGATAAAGTAATCAATTTACATGAAACTGTAAGAAGTTTAGATGCACACGTAAAAATATTTTTGGCTAAAGAAACATTCTGTAATAATACAAAAAAGCGGGAAGCGTTATGTGCAGTAATAAAACGTTTTACAAGGTCTGGAAAGCGATGTGGAGCGTGGTACATTTTATATAAATCACTTGCTTCCAATTACAAGATGTTTTATAGAAGCAAAACCAATGCAAACAACTTTGAGTTCAGATGTGCTAAAATGCAGACGTTAGTCCGGCCTTGACTAACGTGCAAGTATTACAATTTGCGCGTATTGCGGGATAAACATGATTGGCTTGTAGTTGCTTGAGACGCGGGTCTAGAGAAATCTTTCTGGTACATGTAGGGAGAATTTTCCTGCAAACCGTGCATTTACTAATCCAATAATAACGAGCTTTTGGTGCTGTGCTCTATGAGTCTAAGTCTAAGTTTGGAAAATCTTTAAGTAGGTTTTTAAAATCTTAAAGAGCTTTATAGGTTCTAAGACAATATTGTCTTAAAGTATAAAAAGTTTAAGGTATAGAAAACCGTAAAAAATTCTAAAGATGATCTGTAAAATAGTAAAAGTTATAAATTCTTAAGCAATATCTATGTCTATGTTTTCATGTTGTTGCTTTTCTTTTTCTAGATAACTTTAGAGAACTCTCATCATCAATGATCTTGATTGAGTTTAATATTCTTCTTTTCCTGATGTTTTTTAGTATTTTTAGTATTAGATTGTTTGTTTTATGTTTGACTATCTTGCACTTGTTGAAGTGCTTTTTATTGCTGCAACATCTATAGCACATCTTTTCTTTTTATTTTGTTTATTCAAGCAGCTTTTCTAATTCTCAAAATCCATCCAGTTTTAGCATTTGAATGAATCTGATGATTCTTATTCTACTTTTTTATATTATTTTTCATGCTTTGTCGTTCAGTAATGTTGCCACTGGAAATTTTTGTTTGTTTAATGTTTTTTTTTTCAAGTTATGATTTCTCTTGTTATTTCATTTTGAAATTATTTTAGTGCCTTTCTATATCTTTTTTAATATTGGGCTTTGTAACCGCTTATGCTTGTTTTACTATTTTACAAACTGCCTATAAATATGTACTTGAAAACAAATATGTATTACTGCACCCGTTAATTGAGAGAATAGCTGTAGATACTGACGAGGCCTAGTATCTGATACACCCACACTCTCATATTAAATGTAATTATGGTTAAATAGACACTAATTATATATTAGACTAACGTCCTGAGTTAATAAAAGCTATAATTTCTTAAAATTTTCTGTCGGAGTTGGGGCTTGAACCTGTGACAAATTATGCGTTGAGATTCGAGTTAGGCGCTTTTCCGTTTTCAATACTTTCACTATATTAAAAAATATTATAATAATTTAAACCTTGATAATTTGCTAATTTGACATGTTTTACAGTATTTAAACTTTTAATTGGTAACTAAGATACTAGGCATGTTTCTAAAGCAAGTTGTTCTTTAATCTACTTTTTAACACAATTGCCACCAATATTAAACCACTTATTGTATTGTACAATTAACTTTTTAATTTTATCCTCATAGAAATCTCCCCCCCCTGATTTGATAACCATTGCATCACGCACATTTTTAAATCTAAGGAAAGTCATCAGATAGTGATAAAATCGTAAAGCGTCTGTTCTCTTTCACTTTTTCATCAACTTTCTGCAAAAAAAAATTTAATGACAGAAAGTCGTCCATTTTGTTTCTTGTCATGAACATTTAGGAGACTATCTTTAAAAGCTCTAACCTATTTCCGTACCATTTCAGAGCTCATAATGGTTTTTTTTTTATAAACTTTAGAAGAGACATTTTAAATACTCACAAAGCGTAGGTTCACGCATGCGCGGAATTCTCATCACAGCGCTGCGGCGGTCAAAATACAAAACAGTACTTCTTAAAAACACGCCTTGTTTTTAAAATTTACATAATTTGTAGAAATAACTTTACAAACAAAATGAAGTTTAATTTCCATATGCTTTAACTTTTTATGATGCATTGGGTTAATTGCCAATGCACTTTGACTATTACTATATAAAGTAATACAATCAATATTTTTAATTAATTTATTCAGTAAATTTTTCAAATAAATAGCTTTTTTTATACTTCAGTTAAAGTACTAGATAATGCGGCAAATCAAAAATAGTTTAATGCGCTCAACCAAATACAGACAATTGTTTCGGTTTTCACAAATATTCATCAGTTTATCTTGGTGGTACAATATTGTTTGACGCTGAAGGATAGATTTAAATAATTCAATTGCATTCTCTCAAATATAAAATAGTTAGTAAATAGTAGAACATATTGATTTTTTTTAATTAGTATTTAAAAACGTAAAACATAAAACTTAAAAAAGGTTTTAAAATATCTAAAAAAGTGTGTCAAATTTAAAACGATAAAATTAAATATCTTTATGACTATACTTTAAATGATTTTTTCCAATAGTTATAAATCATGTTTTAAATCAAAATGACAAAAGTTGTCATCCATAATATGTATAATAAGACCAATTAAATTTTCCGGAATGTGTGCAAAAAGCCATCCTGCAATTACTATCAACACATTAACGTTAACTGCAAAACAAATTAACAAAAGCACTGGCAAAAACCATTTAAACGATTTATAATAAATAGGAAACGCCACAAGATGCACTGATTGCGTTTGGCCTCCGCCCTTCCTCGCCCCGAAGAACTAAAAAGAGTGTTAAATAATATTTTAACGACATAATAAACTTAATAATAATGCAATTACATTGATATACAGCCGTCTCTTATTACACACCACGTGCCTATATCACGACACATATGTAATACACGTGTAATTATGTATATATGTTCTTTATGTTAATGATTCGGGATCATTTATTCATACCATTCTTTACTATCCGAGAGGCTTGCCTCGGAGGGACAACGGCCCCAAACAAAATTTTTATTTTGAATAAACCAGATACAATTTAATGAAAAGGACTCACTAATCAGAGGGTGGAATGTATTTTTTCAATCTTAAGCGCACGTGTTTCGATTCATATAAAACGACAGGAATGCAATTCTCAACCACAAGTGGTCCTGGAATGTTTCGATTGACAGACAATGGGATTTTGTAAAATTTCGACCACACTCACAAAATGAATAAAAAAGATAGGCATCAATTCTTAGTATATTAGCAGCGTGTCGATCCCTTAAAATTCGCCAATAATTTGGATTATAATTAGATAATCACGATTATTATGTTTTTAATACCACTTATAGTTAAGGGTTATATACCTATATAATATGGTATTATTTTTAATGTCACATCAGTGTTGTGGGAATGGGAATATAATTTGATTAGAAGAGGGAGGATTCGTGAAGAAAATGATCGTTATTAAGTTTAAGGTAAAAAATGTCTTTATAACTCTTTTGTGGTTGGCCTTTTCTACGGGTATCATTTTTCAATTATTGGGTATTATATAAATGACACAGATAATGATTATTTTTTATTTTATAATTGGAAATTGTTACTTTGATTAGAAAATTACTATACTAAGTATCCTCAATATATTTGAAATAATTGAAGAAAGCTTTTTATAAAATAAGATAAATAATATGGTATTTATAATTTGATTTGACATGATTAAGTATTGCTCAAACTTTTGAAATTTTATTATACATTTAACAGTACTTAAATAATAGAATTGGTTTGTAATAGAACTTTTTACATATTAATATAGTAAGCGGTATTTTAAATTATTAACTTTTTATATTTCTAAAAAATTATGCTTATGTTTTTTTTTCCATAATTGGATATTGAGTATATTCAATTCCAAGATAGAGGATCAGAAACACTGTCAATTTGCACATAACAGGGATTTATTTAGCATTCATGCATATTGTGCAAATTAAATACTGCGCAATGGTAGATGTACCTTATGTAGTACGCATAGCATACTGCGCTAATGTTGTATTTGTGCTCTACCGTGGAATTAAATTTAGTATAAATTTAACATATTTATTCTACCGTGGAATTAAATTTAGTATAAATTTAACATATTTATTAATTAAATCAATTATGAAATATAAGATTCTAACCTAAAGTTGCTATTAACAATAACTTTTTTTTGTTTCTTGGTCTTTAGTTATTATAGCCGTTTGTAATGTAGTTATTGGAAGTAGTGGTCTTTAACTTTGGAAACAGTATAAGGACTTTAGTAATAATGTTGTTAGAGGTTAGAGTATGTCAAGATGATCAAAATACCCGAGGTTGTCAAATATATTCTTTCCAGTTAGAGTTGATAACTCTGTAAAGTTGCAGGTCAGCTGAGGTTCAATATACAGTTTGTCTCTTCTGATGGTTTATCTGGATCAGAGGTGCCAATAAAATTTGAAAAAAATATGAGTGTTAGGTTAGATTTGGTTAGGTTTTTGCTGGGGAAAGTAAAGAAATTTAAAAAAAAAATTGAGGTTAGATTAGGTTAGGTTTTTGCTGGGAAAAGTTAAGAAATTTTAAAAAAATTTGAGAAAAACTTAAAAAAATCTGTTTTTACGCGTTTTGCATGCAATCTGTTAATTTAGACAAAAAAAATAAATTTTGAAAAAATCATAGATTAGGTTAGGTTAAGTTTTTGCGGGGAAAGATAAAGAAATTTTAAACAAATTGAGAATAACCAAAAAAAATATATTTTTACGCTTTTAGCATGCAATCTGTCACTTTCAAATAAAATAAAATAAATTTTGAAAAAATCTTGGGTTGGGTTAGGTTAGGTAAAGAACCAATTTTTTTTTGTTTTTTTACGCGTTTTGCATGTCACTTTAGAAAAAAATGAAGTTTTGAAAAAATTATAGGTTAGGTTAGGTTTTTGCGGGGGAAGATGAAGTTATTATAAAAAAAATTGAGAAAAAACAAAAAAAATCTGTTTTGTATGCAATCTGTCACTTGAAAAAAATAATTTTGAGAAAATCATGGGTTAGGTTAGGTTAGGTTAGATTGAGTTTTTGCGATGTTTTGTTGCTTCTGTCACTTTTGAAAAAAAATGAAATTTTGTGAAAATTATATGTTAGGTTAGGGTAGATTATGTTAGGTTAGGTTTTTGCGGAAAAAAGTGAAATTTTTTTTAAAAAATTTGAGAAAAAACCAAAAAAATCTGTTTTTACGCGTTTTGCTTGCAATCTGTCACTTTCGAAAAAAAAAATGATATTTTGAAAAAATCATAAGTTAGGTTAATGTAGATTATGTTAAGTTAGGTTTTTGCGGGGAAAAGTAGAAAAAATTAAAAAAAAAGAAAACTAAAATAAAATCTATTTTTACGCGTTTTGCATGCAATCTGTCACTTTTAAATAAAATAAAATAAATTTAAAAAAAATCATAGGTTGGGTTAGGTTAGGTTAGGTTTTTGCTGGGGAAAGTAAAAAAAAAATTAAAATATTTGAGGAAAACCAAAAAAAATATGTTTTTTACGCGTTTCGCATGCAATCTGTCACTTTGGAAAAAAAATGAGATTTTGAAAAAAATTATAAGTTAGGTAACGTTAGGTTTTTGCGGGGGAAGTGAAGAAATTAAAAAAAAAATTGAGAAAAACAAAAAAAAAATGTTTTTCACGCGTTTAGCTAGCAATCTGTCACTTTCAAAAAAAAAAAAATATTGAGAAAATTATAGGTTAGGTTAGATTGAGTTTTTGCAGGGTAGGTTAAAGAAATTAAAAAAAAAATTGAAAAAAACTAAAAAAAAAATCAATTTTTTACGCGTTTTGCATGCAATCTGTCACTTGAAAAAAATAATTTTGAGAAAATCATGGGTTAGGTTAGGTTATGTTAGATTGAGTTTTTGCGGGGTAAGTTGAATAAAATTAAAAAAAAATTGAGAAAAACTAAAAAAATTCTATTTTTACGCGTTTTGCATGCAATCTGACACATTTAAAAAAAAATAATTTTGAAAAAATCATGGGTTAGATTAGGTTATGTTTTTGCGGGAAACGTACTAAAATTTAAAAAAATGAGAAAAACTAAAAAAACTTTTTTTGTGCCTTTCGCATGCAATCTGTCACTTAAAAAAAATATTTTTTAAACACTCATAGGCTAGGTTAGGTTAGGTTAGATTATGTTAGGTTAGGTTAAATTATGTTAGGGTAGGTTAGGTTAGATTGAGTTTTTGCGGGAAATTTGAAACGTACTGAAATTTAAAAAAAAAATTGAGAAAAACCAAAAAAAAAAAATATTTTTTACGCGTTCTGCATCTATCTGTCACTTTCAAAAAAATTAATTTTGGAAAAATTATGGGTTAGGTTAGGTAAGATTAGAT
Organism: Tachinus rufipes; assembly: GCA_963932245.1. NCBI lineage: Eukaryota > Metazoa > Arthropoda > Insecta > Coleoptera > Staphylinidae > Tachinus > Tachinus rufipes. Next base: position 22,307,702 of record OZ010741.1, read on the forward strand.
AAGGTTATTTGTGGAAGATGGTAAAAAAAATTGAAAATTTTTACGCGTTTTGCATGCAATCTGTCACTTAAATTTTTTTTTTTTTTTAAATCTTGGGTAAGGTTAGGTTAAATTATGTTAGGTTAGGTATGGTTTTTGCGGGGGGGGGACTTTATAACACAAAAAATTAAGTTTGATTTTAAAATAATATTTTTGCGCATATGACAGATATTGCTTGTTTTATTTATGAGTTTACAGTTAAAAGTTTGCAAAATATTATTATTATTTATTCTTAGACCTTAAGACCTTTTTTGGGTATTGGATTGTATTATTTTATAATTCCTTTATTCTTTTTTTATTCAAGCTTCTTTTTCATTTTTTGCTATCTTGCTCTACTCTATTCCTTTTTTTGCTGATTTGTAAGCTTGTTTGGACATGTTCTTTGTTTTACCTTGTATTCTTAATTCATGTATTTTTTTTGTTATTCTGGTTTTATCCAGTTTGTGTATGTGTCCTAACTTTTCTAGCTGTCTATCCTCTATTACCGTTTCTATAGGTTTAATTTTTAGTTTATTTTTTATTTCCGAGTTCTTCACTTTATCTTTTCTTGTTATTTCTTTAATTTCTATTAGAAATTTCATCTCCATTGCATTAATTTTGCTTTTATTTCTTTCTGTTGTTATCCAAGATTCGCTCAAGTATATTAGGACTGGTCATACTACCTTTAGTATTTCTGTTTTTATTGAAGATGTATTTCTTTCTTAACCAAAAATTGTTTTTTGAGTGCATTGAATATTTTTCCTCCATTTCCAGTTCTAGCACCTAATTTTTTTCTATTATTGTCTTAAGGTAGTCAAGTCAGCATTCGCCCGCCTGGTTTTTTACTTTAAAAGCAAGTAATTTAATTAAGTATATACAAAAAAGAAAGTTTATGCAATGGCTTTATAAGAGCTTTCCACTACCCAAAAGGCAAGAACGTAATTTTCTGCGCAAATGGTAATGACCACAGTTTTTTACTACGGCTTTTGCGGCAACAAAGGCTTAATGTTAGTGATTTTAAGCAGAATGATTATTTGTGCTTTAAAAGTATTTTACTATTAGTTATATTGGCGTAACTGATTTTGGGTGTAGTCCACTTGAGTTTGAAATGCCTATGTCTCATACAGTTATCAACAGCCAAAAAAATGGGAGTTGCTTAGGAAAATCTTAGGAGAATAAGGAATGGGTGATAACGTTTTTAATCAAGTTCAGAATTTTTATGGGTTATTTGTGCGGTATACTGGCATTATCCTGTAAGAATATGATTTTCTTTTAACTGATGAAATAAGGTTGTTTCTGTTTTAGTGCTGTTTGTACTTGTTAAAATTTGATCAGTTTCTATAATAGACAATTGTGGCTGCTGTCCACCAAACACACAATAAATGTTAGAGTGTGTGGAGTTGGATCAGTTGGTAAAAATTAATGATTAAATGCTTAGAATTAGAGTACAATATCAACTTATGGTGTACTCGATTAATTTCTACGTTTTTATATTTACAGTAATTAATACTAAACTGGAAAACATCATTATGCATACGATCAAATGCCATCAACACAATTTAAAAAAATATTTGTTACAATCTGTATTAAAATACAAACGCACAAACTTTTTAGGTTTATTTGTAGTAATTTCTTTAAAAGGCGATAATATTGTCCGGCATATTTTTTTCAAGCAGTTCGGTAATGATTTTTGTTATCAGTTCTTAAAGTTGCTGACGCATTGTATAGTTTAGTTGTGAGTTCATATTTGTAAACACAATAGTTCTTCCAAAAACGTTTAAAGTTTTTGATATTTTGGGTAGTAGTACAGCTGGATTTCCTGGTTTTTATTGTATAATTATCAACAGAGCACAAAACTCTCAAGTGAAGAATAATAATTTTGTAAGTTTAGAGTTTGTACACAATTTAAAGCTTTTGGTTGCATTGCAAGAATATAATTTGATTTGTAGGGTCTGTCAACAAAATGAGATGTCTTAGAAAACAATAAATTTGGAAGCATATACCATGTGCCGATAGTACGGTTGTAACAAATTTTGTAAAAGTTTTGTTTGTACATCTCTGAACTGTTCTAACAGCATAGTTGTTAGAATTCCTATCAAGCTTTGTGCTACGAGTAAATATTGGTTTGGAATTTAATATGTTTTGTATTTAGTTTGAAAAATGTTTATAAAAATATCTATTAAAGATGCAAAGATTACCCCATTCAGATATTGTTTTGAGGTATTTGTTTATAGATAGTTTAGATTCTAACCTAGAAATTTTAAGATGTTTTGCTATAGTTACTGAAATGGTATTTTGGAAGTATGAAGAGTGCTATCATTTCCAAACTGGCAGCAAAATCGTAAAATTTAAACTACTCAATAGTTTTCTTTAAAAGCTGCTTTGTTTATTTAGAATATTCAGACATTCACACATTTACATTTACTGCGTCTTCGATGTTGGCTTTGAGAGTGTGAATTGTCTTTTGCATTTGCCACAGACTTTGTTTTTAAGCTAACATCAAAGAATATTATGATTTTAGTGGCTAATTGATGTTGCAAAATATTAAATTGTAATAATAAGATGTTTTACTACTTGCATGATAGTTAAGAAAAAGATTTTCTTTATTTAAATTGACTAAAACTGCAAAAGTGTTTTTCCAGCATTGTTTTCAATTCTTTGCAAAAAAATGTTACATTTTTTGGATAAATTAACTTATCATTAATAATACAAAGATACAAAAATTAGCATTAACGTTTAGATTTTCTAAAACTCAAACAAAAACACTAAAACTAGATATAATGTATAGCTGAAAAAGTTTTACTATTGAGAACAACGGAAAATTGAGTTGTATAGATTCTTTTTGACATTTTTTACTATCATGACAATGTTTCTAATCTAACGGACTGGTTTTGTACTACTTTCAAGAAAGAGTAAAGCAACAAAATGCAGCAACTATAGAACAATTAGCTGAATAAATAATGTATTAAAAATATTCTTGAAAATAATTCATGGCAGAACATACAACAAACTAGACAAAAGAATTAGTAACACACAATCCGGCTTTTGTCGTGGCCGTGGCACACGGGAAGCATTATTTACAACTCAAGTACTGGAAGAAAGATGCAGAGATCTAAACCATGATGTCTATATGTGTGTGATAGATTTTCAAAAAGCTTTTGATCGGGTTTGTCACGACAAGATGATAAAAATACCAAAAAACACCTCAATTGACGAGAAAGATATTTGCATCAACAATCCTATATTGGCGACTGACAGCAGCGGCAGGGATGCATCTTGTCACCGATACTATTCAACTTATATGCGGAAGAAACATTTAATGAAGTACTGGAAGATGCAAAGGAAGGTATTATCATAAATGAAAAGTTAGTAAACAACATAGATATGCTGACAATATGTTATTGCTGACAAACACAAGTGAACAGTTACAAACGCTTATCGATTGCTTAGTGAAAACGTGCAGGGAATACGGATTGAAGCTGAGTACAAAAAAGACCAAATATCTAGTCATTAGCAAAAACTATAACGTTCAAGACAATGGCATAGTAGTAGAGAAAAACCAATTAAGACGCGTAAATAAACTAAAATACGTAAGTACGTTTATTAACGATAAATAGGACCCAAGCGTAGAAATCAAAGCCAGAATTGCACAAACAAGAACAATTTTTTTGAAATTTAAAAACGTTTTGTGCAACAACAACTTAAACCTAGAATTGCGCATGAGAATGGTACAATGCTACATCTTTTACTATACGGGGCAGAGGTCTAGACGCTAACGGAAACATTAATCAAAAAATTAAACGCGTTTGAAATGTGGATGTATAGACAAGTTTTGAGGATTAGCTAGGTACAAAGAGTTACAAATGAGGCTATCCTTCAGAAAATTAAGAAAAATCTTGAAATTGTAAACATCATAAAACAACGTAAACAGAGTATTTTGGACACGTAATGAGGCACCCAAAAAATTACTAACTGCTTTATCTAATAATCTAGGGTAAAATAATGGAAAAAAGAAGCGTTGGACGTTGTACAACATCATGGCTAAAAAATCTTTGCTAATGGTTTGGGAAAACATCAGCCCAACTTTTCCATGCAGTGGTAAACATGACGATCATAGTTAATTTGACAGCCAAACTGAAAGTCAACAATCAAGATTGGTCAGGACACATGAAGAAGAAAGTAATTTGCTCTATTTAAATCCAAATAGCAGTTTTACTTTACACACGACCAAAAAGAAAAACTTCAGGAAGTTTTTGAAGTAATTTGTGATGAAATATTTAATTATTTGCATACGTTTTACGTTGTGCAGCAAACTATAATACATTTAAATAAATTACAGTTTACAACAATCAACTAAAAATAGCGCAAAGTTCAAACTGTTTACTTTTTATTAAAACACTTTTTGGTTTTGAGAAGACCTTTATCCAAAAACTAAGTAAACAATTTAAACAATTAAATCCTTTATGAAGTTTTTATTAATATTTTATCTAATATTTATAGAAATTTAAAACCACCGTAGCTCAGTTTAAAGTTTGAGTTTAGTGCATATTTAAAGCAAATATATAGTAATGTTGTTTTCTAATTTCTCAATTGTGGTCGGCTTATTCATATAGACTTTGAACTTTACGTAGCCACAATGGAAATCATTTATAGGTGTGATATCACTTGATCTAAGCGATAACTGTTTACCAAATTGTTCTCGCAATAAACCTATGTTTTGTTGGAACCAAATGTTATTGAGATTATAGAATTTAACTGCAGGCAGCAAACAATCCGTTATCGTTTGTTTGTTTTTTTTTTTTAAATTTCAAAATGTGATATTTAGGAATTCTTTAATATGTCACAACAACATAAAAATACCTTTAAATTTTAACGAGTGAAACCACTCTTGCTGAAACTATCGCATTAAAGAATGTGAATATTGACTTTGATTATTTGTGGTTTTTAAGTCTCAGGAAATACTGAGTTTGTTCTAAGACATTGGTCGTTTTTGGATCGGCAATGATCTGAATAGCTCGTTTTTGAATAGAGTTTAGAAGAGATAGTGTAATTTCCGATGTTCCTCCTCATACTTGGGATCAATATTCAAGGACGAATATAATATATACATATTTTATATATATGCAAAAGTTGAACAGAAGTAAAAAACTTTTAACATCTATTAAAAAATCTTAGTATTTTAGATACTTTCGAAGCTGTGTCGTTTCAGAAAAAATGATGTGAGATTATAACATATAGCAGACAAATTGAAGAAGATTTAATGATGATACCTCAGATTTGGATTTTGAAACAGTAAGAAGTTGAGTTTTTTTAGAGTTAAAATTGGTCATGTTTGGAGTGCCTCATTCAGATATTGTTTTGAGTGTTTGTTTATAGATGCTACAGAACTTAGAAATTTTAAGACGCTCTGCCCAAACTATGAATAGGATTTTTAGTTATGAGGAAAAGTTTAATAAATAAAAAATTAAGTTGACAAAATAGCAGAACCTTAAGGAACACTAGCATTTATGTTTTTGGAGTCAGAGTTAAAATCATCAATTGTAACTTATTGGTTCTAGAACCATGTTTATGTAGCAATTTACGTTTACATATTTTTGAATTTAACACCAAAGGAGACTTATTTTTATAAACGATTGCTCTCAATATCATCACCCTGAGCTGTATGTTGTTCTACAGCAAACTGCAATTTTTTTTATTTTTTTTGGCGACGTCTAACCATCTTAACACGATCGTGTGCAAACAAATAAAAAAAATTGATTTGTTTTTGTAGACAACTTGCTTCCATTGATGGACTTGTCTCTCATTGCATCATTTCAGACGCCCTCTTATAGTAAAAGCATACAAAAGCGGTACAACTTTAGACCAAATAATTGAACTATACGGTAAAACGATCAAACAAAGATTCTTTAGATAGTTAAGCTTCTCCAGATTACATTTGTTAATAATAATAATAATACTTTATTTACGGTATATACAAAACCATTTACATCTACATCATTATGTACATAAATAACAATAAATTACAAGCAATATTACAATTACACAAAAATATATAAGAGAATATTGAATAATAAAAGCATAGAGAAAAGTATACATAAATAAAAACAAAACATAAAATTATTCATCAACACATTTTAATTGACACTTAAAACTACATTTTGAAACACAAAATAAATCAATATTATTAGAGAAACTATTTGCAATTCTACACATTCTACCAATTGGATTATTAAATCCATAATTGGTAGAATGTATAGATTCTCTAAATAATGGAGACTGTCTGGTTCGGCAATTATTGTTGGGGACTTAAAATAGAAGAGTTACTAGTAGCTCTTGGCAATCAATCTCAGACATCATTAGTCCACGTAAAAATGATAAATCGGCTCTTTTGCGCCGAATTATCAGCGGCGGAAGATTATATTGCAATGCAATGAGGTTAAAATTGTAATTTTCGGATAAAATGCCTAATTTGTACGATAATAAACGAAAAAAATTGTTTTGAATATGTTCTATATTGCTTATATGAACGCTATAGAATGGACACCAAACTGACGGAGCGTACTCTAAATGAGAACGTACTAAAGCGTAATAAAGTAATTTGATTGTGCTAGGAGATAGGTCAGTAGACATTCTGTAAACAAATCCTAACATTTTCATAGCACGGTTGCACATATAGTTTATATGCTCAACAAAAGTTAGTTTTGAATCGAAAATTACGCCCAAATCTTTTATTTGTGTAACATGTTCCAAAACATTATTATCGATAGTATAGTCATACGATACTTTACTTAAAGTTCTGTTGAAGCTTATCGAAAAACATTTATTTGCGTTAAACAACAAGTTATTAATAAAACACCATGAATGAACAGAATCTAAATCATTTTGCAAACTAATGCAGTTCTCGATAGATGATATTCTTTTATAAATTTTAAGATCGTCAGCAAATAAAAGATAAGACAAAGAATTAATAGAATAAACAAGATCATTAATAAAGAGTAAAAACAGAATTGGTCCACAATGAGATCCTTGAGGAACCTCAGAAGGAACACAATTGGTTGTGATAAAAATTTATTAATTTTCACACACTGTGCACGATTTTCCAAAAAACTCAACAACCACGCAACAACTGATTCATGAAAACCCAAAGCCCGAAGCATAGCAATCAAAATACTATGATTAACGAGATCAAAAGCCTTTGAAAAATCTGTGTAAATAGAATCTACTTGAACTCTTGATTGAAAGGCATTCAAAAGATCATTTTTGTAACAAAGAAGATTTGTAAGAGTATAGCGACCCTCGCAAAACCCATGTTGCTGTTCCACTAAAATGCTTTTGCACATCCATTGTATTTGACCAGTTACAATTTTATCAAACAACTTAGGAATAGCAGACTGGATGCATATACCTTTATAATTAGTAATATCTTTCTTAGCTCCAGATTTATGTAAAGGCATAATGTAGCTTTGTTTCCAAACTAAAGGAAACTTGGCTTCATTAAGACATGCCTCAAAAAGTAAGTGCAATGGCGTAAAAATTGAATAAACACATTGTTTTAACAGCATAGATGGAACACCGTCCGGTCCAGTGCTAAAGTAACATTTAAGGTTCTCAATCCCTTTAAATATATCCAACAAACTAATTGAAAATGCTCGATGTAATACGTTTTTCTTAAAGTCAAACAAAGGAGTTGGATGAGTTTGTGTATCGTAAACAAAGGAAAAGAATTCAGCAAAACTATTAACATAGTCATCTCCATTACTGCAAGTTTTTTGTTTATAATACATTGTAGCTGGAAAATCATTATTTTTTCTAGAGTTGCTAACAAATTTCCAAAAGTATTTAGGGTTACTTTGAATGTTGATTTCTGTTTGAGTAATATATTGCTTGTATAGACATGTACTGAGATTTTTACACGAAGTACGAATTGATTGAAACTTGTTATAATCAGACAATAGTCTTAAAGATTTATAACGTTTATGAACAGTTTTTTTTAGTCTAGTAAGTGAAATCAATTCTTTATTAAACCAAACTAGAAAATTGTTTTCTTGCCATTGTTTTTTGGGAACAAAATAGTCAATAGCAAAATGCAACACAGAGTAAAATAAATTAACGCAATTATCAACATCACAATTATAAAAAAGGGCGGACCAATCAACATTCAACAAAAAATTATTGATTGCGTTAAAGTTGGCATATTTAAAATCATTATAAACATAATTACACATTAAAATATCACGGCTAGTATCACATTTGACATCAATCACATAAATAATATGATGCTGGCTAAGTTTTAACAAAACATCCACTGCTTTAATCACAGAAATATCACAGATGTTAGAAAAACATAAATCTAAGAACACATCACCATCATTAAGTACAGAAATACATTGAGCGCAGTTTAGAAATCCATAACAGTTGGAAACAAAATGAACAGAATAACTATCATTACAAATAACACTTATCCCTAACTCATCATTAACCCATACCGATTCGAGTAGATTATAATAGCCTAGTGAAATTAGTTTACTATCTGGATATTTGTCAGCGATAGATTCAACGGAATAACAATGATCTAAATATTTTTATTTAAACATGCCGAGTTAGGTGGTAAGTAGACTGCACTGATAATATATGATACAAAATTAAACTTAACAATTACAAACAAATGTTCAACACTTAAAAATGTAGGTTGTAATAAAATACAATTAAAACAAGTTTTAGTAGCAATTAAGACACCTCCTCCGTCAAGTTTAGGGCTTGTTAATGAAGAGCGATCACATCTAAACAAACTGTAACCAATTAATAGTAGCTTTGCATCGCTGATGTCCTGATTTAGCCAGGTTTTGGTCAGTACAATAATATCGTAGTTCGATACAGCTACAGCCAGCATAAGTTCTTTGAGTTTAGTTTTTATACCCCCAACATTTTGGTAATAGATGGAGATACCGCTGGTGTTTCTGGTGACGGGTTTAGATTGTTGGCTGGATCCAGATTTCGAAAATCCACCGAAGATAAAGCAGGAATATTATTAACTCGCCCATAATTTAAAAATTTCTTGACCGCTATATTTGCAGGCCAAAAATCTTTGCAAAGAATAAATCGAGCATGATTAGCTGGAACAGAAACTTTAAAGCTGCTGTAGTTTCCAGATTTTATTTTTAACTCAACAAGATCAACTGATATCGTGGAAAACTTAGATTTAATATGATTTACTATATCAGTTTTTTTAGTTCCACGTCTAAGTTTAGAAACATGTACGTAAGAAGTAGGCACATAAGCCTGCAGTTTGTCATTGGTTGGGCCACAACCAAAAATAGTTTGAGTTCTTAGCTGAGTTTGTTGTTAAAAATAGGTCTCGTGGAGCGACAGGCTTTCTAGAAGGTTTAAATCGTAGTTTAGTTGTCTTTTGATTCATCTACGCCAATGTCTAGTTATTATATTAACATTTCTGATAATTTGTTGGGCAATATCATAAACAAACTTCCTTCTCTGAGCCCAATTACTCTGCCTCGTTCAAGATGGCTTTATTTATATAAAAAAACTAAATAATTTATTTGTACAGTAAAATTGTAATGTCACTGCACAATTGGTCTAAAACAATAACTATAAAATTTATTTAATTTAATTCTTTTCTCTAAGGTAAATTGATCAAATGATCAAAAACAAAAAAGACATTGCGCTATCTGAAAGAAATCTGGAACTTGTATCTACAAAATGCCTTTTATCAATTTTTAATACAAATTTTGTTTTGAAAGAAAAAGTTAAAAACAACTATTTAAGGTTTTCAATTTTTTTTTTGAAAATTTAAAAAAAATATTGAAAAAACTAATAATGTTTGTGATAAATTATTAAAAAAGAGTTTTAATAAATATTGTTGAATATAATAATTATACAAATTTTAAATATTGAATGTTATAAAATAATATATGCCAATAAGAGTAGAACGTGCTTTTAATGTTTTCAAAATGTTGAATTAATTTTACAAGAATCTATAGTAAATTTAATTGCAGCTAACGGACTTGAAGTAATTATCCGTCATTAAATACAGTTGCAAGTTTTACGACTGTTTTATAAACTGGATAGATAAAATGTTGTTTAAATTTTTAGTTAGCATTAGAAGATTAATAACATTTATCATTTATTTATACATTCAACTCTTATATATTTTTAAAACCCTTTCTAAAGTTTTATGACATATACAGTTTCTATTATTAAACATGAAATTTTATATACCAAAAAAAAAAAAAATATAATGCATTAATTTTAATCCAGTGGTGTAGGAGTGAAATTTTACAACATTGCGGCAAATCTCAAATAATTCCTCTAATGTTATCCAAAGGAAACTTAAAACGAGTGAGTTGCTTATTTTTCTTAAAATCGGCGCTTAAATAAACTTTTTGTAATAAAAATAGTCTGTTTTGATTAATTTGACCAACTTAATACAGGGGTAATTTTTTTTTTAATTTTTCTTTTACGAATACTTAAACTATAAGGATTATTATATATTATACCATAATTGATTGACTAAGTGCAAATTAATTTAGTATTTTGGGTACTTTTGCAATAAATTTGATCGGATGATTAACTAAGTATTTTTTGCGTTGTGACTAAGTAGAACAAAATCAGTTTAGCTAACTTCAAATATCATATATTGCTTAAGTATTGTGCTATCTGTTAAGTCACTTAGCGATCAATTTTGACTCGGTTGATTTAATATTTATAGTAGTTTTGCAATTAGTTAAAACTTGGATAACTAAATTCAAAAACCGTGTTTGCAAACATTTTGTTGCATATTCATTAAATTAGATAAAATAATTTATTAAAATAAAAATAATAAATGAGAATTAGTTCAAATTGAACTAATGTTACCAAGATTGGACTGATTATTTAGCTTATAAAATATACTAAAATGTGGCGTCCTATATCCCACACTTTGATCCTACACCTTTTACTTGAAATGTTCTATCTCTACAACAGAAAAAAAAGCTCAGTATTAAAAAGATAAATTTCTTGTAAATCCTAACTGTATTATAATTTTAATCTTAAATTTTAATCAATTAACAGGAATTGAATTAAACATTTTTGTTATAAAAAGCTTTAGTAGCCATGACCAAGTTAATTGGTGCTATCTTGTAAATTTTACCCTTTTATTATTTCTGTTTTAATTACATTTAACCCAATTCAAATTTATTTTATAGTTTCAATAATGATAGGCGCTACAAATGAATAAAAAATTAATAGTAATTTGTAGTAGAAATACTATGTTACTGGCACTTAGATTTTTTTATTAAAAAAAAGTTGTAAGATCAGTATGTATAGATGTCTCCTAGAAAAACGATCCTTTGGGTATAATTGCCACAGTGTATTGAAAAAAAATCAGCACCAGATTCCTTCGCACGATACAGCCTCAAAATAATTAAATCCACATATGGATTTATCCTCAATGTATCTCAAGACATGAAAATTCCTTGCAGAAATCTTTAAAACCCCAATACGATCTTCGCAGTGTACAAAAAAACAGACGTCCATAAAATTTACGACGGGCCTGGAATTTTTATTTAGCGCAATAAAATAAGATTTAATAAAAAACAGAAATAAATAGGAAGAATTGCGACTTTATTCTTCGACTGTCCCGACATTGGTTGATATCGCGGTCCAGCCAGCCTCCGGTCCGCGGCCATCAACCATTATCCTCGTCCTGCTATCCAATCGTAGCAGGAACTCTCGCCGACAATCAGGTGGGTTTCCTGCGACAAATCTCATTGGATGAAATCTCAGGTGTCGCACCCAACTATTGTATTACAAAAGCGCGACCACAATCATTTGCAGGAGGAATCAATTATTTAAATAATACAATCGATATGCTAATAATATTCAGACAACTTCCTAGAAGAAGAATGGAATTTGTTTTTCAAATATTTCTAAACACGCATACCATTTAAAGATAGATTAGAAGAGCAAGCAAAAAATGATATAATCTGCATATAATAGTCACCTGCGAAAATGTCGGTGAAACTGTGACCTATATTTTCGTTTCTTTTGGGATGCATTCGGGGATTTGCATAATGTCTTTGGACACGTAACGCTGCCCAAACGTTACCATAATCGTCTGGAAATCGCTTTTAATGATAACTCTCCTGCACGCTGTCTACTCTGTTAATAGTATGTAGCTGTTTTATAGTGTTCAGGGTAAATTATAGCCCCTGAGTTCTGGCAAACATCGTTTGGGGGGAGATTCGTGTGTGGGTAATGAGGGTGTTTGCTTAATGCAACACAGTTTTATTCCTTAAATAAAATAATGTATTGAAATTGGTTGCATGAAAAGGGATGTCACTTTCAGGGTGGTTATATGTTTGCAGTAATAAATAATGCATTAGATTGAGTACAGTAAGGCAGTAAGTTGAAAGCTCTGAGGTCAGTATTATTTACATAATAAAGGTTAACCATTAATTTTAGTTATTTAAGAAAATATAATCTAAGCAATATTTTATTTTTTATGTAACACTATGAAATATATTAATGTGCTAAGCTTTGTTTAAATATTTTAAAAGTTGTAACTTTAGAAATTGTTTTATTTCAATAAATAATATGTCAAAAAAATCGACTTTAGATTAATTAATTATTTATTAGACAGTATTTGGAATTGGGACAGATTTTAAGTTTGTATTTTAAAAATTGTGACGTCTGTATTATTTGCAAATTTTGATCTATTTTCTACGAATTAATGTTTAGCTTTATTTTAATAGATCAGATTGTTTTTTTTTTTTAAATAAATAGATAATTTCTAAGTGTAACTCAAAATTTCAATTGCAATTGTGACATTTATGACTTTTTATTTAAAAAAATATAAATTACATTTTTTTTTGTTAAAAAAATATTCTTCATTATCTGGGCTATAATTTAAATTGTTTTTTGTTTGTTAGCTTTATTTTAATAAATTAGCTTTTAGCTTTATTTTACTAGATCATTTTTAGCTTTATTCTAATAAACCAGTTTTTTACAAAATAATTAAAGTAAAAGTTTGATTTTTTAATATAAATTTGATTTACTTAAAATTGTTTTATTTTGTAATATCTGAGCTAAGTTATGAATTTTAAATATTAATATTTATTAAAAAAAATATATAAAATTTAATAACTCAGAAACATGAAGCTTATTGTGAGTTAATTCCCAAATCATCTATCTAATTATAGTTTGGTAATTTTAATTTAAAGTTTAAAATGGGAAGGACAAAAATTGAAAAAAATAAAAGTTTAAATAAAGAATCATCAGCATACCTGTATGTATAGTACTTTGTAGGCCGATGAAGAAGTTGAGTTGAGGCAAGAAAATTAATTAAGAAAAATTGGAATAAAAAATTGCAAAATTAAGCGCAAAGTTTCTAAAAAATATATAAAGTATATAAAAGTTAGTGAATACAGAGAGACTTTAATAAATTTATGAACATATCATAAGTCTTTTAGATTTAAGTAAAACGGATAGAATGATGATTGCAAAGTTTATTAGATATGGGAATGAGGAAATAGTGAGAAAATGAGTAAAGAAAAAAAATATTAAAAAAAAAATTATTATTATTTTTTTTTCTTTGTAGTGTCTTTGGTATTTAATTTTCAATGTGGGTTAAAGGTGGCCAATTTAGGAACGGAAAACCAGTTATTTTTTATAAAAGCATTTATTACAATCTTTTACAAAGGCATACGTTTCGAGGGTTACACTACCCCCTTTATCAGTGCTAAAACATTATTTATAAATAAACTAACAAATTAAAAACAAGTAAATATAATAAATATTACACAAAAATTATATAAAAACATAAAAGAAAAATAAATTATGCTAGCGCATATTTTTTGTTTTCAAATATGTAACAGCCAAATTCCAACGTTTACAACGATATATATTGAATTAAATTAAAATAAAAACAGGAAATTATTAGACAATTTTTAACTACTTACCAAATGTAGAATAATTAAAAACGTTGATAAATGAAGAGCTATGTGTTGAACATTTAATTATCATTATGTATATCAGAGATAATTTATTAAGTACAAAATTGAAAAAGAAACGACATCGTCTCATGTTAAAAGTCGACTGTAGTCTCCGAATGGAAATATATAGAAAGAACAATTTTTTTTGTTAGTGTGAGAACACGTAAAACAATTTTTTTCCCTTTTGCGAGTGGAATTTCTTTAAAACTTTATGCTTTTTATATTGAAATACCTTACATCTGAAACATCTGAATTTATTTAATAATATAAATATATATTATATTATTTTACCAATAAAATTTAATTATTAATATAATGTATTATTCTAATGATATTAGACCTGTAATTGGCCTCAAAATGTGTGAACTATTAATTGTTTATTAACTATTACTAACATACAAAGGCATATAAAACTAAAATTAGAAATATTAAAAAAGGTACATCAGACTAAAGCGTGCGAATAATTGATGAACCGAAGGACCTAAACCAATGACTTATCTATATTATTATATATGACACTTAAATTAGCACTGTCTAATTGAAAATTACATGTATCGTTTTTCTTTATATGAATCATTTCACTAATTAACCTTTTTTTAAAAATTACTTTTAATATCAAGTATTTTGGTATTCAAGAAATTAAAATTGTGTCCTTCATCTGAATGGTGATAGGCTAACCCTGTGTTTATCAAATTGTTTCTACAATCTCGTTTATATTGTTTAAGTCTTGTACCTAGTTTTTGGCTAGTTTGACCAATATATTTTTTATCACAGTTATTATACGGAACACTATATACTACATATTTTTTATCCATATACGATATCTTATCTTTTAAATTAGAAAAAAGGCTACCTATCAACTTGCCTGCGTAGCACGTGATATTAGTATTTTTATCATTAAGGACTCTTCTTAAATTATCTGACAGACCATTGATGAACAAGCCATAGTTATAAATAATAAAAAAATTTGGTATTCTATTTCCTATCCCTAAAGTATTATAATAATTAAAAATCAGTTTTAATTAAAATCGAAAATAAAATAAAACTTCTGATTTTTATGTCAACATTTAACAGTCGTTTGAAAAACTTTGAAACAAATTTGGTTTTTATTATAAAATACTTTAAGGATTGTTTTTCTAATAAACTAATGGCTTTTATTTTTATTTTATTAAATTTATTTTTTTTTTAATATTATAGTCCGAGGTTTTCAGAAATTACTCTGGCGATCAATGAAATGTTGACCTTAACAATCATATTTCTTATATCTTCAATAAATGTTTGCAGTTTTTTTTGAGTTTGATAAACTTTTAGTTTTTAAAAAATGAAATTTATTTTTTTTAGAAAAACGTATTGTTTCTGATTATTAACATTTTTAGTTCTAAAAAAACTTAAAATCTGTGTTTTTGGGTTTAGGAATGCAAAAAGTCATCACTAAGCAAGCAATTAATTAAATAAATCAAAAGCTACTGTAACTTAAATTCAAATTCAAATTCAAATTTTAACGTAAGAGTTTTGAAATGTCTAATAAATATTCAAACTTAAGTATTAGAAAAGCTAAATATTATAATTAAAAAATTTGAAACATAACACATTTTTTCAAGCATTCAGTATTGTATTTATAAATCAACAAAAAGATTTGTGGTAACGCAATCCATAATTACGAGAAACGTTGAACTGTATGTATATGTAAAAAAATGCTGTACTACACTTAAATCTTTATACTGACAAATAAAACTCTGTGTCTCATAGTTTGTTTTGGTTATCTGATTCAAATAAAAAATTGCCGTTAGTCCTCCCTTTCAAGGTCTTGGTTGCTAATCCAGTTATATGTATAACATTTTTGCCTAGTACACACACACCCTAACAATTCAACTTTTTTTGTAATAAGAGATATTGCGTTATTACCTTAACAGTTATTATGATTTTATGAAAATTGTCTTTCTGACTAGTGAGATGCTAGGTACACTGATGAAGGATGCATACCCTGAAATACCAGTGTATGTTTCACACTGAGTGGAGAGACAATTTACATAAAATACATAATAAATTAAATACAAAAAATAAACTACAATGAATGAAGTTTGTACAAAACAAGAATTTTTATTTTACTTGATTTTCGGTTATCTTACTCGAGTCACTCTTTTTACTCTACGAAGTATTTTTTTTCCGTTTGGCTATTACGAAGTGGAATGAATAGAGTTAACACTAATTACTCTACTTCGCCAAGCGTGGGTTTAAGATTCAAGCATGCGCATTAGCTTTAAATGAATAAATTCTAACAGATTTCTGCAGACAAATGCAATATCGATAAGCTTAACATTGTAAATTTAATATGAACATAATATTTGATTTGTTTGTAGAATTTAAATTATTATTAAATACATTAAAAAATGTAGTTTTTTTTAATAAAATTGAGTTTAAAAAATAATAATTAGACTAATTTTAGGATATAACAATAATTTATTATTATAGTAAATAAATAATTATTAATTTAAACATATTCCACCAAATACAAACAGAAAATTTATATATAAACATTTAAAGCATTTTATGTACATATATACGGCCATGTATGAGTCAAGTGTATGGAATCAAAATTTGTTTTTTTTTTCATTTTTTGATTGTAACTTCTCAGGATTGCATTTTTTGAAAAAAATTATAACAATTTTTTTCTTTACAATTATCTAAAAAAGAAGTTTTAAAACTTTTTTTCCTTGAATTTTGAAAAAATTACAGATCTTTAAAAGCCAGTTTTTCTTAAGAAAAGATTATGGGTATTTTTTTTTTTTTCAAATATGGATAAAAACTTGTTTTAATATGTGCAAAAGATACCCTAAAAATTTTAGGAAATGCCGTGTGCTACGCTTTGAGATATCTTACAATGTATCCACAGAAATACTTAAAGATAGCAAAATAGGTTTAAATTTTAAATTTACATTTTTTGAATGTTTGTAACTTTGCAAGATTGCATTTTTAGGAAAAAATTATAACGATTTTTTTTTTCTTCAAAATTGCCTAAAGAATTAGATTTTACAAAGTTTTTTTTGTGGAGACATTGTAAGATATCTCGGAACGTAGCAACCAAGACTTCCTAAAATTTTTAGGAGTTTTTATCTTTTGCACATATAAAAGCATTTTTTTATCTTTATTGGAAAAAAAAAGAAAATACCCGTCAACTTAAAAAAAAGTTCCTTATCAATAGTCTAATAATAGCACAATAGTCTAGTGCGAAGACTGTTGTGCAGGCAGCTCGGGTTTGATTCCCGGCAGTGGCAATATCCAATTTGTCAAATATATTTTGATACGGTTGTCTCCTTTGCAAGGCAATGGCAAACCAGCGAAGTATTTGTAGCATTTTGTTATTACACGATACTTAAAAATATCTAGCATAAGGATCATACGTCATTTTGAAGATAATGCAAATCCATGTCGCTGTTCCATGTGATTTTCCGCTACAGTTGAGACCAGCAATAGTTTACTTGTATTAGTTTCAATAATAGGTAATGGGGCGATTGAGCTTGCAAAAATTTTAAAGACCGTGGGAACATTTTATTGCATTGCTAAACCACTTCAAACCATCTTAAAATCACTTTGAACCGCTTATAAACCAAGTTGAGCTACTAATTTTTTTGACAATTTTGAAGAAAAAAGTTTTTAATAATTTTTTTCTATAAATGCAATCTTGAGAAGTTAAAAACGTAAAAATAATCAAAAACCTCAATTTTTTTCAAATTTTTATTGCTTATTACTCGGAAATGGCTCACTGAAAAAATCACAATCAGAATTCATGTAGAAAAAGTTGTTTTCAGTGGTTTGAGCAAAACAAATTTTTATTCCGTACACTTGACTCATACATGGCCTACAAATAATTGCATTGGTGAAATGAGCCTAAATGCTATTTAAATTTTACTGAAATAATTTCTATGACAAAATTCAACAATGGGAAAAGTTACCAAGGTTAAAATTGATCTCCAGACCCACACAAACACATTGAGAATTTTTCTATAGGCGTTTTTTGAAAGAATTCAACTTTTTTGTGACGAGCTTGTTGAGAAACAAATTGACAAAATCATAAACTCGGTGAAACTTGTTGTCTGAGAGCTTATGTGGTTGATTTCCACTCTTAGTCATGTTTTTTTAAGAGTTGAAGCTTTCAACCATAACTGTGGTATTTTTGATAAAATTAGATTATGCTAATGAATAAATTTTGAAACAAATATGGAAATGATATAAAAAATTAAATTAAAATAATTGAAAATAGTAAAATTTATATAATAAACTAAAAAAATTAAATAAAAACAAAGTAAGACAAATAAAAGACTAAAATAGCTAGACTCAAACATGCTGTACCTATAAATCAATATTAGTTAAGCATTTTGTTTTATCTGATTGTTAAAAAATAAGGTTTTAACTAAAAACCCGTGGTGTAAGTATGGCAATGCGCATAATTCTATCTATCTCTCTCTAAACGGTGACGTCAAGTGGGTGATAAGCAGTGTTGCCAATGTGCGGGTAATTACCCGAAAAGCGGAAATCGAAAATATTTAATGTCAGTTCCTTTGGTTTTTTTGTGTATGATTTGTGCACCCATACACAGAACAAGATGGCATAATGAAGTTTTTGATAATTATAATTTGTTTGGTCTTTTATTTTTAGCAAAGCATATATTTAATAATTCACTGACAACGCCAATAATACACTGATCTAAGGCGATTTTAATAACAAGTGTGTGAATTGCGCGTTGCCATAGTTTCTATCACCCACCTGACGTCACCTAACTAACTACAATCTAAACATAATTAACACAACGTTAGCTTTATATTTTAAATAATATATTGTAAATCACAAATAGTTAGTGTTTATGTTGTAAAGATGTAAAAGACTAAAGCAATACATATGTATATAGTTTAATTAGTTTTTTCAAGCTTTTGGTTTGGTGTGATATATTAACTTATTAGTAGTCTTTTGATTGGTTTATGAGGACCTTTAAAAAAAACTGTTATTATTTTTCATTTTTTAACTTTGACTTTTGCATTTTTGGTTTAAAAATTGCAATTTTAACTAAAAAAATAAAAATTGATCAGAAATGTTTTTTAGAATCCAAATACCATTTTAAGTCTATACCCTGTCTATAAGCCGCCGCAAAAGCCATAAAACCAATTTTTCTTAGTTTTCTCAGTGAGCTGAGCAAAAAGGAGCATTTTTTATATTTTTTAACCGCCAAAGTTGATGTATTTTTATGTAAATTAGTTGGAAAAAAAATCACATAATTATTTCTTTCACTTTCACATTTTTTCCTAGATAGACGGCGATGAGCCGACTATTTTTCAAATAACATTGTCTGCACATTTCAAATTTTTGCGGCTTATAAAAAAGACATAGACTTAAAATGGCGCCAGAATTGGATTCTACGGAAAAATTCTGATTGATTTTTTTTATTTGAGTTAAAATTGCGATTTTTGAATGTCAAAATTGAAAAACAACAAAAAAAACCATAAAAGATCGATTTTTTAAGGTTTTATAGTCTTATGAAACAAATTTGAACTAAAACAAATTTCTCATTGCACCTCCTTCTCGCTCTGGTTCGTTTGAAATGGAATTGCTCTTATAATATATATATATATATATATATATGGGTAATCCCATTACTTTTTGACCAATTTGAAAAAGTCGACCTCTTTGATTTTGCTCAAATTTTCAGGGATCAAAATATAGATGAAAAAAATGAGATTCCCAAAATTTTGGACCTTAGAATAATGCCTGTTCAAAATGACACACATTTGAAAGTCAGAAATTTTACAATAAAACGTCTTTTTTAGCTTATTTTGTATCTCAATTTTTGGGCTTCTGGAAAAAGATTAAAAGGTCCACGATGTCTCAAATTGTTTTTTATTACATGTACTTTAAAACCCATATTTTTATGTTTAATATCGTGGCAGTCATTTTGATATATTAAGCTTCAAACATTATTCTCAAAAAAACCGTAAATTTAGCAGAATTGCAAAACTTTGCTTTCTGTAAACCGCTCTAACTTTGTCAAATCTTTACAAAATTTAATCCACAAGGTCTAGATTTCTTTGTGTTTAATCTCTCTTTAAAGTGATCATACAAAACTTATAAAATCAATACGTATACACCATTATTTTGATGCAGGAAATTGCACATATTTTCGCGATCTTCAAAATTTGTAATTTTACCATTTTAGGTCTTGAAAAACCGCTGTCACCTTATGTCGATTTTAGTCAAAATTTTAGTAAATACTCTTCAGACCACAAACAAAAGGTTATTTATATGAAATATGGTATATTGGGCATTATCAAGAATTTTTTTATATTCAAAAATCGTGAAAATTCAGAAAATCTAAATCACTTTTTGTCTATCTTGCTTTGTTTTTGAGATAGTCAGCAAATACAAAATATTTAAAAAACTTTTTATTTAGCAAAAAAACACAAACAAATCAACAATACTTTAACAAGTGTGCATTGATGCAAGCTTTTGATACTTGTTAAAACAGTTTTCTTTGGTTCGGTTAGTGAAATTTGATAAAAATGCTGTTCAACATAGAGAATACGCAAATATCATTTTTGTTTACGGACTCTGTAATGGTAATGCCCTAGCAATTGAGATTTCCTGACAGAAAAAAACTTTTTTGGCTTGTTTTTTAGTGAAAATGTTCACCCATATTATTATCAAAAGTAAAACACCTACAACTAGGCGACGCAGCACAAAGACTTGCATTTTCTCAATGGCTTCTTGATAATACCCAATATACCATTTTTCATATAAATAACCTTTTTTCTTGTAGTCTGAAGAGTATTTACTGAAATTTTGACTAAAATCGACATAGGGTGACAGCGTTTTTTCGGGACCTGAAAATTACAAGTTTTGAAAATAGCAAAAACATGTGCAACTTCTTGCATCAAAATAGTGGTGAATATAAATTGATTCTATAAGTCTAGTGTAATTACTTTAAAGAAAGATTGAACACAAAGAAATCTAGACCTCGTGGATCAACTTTCTTTAAAATTTGACAGATTTAGAACGGTTTAAACAAAGCATAATTTAGCAATTTTTCAAAATTTACGATTTTTTTTAAGTAATGGTTAAAGCTAGATATATCAAAATGACTGCCCCAACATTAAATATACAAATATGTATTTTAAAGTACATGCAATAAGGAATATTTTAAGCCAACGTAGACCTTCTTATCTTTTTCCAGAGGCCCAAAAATTGAGATTCAAAAATGTGCGGTTTGCCGATTTTGACAATTTTTGAATGTTAAAAATTTCTTGATAATGCCCGATATACCATTTCTTATATGAATAACCTTTTTTCTTGTGTTTTAAAGAGTATTTACTGAAATTTTGACTAAAATCGATATAGGGTGACAGCGCTTTTTCGGGACCTGAAAATTACAAGTTGTGAAGATCGCAAAAACATGTGCAATTTCCTGCATCAAAATAATGGTGTATACGTATTGATTCTATAAGTATTGTGTGATCACTTCAAAAAGAGATTAAACACGAAGAAATCTAGACCTTGCGAATCAAATTTTGTTACGATATGACAAAGTTAGAACGGTTTAAAGAAAGCAAAGTTTTGCGATTTTGCTAAATTTACGGGTTTTTTTGGAATAATGTTTAAAGCTCAATATATCAAAATGACTGCCACGATATTAAACATAATAATATGGGTTTTAAAGTACATGTAATAAGGAATAATTTGAGCTATCGTAGACCTTTTTATCATTTTCCAGAAGCCCAAAAATTGAGATACAAATTAAGCTAAAAATGACGTTTTGTTGTAAAATTTCTGACCTTCAAATGTGTGTCATTTTGAACTGGCAATATTCTAACGTCCAAAATTTTGGAAATCTCATTTTTTTCATCTATATTTTGATCCCTGAAAATTTGAGCAAAATCAAAGAGGTCGACTTTTTCAAATTTGTCGAAAAGTAATGGAATTACCCATATATATATATATGTATATATTGCCATGTCTGAGTAAATTGTGCGGAAAAAAAAATTGTTTTTGTTCAAACCACTGAAAATGCCTTTTTCTACATGAATTCTGATCTTGTGAATTTTTTTAGATATTTTAGTAAACAATTTTTGAATAATAAGCAATTAAAATTTAAAAAAAATCAAGGTTTTTGAGTAACTTCTCAGAACTGCATTTTAAAAAAAAAATTATATGAAACTTTTTTCTTCAAAATTATCCAAAGAATAAGTTAATTAAGTTAATTTTTTTTGTTATATTTTTTTCTAAAAATGTTATCCTGAAAAGTTACAAACGTTCAAAATATGTAAATTTAAAATTTAAGTTTTTTTTTTATTTATAGTATTTCTGTAGATACATTTTAAGGTATCTTGTAACGTAGCACACGGCATTTCTTGAAAATTTTAAGGTATCTTTTGCACATATTAAAGCATATTTTTATACATATTAAAAAAAAAATACCCGTCAATTATTTTTAAGAAAAACTGTCTTTTAAAGTTAGGCAAAGTTGTCAAAATTGAAGGAAAAAAATTTTGGCTATGAAAACTTATTTTTTGGACAATTTTGAAGAAAAAAGTTTTATATAATTTTTTCTTAAAAATGCAATCCTGAGAAGTTACAAATGATCAAAAAATGTAAAAAAACTCAAATACTTCGATTTTTTCAAATTTTGATTGCTTATTACTCAAAAATGGCTCACTGAAAAAATCTAAAAAACTTCACAAAATCAGAATTCATGTAGAGAAAAGCAATTTCTGTGGTTTGATCCAGACATGGCCATTACATACATTTTTTTAAATAGTTTTTAAATTTTGAAATAAGTATAAAGATTTTGTTTAATGTTTGATACGGCTAATATTTTAGATTTTTGAATAGTAAGAAGTTGGGGTTTAGGATTTTTAATGTTAAAATTAACTAAGTTGGGAATACCCCGGTCAGATATTGTTTCAAAATTTTTGTTTATGGATGTTACAGATTTTTAGCTTAAAGTTTCAAGACATATGACTGCTATAATCAAACTTATGAATAAGAATCTTGAATATTTAAAAACAGTTTATTATTGTAAATAAGAAAATTAGCCGTCAATAAAATAGAACATTGAGAAAAATTATCAATTTTAACTATAATTTTTCTGTTCTTAAAAAAATATATTGTTACATTTTCTAATTCTAATGTTTCAAAAATATTTTTAACAAAAAAAATGTATTGGCTTTGTTTTTATAAAACTGATCTATTTCAAATTGTATTAATTTGTTGCAATGTAGTTTAAAAAAAAAGCGTGGCGCTTTAGGTCGACCGCTGTAAATACACTGTGATATACTTTTTACTTGTTTATACGCTCTCCCACTCATCAACCCGCTTTGCTAGCGCAGAGTTTTACGGCTAAAAACCTTTTATGATAAAGTAATAAAATCTCCAATGATTCAAAATCTACTTAAAAACTGTAGGTCTTTTGTAATGTAAGTTGCCAGCATTATAGGCAGACAAGAGGCTACAACGCCTGCAGTGGCTGACAACAATCAAAACAATTAATAATACATTTGTTAAAAGCTTATTTGTTTTGTCCAAATTGATTACAAATACTTTAGTTTTGGACCAATAACAAAGAATACTACAAAAAGATTATCATAAAAGTTTGAAGTTTTATTTGGGGTCTATTACAAAAACGGTCTTAATGAAAAAAAAAGTTAGTAAAAAAATGCTTTTATAACCAATTTTCTAAATTTTGTAAGTTGTTAGTGTAGAATATCTTTGTTGATTGTAAATATAATGTTTGAGATAGTAATGTAAATTTTTTAGAATAAAATAATCTGTTTTTATTGGTTACTTTGGTTTAAGTATTTTTATGTTTAAAATGCTGATAAACAGAATTTAAATTTGCGTGCTGCACACCAAGTCTTCTTGCAATTGATATTTAATATAATATAACACATAATTTGCCGTTTTAGAGTTTTGATCAATAATTTAATAATCCACATCTTGCCGAGTTTTCTGTGAAAAAAAGTTTGATGGTGCAACTATTGCCTTCTTCCACAGAAGACCAAAGTTATCAAAATCTAAAAATTGACTCTTTTTCAAAACCATTTTTGGCATGCCCTATAATTTGGCGTATATGTGCATAGTTTCTGATGTTTAACTAAAATATATTTTTAAACCATAAATTAAGTCAACGTTTGGTCTATTAAATTGGTTTGTGGAATAATCTAGACCTTGTTTCGCCAATTTAATTGTATCATAAGTTTTATTTGACTTTGTAGGTTGTTTTGTCTTGAAGATAGTGCGACATGCTTATACACTTACTTATTACGGTGGACTAAACTGAAAACATATGTAAGTGTGAAACCAAAACTTATCTCTTAGCAAAAGCTTTGAAAAATATAAAGGTTAAAGAAGCGACTTTCTTGTATCAGCCAGAAGATAATAATACCAAATTTGTATCTTGATTTGAGTCTGAAAATGAGATTTGATTACAAATACCGCACTAAACGTTTTTAATTGTTCTTTTATGTTACGGTATTCATAGTTTATTTGTTGCCATTTTTTATTGTTTACTTTTAATATTTTATAGATTGCGTTGCGAATGATATACACTCTGCTAAATCACGGCTTTTAGTCCTAAATGCAGATTTTACAAAAGACTGTAGATCTATGTAACACTAAAATAGTTAATAACAACATTAACTGAGCAAGAAAAAGAGAGTCAAAAAACCGTCACAACTACGCCTACAAAGATCAACTCAACCACCTGAGCAATCGCGATAGGATAATTGCAATTAATATTGCATCTAACAAAACTACACATGATTTGACTGTGTATTAACTTACTCAATTAAGATTATTTGCACAAGTAATTTTATTGAATTAATTAGTTAAGCAATTAATTAATTAGTCTATATTTTTTTACAGCATGGAGGAACTATGCAACAAGCAGTCTACCAGGTTCCCAAGCTCTTAAAAATTTTGGAGCGCCAGAATAAAAAATCAACGCTTTAGGGACGTTAACGTCCGACTTGTGAAAACCAAATCCAAAAAGATCGACATCTACAAAGACAAATTTAATTAGATACAACTAAATCAAGAGGATTGCTATGACATCATCCAGAAAATGGTTAATGCAATAAAATCTTTTTTATTTACGTACCCTATCTACCAAGTTAAATGATTAATTAGCTCAGACTATCTTTTGTTGGATCCCCTGTTACAACCTCTGACGATGAGGAAATGATAGAAGTTGAGCAGGACATCGTTGGCAAGAACCAACCTAAAGAAGACTTTACAGAGGTAAAATTGAAGAAATCCAAGAAGTTGATGAAAGACTATTTTTTAACAGGTTTTTGACCGCCTCAAGTCAGATGTGGTCATTAGAATCCGGATGCATCCGCTATCTCATTCTGGTATCCGTAGTGCAATACAATATTGTGAAGACAATTAAAAGTCACGTAAATAGGTCAGAAGGAACGTCTTTTTCTCTTCTTCTTTAGTATGTGTTTATCCACTGCTGGACGTAGCCCTCCTTCAAAACATTCTATCGGTGTCGGTTTTGTGCGACTTGATACTATCTCCTTTCTGCGGTTTCTTTTATGTCGTCGATCTGTTTTTTCTGTGGTTTTTCTTTGTCACGGGTGGTTCTTCTTTGTCTTTATTTGTTTTATCCAGAAACGTACCTGACTGCATTAAAGCTGATGCGGTGCAAGCAAAGCTCTAGAATACGTTTTCTTATAAACCAAGCATTAGGGAAAGTATGGGAAACATGATCATACTTTTTACTAAGTTGTGTGTTCTTACGGTACGCGTTGAATTTAAACGCAAGGGCAGACTTTGTCTAATTGGCAACGGTGGCTGCAAACAATGTAGCCACATCAAGATTAATTTTTTCTGTCTGCATTAAATGCGCCGGAGCTTATCCCAGTTCCACATGCATCAAGACAAGAGCCGTACACTGCAAGTTACTAAAGTTGCTCAACTTATTTCTAGATAAAGACAAACTAAAGCTTATTGAAGGCTCGACTCATTGCACTTGCTTCTCAACAGCAGACGTCAGCTCGTCCCTAGATTGCACTCAATGTCTGCAAAGAGAGATTCTAGGCACAAGCAACGAAAAAACGGACAAAATGCAAACTTTTCTAATAGAAATTAGTTTCTGTTTCGCTCCTCCTCGAGCGGGAAAAACTAGAGCAACAGACTATTTGTCCAACAATATGATTTTAGACATAGACGTGGTACAAGTTTGCTACTAACTCTATGCAATGCTACAGCAGGTGCATTACTAATTTTTTTACACTAAGATTCTAGTTAGGCAGGAAGGTCATGCGTCCACAAAACACAAATTTCCAAGTATTTACTCGGATTTTAGTCAGAATAGTAAATCCGACACAAAGTCTTTAGGAAGAAAACGCATTTTAGATTGACATCATTTAAACTATTGTTTTGCATTGTAGCACAGTACTCCTAACCTAAAGACAATGATTGATATAATCTTCTGCATTTTAGTTAGAGCCCACACATATATGTGATGTTTATTATATTTTGTTGTTGGTTCAAAATTAAAAGTTATCTTATAATATTAATATTTCCAAGAAAAATATAGATTTTTTGGTATCTTTAGGAGCATTTTAATGCTATTTGCAATATATTAGTATAAAAAAAAAATAATGCCAAAGTTGCTGTTTTTGTTATAATACTACAAATTAAGGTACCGGTCAGAATGGTCATAATTTGTTATTTTATCACACTTAATCTTCTCTGAAATAAGCATCTTGTCGATATGGCATTGAAAAGTTTTACGTATAGCATATTAGAATTTCTCATTCAGTATATTCAATACTTTTGTTTGAGCAACTGATCTATAAAATATAAAACCTACATGGTATTGAATAAGTTTGCAAAACATCTTAAACAAAGTATGTATTTAATTTATTTCAAGTACTAATAGAATCTGTACAAATTGAATTATAATAATTTAAAATAAATTAATAAATTTAGATCATTTTATTATTCATATAAGAAAGTAATAACAATCTCGTTCAAAATTCATTCAATTATCCAGCGATTCGCGATGTTAATGACGCGCGCGTACAATTCGCGATACGAAAATTGTTTTAAGACAAGACAAAAAAATATTTTGAAAAGTGCCAGAGGTACGAAAGAGTTTTGCGCCTTCGTATCCGATCCGCGGCGTGGGCGCTTTCAATTACAGCAGACCCGATCTGTACACAATGTGATGGGGCGGGTCAACAGGTGAAATGCTCGCAGTTCCCTATAATTACTTACGTGTGTGTTCGCCTTGTCTATCCTTTTATATTTATACGTATCAATTTAACAATGCAACAACAACAACAAAAGCAAGCACCAACGTAAAATCAAAAAAGCAAACCAGACAATTCACTTAAGAGAAAGAATTGGCGGTGTGGTGGCTTATTTAATAATTGGCAAATTATATTCATGTTATAAACCAAACGATTCGTGGCTTATTTTCGGTATGGTATCGTGAGGCATTAAGGGTCATGTATCATGCCCAAAATAATAATAAAAAAATATATATAGTATCGGTCACGGGATGCTGTGCCCACGGCAAAACCAACTTATACACCGAGAGAAGTTTTCGGTTCTCGCCACTTAATTATGTATCTGTAGGGTAATATATGCCCCATTCCTGGCAGCTATTATTATTATTACGAGGGAGGCAGGTGAGGAGTCACCTCGGCGGATCGAGCCCGACGGCCAAAAATAAAAACGAAGAATTCGAAAGCACATTGCGAGCGCCCACTTACTACGTAATAATTATCCGTGCGCTTCACCCTTTTGCTCGAATTGTGCTGCTTTTCTTATATTATTATACGCACCGGGGGTTTGTTGTTATTAATGCCAGGGGAGAGTGTGGGTGGACAAGAGCAGTAAATATTAGCGAGTAATTATAGCAATACGACTCAATACTTTCAGAACCGGGGGCGTCAAAATATATAAATTCACCTGCTTAATAATTAATTATTATAACTTAAAAATACTTTAGGGATTATTCAGGTAATTAATCTTATATAGTATTTACTTGAAATATGCGATAGATTGATTGATTGGTTTAAAAAAATTGTCTGGTTGAAATTAAGGAGTTCTTTGCTGTTGTTTCTGCCTGCTGACATATATAGCCAAAGTGGTGATTTCCTGACCAAATGCGTAAATCTCGATAGCTCCGATCGGGGTGTAGTTGCAAAAATGAAGTAAGTCGCCGCTTACATAATTGCAAACGGCGAGCTGTTAAGTGCGTTGCTGTAGCTTGAACGCGAACCACCACATCCGTACGTATTTGGTAGTGTCCGGCGAGTTTTTCCCATGTAATTTAAAGCATAAATGATCGATAAGAAGGCAAAAGTGCGGGCGGTAAATATCACAGAACTGAACAACAACAACCGTGTGTCTTTTTCAGATCTAAGAAAAGAGCACGTCTCATTGTCCCACGTCCGGCAGTCACGTTTAACAGTCGCGCATATATCGAGTTTCTGCTGCTCTCTCCGGCCAAGCCAGGCCGGCAAGCCAACAGAGAGAATTATGGGAATATGGTCTATTGTTTCACATAGCCAGTTGCCCATTTATATTAAACATTTATCAATTCCATTCCACTTTATGTTTATTTACACCGTTTTCTATTGGTGGTGCTTCGCTTTTATTGCCAATTACATCATCTTTATTGCGAAACCTTTTCTTTATTGCACGTAAAATTTATACAGATATTTCTAACATAAAAATATCTATATATAAAAAGTCACACGTTAAAAACTTGATAAAAAATTTAAAATACTTTGAAGGTGATTTCAAATTCATAAAAACTAAATTTGTTTTGTAAATTTTTTACCGTTTCAGTAGAAGCCTCACCACTTTGGAAGTAAGTTTTCATTATTTTCCAATTTTGTTCTCAAGTGTAAATGTATATGTATAATTTTAAATTATTTAGTAACTATGACTCATGGCAGCTTAGTTTCAACTAATGTGATAAAACAGTCAGAGTGGATATCTACAGCAAAAAAAAATTGGAGCAAGTAAGTATAAGTTCCGACACAGAAGGAGCAAAAAATATTTAAGAATAGAGGAAGTAAAAAATACAATTTTTGAGGTCTTTTATTTGTACTTCACAGTAACGCAAGGCCTGCACAACACAGTGAGAGACATGATCTCTCTGAACATGCAGCGTCTTTTACATACGTGTACTTAAAGGTCTGTACCTTAGCCTGCACCACATTAGTCTTGATGCAGTCGAGTACATTTCTGATAACATACTTTAGAGTCATTTCAGTTTTTGTTTAAAATGTGTAATAAAACACATTGTTGGATTTACAATGTGCAATCACTGCGTAAATCCGCATGCAAAAGAAGGTGTATGAGGATACAATAGACTACGTTTACTGCGCGTCAATGATTACGTATATGGGTGGAAAGGGGCGAGTGCCGTTGATAACGGTTTTCATGCTGGCTTCTATCTTGGAAAAAGCTTTTATTTAAAAAAAAGTTTCTGTCTGGTTGTGCTTCATCTGCTTGACGTGATTTTTGTGGATGTTAATCCTTCTTGTTTGTTCTTTCTCCAGAGATAAGATGTAATGTATGTATTTCAGAGCGTTAGTTTTGGTGGCTCGCTTCATGAGGATTTTGAAGTCCGTCAAGTTCTAGTCGAGGTCTATGATGAAATAAAGTTTTGAATTATATATATAATCTATAACCTCTTAATACTGTTAGGTTAGGTTAGGGTAGGTTAGGTTAGGTTAGGTTAGATTAGGTTAGGTGATAAGGAAGGTCACAAGGCCGAAGACATGGCGTGTCCAGAGTTTAGAAAAGCGGTAATGGAGGTTAGGAGGCAAAGAAGGAAACCTTCCCAAAAACCATCATTATGAAAATATTACAAGTAAATCTAAATAGGTGTAGGGCGGCTATGGATCTTCACAGGCAAACATGTGAGGAAAAAAGTATAAACCTGTTTATAGTTTCCAAACCAAACCAAAAAATGACAAAAAACAATCCTAAGTAGTTAACCGACAAAAACATGGACGTGGCAATTTTTATACCGGACAGGCACATAAAAGTCACTAAAACAGGCAGCAGCAATAATAATAATAGGTAACACAACTATTTACTCATGCTACCTGTCTCCCAACACATTGACCGAAAACTTCGAAAAATTTTTGCTTGACATGGGCATAGATATCAAAGCCAACGGACCCAACATTCTTTTATGTGGCGATTTTAATACAAAATTGCCCATCTGGGGGATCAACGGTTGAGGACAGAAAAGGGCAAATATTAACAGAGTGGTTAAACAGCATGGACTTGGCAGTGCTCAACTCAGCGGATACCCCAACGTATGAAATAAACAACAAAAGATCCTACGTTGATGTGTATTTCTGCACCTAAAATCTTCCAAAAAAGGTACAAAAATAGCATGTAAGTGAGACAGAAAACCTCAGTGACCATAAAAACATCTTTATGGACATAAACGAAGAGTTAAACAACCAAAAAACCAGCACTACTAAAGGTTGGCTTTTTAAAGAGGAACAAAAAACTAGTCTTTTGTTACACATCGAGCAAGAAATGAGTCGCTATGGCAAAGTGACTTCCGCAGCGGTGCTAATGGACGCAGTATAAAAAACATGCGACAAAACTTTTCGCATAAAAGACGAAAAGGTTGGAAAAAGACCAGTCTTTTGGTGGACAAAACATATCGCTGCCCTACGTCAAAGCTGTATCATAGCAAGGCAAAGCTTAACGAGGGCAAATAAAGTAGCACCAAATGAACAACGTACATCTAAACGAAGCGCAACTCACAAACAAAAATAGAATGAGCTTAGACAAGCAATTAAAGTTTCCAAAAAAAATTGTTGGTTGAAACTGTGCGAAGAAGTGGACCAAGACATTTGGGGTACTGGGTATAAGCTAGTTACGGGCAAACTAGGAGTACGGAGCCCAATTAAATTAAGCGACAAAGAACAACTGGACATAGCAAAAAAACTCTTTCCATGCCATGAGAAAACCAAATGACAGTATAGCTCTACAACAAACGAAGAGCTTTCTATCTGCAGTGACGAGGAAGTAAGAGTAGCCGAAAAAAAAATTAAACCAGGAAAAGATGCCGGCCCAGACGGTGTTTCTCCAGAAATCGCAAAAACAGTAGCAGAACTAAACACGAAAACAGTAGTAAACTTATTTAATAAACTGTTTAAGGAAAAAACTTTTCCGCTTATCTGGAAGACGGCCAAGCTGGCGTTACTTGAAAAACCCAAAAAAAAGAAACAAGAACTTGCATACAGACCCCTCTGTCTTCTCAACACTATGGGGAAATTATTTGAGCACGTTATAAACCAGAGACTTCACGACAAAATTGAAGCAAAGAGCGGACTAGCAGACAACCAATACGGGTTCCGCAATCAACGCTCTACGATAGATGCTCTAAAACTAGTGAAAGAATTAGCAGAAAAAGCTAGAAACCACAAAAAAAACTTTGCCGCATTATTCACACTAGACGTAAAAAACGCCTTTAATTCCGTTCCGTGGAAGGCATAATAGAAGTGCTAGAAAAAAAAATAGATTTTACCTTACTTAAAAGACATCATCTGCTCTTATCTGGAGGACCGGATAGTAAAGGTAGGAGAAGAAGGCGTTATGGAAATGACGTGTGTGGTTCCACAGAGCTCAATTCTTGGCCCTACGCTGTGGAATCTATATTACAATGACGTGCTGAGACTGGATCTGGGCGAGGACGTAACTCTGATTGGGTTTGCCAACGATCTGGCTATAGAGGAAGTGGCGGAATAGGCCATTTGGAAATTTGGTAACTGGTTAGTCAAAAAGCGCTTAACCTTAGAACATTGAAAAACAGAGGCCGTTGTTATAGCCGGGAAAAACACGCTTAAACAGGTGATGGTAAAAGTTGGCCTGGACAAAATTCAAAGCCAAAACAGCGTTAAGTATCTCGGAGTACACATCGGGAGGAACATGAACATGTGGAATCATCTCATAGAAACCTCAAAGGATGAGGAGCAGGACCGGGAAAACGAAGATTAATGAGCTTGGTGGTAGAGTCCATTATTCTCTACGGTGTTCAAATATGGGGACATCAAATTGAAAAGGCCAACCACAGGCAACTACTTGAAAAAGTGCAACGAAAATCAGCATTGAGAATTGCAAGTGTTTACAGGACAACGTCTACCAGAGCTATCCAGGTGGTAGCAGGGGTTATTCCAGTACACCTTCTGGCAAAAGAGCAATCTGATAAAACCAGCAAAGAGGATAAAAACAGCGCCAGACAAAAGACCATCGAGAGCTGGGAAAAAGGATGGAGTCTCCCAGAAGACACTGCTAGGTGGAGCCGACAACTAATTAACAAGGTAACACCGTGGATTACACGGAAGCACGGAGACGTAGGATACTTCCTAATCCAATTCCTAACAGGACACGGTTGTTTGCTTCATATCTAAAAAGGATGAAGAAGATAGAAAGCAATGCATGCGCCTACTGCAAGATAACACCCCGAAACATACAATCTTTTATTGCGACAGGTGGGCAACAATCAGGGAATCTGCCAAATCAAAACTATGAACAAATTTGAATAGCGATATTATCGTAATTATGCTGGACAGGCCGGAAAACTGGCAGGTGATAGATGCAATGGTGGTATCTATCATAAAAAAGAAAGAGGAGGAAGAAAGAACAGCAAAGTAAATCATATATGGGTCTAAGTAACTGAGAAGAAATGCCAAAAGGTGATACCAAAATACTTAGATAGATAAGAAGGAGGGGTTTTTTACTCGGTAGGCGTCTGGCAGTTGCACAAGACGCTGCGTTCCAGACAAATCCGGCAAAAAAAGAGGTTAGGTTAGGTTAGATTAGGTTACCGAGCCACAGAGAAGACATGTGTATGTTTAGATGCATATTATGAGGTCTTCTTCTTTGTATAGTTCCTTATTCGTTCCGGGCGTTGGGTCATGCCAAACTATGTTCAAAGATTTTTTAGCCATAATATCCTTCTTCTTCCGACAGCTCTTTTTCCTGCCACTTTTCTTTGCACCATTTTTTGCAGTAGCTGGAATTTGCTTTCATTTTTCATAATATGCCACAGGTATTAGAGTTTTCTGCATTTTATGTTGTTGATGACCTCTTTCTCTTTCTGCATTCTATGAAGAATCTCAGTGTTGGTTATGTTATCTTTCTACAAAACTCTCAACATTCTTTGATATAACTACACTTCAAATGCTTTTAGTGTTTTGCTTATAGCATCGTTTAGTGTCTACGAATCAACTTCGTAAAAAAGAAACAAAAATACGTAGCATCGCAGAATTCTCAGCTCTGTATGGTTGTGGTTCTTTAGTAGGGGTCCCATACTGTTGAAAACAGCTCTCATTTTTTCTATTTGTATCTTGATCTCTTAGGAGTAATCCCACTGATCGTTTACGGTAGTGCTAAGATACGTGTACTTACTCTCTCAATGGATTTCTGATTGACGGTGATGTGGCAATTTCTAATGTGGGATTTACTGATGGTTATGAACTTGTTTTTTTTTTTGTTTATATTAAGACCATACCTTTCGCTACTAGCTGAGGTGTTGTAGTTTCTCGATGCTATCAGCAAATATCACCGTACCATCCGCGTAGCGTATATTATTTATGGTTTTACCGTTTAGCGATATTCCAGCTTCGAAGTCTTCTAGAGTTTTTCTGAATATATATTCCGAATATATATTGAATATCAACGGCAATAATATGCAGCCTTGCCTCACCCTTCGTAGAACGTTTACCTCTTTTGTTTTCTGTCCTTCCAATCTAACAACGGCTGATTGGTTCCAGTACAAGTTTTTGATTATTCTTAGGTATTCTTCAAAATCTCTATCATTTTCTAATGTTGTACTCTATCAAAATCTTTCTGGTAATCAATAAAGCAAGCAAAAATATCACAGTTCATGTCTCTGCATTGTTGAAATAACACTTAAATATAGAAGACTTCTCGTTTACTCACCGCGTTTCTGAAACCAAATTGCGTTGGTGATATTTGCTCTTCACAAAGTCCGTATAGGTGAGTCATAAGACTTATGGTTCTAAACTTTTTTTAGCACCAGGTTTTTTTGGGGAAGGTGATGAACTCGTACTTCAGCTACTCTTGTGGGATGTTTCCAAAGTTATAAATGTTGTTGAATACTAAAGTCAGCTACTTTATGCTTTCTTTGTTGAGGATTTTGAAAAATTCTGCCTGGGTATTGTCCGGTCCGGATTGCCTTTTTTCATCGCCTTAATTGCTGATTTCACTTTTTCTACTAAAATTGTTGGACTTTTATCATCGTCTTTAGGAGTAGACTCGGGTCTATTGTCATAAAACAGTTGTTGAATATAATTTTCCCAGGTGTTTTTGGTTTTGATCTTATTGATGATTATTATATGATAACGGACCCATATTGGGAAAAACTCTACGCTCGGCATCACTTTGTGGGTAAGTTTTGAATTAATTAATTTAAATAATAATTAACTAATTCAAATTGAATTAATGTTTTGATAATTTTGACTGATAAATATGTAAAAAGACATAAAAGTATAAAAACTATTAAATTAAAATATATGCGTTAATCTAAAAAAAAAATGGTATGACCAGAATAAATTACAGACAAAGATAGAGTCACAATACTTTGAAACCAACAAATACAGTCAGTATAAGAAAATTGTAGCAAACAAACTTGATTATGTTATAAAAGATTACCAGAAAAGTATTTATTCAAACTAGTTCAATAGGTTGTAAAATCAACAATTTTCTTTTTCTTCCAATCAATTTTTTGATTGAATTTTTCACTTGGATTATTAGTTTAAGGATGTTATATCAGTTTTCTCTCAGGATTTGACCAAACTATTCTTTTCTTTATTGTAATAATGATTGCAATACTTTATGATACGAGGGCGCAGTGAAATATTCCGGACCTGAAGAAGAAAACAAAAACTTTTTTTGGTTGGTTTGCGTATATTTCTCAACATAGTCTTCATTTAAGTCTACTTACTACAACAATGTTCTAAGGCCGTTATGCCAGATTGATAGGTCGATTTGTTGAGGGCCTCAAAATAGTCATTTACAGTGTTGGCGAGTTCATTATCGTACGCAAATCTCTTTCGACCGAGCCATTTTGTAAGATTTGGAAATAGATAGATGAAGTTTTTGTCATGGTATAAAGCAGTCAAATTTTCTTCGCAAATTTGTCGTCCAATTGTTTACTTTCTCTTTCTTTATATCACTTCTTCTTTTTCTTAATATTTCTAGTGCTTTGTCTACGGATACTCCTCTCTTGCTATTGCGATCGAATTGGGTTCTTGGAAGTTGCCGTTTCTCCGATTTCCTTTGATGTTTAAGGATTGGTTACCAGCAGTTGCTACTTTTTAGTTGTGATGGCAGATGCCTACTGTGCTGTTAGTTGTTTGTGCTATTTGGCTGGGATCTCTGATTGCGTCTAGTTAGCTTTCAGCAGTTTCGGTGCTTTGTTTGCACGAATATTTTCTTTCTATTACGTGATATTTTTATGTGTATAAAATTGTTTGCACGATTATACCGGTTATATTTGTAACTAAATATATTGCGAGAGTGCACCTTTGTCTGTTATATGATTGACCTGTAGGTGATAACATTATTGGACCGGTCATCAATCTAGGCGAGACATAGTCGGCTCTGGGAAGCACCCGCTTGTGATAGATCGTGCCATTAGAAAGGGTGCCGACACATGCTTTTGACTGGTTTTGTTATATTATTTCTATAGATGAATATTGCTATAGAAGGCGCCTACAGGCGGTAACACGGGTTACAGTGTTTAGTACAAAACCAAGATGGCATTGTTACGGCCAGCGGGTGTCGTGTGGTGTTTTTCTAAAATTGTTTATAGTTATCTGGCAGGTGCAGTTTTTTAGCGTTGATTTTGTGAGTGCAGAAGAATTGTTGTATCAGTTGGTGTTGGAACAACCTATATAATATCTAATTAGATCCATAAAGAACGCACGCACCGCTGACGAAACGATGTCATTGGGGGTCTACTGATGATTGAAATTTTTGCGCAGATGGCGTGCGCAATAAAACCTTGCTTATAATAAATATATTGGTTTATTTGTTTTTTTTTTGGCACTATTGGGTGTCGTCATTATTGGTGCCTTGATCGGCGTTATGAGGCTTTTCAGGAAAATGCGCCCGGGTTCTTACATCTTTGGTTTATAGTTGTCCGGTCTGGTTTGGAGCTGACCGCAGATTATCCAAGTAAATTTTACTGGGGATAATGTGGATTGTATTTGACTTAGCAGCAGTGTTTTTTAACTTTATTGTCACTGCTTATACGTGGCTTGATGCTGGGGGATTTTCTGTAATTTCATGTTTTTGCCATCAACGTCATTTTGGAATACTATGCACCAGGATTTGCGAGTTTTGCAACCAGCAGGGGCCCGGAGTTCAATTGGAACGTAGCCAAGGGTCAATCATTTGTGTAATGACTTGCATGAGTTTTGGTCAGGCATCCTTTTTTAGTTCTGCATGACGTTTTTCTACCGGGTTGGCCTGAGGATAGTAAGTGGCCGTGAGGACAATTCCACCTAGTAATTATTGGCTACCCGTAGCCATAGAATAGTTGTTGCTCCAATGCTGCGGTTGTGGTCTTGCTGGTGGCGTTGTCGGTACCCACCGGTTGCTGTAGAATACTTGCAGCTTTCAGGTTGGGATTGAGGTTTTGCTAGTGGCGTTGCTGGAAGCAAAGCTTTTTATCAGCGCGTGCAGGTGTCCATTGCAGGAAGGGTAAATTGGATTCTTGCGGGATTGTGGGCATAATTTTGCAGTCTATTAGTCTTTGAAGTCCTTCGGCAGTATCAGCAGTCTGAACAGTGTTGTCCGCATATCTGAGGTTGTTTATTGTTTCGCCGTTTATTACTAGACCTTTTTCTACGTTTTCTAGTGGTTTTTTGAAAAGCTGTTCTAAATTTGCGTTAAATAGCTGTGGTGGTAGTACACAATCCTGGCGGGCCCCTCTCATCACTCTAAACTTCTCGGATAATTGTTCTTCTATCCGGACCATAGCTTTTTGCTGTAGGTACAGATTGGATATTATGTCTATGTTTCTGCTGTCAATTCCGCTTTCACGTAGAATTGTGATGAGTTTGCTTTGTTGAACTTTATCGAATACCTTCTCAAAATCAATAAAGCATGCAAATACATCTGCGTTGGTGTTGCTTGCTCTTTGGATAAGAATTTGTATGGCAAACAACGCCTCTCTAGTTCCTAGTCTTTTATCTAAAGCCGAATTGTGTATGACTGACGTTGTTGTCTAGTTTTCTATATATGCAAATTTGGATGATATTGAAGAATACTTTTAGAATTTTTATACTCATCAGGCTGATTATTCTATGTTTTGAGCATTTTGTTGCGTTCTCTTTCTTTGGGAGAGGAATAAATGTAGTTATTAGCCAATCTTTTGACCTTGTGTGTAGATTTTGATGAGGAGTGTAGTCACCAATTTCACTTGTTTTTGCTCTGTTAGTTTGAGCATTTCCCCGTGTATCTGATGTGGTTCCAGAGCCTTGTTGTTTTTCAATCGGTTGGTTGTTGCTTCTTCTTTTTGAGTAATAATTGGCTCTTTGTCACTCGATGTTGTGGTCATATTGTTGTCTACTTCTATATCTTCAAAAAGCTCTTCCATAAGATTCTGTGATGATGTTACTGTCTAAGTCTAGGGTTACGCCCCCGCCCCTTCGTTGCTTGCTTCCTATTGCTTTTTTATTTTCTTATAAAGATTGTAGTGTTTTGCTTGTAGTATTTTGATTTTGGCATATTTCACTTGTAACCATTGTTCTATAGTTTTTTTAATTGTCTTAAGTACTTTCTTTTGTAGTTTTTTATACTTTTTTTGGTTTTTGTTTCAATATTGTCTTGTTTCTTCCATGAGATTTATTTTGTTATCTGTCATCCAGTTTTGTATTTGTTTGGTCTTTTCGGGCTTTAGTTGGTTTTCTACAACCGCAACTATTGCTGTTTTTATTTGATTCCACAGTTCTTCTGTTTGTGTTTCAGGTTTGCTATTTTCACATATAATGTTCAGTTCACTATTTATCCTGTCTTTAGTTTTCTGTAAAACATTATTTTGCTTCTGTGTATCAACTTTTTTTGGGCGATTATTTTCTTCAGTCGTATTTTGTTTGGTGCGAGCCAGTAGAAGGTTATGATCTGATGGAATGTTGGCGCCTGTGTATGTTTTGACGGAGAGAATTGCATTGCGATATTTTCTGTTTGCCATTACATAGTCAATTTGATTCCTTACTACTCTCTGTTGGTTATCGGCTGGAGATCTCTACGTGCAGAGCCTTCTGGTGTGTAGTTTGAAGTAGGTGTTCATTATTGCAAATTACATTTTTAGGCAAAAATTCTATTAGTCGATCACCTCTATAATTTCTCACGCCCAAACCGAATCCGCTCTTCACATCTTGTCCTCCACTCATGTCCCTTATAATTATGTTTACTTCCTCCCTTTTTGTGTGATTTAAGGCAGTTTTTAGTTGTTCATAGAATTCTTCGATTTCTTGTTCCGTGCTTTCAGTTATTGGTGCATATAGTTGTATTATGTTTAAATCGAATGGTTTTGCATTTATTTTAATTAATTAATTGTTTATTGAGTACCATTTATAAAAAATATTGAAAAAAAAAATTGAATTGCTACTATATTTTGTGATCAGTTATAAAAACTGCAAAAACTATTTCAGTTAAAACAAAATGAATGTGATTGTTGAAATAATTTTATACATGTCTAGCGTATTGGTTGATATCAAAAAAAGCACCTAAATTCATAAAGTGTGGTTGACTGAATAAACTATAATTATGAAATTTGTTAAAGTTTATTTTTATTAAACTAAGATTACAATGTAATTGTTGTGTTGAAAGTAATGAGCACGTGCCTCGGAAGTGACGTACTGAATGGCAGCCTGATTCAAAGAAAAGATTAGAGAGTAAAAAAATAAAATAAGAGGCAATCGCTTTATGGTGAATAAGCGAGTTATTAAGTAATCTTTTATATAAGAGTCTCTTCTTGTTATTATCTGTTAGGAGGATGACTAGGTGGTTTCCTTTAAAGTCAAACGCACTTTTCGAGACATATCTATATCCGGAGCGCTTACAAGTAATCATTTATACGTGACGCTATACAAAACTGTGATTCCATTAATCACGGGGATCATCGATTAGTGAATGACAGAGCGGCCCACGCGGCTACAATGGGCCGCATGACTTGCAGAAGAGAGCGCAGAAGGGCCGGGGCAGTGGCGGATCGCAGACTACAATGAGCGCCTCGCCCGACGACACCCATGCATACGAGCACCGCACCGTGTCATTATGGGGATGGGACACGGCCCACGCGACACCTAGGCCCATTTCCATGTGTTTGTTTAATTCACAATAGTATTGTGTTCGCTTTTTCATTCAATATCCTTTCATAATCGTCCACGACGTACTTTACAACCGTATTAATTTTAGACTATACTCATCTGCCTACTATTTCCTCTCTCAAAGTACTAATTTATTTTTTTTATTACCACAACATCTTTAGAAATTTGTTACAAAATAATTTTCTATTTTATAAATTATTCGTTAAGTTATTAATTGTCTTATGCACAGATATTTCTCCAAGATTTAATTACAAATAGCAGCAAATTAGCCAAACTGCTATAAAAAAATAGACAATATTAATAAATAATATTTTTTGCCCACTCCAAAAAACAGTTTTGCCACTTCTATTTTGGGTTGGAATTATTTGTAGACCAAAGCAAAAGAAATCTCTATAGCGGCCCTAGAGTAGGAAAATCTTAATTTTTGGTAGCCCGTTTTACAATTTTGCAAAAAAAATTTTGTTATTTATTATTATTGTATTTTTTTATTTTTTATTTTGTAATTTAAAATTTTTATCTTGCAGGAGGCAAGATTTATATCAATCAATACGATAGACATCTATAAAATGACTTCAAAAATCACATTTATAAAATTTTTCGGAGGGTCGTCTTAAACTGATCTTTAGTTAGCTTGTGTTTTTCAAAAAAAAGATCTTGCCTTTTTTATTGTAAACTTTCTCTTCTTCCTTCAAACAAACGCGCCATAGAGGGTCCTTGTAGATTCCTATTGTATCCATGTGTTTATTTAAGTCACAGGATCCAGTTATTAATTTTGTAAGTTTTTTCGTAGTGTATGATGGTCAACATTGTTGATGTTTTTTTTTTTTAACCCAAGACAAAAAACATCAGTTGTCATTTTTTAATTCTTTATGAACACTTAGGTGGGTAGTCAAAAACAATAATAAAATAATCACGCGGTTTGACACACCCTCTCACCCAACTGTTTGTTGTTCAGTAATTGCGCACTCAAACACCGTTGATGTTTTTTTGGTTAAAAGATCCTAGATTAAAAACATCAGTTATGATATGTGCAAACAGTGAATATTAAAAAAAACATATCAACTAACACTCGGGTAGGTAACCGGGAAACAATAGTAAATGGTATATTAAATTACTTGCTGATTCAAACACCGTTTATGTTTTTTTTGTAAAAATATTTAAAACAGAAAATATCAGTTGTCACTAATATGCGTAAAGAGTGAAAACTTTACATTTTATTATTAACTAACACTTAGATGGCCAAGGAATAGTAAATTATTCACGTTTAATTGTCGAACTACTGTGACCCATCTTCATGTTTGTTGACCAACTATTGATGTTCATTTTGTTAAAAGATTTAAGACATAAATTGACAGTTATCACTAATATGCGCAGAGAGTAAAAACTTTTAAATTTTTATTGACGAACATTTGGGTAGGTGAGTAAGAAACGTTTTTTGTTCAACAATTGCTTATTTTAACACGGTTAATGTGTTTTTTTGTTAAAAGATTTAAGATGTGTTATGTGTATTGACTGCTAAATGGTTAAAAAAATGGGCATTACATAGTGATTTTTTACCATATTTGCATCTGATTTGCATTGCCCATAAATCTATATTATGACAATTTTGCATTTATGTTTTTCCAATTACACCATACTTTAAGCCCTTTTTTTTGTTAGGTGTAAATTATTTATGGACACTGAGAGAAGTTCTTCCCTCTCCCAGTAATGTGCAAATTCCGTGTGGGGTGTGCAATCACGGTGTACGCACTAAAACACCTCATCTTTCATAGGAACCGTTTTGGAACTACCAGGTAGGTATATCATCAGAACGGTCCGGTCAGTTTATCTATCTCTCCTCTCTTTTTCTTTTTTTTTTTTCATTATTTTCATTAGATTACCTATGTGTCTTCTAGCAGATTTGTACTGTTATTCGCTTTCTATTATGGTTTCCAGTAGATTCTCTGCATTTAGAGCTTTTTCCATTCGTAGCTCAACTGCCATTCTCTTCGCTGTCAATCTGTCGCATTGGAATAGCGTATGGTCGGCGTCGTCTACTGCTATTACGCATGATCTGCATGCATCGCTACCATCTTTGCCAATTCTCTTTGTGTATGCCTTATAAGATTCATGTCCTGTCCAGGCTTGTGTCAGGAAGTAATCTATTGATTTGAATTTTCAGTCTAGAGCCTAGCCTAGAGTTTTTTTGTCCATTGTGCTACTCCTTCCGTGTTGTCCCATCTAGTTTGCCACCGATTTATTGTTTCTTCCCTTTCCTCCTTCTTGGCTGCTTCTGTTGATGCATCTTCTCTCTGGAACAGTCGATTTTTTTCTTCCACATTCAGATCGATGGGTATAGTTCCTGTTACCACCTGTGGGGTTTCTGCTGAAACGGTTCTGTAAGCACTTGCTACTGTCAGCAACATTTTTCTCTGAACCCTGATCAGCCGGTTTTTGTATATTTTTACTTTTATCGCTTTATGCCATATTGGTGATCCGAAGAGGATTGATGACTTAGTGACGCAGTTTGGCACTTTTCTTTTGTAGCTTGACGGTCCGCCTATGTTGGGCATGATCCTTGATAGGTTTGCTGCTGTTTTTTTGACATTTTCTACCATTCTTTTTATATGTTCTGAAAAGGTTAGCGCATCGTCGAGGGTTGTTTGGAACTATTTTTGGCCACAACTACTATGGCAAGATCGTCTGCAAAAGCTTTTGCCTTTACGCCGTTTGGTCACTTTCTTCTTAAGACGCCATCGTATACGAGGTTTCACAGTGTTGGCTTTAAGACCGACCCTTGGGGAAACCCTGTTGTAATATTGACTACCTGTTTTTTTTCTACATGTAGTTTTTGTTCAGATAGGTAGCTTGACACAATATTTTGTAAATATTGCAATATTCTTCTTCTATTCAGGTCTTTCATGATTTCGTCTTATGACACGGTATTAAAGGCGTTTTTTATGTCTAGGGTGACTTTGCTGTTTTTAATAGTTTTGACTACTTCTTCGACCGCCTTTAAAGTAGATTTTCTCTTCACGAAACCATACTATTGTTCTGACAGTCCTCCTCCACTGTCTATTTCTTCGTCCAGTCTGCTTCTTAACATTGACTCGTAGACCGCTCATTGTGTTCAGAAGGCTAAATTTTAGGTCTTCTGTCGGGGAGTTTCCTTTAGGAATCAATATTAATTTTGCCATTTTCCACTCAGCCGGGAAGGTCTGCTTTATCAGCAGTTGGTTCAACATGTTTAGCATTCAACTTTGTGCTATGCTATGTGTTTCTTTTAGAGCCTCTGGTGGAATGTAGCCTAGACCAGGGGATTTTCCAGTTTTTAGAACCTGGACGGCTCGTAACAGGTCTTCTTCTTTAAATAGTTTGATGTTTTCCACTATTATTTCGGGCTCCCTTTGGTATGTGTTTTTAGGAAACAGCTCATCTACCACCTTTAGTTTACGCTACGAAGTCAACTCGTATGGTGCAAAACATCCCATTTTT
Organism: Tachinus rufipes; assembly: GCA_963932245.1. Lineage (NCBI taxonomy): Eukaryota > Metazoa > Arthropoda > Insecta > Coleoptera > Staphylinidae > Tachinus > Tachinus rufipes. The sequence continues at coordinate 22,350,585 of OZ010741.1, forward strand.
TTATGAAAATTTTGTACGCGTTTCCCCAAACGTCGTTGTTTAAATCGTCGCACAGTTCTGACCACTGTTTTCTTTTCTCAGTCTTTATTTTGATTCGAAGTTGCTTTTTACGGGTGTTTTTAGGAAACAGCTCATCTACCACCTTTAGTTTACGCTACGAAGTCAACTCGTATGGTGCAAAACATCCCATTTTTTTAATATAAATTTTGTACGCGTTTCTCCAAACGTCGTTGTTTAAATCGTTGCACAGTTGTGACTACTGTTTTCTTTTCTCAGTCTTTATTTTGATTTGAAGTTGTTTTTTACGGGTCTTATACTCATTTTTGATTTCGCCAGCTTTGAGATTGCTGTACCTCTGTCCCTTTCTCATTCTTGTAAATTTCCTTCTAAGTTTGAGGCACTTCTCTCTCTCTCTCTTTGGCTATCGTGTTGTTTTACCAGTATAGTAATTTTTTTATTTTTGCTGACACCTGTGCGTAGACTTTCTTTATAGGCTTTTTTCAATGTGGCTGTGTATGTCTGATGAGTCACCTTGTCGTCATTATTTCTTTCAATGCTCCAGGACATCAGTTCTCTGAAAGATTCTCAGTCCTGTTCTTTCTGTGGTTTTAGTCCTCTTTTATTTTGAATTTGCCCTTTAATTTGGAAGTATATATAGTTTTGTTCAGTTGTGGTTTCCCTGTGTAGGACTTCCCAATTTTTGATATGTTTTCCAATACCTTGCGTTGAACACGTAACATCTATAAAAGAGCGAGAATTCCCCTTACAAACGTTAGTTGGTCACCTTTGTTTTGAACAATCAAAATCTAAAGCTGCTACCCACTCTACAAAGTGTGCGCTTTTCTGGTCCGCCACTGGCGATCCCCAATCGTGCGCTTTTGCGTTTATGTCGCACAGTATGACGCATTCTTCTCGGGCTCTACTACATCTCTGCATTATTGAGTCAATTTTTGCCTTATAATCGTCAGCGGTAGTATTTGGAGATAGGTAGCAGCAATACATTGTAAATTTCTCCAGCTGTAGGACCAAGTATCCTTCATATCTTTCCACTTTTTTTTTGCTTTTATGCGCTTGTTCATGAAGAAAACGGCTACGTTTTTCCTCTTGTCTGCTATCCAACATGGCTTCTTTATTATTTTCTTATTCGGCTCGCTTACTATAATTATGTTGATGTCCATTTCTGACACCGTGGCATAGGCGACGTTGTGTGCAAGCCACGCTCTACCCAGATTTGTTTGCAGGATCGTTAGATCTCCTATTCCTTCCTGCGACAAGCGTTTTGTTTTAGCTGGCATTTTTAGTTGGTGTTGTTGCCGAGCACGGGCACGTTCATTGTTGTCGGTGCTTTACTCTTTAGTAGCATCCTGTAGTGTGGGCATTTGGTCTAGTCCGACCTCTGCCCCTCCACGTTGCAGATTATGCACATGGGTGTGTCTTTGCATTCATTTGCTCGGTGTCCTGTTTTAGCACAGTTTAGGCAGGACTCTGTTTTGTCCTGTCCTATACATTTATCCCTCCTATGGCCAAAGTGGTGGCATCTGTAGCATCTCGTGAGCTCAACTCTTTTTCTTGCTCTGCAGTAAATCCAGCCTATTTTAATTTTTTCTCTGTTTGTTATGCGCGTGGCTACATCTTTTTTTATGGCGACTGTGGCGGTTTGGTTTCCATTTTGTGTGGGGTGATTTGAAATGACTCTAAACTGGTGTTCTGAAAGGTTTTCAGCTTTCATAACTTCCTTTGTTAGTTCGGCTTCGTCTGTGCTAGCGTCTATGTTGGTTATATGTACTAGTGTGTTGTTCGTTTTTATTACTACCTCTGTGTTATTACTGCTGTTCTGGATGCTTTGTTTTACGGTTGCCGCTTTTCCTTTACCTCCCGTTATTTCCAAGTACAAATCTCCTTTTTTGGTATTTTTTATTGTTTTAACTGTTATACCAGTTTTTTCTATATTGACTATTTTCCCCTCTTGTGCTTTTATTATTATTTTTTTGGTTTTGGGTCTTCTTCCTTTTGGCGTAGAGTTATGGGGCCTTTTTTTCTCCATTTTTGTTGACTATGGTCACTTTCAGCTCGAGATCTCCGAGTACGTATTCAGCGCATTTTCAAATGTAGTCCATATTTGTGTGTCCTACCGCAGATATCTTTAAGCGATTTTTCCTAATTTTTTCTACTTCGTCTCTTAGTTGCGTATATAATTTATACACTATTTCCACATCATCGACTCCGCTGCTATCTATTTTTATAGGAAGAACGTACGTACTGCGGGTGTGTTGGGTTTGCTCGTTGGTTACCCTAGTACTCAAGACTCCAATGTGCATCCTCACGAATTCAAGTATTCTTTCGTTCTATCCTTCTGTTACGAGGGCAACGATTTGTGGAAATTTCCGTTTAATTTCTTCTAAAGCTATTTCTTGGCTTTTAATCTCTGTGTCCATAAAGATCACCGAGTCTACGTTTTTATGTTCTTCCGGCGGCTTCCGTAGTTGTATTTTTGTAACAGTGTAGCATTCCTCTGGCCAATCCTCATCAATTATTTTAGTTAGGTTGCTAAAGTTTTTCTCCATACTTAATACCGTCTTTATTTCTTCTATATTTTATTTCCCTATTTTCTTTTTCTTCCTGTATATTTCTTGCAGTTGTCTGAGTGGGTTTTGTTTTTGTTTTCTCTTCTTTTAGTTGCTTTTTGAGTTGCAGGATCTTGCGGCGCAGCTCTTGTTCAATGTCCTTTTTTTAATTTTTGGTTAAACATTTTTCCAACCATTCCATTTGTTCCTCTTCCTAGATCTGCTTGGCATGATAGTTTAGCCTAGAGCTTATTTGCTTTAATTCTGTTTTGGTTTGTAGGTGCCATCAATTAGAGTTTCCAGCGCCTTGACTTGCACCAGTAGTTTTTTCAATTGATTCATGAAAAATTTTCCTTTCGGATCAAATGTGTATCTTGGTGCTTCTGGGGTCAAGTTTACTCTTTTCCGTTTAGGGTTTTGGTCCTTCTTGGCATTTGGAGTCCTAGGATATTCAGTCCCTGTGTTTGTAGGTTCTTGGTATGCACTGTTTAGTGCCGCATTTGTTGTCGCGCAGATATCTGTTTGTTCCTTGCTTAGATCCGGCCGATAGATGGGAGCCTTTTGGTTTTGTGGAGTCGTATGTTGCAATTTTCTTTTTTTGGGATCTCCTGCAGCGTTGAACTTTGCATTATCTGTTTCATTGTTATCTATTTCCTGGACATCTTTATGAGGTTTGTTGTTTGTGTTTATCAGAAAGTTGCTCTCCCAGAATCCTTAGAACAGACTGTTGTAGCAGTGGAGGAGTATCCGTTTCCGGTACCTCTCTGGGTAATTCATTTTTGTTTGCTAATTTTTCCATATTAATCATAATTGGAAGGGTTGCTACTTATTTTGTGTATTTGGGCTGAAGGGTGGTTGCCGTTGGTGATCCATTTTAGGGAGGGCTTAGGAGAGAAGAGGATGCCGGGATAGCGACTACTTTTTTGAAAGGTTTTTCCCCTTTGTAGAGTAAGAAAAGAGTGTTTTTTGGTTTCCTAGCCTTCGATATCTAATAACATTGGGAACCAAAAGGAGGACTAGAGTAGCCTGAAGAGTTGACCAAGGGAGGTCGACAGATGACAGCTGAGAATGAAGAGAAAGTATTTGCCAGAACCTCTTTAGTTTCTATGCACCGGGCACCGCGTGCAGGTGAAGTTGATTGGAGTTGGAATTATCATCTTGCCAGCTCCTTACCCACCATACTTTAAGCCTAGTTCTGTTTTAGTAGTATTATCTTCTATGTCACCAAAATGAAGAACAAAAGGAGTATCACAATAAGAGATTGTTCCAATACAACAAAAGTGTTTTATGAAAACTAAGACTAAAGAAGATCAAGAGCAAACAATAACAAATAAATGTAAACAAAATCTAATATTTCTTAAACCAAGTAAAAAATAAAAAATCTAGAAAAGGCAATATATTAATAGAAATGTTGAAGTATGGGGAGAGAACTTATATTAAGTGGAACTAAAATAAATTAATAGATGCCTAGAAAACGGAAATATTCTTAAGACATGTACAAACGCAATTGTAGCACTAAAAAGTACTGCCTACAATAGACCCTTAACTGTTAAATACACTGAGTCAAATTTGACCAAAAAAAAAATTTTTGTATGTTGCAATATTTTTGGCGCAGTCGGTAGGATAAGACTTTAAATAAATAAATGTACAAACTTTCCAATTTGCTATTTGTGCACAATTATGGCGCAATCGGTAAAGCCCGTTAAATTTGTTTTATCCTACTGACTGCACCTATTATGTTACACACTTAGCTTGATATAAAATGTAGATAAAAATCTTTGTAGAGTTAATTTATGAACTATAAATGGTTTCGACGTGTATGTACAATTACTGGAATACAAATTGTTACAATCTTTAAAATAGGAACTCATTTTTCTTTACCAAACGAGCTTTAGCTATCACTAAGCAATGGAAAATTTATATTAAACTATATAAAGAAGAGACGCAATGTCCTCAAATGAGAAGTAAGTTAAAAATCAATTAGTTTAAATAATTAAAGCCATACTGATGAGAGGTAAACCTCGAAACGCGTCTATGGATGTTTTTTAGTTTAGAATATTTTTTCATAAATTTAATTTTTTTAATGTTTATATTAAAAACTTAAAAGTTGTCATAATTAAATAAATTGTTTTTTTTTTTAATAATAATAGGAAATAAACTAACAAATAAACTAAATTTTTACAAACTAAAAGAACAAGCAGGTTTTAGATATAACAGATACAAACCATGAAAACTGTAAACAGGTATGCATTTGATACGGTAGAAATGTAGGCAATATTTTAAGCTTTAAACAATGCTCAAGTTGACCAAAGATACAGAAATCTCATAAAAATATGTAGAGCAAAACTACTATCCAGAAGAAGTAAATAAAGCATGAAAAAAACAAAAATAGAAAAAAACGTGGAACATTGGACGAAGCACTGGAAGAAATTGTTGTCAACGGAGAAGTATGAAACAATTTGCGTTATGCGGACGATACTGTTCTACTGGCAGGAAGTGCAGATGACTTGCAGGCGCTACTGAATAAGATTGTGGCTAAAAGCAAAGAAAGGGGCTTATGTTAAATATCAGCAAGACCAAAGCTATGGTTATTAGCAAGGAACCAACAGATACAGCAAATTTCCAGCTTCAGAAATCTGGGATGCTTATTGAGCAGTAGGGGGAGCAAGATTTAGCAACATAAATAAGGTGCTTACATCTTGTGACTTGTCAATATCCCTACGTATTTGTTTACTACGGTGCTACGTCTTTCCAATTCTGTACTACTGAATGGAAAGGTGAACTTTAACAAAAGTAATGTGTAGCCGACTTGAAGCGTTCAAAATGTGGTAGTACCGTAAAATATTATGGGCAGACAGAGATGGAAACACCGAGGTGCTTGCCCGTCTCCAAAAGCAAACAGAGATCATGTTTACTATCAAGAAACGCAAACTGGAATACTAAAAGTACCGTTTCTTGTAGAACATCATGCAAAGCAAAATTTAAGGCAGACGAGGTCCAGGAAGAAAACGCACGTTTTGGCTAAAAAAACTGAGAGAGTGGTATGGTGTCAGTTCAACAAGCCTGTTACGTGCCGCTGCTATTAAATTAAAAATTACAATGATGATCGCCGACGTCCTCGAAGGACGTAGGTATTGGGTCACTTCAGACAAGTTTTTTTTTTAGGAGGGGTCAAAAATCAAATTAAATACGCGTTAAATACTTTTGGGTGAGCCAGCCCCCCTCCAAATTCAGGAAAAATTTAGAAGGGGTTTAAAAATTAAATATTGGTCAAATGGTGGGTGGGCCAGACCCCCCCAAAATCAGAGGGCTGATGGTCAATAGAGGGCCATAAGGGAAGGTCGTGGCAGTTGGTCATTCAAAATTTTAAAAATGTTAGATAAAAGAAAGAAAACTGCTAAAATTTTTGTGAAACATTTTAGATTTTTTTGGCTGGCTATAGGTTTAAGTTACTGCAATTGGCATTAATTGGATGTTGTTTATCTATGTTAGGTTTTATTTTTTGTTTTGTTTTCTGATGTTTTGGCCAACTTTCTTATAGTGCATGTATATTTTCAGACCGGACACTGAAGGTTCTGTTTCTGCACCAAAATTAATATGCAAACCAATCAATACACTGCAAAGAATTGTTTTAAAAGCTTTGTTAGTCATTGAAGGGGTTTTTGATAACACTACCTTTACAATGTCATAGCAATAAAGAATTTCTTGTCCGATATTGAATAAACCTTATGCTCAAGAATTGGATTGGTACCATTACGTTAGCTAAATTTGGTGGAAGATGTTCACATGTCACTTTTTGAGAATGCATTTTTACTCAATTTTTTTTTATATTTAACTTACAATGAGCAATTAAAATTCAAAAACATGTTTATGTCGGTCCTTGTCAAATTAGTATTACAAGTGCTCCTATCAGCAAATGAAAACTAAAAAGTTAATATTAAATTTTAAATTATGCCACATTTATTTTAGCAAAATATAATATTATTAGAATTGTGTATGTAGGTGCATGGCACTTGTTTAACTTCTTGTTCAATTCACGCAAGACATGATTTTAATATACTGAAGTTAATGTAACCATAACGTTGTTCGTATTTTAGGATAGAAGATGGTGGTAACCTTTTGCAGGCGCATTTTCAGATAGCACATAATTGCAAACGAGGATCAGCACCATTGCACTGAATTTTTGTTTTGGCAAAATTACCATTACATTTCCTAGTTATTTCCTCTGAAAACTATTGACCTAGACACTACACATGCATTAGCAAATCAAAAAATTGTACACTATTCCTAATAGCACTAATAGTTCAAAATTCTACTCTTGTTACAAACCGGACATTTTTCAAAATTCTGAAGAACCAACCAAGAAGTAGAAGCTTTCAAGATCGGCTATGAAAAAAGTTACGGGAACAAAATGCAGGCCAAAAACACAAACAACCAGGCTACTAATTTAACAATGAAAAACAACAGAAACTACAAATTAAACTAAATAAGTTAAAAATGCAACAGCAATACTCCACGTTATACTCACCTTTAACAAGCATTTTGTGTTAAGACGCAAAAGCAAAGCTTGGCTTGCAACAAATGGCATTAGAAAAATTGGTAAAGAGAAACAAAACCAACAAAAGAATTTTAAAAAGACAATCAAAAATACTTTTACAACAATTGCATTACCTAAAAGATGTTGTTCATCTTCTAAAAAAAGCAAGAAACTTTATACAATTAGTCAGAACAAACTGAAAGATCCAAAAACTTAGATATTGAGGCTTTGAGTAGAACCAGGCATTTTGTTAAACAGGCTAGTAGTAGTACTTCTTAAAATCTCAAAATCCCAAAATCTCAAAACAAAAATTTCACAGTAGTAGGACTTAATCAACTAGTTAGCAGATGCAAAGAATACTATACATTAAAACAAATTGTTTTGAGTGTCTTTTTGGATCTTAAAAAAGCTTTTGACAACACAACTTTTGCATACCATAACTTAATCCGTTCTAAATGTACTGGTAAAAATATGTTGTTAAAATACTACAAAGTTTCTATTCTATTCTATAGAAAAGTCAGAGGAAGAGAAGGTAATGTCCATTTTTCAGAGGAGAATATTTATTTTTTTTTATTTCTACTTTCAGACAATTTATACAATTTGTTATAAAAATTTCTTATTTATTTAAAAATCTGTTTTTCTGTTATTACATTTTTGAAATAATTTATGATGTTTGTGAGAGTGGAATATTTATTTGTGACATTTATTACTTATTTGTTATATGTCGACATGATGTGCGACAATTTGTGAGATATGTGAAATTAAAACCAATGGCAGTGATGTTTTCTAGAAATGTTTACTAAAAATTAATTTATAGTTTTTTGTACACTACATTTTTTTTAAGATATTTAAATAAAATAGATTTTTTGAAAAAGCTTTAACATTTTTAAAAAATTTCTTATATTTATGAAACAAGTTTAATATTTTTATTACAAATTAAAAAAAAAAAACGGATTTCTATTTATAAATAAAACTATAAAGTAATGTTAAATACTAAACATTCATTCATACCAAAACACAACATCAATGGATGTATAATTACATCATTCAAAAATAAAATCTCAATCAATTCATTGAACTTTTCGGTAAAACTTAACTAAAATTTGAAAATAATTACTTGTGCAGGTACACAATATAATTACAGTGCAACCCAAGGCGCTCGCGTCGACATTTAACATCTGAAGACGTCAAATTAACGTCTCTTAACGTCACGTCTAGACCAGACAAATAATATAGAAAAATATAACGCCCCTATATAAAAATGGCAAAAACTATTTGATGCAATAATTCGGGGCGGATTACATTTCATTATGAAATTAAAAGAACATTTATTGGGACATAAGTGCTAAGTGAGAGCTTTTAATAAAGTTTATGATGTTTTAAAAGCCGTCATTAGTGAAGGGTTGCTGACAAAGTGGAAAATTATAGTTTCGATTCCGTTTCGAATCTTGTGAGAAACTTTTTGTTGGAGATTCTTTTAATACGAATTTAATTTTGAAGGTAAAGTAAATATAGCATTTTTTATATCATGTGTGATAATGATGCTATTTTTTTATTTGTTTTAGTAAATGAACTGAAACGTTTGTAATTTTTATATATAACAATAAAAAATAATTACAAATTTAAGAAACCTATTTTTATGTGTTAAGCAAATCATAGAAATGTTTCTGGTTTATGAAAATCTTGTTATCATAATCAGTTCAAAAACTTGAGTTTTGCTTACTTACATTTTTTTTTAATTAAACAGAAAATATCCACAAGAATCTTAACAAGAACAACAAAACTAGTTAACTTGTAACATCTGTGGAAGACTCTAGATTAAGTCAAAACTGAAAATGTATAATAACTTGTTTTATCCAATATCAATCAATATTGTTTTTTTATTTAAGTTTACAGAAAATGTTATGTATAATGTTAACAATACGTAATACAGTTAAATGAACAGTAAGTAAAATAAATCAGAGATTAAAAAATTCAAAGAATGTCGCTTTTTGTTAATTGTGCTGGTTAGCGTGATGGATATGGCCATCCACGTACGTACAATATGTCTCCGTACGTAAAAAAGCCAACGCAAACAAATATTATTAATTTATGTAGCATTGATAAACGTCTGCAATTACTGCCATATTTGTTCCCAACTCACACACAAAACTTATAATGTGTGTGTAAATAAATTCGTGTGGTGTGTAGAGATGGTGAATCGTGAAATCAGAGTGGAGAAGACAGCTGCGGCGATGCCTATAAAAAGTAGCTGGTATTCGGATAAAATATTTTTTAAACATATGTTTGAATCGGAATTTCGGGTTAAGAATTCAAAGGCCGGACTGCCCATTGTGGTAGTACAGACAGATAAATTATGTTCGACGGTCGCGTATGACAGTGGCTCTCTGCTCCTCCAGCAGCAACTACCAGAAGAAAAAAAGAATCGACGACAACGAAAAATAAAGCAAAAGGTAACAGCAGAAGAGGCATTCTCTATAAATATAAATAACAGTTACGCGGTTGAGAGAAGCAAAACCCGGATTGAATATTCATGTATTGTATTGGCTTCTTTATTTATTTTATTTATTAGGTCCCGTGCGTTGATTTCTTACTGCTTTAATTACTTATTTTCTACACGGGGACGATATCATTACTGCATCTGTTGGATTGTTACACGTCTCATGGACCAAACCAGCATTGTATTGCCATATATTATTATTTACGCGCAGCCACTTTTCATTTATAATTAGATGATTGATTTTTGTCCGTGGTATGATTTATGCGTTTCGTCTTTTTAATAAATGTCGCGTACACTGGGACAGCGAGATGACAAAAACAAGATTTATAAGCATCGAACAAGTCGCGTTTTATCTTTTACCTTTTCTTTTTTTTCTTTTTCTAGATCGTTTTCGGTTTGATTCTTTATCGTTAACGAACGCACGCAGAGTTAAATTGTAATTACTATCAATGTCCTACACATTCAATAAAAATATAGTAAATTGTATAAACGTGTGTAAACAAAAGATTAAGTAGGTTTAAAATGCAAACAACGTATCATCATAATTTAAATAATTCTTATTATCGGCAAAAATTTCAAATAATTTGTTCTATTTATTACTAAAATATAATTTAAAAAAAGAATTGTTTTTGATAGTTTAAAGAAGTGTCAGAAAAATTGCTAACGTTTTAAAAAGTTTTTACTAACTATCAACTCGGATCAGAAGTGCGAGAAGTATTTAAAATCTCAAGTTTTTTGGTAAAATCAGAAATTTTGAAAATACACAAAGTTTTTTTTATTTAAAAAAATACAACTAAGTGACATAAATTTCAAAAATACTAGGTATAAAGATAAGAAGGAATGCATGCCTAAAAACACTAGTGTATGTATATTTTTAAATTTTGTAATAAATTTTTGAATAAAATATCCAAAAATTCATTAAACTAATTAAATAAATGTCATTTAAGAAACAATAAGATTTTACACTTTCTTAATGTATTTTTTAGTGTGCGATTTACAGCTATTTTAAATCACTCCAGAAATCCAGAGGCATTGAAAGAGATTGATAGGACTATCAGCTTATCACACAGGTATACAAAGATCAAGTTATTAATTCATAATTTGGGAATCAAACCCGCTAAAGCTCTATAACTGAGCTTTCTCACCGTAATTGATAGTTTTAACATGTGTCACAAAGATTAGAAAATTTGTATGAATGTTCAAAAAGATCAATAAAGATTTAGAAATAATTCTTGATAGTTACTTTTAAAAGTTTTCATGTTTTTAGAAAATTTACAAAAATGACAAATTGAAAACTTGTTAAAAACATGTTTTTTTATAAATTTATCAAAAATTGCAAAACCAAAAACTAAATATTTTTTGCGGTGAAAAATATATCAGTAAAACCAGTCATTATTGCAAAAAATATTTATTTATTGCAGAAAATATATCCAAAACTACAGATAAAGTAATATATAGCAAGTTAATCAAAAATTGACTACAATCATTTAAATATTGTTCTCCAATCACACCCACGAGTAGTTATTTAATTAAAAAAAAACGCAAAAAGATGTCGTTGATCTTTGTTTTCCAAACATGCGCAGCATAAGAATTCTAGATTTTTTATTTGTTTCGTTTTCAGTTTACTATAGATTATTTATTTTTTGGTCTTGTATGGGATCCCAAAGCAAATTTAAATCCAATAAACGTCTTTGTGTCTCTGTAGCCGACACAGCAACACATCCAGGCCAAGAGAGCACTTACTTCACCACCTAATTGAAGCAAGCCTGCAGCCCGGGTAAATGCACTAAGCAGACCAAGATGGCAAAACGCTTTGATTGAGTAGTCACCAATCAGGCCGCCTAATAACTAATTCAGCTGAACTAATTGATTAATTCTGATTAATGAATTAATATTCAACTTTATTTTAGAAGGAATCTACCACCATCCATTGCCGTCGATCTGTCCGACATAAAAATACTCGTATTTTTCTTTGCTGAATTCAAGAAGGTGCAGGCGCATATAAAGAAGCTAGACGTCCAATTCATAAGTTTGGAGAGCAAAGTTATAAAGATGGTCAACGTTGACTCACACCGGGTAGATTGCTTAAACGACACTTTGCCAATATCCTTTTCTTTTTACGAATGGATATTACGAAAGGAGATCAAGAAGAGCAAAGCCGACGTAAGCGCGGACTTTGTATTGCTCATGACTGAGCACTCTAAGTAGTTAATCCTAGCGCCAGCAGCACCGGTCCCGATCTACACAACTGCGGCTGCAATGCCCCAGCCCATCAGGATCCCTGGTGCACCAACCTAGTCTTCCCTCAAGAGGTCTGCCATCAACCAGGTCATATCCAGCTCCTCCGAAGACGAAAACGCCATGGAGTTCTAGCTAGACGACAAAGTCAACGACGTCTTGGACAAACCGTCCTCAGAGGAAGAGTTCCAAGAAGCCAATTACTCTAAGACAAAAAATGAAGAAGAACTTGCAGGGTGAGAATTATAATTTATTTATTATTGAGCCATCAGCAGGACTTCCAAGTCAAGTTCCTTCAGCGCCAGGATTTTTAACCACCAAGGCCAAAGGGTCCACATGTAGCATGTAGCAACATGCGCATCGTGCAAAGGGCCTCACACAGCAAGTTACAGAAAATGTCTAAACTATATCAAGTTGAAGGCAAGTATGACTTTTAAACCCCAGTTTAAAACACTTGCCTCTCAACGGCGGACTCCAGCTCAGGCAACGGGTAGTCGGGCGCAAAACGCTAAATTATCAGAAAAGAATCAGTTTATCTTTTGCTTGTCTCAAGCGAATGACGCTCATATTAAGAAGTTTATCACAGCTTTTGCACATCTTCTAGATTCAGACTAAATGCTCGTTAGTTTAAAATCAGACATAATTGGAAAGCTCTTCCCAAACACTATGTAATTGTCTATAAGGCTGGCACAATGTGCAATCTTAAGTTCATCTAATTCGACAATTCTCATTAAGGTTAAGAAGGTCTTTGAACTGATAAGTGCAAACTTCTAGGAATTATTAATAGAGAAGTTTAGTTGGTAAGCGCTTGTAAGGGTGAATCCGACACTTTGCAAAGTCTTTTAAGAAAATTTTCTTTTTAATCCGCAAAAAAAAACCTGCTATTTGTTAGTCAGTGCTTCTAGACTAGTTATGCAGTTTATTACTAGTCTGAATTGTATTACTGGTGACATTTGTGATTTTCGGTCTGTAAAATTTAAGATTTACAGTGTTTATTTATTTGTAATTGGTACGCCGGTTGTCTTGCCCCCCATCATCATAACTAGGTGCAACATAGCATGGAAAATGTGTAATTACAGAATATTTATGAGATCGTTTGAAAGATATTGATGATAAAGATTTTTGGTTTTAATAAAAGGGTGCCTCACACAGCAGCAGAAACAATAACGTTATTACACAGAAAATGTCATCTATTGGCCGACAAGATCGTGCAATATTACTATTTTAGATTTTTTTAAAATTATATTTGAAGAGTAGAGTTTAAAGAAACAAACCAAACATTATTGCAGAATTAAAATAAGAAACTTAACACAAAGTAGCTGACATTAAGTCTGCGTTATGCTGTGGTGTTATCAAAACTAATGACAAGCAGATTACGTCATGTCTTAGGAGCAGAAGCGTTAAACGTTTATAAATGTTTGTGTCAGTGTCATCTATATTTTGTAAACGGTATTTTTATCGCAGATTGCTTATTAATGAACGTTAATATACTACGTGAACGCACTGTGTGGTGGATGTGTGATTTAATGTTCAACCTAGGCATAAACATCTGGAGCTTTTTAAAACATTACATTAAAACCAGAAGACTGCAACACGCTTAATTGTTGCAGCAGATAAGCAATACTTCTACAACCAAAAAGTACAGCAAAGTATCAATTAAGTAATTAATAAATTAAGTAATCTATTTGTTGGCAAAACGGCCAATACAAAAAATTCTAAAGTTCAATAGAAAATAAAAATGCCAAAAAGACAATAAAAAAACTTTTAAATAACATCATTATCATTAAGAGGACATGCTTTCTGTTTTATAAACCGAATCAAGAAATTTTTAATTTGTTAGTTTACGGTTTTATTTAAAACTTTTACCTAAAAAAACTTTTAACACCAATGTTTACCCCGACATCTTTAGGTCATTGTGTTAAGAAAACAGTTAGCTGAATAACACCACTATCAATCAAAACAAAATTACATATAATAGCAACGTAAACTGTAGCACTTTTTTCTACTATTGCTCAACATCTGTATTGAAGATTACTTGACAATTTGGCACCTAATTCAAGGCATTTTTGAAATAAGACAAATTTCCAATATCATTTTAATTGAAACAGCATTTTAAACAATACCTGCTAAATATTCAATCAAATTTTGCATTCAATTTGATACTTGAATCAATCAAAAGTTAATAACAAAGAATGTTGCTTTGCGAGTGAGAAATAGTTAAGAATTAATTAAATAAATTGAAAATTTGTGTCTGTATCGTATAATATTTTTAACAAAATGTTTGTTTTTTTACTATTTCTTGCAGTGGCGTAGTTAGCAGTTAAAAAAGACAATATTGCTTTTTTCTAAAACCGACTCATTATTTTGCATTGGGGCAAAAAAATCATAACTGCGCCACTGATTTTGAACGTACAATAGCCACAAATTAAGCCAAAAATATCAAATATTTGAACAAGTGCTAATCTTAATAGTTAGTAACAGTTTTGAATGACAGTAAAAGTGATAATTAATTTTAAGTATTATTATAGTTCCAAAGTTAAAAATGGGCAAATAAAAGCAACTAGTAAGGTAATTAATAATCTAAGATAATTTTCTTATGGATTTCAAGCTTGCTGCACACAATTTATAATCAACACTTTATACATTTTTGTTAATTACAGATTGATTATGTTTATGTAAGATATAATAACAATTTTGTAATATCTATCAAATAGATACTTTAAAAATCTAATTCAGTTCCGATTTGCAATAAAAGTTGGCGACAATCAAAAGCAGGAAATCTTTGTGATGAAAACGTTTAACAATAAAATGACCAAACGTTTCCAAGAATGACGTGATGAAATAGGTTCGCGGTACTTAATAGAATAAATATTTAGAAAGCACAAGCGCGCAATTACAATGTCGTAATAGTTATCTTTTGATTCCACTGGGATAATAATTATTCAGCAATGTGAATGGATCTTTGGGTGTTGGATTGTCGCCTGCATTGTTCATCATACAACACACCCAGCCAGCCGCAATTTGAATAATCCATTTTTTCTCTCTACTACACGATGCACAAAAAATTTTCAGGAATGCAAATAATAGCCCTCTCGGGTAGTAGACGATAATTATAAAACGTTGTCAGGGCGTCACCAAGTGCTTCTGTGCAAGCTCTTGGTCCTTAACATCCTGCCCGACAAGGACCGGAGTTGTTGCGCATCAAAACCGGCCTCTCCTCGAGATACGTGCGTGGGCCTATAATATAATTTACTATCCATCTCGTATAATGGCTAGATAATTACTGGATGTTCATCGGAGCGATCTCCGGTAGCTGGACGTTGTAATATTGTACCCGTACTTTGATAAAAGATGATTGTTATTTATTATCCCGGCATTTTAATTACGGTGTCCTTATATCCGATAAGTTACTTACAGGTATAACCTGTCACAAGCTGGAATTGCTACAGCATTTTATAACAATCATGAAATGAAACTAGTCAGCTTTCCTAAAACAGATATTACAACATTTTGCAAAGAAATTGGAAGCACAAAATATTGTACATTCTTATTGTCATTGATCGAAAGTGTTGTTCGCACATAAATAATAAAAATTGTTGATCGAACAGAGCCAATTAAAATTCCGCGTAGTGTACCGAACACAATGCCAAACATAAAATTACTCAATGAAAACCTCCATTGAGCAAACGAATAAATCTGTAATTACCCTCATAAATAATAAAACTCATTCTTGGCTCGACAGGCGACATTCAAACATCCACACATAAAAATTTATCACTTTATTTTAAGCGAAATGGAATTTTTCGAGTCGACTAAGCTCGCATACGTACACGAAATAATTACAAACCATTTTAGGAGGCGATGTTTATTTATTGGCTATGGTGTAGGTGCAAACATTACCATCTCTTTGCTGCTGTCTGCTTTTTTATTTCAAACTGACCGCAATTGCTACGCCGCGGCCGTCTCGATTTATCGGTATGAAATATAAATTATAATTATGAGTAATGAAAGTTCGATCGCGTAAACCGGGTCGTAAATAATTTCGCGAAGAATGAACGCCGCTGCGACATATTTAATTGCAAATTTGCCGTTGTAAATCATCTTGCACGTCTCACTTTCAATTACACACATTCAAACATCATGTAGTGCGATTTATATGCAACTTATAGACTTATTATTATTATTATTATCATTATCATTGCTTTTCAGCGCATTAAATCATCTACATGTATCAAGCAATAATGAACATGCATTCATCTCAATACGAATATGAATGTACTTTTTAAAACTTTAACAAAATTTGTTGCAATCCAAATATGATCGAACTAGTAAGGTTTCCATAATTACTTTTAAATTTGCTGTTGACCGGATCCCTTTTTTAGAATTTAGAATAAGTAATGAAATTTTTAATTGCCTCAAATGTACAGGGTGTTAGATAAACATGCGGCAAAAATTCAAGCGGTTATTCCTTGGCCTGTTCTAAGAATATTTTGTCTTATGATGATTTCTGAAAAACCGTTTTGTTTCGAAAATACAAGGTAAACAAGATTTGCAACCAATTTCGACATTTGTTGAAATCATTAATGTAAATAAAAGTATAGCGTACGCCAATGAGTATATCAAGTACAAAAATTAATGAGTTTACCAAGTACAATAAATTATTAACAAAAACTTGGAACAGCTGTTTTATCTACTAATGTACAAGTCGATTTTATTTGAATACGTATTGTTATTGATCATCACATGTATCGGTTGCATTTGTTTAGATTGAGTGACGATTGGCTGTTTGACGTGTCTTTAATAGTTAGTGAATTCTTCTACCATGAATCACTATACAAACGCCAAGATGACTGACATGCATTTCTAGTATAGACTTGCTGATGGCAATTCATTGAACAGTTTGGAAAATTCTTAAAGGCAATTTGATGTATTCATACCACATTTAGCGTATTCAGGCACTACTACCTGTTGATTTTCCTTCACGTATTGCGTTATGTCAATGGCTTTTTCAAACATTAGTTCTAATTTCTTAATTCCGATAAAGCTAGTTTTTCAAGAAATGCAATAAGAAATTTTTATGACAACCAGATGAAAATCTGCATCAGGTATGTGAAGATTGTTTTCAACATAAGTTTTCCTTGAATGTTTGTGTTGGAATTGTGAGCGACTGTCTATAGTTTTAATAGACTTACAAAGTTTTAAAAATTTTCTTTAGAATTTTAGATGATCAAAGATTTTGAAAAGCAGGAATAGGAGCTGTGTCCGCACACTTTGTTTTTTTTTAACTTTTATTTTGCTAGAGGAGTCGTAATTAATTTTAGTTTTTTAAATTTAGTTTTGTTTACTTTTTAATATTTGTGAGTATACTGTTTGTAGGAGTTACTATGCTTCTTGTATTTGGTTAAGAATGAACACATTTGTTTATCTGGCAGTCCAGAGAGTAGACGCCACGTCATGGACTTACTTTTAGGGTCCAGGGTCCGCACACTTAGCTCATACTAAAATTTAAAAAAAATACTAGACACAACAGCAAAAAATTTTAAAGATTTTTAAAAAAGAACAATTATTATTAAAAATTTAAAAAAAAAACTAACAAGTCAACAGAGAACTATAGTATACTAACCAAGTTTTGTTTTTACAAGGTTTAGATTTTTTTGTATTCAATCTTTCTTTAAAGTGATCACTAATAGAATCAATACGTATATACTACTATTTTGATACAGGAAGTTGCACATGTTTTTGTGATCTTAAAATCTTGTAATTTTCAGGTTCCAATAAAACGCTGTCACACTATGTCAATTTTTGTCAAAATTTTAGTAAATACTCTTTAAACCACAAAAAAAATGTTATTTATATGAGAAATGGTATATCGGGCATTATCAAGAGGTTTTTAATGGTAAAAAATTGTCAATATTGGCGTATTGATTCTATAAGTCTCGTGTGATCACTTTAAAAAATATTGAATACAAAGAAATCTAGAGCTTGTGGATCAAATTTTGTTAAGATTTGACAAAGTTACGGTTTAAGAAAAGAATAATTTTGCGATTTTGCTAATTTACAGGTTTTTTGGAATAAAGTTTGTAGCTTGATATATCAAACTGACCGCCCCATCATTAAATATACAAGTATGGGTTTTAAAGTTTATGTAATAAAGAATAATTTGAGTCATCGTGGATCTTCTTATTTTTTTCCAGAGGCCCAAAAACTGAGATACAAAATTCATATTCAAATGTGTGTCATTTTGAACAAGCAATATTCTAAGGTCTAAAATTTTGGAAATCTCATTTTTTTTTGTCTATATTGTGATTTCTCAAAATTTAAGCAAAATCCAAGAGGTCGACTTTTTCAAATTAGTCGAAAAGTAATGGAATTACTCATTTAGAACACAGTAATTTTACATATGTTTAATTTTTTTAGATATTAAAAATTACAAATCAAAATGGTTGGGTTTTAAACGGCAAAAAAAATTTTTAGTAAGGTAGATAGAAGGAATTTTTCATACAATTCTTCAACAGTTTTTTTAAATATCTGTATCTATCTGTAAGTATATGATTGTAATTTTGAGTGAAATTTGTGCAAATTCTGACATAATCATGCTATTGTTGTAGTTTTTTGCGTACATTGGTTTCTAATTTCAATTTTGTAAACTATTTTGATATTTTGAATATTTCTTCAGCTATAATAGTCAAGTTTTAAAATACTCCAAAAATATTTAATTTATTTAAGTGGCATTTATTTAATAAAAGATTACATTATATAAGTATAAGAAGGTGCAATTTGAGTTTGTTTTTTTAAGAATTGTCACAAGAGCGAAAACTGGGCTACTGGAGGCAGTGATTACTTTCTAAGGTACTACAAGGCCACATGGCAAAAGTCATCGGAGATTTCCTAGTCAGCATGCCGGAGTTAAGCTATTTATTATAGTCTGCAAGATCTTGAGATTGCAAAATAAAAAGAACTGGATTATTGGCTCATTGCGGTCAGTCAATACAACTTAGCAGTTGGTTCACTGATTTGCCAGGTGTGGTCGGTGGAAGCAGAGAAGTTGGACCTTTGAATATTAAGGTGAATTGAGTTATTGTAAAAAAAATTGTAAATTTTAACTCATTGTTTGAAACATTTAATAAAAAAAATTACGGGAAAGTTAGAAATTAGTTATAGAAGACGTGGCTGTAAGTCAATTATGCTGGAGAAGTTCTTGCCTTTAGATAAAGCAAAAGACTTATTGGCATTTAGTGATAATATTATTATACAGTGTTTTCTGGAAAAATTGTATGCCTTATGTTTATCTTAACCCATTTGCACGTAGTGTTATGTGAGAGGTGTTTATGAGTGTGTTGGAGTATGTGTGTTTGTGTAGTGTATGTTCGCTGGCTGCAAGTCAGGGTTCTAAAATTTTTAAGTGTTTGTGTACTATACTATACATACATATTTTGATGATTTTAGAGATAGCTTTCTACTAACACTATTTTCCTAATTTTTTGTGTATTTTGTCAAGATGTGCTTTTTAACGGTGAGATAGCTCAGTTATAGAGCGTTAGTGTAGCACTCCCGGGTTCGATCCCCAAATATGACTAAAATAATAACTTTGCTTTTTATCCACCGGGGTGATTTGGAAGTCACCTAATAAGCCGTTGGTCCCATCAACCCCCTTCAAACAAGTCGCAAGACTTCTGGGGCGATGTAAAATAGCTGTAAAACGCGAAATTAAAAAGAAGAACTAATGTGCACAGAGAAGCTGTTCTTCTTATTAATCACATCTCAGGATGTAGCAGTGTGGTGTGGTGTACTATCGCTAAACACTCTGGTAAATTATTAACAATTTTTTATATTTTTGATTTTTTTTTCAGGCACTGTTGGTTCACCAATAACTGCCAGCGCTGTTCATCATCTTTTTTGATTTGTTGATGGCTTGCTACTATAAACTGGTAATGTTTATTTGATAATTTAGCAACAGAAACGGTAAGTTGTACCTACCGGTTAACCAGTTAAAAAATAACTAAAACGACAGTTAATAGCATGTATAGCTTTTCTAGTTTACAATGTATGCTATGATGGATTTGTTTTGTAAAGTATTAACTTTGCCAAAAACGCTTTTTTGCGCAATCAAAAGAAAGTTAAAGTTAAACTTATTAAAGAATATATTTTTTTAAACTGCTTTTTTATCAGTGTGCATTTTACTGGCCAGAGGAGCAATTCACATAAAATTAAAATAACTATTATAAAAAAATTTGAGATAATTTTGATAAGTTTTGGTTCAGTTTACTATGAAAAATAAAAATTAAAAAAAATTATTGTTATTTTTTTAGATTAAACTATGAAGTGACAATACAATTTTGTGCAAATCACACTTACTTAGTTTTTCATTTAAATCAAATTATGTTTTCAGTTTGCCAGAGTAACGTTCTTCAACAATTAAGCAATTTTGAACGAGTAATTGAGCTCAGAGATATGAAAAGAGTTTGTCAATTTGTGATATTGCCCAACAAATTGACAAAATGTTAATTCTGAGATTGACAATTTGGTTTCAAGAATGCTTATGCTATTATGATTTTTTGTTAAAATTTAAAAAAAATTTAGTGTCAATAGTTTTTTGACATTTTTATAAAAATATGACTTAAAACTTTAGACGGGTTTTGGATAAAAGTTTACTTAAAAAAAAATTTTTTTGGATAGTATATATAATTCAAAAATGTTTTGAGATCTGGAACTCAAAAAGAGACACTTTATAGTAAGCTAGATAAAATAAATGCTTCAGTGGTAACCTTAAAAGATGTTTTGCAACTGGTAGATAAAAACTCTTTTTAATACAGTAGCAAGCAAAAAATAAAAGACACTTTAAAATTACGACTTATTTTTAAAAAATTTTGTATTAACTTTATGTTTGCAAACTTTAAACTAAAGTAAGCGTTTAATAATACATTTCCTGACAAATGTTATCTATTTGTCAGTTATTATCACTGTGTTACTGATTTTTATAAAACAGCTACCATTTTGCTTTAATTAAAAACTTATATTTTGTAGTGTTTTTTTTACTTAATGTTGATTTTTCTTGTCATTTACACAGTGTACTGTTCTTAACAGGTCATAATGCCTTTAAGCCCTATTGTTGTGGCAAGAATTATAGCGTCGATTAAAAATGTGCGACGAAAACATGAAACTGCAAGAATTGTTAGTAAAAGTCTTTGTGCTGTACAAAAAGTGTATCAGAATTACTTAGATACTGGCCTGATAACTAGAAGATTAGGATCCAAGCAAAAAAAAGTTACTACAAACAAAGATGACCGTTTTTTGGTGTCTACAAGTTTGAGGAATAGAACAGCATTTGCAGTTTACCTACGAAACCAACTCTATGATGTTAGAGATGTAAATGTTAGTGACTAGACCATTAAGAGAAAGCTTTGTTCTGCTGGATTGTCTTGTAGGAAGATGGCTATAGGTCTATCTTTACATCGCCGACATTGTGTTGCAAAATTGGCTTTTGCCTAAAACCACCGGGCATGATATAATGAAAACTGGAACAGGGTACTGTTTTCAGATGAGTTGCATTTTTGCCTCAATGGATCAGACAAACGTCTGACAGTGTAGAGAAGTTGCGGAGAAAACTACTATTTAGTTTGTATTGATAAGCAACTTTTTTCTACCAAAACTCGCACAGAGTTAGTTTTTATAAAAAGTGGTTTTGACAGCTCACAGATACATTATGGAGGTTTTCGAAGATAATGTCATGCTTTTCATGACATGAGCGCGGCTTATTCATGCAAGTTAAAGCTAGACCTCACGTAGCCAGAGTTGTCAGAGATTATCTGTATAAGCCAGCTCTCAGCCTGGACATAAATCTCATAGAATATGTCTAAGGTAAGTTGGGACGACGTATCCGAAACTATACACCTGCTCCAAAAACTGCCCAAGAGCTAAAACAGTTGCTATTGCAGAATTGGAATAATATCGACCAAAATGTGATTTTTAATTTAGTTCAAAAGAAAGTAAAATTCGTTATTAATAATTGATAAGTTTTTTTTCATATTTTTTATTTCATATAGTCCTAGGAAGAAAAATTCGAACTTTGTCTGAACTGTAAATTTGTGATATTTCCAAAATACGCAATAACAACAATAAATATGCCTTCGATTCAACATTGAATTTCTAATTTAGTGTGCAAAATACAGTACATTTGGTTATAATTTGCTAACATAAAGTTAAAACAAAAAACTCCAAAATTAAGTCATAATTTTAAAATGACTTCAATTTTTTGTTTGCCAGTGTACTTTACCACATTCACCAAACACAATATTTTGAATGAAATTTTATACATTCTAATTCAACTTAAAAACAATTATAATATTTTAAATTCATTGAATGTTTTTTTTATTAAATATCTTTTTCACCCAGTGTAAGACACATACACTCAAATGTTTTCAAAATAATATTAAAGAATATTGTACGTAAAGTGCATCTTTAAATTTTGTTTTTAATCAAATAAGTTAGTTTTTGTAGTCTCAGCACGATACCACAATTTCCGATCTTCTATGATCTCAAAATAAAAAATGAAATTGGCGTTTTTATACTCTCTCAACCTCACCAACCTGGTTCTAGCAGGCCGACGGTCCTTCTGAGTATTAGTGATAAAATGAGGCAAGATGATTAATGTTTGTTGCTGAAGCCATAAATGCCGAAGCGGTTAAAACGATGAACAAATTTACAAATAATATACGGCAAAGTAGGATTTGAACTCAGGACTCACAGCATGAGAGAACTAAGCAACGGTTGTCAACTACTTTGTGTGTTCGCTTTGTTTTAATCTAACTTTTCTATTGTCTGTCACTATAAACGAATACGACTACTTAGTTTACTATCAAGTTTGCGGCAAAATCCTAGTTGTTTTTTTTTTTTCAATTGCCTTCTACTTATCTCCTATTTATTATGTTCGGTAAATTTAACACAAAAGCACCTTATGTATTTTTTATTAGTCATATCCCTTGGTTTTTGCGTAAACACATTAGCAAACATTACATACATTTTAAAGTTGCCAAACCGAAAATTGAAATTTTAAATTTAATAAAAAAATATATTTTTTTGGTTTCTGACGTAAGTCACATTTACTTTTCTTTTTGTTTTAATAAAACATTGATCAATTTTTTGCGGTTTAGACTACAAAAAAACTACTTTATGTTAAGTGGGAAAAGCGTAATTGCTTTTGCGACTAACCACTAAACCCAGCAGATGATTTTACAAATTGAAAGTTTTTGGGTTAACGGATTCTCTTTTCATGCTTTTCTTTAATTTTAACATTTTTCTTATAATTTAATTATTGATCAGTTTTTTTGTTTGAGATTCAAAATTAAATTAATCCTATATAAAAACATGGATAGGGTTGTTCATGTGGTTGCTTCTGCTAAAACCACTAATTTTGGAAACTGCTCTGCTAAAGCAGAATAAAGCAAGTTTATGAGTCAAAAAAATTTCTACTTTCTCCGGTTCGGTTTTTTTTTTGAAATAATTTTTTTTTTTGCACTCTTTGATTACAGTTTTGCACGGCAGACACCGATATGATTAACATTAATCTTTTAGTTTTAAGAAAACATTAATAAAATGCAAGTTAATGGGTTTTTCTTTTATCAACTAAAAAATAACTTTTTTGGCTTGTGCAAATATATGCTTGTGTTGCAAGTAAAACATTTTGAAATTTGTATAAAGACTTGTATTTGCGTTGCGTTTTAATTATTTTTAACTTTTTTTTTAATTAAAAAAAAATGGTAACTACTACTTTTAGATAAACGCCAATGATCTAGTTGCTCCTGCTAAAGCAGAAATTTTTAAATTTTTTTGACAATTAAATCAAAGGCGGTTTCATCACAAAGACTTTGGTATATTTGCTTACAAAGTGTAACTTGTTAAAGAAATTAAAATGTCCGTTTTCTTTTGCACACTGAGTTTTATAGAAATGTTTACTCAAATTTTATACATTTTTTTTTTTACAAGGCTCATTTCTATCTTTGCGGTTAAGTGAACAAACAAAACTGCCGTATTTAGGGAACAGAAAATCCACATGCCGTAGTCTTGACTATTCCACCTACTGCGAGTAAACGTTTGGTTTGGATTTTGGAGTGATAGCGTTATTGGGTTATTTTTTTTTAAACAATGATAAAGCCAACGTTACTGTTACCGAAGATCGTTACAGAGGCATGACCACTAATTTTTTGTAGCTCAAATTAGAGGAACTTAATCTACGGCAGCTCTGGTTTTAACAAGATGGGGCAACATCCTTTACTGCACATGCCAAGATCAATCTTCAACAACCGCGTTATCAGCTGTTTTGGGTATGTGAACTGGCCATCTTGAAGTTGCTACTTGATACCGCTGGATTTTTTTTGTGGTGTCCATTGAAAAAAAAAGGTGTACTTTGAGAATTTACAGACAATTAACCACTTGAAGCAGAACATTTGCAAAGCTATCTCCAAAATACTGTTGAAAACAGTGGCGTAAATACTCGATAATGAAATGTTGATATTCCATACTAAATTGTAGTATACACTCTCTAAAATAAAATATAAATAATCGAAAAATAAGCTCTTTGTTTTTTATCCCATATGATTAAAATTTCAACTTAAAGATGGCCCATCCTTTAGAATTTAATCCAGTGGTAGATTCTTAAACAACTGCATTACTTTTTTTATTTTGAATTGCTACATAAGGCAAAGATTGCATTATTAACAATACATCTCTACCCCATTTTTTTTAAATTAGAGTAAACCTAGAACTAACGGTTACTAGATGCCATAAATGCCAAATAAAATCATGCAAGCCTTTAACTAACATAATACTCACCAAATTTTCTAGACAATTATTTTATTTTTAAAGAGTGGACAAACTTGTTAAACAACGGCTTGCCTAAGTCTGCCACAAAGTTAATGGCATAAGTACTTTGCGTAACTACTTGGCATTTGTTTCTTAACTTTTTTTGTCATAACTTATTTTTTCTTCTTCAGCTTGTATCTATCCACTTCTGTTGCTAAAAATAGCCGGCAACTTCTCGGATGTTGTCTTTCTATTTATTTCATTATTTTTTTAGGTCTTCCCACACTTTTCTCAGAGGTCTGTGGTCTCTACTACATAACCCGTATTGTTCACTTTGCTGGGTCCTGTTTTGCAACTTGGCCTGCTCAGCTCCACTTAAGGTTTGCGATTTGTGTGATAACATCTTTGACACCTGTTCGCTTGCGGGTTATGGTGTTTTGAATGTGATCTCTTAGGCATACACCTAACATGGCTCTTTTTATTGTCCTTTGGCAAGTTTGTAGCTTGTCTGCTAATCTGTTGGTAAAGGTAGTTGTTTCAAAACCATACGTAGTTACGGAGAGGATGCACTTATTGTACATCATTCTTTTTAATCCATATGGGATGCTCTGATCTTTTAGTATGTAACTTAGCTTACCGAATGCTGCCCAACTTATCCTAATTTTGCGTTTTACTTTGCTGCACTAGTTTTCTTTTTTTCCAAGTCTGATTACATGATCCAGGTACACATACTCTGCTACGTTTTTCACTCATAATTCTGGTCTTTTTGAGGTTTATCTTGAGTTTGACTTTTTTGGATGCTAAATTTAACTAAACACAACTGTGTGAGCATGCTTTTTAACTTTTTGATGTCAGAGCTAATAAAAACAATGTCGTTGGCAAAGCGCAAATGGTTCAGATGTTTCCCATCGATGTTTACACTGTTCTTCCCCCAGTCCAAGCGTTTAAAGATATCTTATATTGCCAGCATAAAAAAATTTGGTGAGATGGTATCACCCTGCCTTACTCCTCTTCTAATAGGAAATTTGTTAGTAATGGTGTCATTGTCTAGCTTAATTTGGAGTGTCGCATTTTTATGGATGTAGTTCAGTAGATTTGAGTATCTGGAGTCAATACTTGCGTACGCCTTCTCGTAATCTACACAGGCTAGGTGTAGAGAGATGTTGTATTCGACAGATTTTTTGATTAGCAATCGAATGGTTTGGAGGTGGTCCACTGTACTAAATTCCTTTTGAAAACCTGCCTGCTCGGGGTCTGGTAGAAGTCGAATTTGTTTGTTAGGCGGTTAGTTATAACTTTTGTGAGCAATTTACACAGGTATGTTGAGAGAGTATGCTGATTGGGCGGTAGATTTCAATGTTCGTATTGTTGCCCTTTTTGGGAATTAGGATAACAACTAGTATATTAACAGTTACTTATAAAACAAGAAAGTTTAGTAGCAATTTTTTTTAGAATATTGTTGTAATGCTGTTAGATTGTTATTATTTCTATTATCTAATAATCTTTTAAAAGATTTGAAGGTTTTTTGTAAAGTGAACAGCTGAGAAATTGTTTTGAGCAAACTTGATAATAAAGTGTTTTAAGTGTTTTAAATCTATTTTTTGAAATTGGTTTGGTTTTCTAATAACGTTATGTGAGACATTACTACACTAACTATGTAAATTGTTGTCTGGTTTTGGGTATAATTTTAGATGAATGCTATATAAAGTAGTTTAACTTGTGCTGCTTAGTGTTTTGGTACATGGTCTTTACAGTAGTAAGATGAGTTGCAACGACTTTTGACAAACAAAGTCCTAACCTGCAGTAAAATTGCTAGACACATTGATGAAAGGTGCACTAAAAAACTTGTAGTAGATTTTTAATTAATTTATTAATCGTTACTTTATTTTTGCTATATTAGCTGCAAGTTCAAGGACTTTGACCTAATTTATTGAGTTCTTTACAGTACACGCAACATCGAGACAGTACACAAAACATAACTAGTTTTTTAAATTTAAATTACAACAAATTTTAATCATAAAAACTGAACTTTCTAACAAAGAACTCAAATCCAAAACTCTTAATATAGCAATCGAATACGATATCATTTATTTGATTTAAATGATTAATTGTTATGTTCACTGCCTGCTTTATTCAAAAATTTATTTTTTTACATTAATCGCAATCTACCGCTTTCTTCTGAGGTTCTAATGCGTTTCATCAGCATTGGAAGGAATACAAAAACTTAATTAAAATACAATTGTTTTTCAAAAATAAAAGGAATTTTTGATAACTTTATTTAATTCAGTCAAGTTTTACTTTTTATTAGAAATTATAAATAAAAAAAAAAAATTATATAATAAATGAAACAAATTGTTTTGAAATTTGTATCATTTTAAAATCACATATATTATTAAGAAATTGTAGAAGAAGTTTACTTCTTGCTATAATTTTCAGTAATGATTTTGCCAATGATTTAGTTAAAGAACAATTTGAAATATAAAAATGATGACTTAATGATACATATTTGTAGAAAGAACACCCAAACCGATTCCCATAGAACGTAACCATCTGTAGAATTCCGAATCAAACAGATTTGATATTTAGGCCCGTATTTATTATCCAATTATTTTAATAAACGTTTGTCCTTTCAACCCATGAGAAGACGCAACTCCCCCAAATAAAGATCTCCCTGCAACAACATACACTTATTCTGGCGACGTCTGGCTTTACACCCTTTAATTTACCTACAAAAAAGAAAGATTAAAAAACGTTTTACTTAAGTTAATAATAATATTAGAGATATAAATCGCGCGCGATTTGTTTAACATTTTAGTCGATTAACATAAAAGAAAGAAAATTATACACACTAAAGAGCGGCTATTTAATGTAATATAAAGGGGTAATAATTCGTCGCTTTATTCACAACATTTAAAAGCAGATATCATAAATCGAAGGAACACCGAAGCGAGGCGGCAAATTGCGTTTGCTTGCTTGCATCGGCCACTCAATAAATCCGCGTTCCATTTCGCACAGCAGCTACCTGTCTTACTATAATCAATTATACCACAACACATTTGCATAAAAATGAAAACTGCTTGTATAATAAAATGAATAAATCCAATTATTATGATTTTAAATAAACCATTTTTTTTTATTCTCTAGGTTGGCGACGGAAACGATTTTCGCTGCAAAATTATGTAAGATTGGGGGCTTGAGAGGGCCGCGTAAATGCAAAATAAGTTAATTTTCCTAATGATAGTAATAAAGCGACGGACTCAACAACTTGTAAATGAGCGTTTTATGTTTAAACTGCTACCGTTTTGAATACATTCTAAAAGCGGCCGAGTTATTATCTTATATATGTTCTAGTCTTACATAAACATTAAATGCAATTAACGACGGCGAAATCGTTTAGAAAATAGATGGAATGTTATATGTTACACTATTAATTCCTTCGCAAAATGCCTGTCGCAACAAATTGCTTTTGCAAACATGTTGTTTGATTTGAATATGAAATATAAATAGTGAATTTATTATCTTATTTATCTATTGAATTCAAGTTTTGTTTTGTTGTGGTTCAGGTAATTGGAAATCTTCTTTAGATCTATGTTCATGTTCTTAATAAGCATATGAGTAAGATGAAATTTTCTTTTTTTATATTTATTTATTTACTGACAGTGCAACCTTTAAACAAATATCATAACTTTGTAGTGTGAAATGTAGTTTACTGATCAACATTTAAATTAATAAAATGAGACTTAATAACAATTCCAATATTTTTTTTTTAAGTTGCTCTTCTAACATACCAAACAAAAGGTTGTATGATAAGCATTTTTCTACTTATTACTTTAATTTGTCTATTTTACAGTTGTAAAAGAAAGTAGAATATTACGTACGCAGCCGTCAAAAAGTGACAAATCATGACATAAATTTTTATTTAACAAATGTATAAATTGGATCATTTGTTTGAGTTTGACGTTTGTATATGTGGAGATGTGGAATATGGGTATCATATTGTGTAGCAAATTATATATTTTGCACTCGAATAATTTGCAACAGTTTACTCTTTGTATGGATGCATTGGAGCAATTGTACTATTTTGCATTCAAACTTCTTATTTGAATAAGGAAAGTGTAGCTAGTAGATATACAGTAAGCTTAATCAAAATCTCTATTTTATGTTTTTTTTTTTCAGTTTTTTGAAGAGTTTATGGTCTCGTAAAAATTAAATTATTTTCTTAGACTTCTAATGGTTTGACAGAATAGACGGCACTTTCTTAATGAGTTTAAGTCGATTAAAGTAAGTTTAACGTTTTTTAAAAGCTGTTTCAACTTTAAAAGGTTAAATATGTTTTGCATTTATCTCTGGTTAAAGTGTACAAAAAATGTTGACTAAATTTTTTAACGCTACTTACAGACGCAAATTAACGTGCCAATCCATCTGCAATTTTAGCCGTTTTGCTAGACAATTTAGATAGAAGCAAAACATTTTTTTTATACGTTTTTACTTCTTTTTACACTTTGCAAACCGAGGTGGTTGTGAACTTGTGATTTTGTTGCTCGTTTTTGTAGAATTTTGGAGGAATTACGTTTTTTTTTTACAGCAATCATACTCACTTTCTTCACCATTTGATTCTGATGGAACTATACTGACTTAAAAACTTCACTTGTTGTTGGTCTAGACACCATCTACAAAGAACGTTTGTTGTTTTGCAATTTATTTTTTGGCCTGATAACAGCTGTAACGTTGTTTACACGCGTTTAAAATCACTTATTTTTAAATTTTGTATTTACTTATGTGCATGATCTGTTGATTTGTTTGAAAACTTTGAACACATTTATGGTTTTACAATTAAACTAAAAAAAGTCACACATAATTTTTGGGTTACATACTAAACAAAAAAGGGTTAAAACTAAATCTAACTCGTGCTATATGTTCAAGGCCACAAATCATAAAACATTTCTTTTTGGGCTCAGCAATTTTGACCGAAAATTCTGCAAAAACTTTGCAAACATTTTAAAACAACTAGCAACCATGGAAAGAAAAATCTAAGTAGAAAATAGAACAATAGCAACTTGGCGCATTTAAAAAAGATCTAAAATTAAACTTAAGAAAACAATTTTTTGTGCAAACCGATGCAAGTGACGTTGGGTTGAAAGCGTAGCTTTTTCAGGTCTATTAGGGTAAGAAAAAAATAGTTGCATACGCTAGCAAAATTTTGTAACCAAGGGAAAAAACCGTACGCAGCAGTTTGGACCCTGAAACGCTGGTAAATTTACCTACTTGGTAGTCACTTAGTTTATTTTTGTCAGTTAATTATTGAAATTTTTTAAAACTTTGATGTTGACCAACAAAATTGATTTGAGTGTTGAAGAAAGAACTCACAGATCCGGTTGCATACTTTATAAAAGGCTACTATTTATATGTTTTTACGCATTTCCTGTAAAGGGGTTGCTTACATGTGCGTAATAGTGGATATTTTTACAATATACGACACACTATACACACCCAAAAGAACAACAACAACTACAATCTCAAACAGATTAGAAAACGAGTACGCACTAATACTCACAGCGAATTCTAACGGTTAATGAAACTCAGTTTTTAACAAAAAATAAGCAACATTTTACCTTCTTCTTCTTTTTTCTTACCTCCCAGGCAAACCCTTTGGAGCAAGTTATTTGAGAGCTTGGCGAACTTTTGCGTGTTTGTGTGTAATTAATTTGCTTCAAACCTTATTATATTTAGATGCATACTTAAAGATATTTTTGAGTAAAGAAACATTTTGTAGTAAGGCAAAGAGGTGGTAAGCGTTAAACCCAGGATAATCATATAGAGTTTTTGGAGTAATTGACAAAGTCTTGTTTTGAGCCAATAATATTTCTATTGCCATTAATAACCAAATTAAGAAGTTTGTGGGGAAAAATATCATCAAATGTCATCCATGCGGCGAAAGAGGGCCTAGGGACACGCAAAGTAAGCGGGAACAACAGAAACCACCAAAAACCCTGGTTTACACCTGAGGTCAAAACACTGGCTGCAGATAAGAAAAAAGCCTACCTGAGTTACAAGAACAACACGACGACATACAAATAATACAAAGCGGTAAGAAACAATGTGAATGAGAGCATAAGTAAACTCAAACAATCCTACTGGGAAAATTTCTCCAACGATATGGAGCGAGACTTATATGGCGGACAGAAAAGGATATGGAATATGCTGAGAAATTGCAAAAAACCAATCAACGAGTATATCCACACTACCAAGATCACGGTCAAGGAATGGGAAACATACTTTAACGAACTGCTCGCAAACACAGACACCGCAGAGAAGCAGGACGGACCAATGCAGGATAGCACAGCAGAAGAGCACAACGACAATGATAGCTGGTCGATCACGAAACAACGAATACAACAAACCATTGCGAAACTGAAAAACAGGAAATCGCCGGGAACGGATCACATCACAAACAAGATGATAAAACACGGAGGAGATGCCCTAACAGATGAACTTTATAGTCTCTTCAACAAAATACTAACACTCCAGAAAATCCTGGACCAATGGAAAGAGAGCATCACAATTCCAATATTCAAAAAAGGAACGAAAACCGACCCGAAAAACTACCGAGGGATCAGTGTATTATGCTCAATTCAAAAGCTCCTCACTAAGATAATCGCTGAGAAAGTAGCAACTACTAGAATAGAAGAGGAGCAACAGGGCTTCAGAGCAAATAGATCCACTACAGATGCCATATTCATCCTACGCCAAATAACGGAAAAGTCAATCGAGTTTAACAAACCAGCGTACATGTGTTTTGTAGACCTTACACAGGCCTTTGATAGAGTGAAATTACAAGATATAGTTCGACTGCTAACAACACGAAGACTCGGCAGCAAAATCGTAAACATCATAAAAGAACTGAACACAGACACCAAAACCATTATAAAAGTAGAGAATGACTCGACACCGGCAATACAAACTAATACCGGCATAAGACAAGGAGACAGTCTCAGCCCGATACTATTTAATCTAATAATGGATTAAATCATAAGCGAAGTGAAAAAAGCGAGCAGAGGATACAGGATGAGCAATAAGGAAATAAAAATAGTCTGCTACGCAGACGACGCCGTACTACTATCGGAGAACGAAGATGAACTGCAAAGACTACTGTTTAAATTTCAACAAACAGCGGAAAAATGGAATATGACCATATTCACTCAGAAGACACAATCGATGGTTATAGCAAAAGAAACGAAGAGATGCAAACTCGCAGTCTACGACAAAAGCATCGAGCAGGTCATAAACTTTAAGTACCTAGGCGTTAACATCACGAGTGAGAGAAACCTCAAAGAAGAAACCCAAAACCAAACTACTAAAGCAGCCGCCATATCTGGGTACCTAAGGGATTTGATCTGGAGAAATAAGCATATGAGTACCCAAAGCAAAGTCAGAATATATAGGACATGCGTTAGGCCAGTCATGACCTACGCAATCGAAACAAGAACGGACAACACAAGCACTAAACGTCTGATAAGATCAGCTGAAATGAAAACTTTAAGAACATTAACAGGGAACACGCTGCTCGATCACAGAAGGAGCGAGGAAATACGGAATGTTTGTGGCATTCAAGACGTAGTAAGATGGGCGAGAGGCAGAAGAAGAGAATGGAGGGACCACGTAAACCGCATGACGGACGACCGCCTGGCAAAGATAGCCCTAAATAAGAGACCCAAAACCAAACGACAAGTTGAAGAAATACAGGACAGCAGTCCTATTACAAAGAAGAAGAAGAAGAAGTTTGTGTTTTTTTTATGATCCGCACCGCATTAAAAAGAAGTAGACTTGTATACCTACGTCTTACAAGGTCTGGAAGCAATGTGGAACACGGCAAATCCAATGCAACCAACTTTGGGGACTGATGTGCCGAAATGAAGACAGTTGGCTATTGTCCTGACTAGTAAACAGGTATTACAAGTTGCGTGTCTTGTAATGATAGGCTGAGAGTAGCTTGGGATGCGGGTTGAAAATTTATCCTGCAAACTCGTGCATTTATTTACTTTAATAACAAACCATTGGTGCTGTGCTTACTTACTTTTTATGTAAAAGACTAGCTGCACGTGCTAGGTTATTAATATTGGGTCAAATAAATATCTTTTTTTTTGGTAATTGTGATAACGTTATTTTTGGCTTTAAAACAACTAAACACCCACAATAGTGTTACGTTATAAGTTGTTTTAAAGAATGTACAAACAACTTAAACAGCAAAACATCCCACTTTAAGTTTAAATTCAAGTCAAGATGGATGAATGTAAGAAAATTAATAGCTAGTTTTGTCATAAAATATAGTAATTGACTAGAAACTTTAATTTTGTTTACATGCTTTGAAGTTCAAATAAAAATAACGTTGTTTTTAAAGAAAGTAATAAGCGCATCAAGCACAAAAAGCGGATCGTTGCAGAATTTTAATTTTAATTTTGGTTTGAGGCACTCTAAAAAATACCTTATTTTATCTAAGAGATTTTTCACTATTATTTTTAAATTTATTTATTTATTTATTTACAAGTCAACCTAAGCCATTACAAAATAAATAAATATTTTCAACTTAAAAAAAACATATAAATTAAAAATAAAACAACTAATATTAAAAGTAAGAATAAAACTTAAATAGTTACAAAAAGTGTACGTTGCACGGTATTAAAAGAATCTTTAAAAAAATCTATTTTAACTTTGTTGGCATGCCGCAAAACACGTGTAGATGCAGAGTGCTGCGCATAATATGTACGTTTGTACGGTATATGAAATAAGTATTTTATTATGCAAATTTTTATTCGCATCTAAGGTACGGAATGATCTTTTGGGGAAGCAGTTCACATTCAAACGGATTATTTATACTCCAAAAAAGGGCTATGCGAATAATCAGTAATATGAAATTTAAAGACAGCTGTAGGGGTATATTTAAGCAGAACAATATGCTAACGGTATCTGCTATTTATGTATACGAATGTATAAAATTTTTGTACAAGCATAAAAGTTTATTTTCAACACATACTTTGTCCAATTTATATGATACCTAGACATGGCGTTGAGTACAGGGTTCCTGGTTATAGACTGAGTATGTTTGAAAAAGGAGCACTTTACAACTGTATTAAATGTTACAATCATTTGCCCAAAAATATTAAAGAAGCACAGACATATTCAGCTATGAAGATAATGCTGTACAAAGCGCTATGTAGTTTAGAGCCATATCAAACTAAAGATTTCTTTGATCATCATTTTTAATATTTGTAATTTCATCTTTTGCTTGTTTAATTACTTGTAACTATGTATTTTATATTTGTAAATTTTTATCATTTGTTATATTGACGTGTTTTCATTGTAAGTATTGTATTTTTATGTTTTGTAATTTTACTGTATGCTCGTTGAAATAAATGTATTATTATTATTATTATTATTATTATTATTATTATTAAGTACTTATTGCGTAAAACTCGAGCTAGGACATGAATACTAATTGAGCTGAGCAAGTCAAGACAGTCAATAATCCCAGCTCTTTAAAAACTAGTGTCACGTCAACATTA
This sequence comes from Tachinus rufipes, assembly GCA_963932245.1. Lineage (NCBI taxonomy): Eukaryota > Metazoa > Arthropoda > Insecta > Coleoptera > Staphylinidae > Tachinus > Tachinus rufipes. The sequence continues at coordinate 22,384,782 of OZ010741.1, forward strand.
AAACGTCTTTTTTTAAGACTGGTCATGTTAAATATAGAGAGCAGTTTTGTGTAGCTGCCTGCAATGTTGCATTTATACGCCAAAAAACGAACAAATTATTTTTTAATCTGTTTAATTTTTTTTTTACTGACGGCGGTGTATGGGGACTACACATTTGAACAATACCTAAGATGGGGCGTACTAGAGCGTTGTAAAGGATAATTAGAGTACAAGGGTCACAAAACTCCTTAGAATTATGTCTGACAAATGGTATTTTTTACAAGTTTAATTTAGACCAATTTTATAAGATTCAATTTTTTTGCTAAACAAATGTATATTCTTCTCACAATTGTTGCCGTAAAGATTTTTTAATACGTGCCACCAAAGAAGTGTAGGTATATGCCAAAAACAAATTGATTGCTAACAAAACAAAAAAAATATTTTAGTTCTACTTCAAAGTATATAGAAGAGCCCGTGTTGAATAGGACAACGTTGCTTTGATTAAAAAGATTGTTTATCAAACTATTTTTCAAAAAATTTTAAAGCGTATTTCTTGACTGAAAATTAAGTTTTATAAACTGTGATTTTTATAAAAATTATGACTCTACTGTTGGCTTGGAGACTAGATACTCTTAATTATGACATCATTATGACATGTCATCGGAGTGATTAATTATGTTTGCAATTGTTAATTTTTAAATCAAGACATTTTGAAATACTTCAGTTTCCTGCTGGTTGCTGATTTAGAGGTTTTATGAGTTTAGTTTAGAGGTTGACTTTCTGGAGTTACATGGTCTTCACTTTGGTTTGCTGATCTGCTAGGTGTTGCTAATAGTTATTTTTAATGTCCAGTGGGATACGTTTTGCGACTTGAAGTTTTAACTGGGGAAGTTAGTTACGCTCAGATGATAAAAAAAACAAATGTTATGAATTCTATTGGTTTGAGAAATTGTTAAAGTAGCGGTGGAGATGAGAATGTTGTATACGCTTTTTTTGTCAAAATGAAACGGTTTAAATAGGAATATTGCGTAATGCCGCAAGTGGACGGAGTCACACTGATAGTTATTGTATGCACTTTAACGTCGCTTTAACGTTAGAGAATTGCCAGGTTTAGTCACCCCGTCCTGTTGTGGTGCCACTAGTAGTATTGTTATGGAAAAATATTAAATCCTATCACATCTACGAGAATATCAGTGAACCTTTGTCTCTAAAAAAATATTGACACGTACAGCGTCGTTTTTAAATTAAAATTGATTCTTATAGGACAAAACGCCAACCAACTCAATATCCAAACGATAAGATTTTAGTAATCACTCTTTTTATATGTTGAACTACATACAATACTCTATGTCTTCATGTTTTTAGATAAAGATTTGAAGTTATATTTAACAAGTAAAAAATTAACAAAGAACTAATTAAAAACGTCACTTTTTAAAAATTAATTGCAAAGAAACGACTTATTGCCCCAAATTTCTACAAACTTGAGGACATAGATTGGACTATCTTCTACAATGTGTGAATATTTTATTCAATTATATTCAGTCGTTTTCTTGCTGAGTTGGATGCTGTGAACCCCTATAATAGCGCAACTATTCTCCCCCCTTAAACTAAAATACTAGTAGATTTATACTTTTGGCAACCGCGTAAGAGAGCATTTTGAGTGAGTGTGTATGTTATTAAGCATTTTAAGTGAATACGTAAGTTGAAAACTTTTTTTAAAATACTTTAGTTCAATACATTTGATCCATTCATCGAAAATTTTCTTTAGATACTGGCCGGTAACAAATGGCGTCCAACGTGGGCAAACAATGGCATAGTGATTTTACGTCCTCATTTACAACAAACCAAAGAAAAATTACCAGCAACACAAGAAAATCGCAGATACCAACTACAAGCAGACAAGTCACCTAAGTAGCGTCACCAATCTAAATCAACGGCAACTTAGAGACATTACAGGCTATAACACCAATAGTCTGGAACTACTAGATTGTGACCTGGAGCTTTGGCCAGTGTGACTGATAAAAACTACATATTCTTCCTGCTTGACGCAACTTCCGCGTAATTAGAAACCTTTAACTTTGACAACTATTGAACTATTGTTGATTGACAAGTTGTTTGAAACGCAAACATTTCTTTGTGGAATTCAAGTAGCTGTTGTGGTTACCACAAAACCAAAACAATTGAACTAAACGTGTTTAAATTATCTGCAAAACTACAATGAAAACTAAAAAAAATTGAATCAGTTGTATATAAAAACAATTACGTAGTTTTTTAATAATACCAAGGTTGGTTTTGCGCAGCTAATTAAGGTATCCAGCATACTTACATCACTAAAATTGTTAGTATCATCAGCAACACACCTGGATGAAACGCTACTAACGGAAACTTCTTCACGTCTAACGTCTAAAAACCAAAATTTGTGTATTCAAAAGGAACCGGTAGAAATACAGACTAGACCCAAACCATGCCACAGTTGTGCGCAAAACAAGAAAACAAATGCTACCGTAGAACAGCGTACCGTAGAAACCTCTGTCTGGAACTGGATTATACCTAGTTTAGTACAGCTCGTGCCGACAGTGTTTTAAACACCTTAATCCAGCGCAAACTTAGACTTAGTAAAACCCCTGTGCACTCTTTTACAAACGTATACTAGTTCTTTTCCATCTAAACACTATTTTCAAACTACCAAGTAGAATTGAATGCTTAGTCTTAAGAGTATTGAGCATATTGAGCAAATGCGTGTGTTGAGAACTATTAATTTGTAAAATACTTAACTCTGATACACCAAACTTCTTCATCGAGACTGTTTGTCAATGCTACAATGCTTAAGTAATATTATGTCTATGTACAACGTTAACTTTTTTAGTTTGATGTTACAATTTTTGTGTCAGATATTTGCAATAACACAAATGATATTGGGCACGGCTTCTTTATTACGAGGTTCTACTAAAGTCTGTGCTTTTTAAATAAAAATTTTCAAACTAGTAATTTGTTGTGTTTCTGCACCAAGACGCTATTAAGCAAACTCTACACAACAAAACACTGATCAGGAAAATTATTAATAACAAGAAAATTATAAAAATGATCTAAATCTATAATTTATCTAAATTAACTTTGTGAGATATTCGCCTAAGAGAAAATACATTGTTTTAGCTTTTTGGTTTTGCGCTACAAACGCCAGTCAAAGAATTTGAAAAACACAAAAGATCAGTTTACTACACCTCCAAAATAATCAAAGACATTTAAGTTAAAGCTTTGTAAACTGTAAAATTAATTACATAGACCACATTCTAAAAAACATGCGAGAGGGTTTTTTGCTTGCAAAAAAATGTGGTAGGCATATTTTTGAGGTGTTAATAAAGTTGCTTTTGGGTCTACTTGCTTTCAACATGAGTATGGAAGAAAAGTTAAAGGTGCAAAAAATAATTAGTTGAAGATGAGCTAATTAACCTAACAAAATTTGTTTATTGTTTACAAAGTAGTCTTAACACTGAAATGATCTAAAAAAAATTAAAGTTAATATAGTTGCAACTTAAATTTTTTGGTCATTTTTTACTTTTTAGATATAAGTTTTTTTTTCATTTTTCATATATTGTTTCAGGTTTTTATTACATTGTATTGGTGGTTGTCCTGCACTTCTTCTATTACTCCATGGTCTTTATTGAATTAATTTTATCTCTTTTCAATATGTTTATGATATGCTAATGATTGTTCTTTCGATAGCTTTTTGGATGATTTTTAACTTCAAGTATTGCTTAAGATACAATGATTATATAATTTAGAATTGATATTGAAGAGGGTGTTCATAACAAAGATGTTTTTTTATTTTGTTCTATACATTTGTATGCAACAACCTTTTTGGTTTTGATATTTTCTATAATGGTTTGTTGTTTAATGTTATATTTTTTTTTGTCAATTTTTAAGCCAAATAAGTGGTCCAAACAAGATTTTGCTTGTGAATTTTGCTTGCTGTTTTCTTTAAATGGTATAGTGACAAGACTTGGTTGTCTTGGTTTTAATTATTAAAGCGTAAAGGCAAATCTAATTGGCATAGAGACTACTTACAAAATTATTTATATGTTCATGTATGTCAAAGATTTGTTTAATTTACATAGACCGCATGCAAAATTTTAGTTGTTTTTTGTGCGTTGGGGTTTTGGATGGTTGTGTTTCTATATGAATTTGGGGAGGGGGATTGTATTTTGGCTGTTATTTGACATTTATATTAAATTGTTAGAATTTGTCAAAATTGTGCATATTACAATACAGAAAAATCTAATTTAGAATGTTTTGTGTAAATTTTTATAAAATATTGATTTTGTAAATTTAATTTTGAGATGAAAACTTTACTCTAAAATACATTGACTTTATTTTGACTAATTTTGAGATTTTAATAGATTACAAAAACAGCAAGACAACTTTTTTTAATGATTTGAAAACATATTAGGTTTGAAAAATAACCCAATATGTTTATTTCTAAATTTATAGGATCTTGTGGTTCTTTAAACTAATTATTGTGTTGAGTTTTTAATAAAATATATATTGCAATAAATGTTTAAAAAGATCATCCCGTCACTACCTTATAAACATTTTCAGATGTATACAACCGGTCATATAAGCAGCTCGAGAATCCTGTTAGGTGATTTTTAAATTGCCATTCATGTCTGTCTTCGGAGACATGACAGCTAGTTACTATTTGCTTCAGCATGTAAAGAAAATAAAATGCATCCAATGGCGGCAGACTTTCGCCATTTTTTTAAATTCATATTAATCTGTATTATACGATACATAAATAAGTATAATTAATCGGTCGCATTTTTATTCATGAATATATAAGTGAGATTCAGATCAGGACAAATTCAGAAGAATCGTCTCGGTGACGGAGGCCGAATGGTAATTCCGACAGGGACTAATGATACTGCGGTATGTAAATATAAATATCCGCGTAACACGGGCGGCGCGAACTGATGTTTAATGTAGCAGTTGATTTGCGATGCAGATCTGCGGGATACTTCGACTCCTGCAGGCCAACTTCTCGCGGTTAGGTCAACTTAACCTATCTCCCTTCAATGTTTCCTACAGGGGATAATCTAATACTCACCTAGCACTAATTTCTACAATTACTCCACTAATCAATACGGTCCTAACCTCTATAATCCTATTAATTTTCAATGTAATCGAATTACCAAACACCTTTACACATAAAAAAGATATAATTCAATATACAGTGGATTTGAATAAAAAACTTCAAGCGCAACAGCTGATTATAAAGTTAGTAAACCAAACCTTAAAATTATTGTAGCTGCATTTATTTTAATCAACCCCATCTTAATTAAACTTACCCTTCATAAATATTCTTCAAAAATAATTCTCTATTTAAACAACCAGAAGCATTAAAAATTATTCAAATGAATCTGATATTACTGCCCTTACTTATGATTAATTAAGAAAATCCAAAGCACCACTACACTAAATTACTATCGAGTATAATATTTTTTGTAGGGATTCTTGATGGCTATAAATATAAATACGGGGTACACCTTTAGCGACCAACACGTGCCTCGGGTAATTGCCTGAATTCCTTGCATCGTCGCCACCTCTCTCAGTCTCGCTACGGTCACCACAATATTAAAATTACAATCGGAGATATGGGCGAGAGATAAAATGCCCCGTGTATTAATTTCGGAATCCCGAAATGTCGGAATCGTCGCCCCGAGGGATTCATCATTTTTTTATTGTGGTTTTAGTTTTGTTTTATATTGCGGCCGCAGACCAGCGTCTATTGAAGACACCTGTAAGTTGGTGGTGTTATTAAATTATTTTGTTTTATCATCGGCGCAATCTTATCATTCTGAATCTTTTTCATGGACGATTATGAAATAATCTGGTATTTTCTTAAAAATAACAAAAACTTGACCATGGGTTTTTGAAAATTAATTTAGGTTTTGTATAGTTTTTAAAATTATTATACGATAATCTAACATTCTTAGGGTATTTTAATGGTATTTAATTTTTCCAAATTTCTTTAAAATTATAACTTATTTTTTAGTTATGCTGACAATATAATATGAATGCAACTTCATTATTTAGGTATCACCTGGCAATACTCTTAGTTTAAGAAATAATTTTACACAGAGTTTGGTACAAATAACTGTATATGAAATACCATTTAAAAAAGTGATTTGCATCAGTAAAGCTAAAATAGACGGATTCTAAAAAGCGTTTCACAGTTGCTGACAAAATTTTAAACCCGCATTATGTTCATGTTCTCTACGAAATAATTTAAAAAATACAGAGTTAGTGAAGTAAATCAAGCCATATCTTTTTTGCAAACAAAAATTTAAGATTTCATATTATTTTATTACTAACCGTCTCGGAAAAGGCAATTATGTTTGTATTATATACCTGGAAGCTATTTAACACCTCGGTATTGAAGGGTGAAAATATTATATATTATTCCAAGTACAGCGTCTTTATAAATGTCTGAGATTATGTAATTACTTTAAATATTTTAATTATTTACTTTGTTTTGCCAGGTCAACTTCAACTCTTAAGCAAGGTTATAATATATTATTTACGCACACTAAACTTGAATTTTCTATTTTACTAGAGTGACACAAACGTTCATTAGATGGTTACATAATTCTAAACTTTTATATTATACAAATAAAACTTTAATGTCCGTTGAGATATTAGATTAGGTTTATATTTAGGTAGTAGCACCAAAGTCATTACCAACTTTGTTGTGATATTAGGTTAGGTTTAATTTTAGATTTTGATATTAAAGACGTCTACAACTTTGGAGTCATTTCTGATATTAATTTTAATTTATGTGAGGTTTAGTATTTATTTATTTATCTTGAACATTTTATCGAGATGTGCTTTAGGTTTTTAGCTTAAAATTATTTTTTATAAGCAACTAACAAAAAACTCTAAAATTAGGAATTTCAAAATATTAAAAAAATTATCTTTGCACAGTCAAATATAGACTTAGCAAAAACTTTGAACACCAGTTTAGTATTTTTGAAAATGTTATCTACGCCCAAACTACTTAGTAATCAAGAAAAAAACAAACAAAAATTGAACTAATCGTGCTTTACTCTTATACCATAAAGTGTCACTACAACGAACCACAGAGCAGACATGTTTGGATGCATATATGAAGTTCAAAGTTAATAACTTTAAAAATTGGCCATCCAAAGTCTACTAGCAAATAGTAAACGATGTTTTATTAGCGGTTTGTGCACTTTTAATAACATCTAAAAAATCCAGGATAGAGTAAGCTTGATTTTGAGGAAATTTTTTTCTAATAAGAAGTTCCATTTTAATTTTTTTGGCATTTTTGATATGTTCAATAATTAAATCTTTGACATTTGTCATTAAAAACTATACGATTTGAAAACATTTTATCACAAAGTTTTTCTAGGCGCACAATTTTGCATAAATTGACCCCCAAATTGTGTGATTTAACTTTGACTTTTTTACGTGAAGGAAAAAGTCTACGTTAATTCTCCGCAAACATTTCCAATCAAACATATGAATTGTTATTTGCCAGATAGAGCCTCAAATATGCAAAAATGTTTTACAAAATTTTGAGTTGAGGTAGGTGTTTTCCAAAAGTAATCAAAAAATTTGGACGTTAGCAAATGTTTTTAGAAGTGTTTAGAAAGGAATAGCTAATAAAGATATTGATGCGTGTTAGGTGAAATTGGCGGAATTAGTAAAAGTAATGGAAAAAAAGCTTGAGACTGCTAGTGTTAGGAAGTCAAAGACAAAATTTCCCTACACTTGACAAGAAATACATCTAAATATACTCAAGAATTGATATGCAAGAAAAGAAAAAGACAGAGTTGGACGTGTCGATATAGTTAGCATTTACAATTATGAATTTAAATGGTTTAAAGTTAACCCTCAATTCCTACTCGCAAGCCTGTGTTTGATTCTAAGGAAAAATGAGACTTTAACAATTGACACTTCTTTGAGACGCCAGATAGAAAAAGCGGCAGTAAACAATTGAAATCTCAAGTTTTGTGAAGAGACAAACAAAAGCCTGAATTAGTTTTTAGAAAGAAGAGCATTGAACAACTGAAAGCGTTAGTAAAATAATTCTGTAACACAGCATTACCGAGCTGCTGGACAGCAAATGAATCCGAATTGACCAGCTGGAAAAAAAATTGCAACAAAATTCAACTATAATATACTCAAAGCAAAAAGAAACTTATTGGTATGTACATGGCTTACATGCACAACCTAATCAACAGGTCAATAACCATAAACTTTCTTCTACTATATCAAAACTTTCTGGTGCATACGAATAAAAAGTTGGAAAACTTTCTTTATTTATAAAAAATTATTGAGGAAAACCCGGGGCTTATCAAAGCCTACTGTCCACCATAAAGAGAGCGAGTATTGAGACAGATTTGTTGTATGTGAATAATAGGACTAAAAGAGTTGTAATTAATAAGGTTAGTGATGCTCGGAGCCAATAGAAACAAACTAAACCGAGGCAGTCAACTAGTAGAGTGCACGGTAGTGTGCCTTATCAAAATAGTTTGAGACCTGCAAAGCCGCAAAGAAAATGATGATAACTCATCGAAACATGTATGTAAAAATAAAATAAAATAAATAAATAAAATAAAATCATTACTTCAATAATATGAATAATATAAAAGGATTTTATAAAATAAAAATAGAAAATATAAAATAAATAAAAATAAAAACAATGTGTGCGTTTACATATGGAAAATTAGGCCACATTGCTTGTATCTTTTGCAGGTGACACACTAGGCAGTATCTGAAAAAGAATGTCGGGTTTGCTAACCGGTGTAAATAGTAAAGGAAAAAATATAAATAGCTTTTATTCTAAAACAATCAGGAGAAGAATAATATTTCTCAACCAAAATTTTTTTCTTGAATTTTTAAAAATTCTCAGAACTTTAGAAAACAGTTTATTTTTAAGATGACGGGTAATTTTTTTTTTCAAATATGTGTAAAAAGGTGCTTTTATATGTGCAAAAAAACTTTGAAAGTTTCAGAAAGTGCCGTGCATTAAGCTCAGAGATATCTTACAATGTATCTAGAGAAATACTTGAAATTTATGCTTTTTTTGCTATTTTTAAGTATTCCTGTATACAGGGTGATTCTTAACCTATGCGCATAAACTCGAGGAGTTATAATTTACAATATGATTGATAAATGTTAAAAAAAATGTAGTAAAAGTTTTATAATAAGCGAGAGAATGAATTAAGTATAAAGTATCTAAAAAATTTAATTTTATTACTTGAAAAAAATCGGTGTGCCATGCCAAAATAAAAAGAATAAAAATGTAGTAAAGCTTTTAATCAACTAATTATCAAAGTAATAGACAAATAACAAGAATGCAAAATTATTAGAACACTTAATATCATAATAAATGCTCAAAATTATTTCCTCTATTTTTCAAAAACATCTGCGCCCGCTGAAGGCATGTTGTGCTACATGCACGTTGAAGTCTTGGTGGTTGCCGAATTGTGTCAGTATGCAATGTCGCAACTCTTCAACACTGTGAATTTTGGTAGCGTATATCAGATGTTTTATATGTCCCCAAACATAAAAGTCTAAGGGATTTAAGTCAGGTGATCTAGGAGGCCAAAAAGTTAGACCTCCTTGATCAATCCACTTCCTCAGAAACACATTGTTTAAATGTTGTTGCACATCTATTGCAAAGTGTGGTGGAGCTCCATCGTGAAGATATCACATGCGCTGTCTAACATCAATTGGAACTTCTTCCAGTAGTGCTGGTAGGGTATCTTATAAAAAATTTAAATAAACAGCGCCCGTTACACGATTTGGCAACAAAAATGGTCCAATAAGATGGCAGTTTACAATTTCAGCCCATACATTTACCAAAAATCTGTGTTGAAAGTTTGTACGCCGGGTAATGTGTGGATTTTCAACTGCCCAATAATGCGTATTGTGAAAATTGTGCACACCGATATGAGTATTTCATCTGTCACTAAAATGTTAGTAGAAAAATTTGGGTTTACATCATGCTGACGCAACAGCCATTTGCAAAATACTATCCTAAAAGGAAAATCTGTTGGTAATAGGGCATGTACACGCTGCACATGGTAAGGATACTGTAACTCATGCGCCATACAGTTGACTGCAATACCCCAGTTTGATCGGCAATTATCCGGGTACTGATGTCAAGACGTTCTTCAGAAATATCAACAATATTCTCTTTGAGATTAAAAATATGCCTTGGTATAGAACCTCATATTGTACAGGTCTGAGCTGCAAGTGCCCAGTATCTTTTGCACGCTGTACCAAACGTACAACCGATCCACGAGCCGAATGACACCTTTGAGGGAATCTCTCGGAATAAAGGCGAGCTGCAGCCACAGAATTTTGATGAACTTCTCAATACACTAATATTATATCCACAAATTCTGCATTGGTCATGTTATGTTGCGCTATAATTTAATTTTATTACACACTGACAGACGTCACTTAGTTTTTTATTTCAATTTTTCGGAAATAACCGCCTGGACTTCAACGTGCATTACTTTAATTTTGGCATGGCACACTGATTTTTTTCAAGTAATAAATTTAAATTTTACAGAAACTTTATAATTCATTATCTAGTTTATTACTACATTTTTTTAACATTTGTCAACAATATTGATTGTACACTATAATTCTTCGAGTTTATGCGCATAGGTTAAGAATCACCCTGTATATAGATAAAACTAGGAATTTTTAATGTATACGTGGTAAACAAGTTTAGTGCTGGGGTAAATTGTTGTATGAGGAAAGTGCTTATTTCTAATTTAAGGTAGGAAGAATAATTTTTTAAAAACGTTGTCTACCTTGAAGTAAAATTAACGTTTGGAATTTAATCTTGTGCGTACCCATTACTTTATATTAATTCATTCCTTACCAAAATTCAAAAAATTGGTATAATGGCAAATCTCTATAGCCACAGATAAAAGAGCCTAAATTGCATTAACTATTTCTGGTTGTGGATTTATTCGATTTAGGCAAATGGCGTCTGGTGGCTCTCCAGACACATTCCAAGCACTCGTTGACTAGTTATTTGAACTTAAATTGGTGCCATACCTTTCAAGTACCTCAACAATGTCATAATTACCACTCAAATTTTCCAACTTATTTTTGTGTCTTAAAAGAAATATTCAATAAGTTGACAAAGGCAAAGTTAACCTTAAATTTAAAATAATGCGTTTTCTGTAAGAATGAACTAGTGTGTTGCCGAAGACGGGCAAAAAAAAAGAAAGACTTGTTAGTCCGTCTAGTTTAACCTATCCTAATTTTATCTAAGCATTCACTATCCAGTGTGACACAAAGAATGTATGTTTGGGAGCAGTGTTATCCCAATAAATTGGTGGCAGAGAACGAGTAATCTGTTACCTACTGCGGTCTCTCACAAATGGAAAGAGGAAATATTGTCTTACAGAGACGAAGTGTCTGTGTATGATTGGAGCATTAAAAAGCTGAGGTTTTATTTTAAAAAAGGCAGATTTACAGTCATAACAAATCATTATAGTCTGTTTTTGCTGGCTTTCTCTAAAAGATCTTCAAGTTAGACTAGATCTATGGGTTTTAAGGCTCCAGCAAAACATAACGACAACTTTAATCTACCCAAAAAGTTAAAAGAAGCAGCAGGAATTCGTTGCAAATCAATACCTTATACACTGGTCAACAGTCAAAATAAAGTTATAACAGAACAATCTGGAATAAAAGCTACATGAATAAATTATTTAGAAGAACAATTTGAAAATAACAGGTCAATATATAATAGAAAAGCTGGTAACCGACTTACAGGATCAGAAATTACGAAAAACGAGGTCAAAAAAGCTATTAAATCCACCAAAAATAACAAGGCAGTTGGACAAGACGAGATTCCAGTGGAAATAATAAAACTGATGATGATAGCATATTGAAACTACAAATAATATTCAATAAAATCTATGACACTGGTATATGTTTTGCTGATTGGCTAAGATTGAACATACTACTACAGCAATGATATTTATTGCACTTTTTGGACTTATCAACTTGATGAACCACGAACTAAAAATCTTCCTTAAAGTGCAGCATCAAAGAATGTTTAAGAAGTGCGAAACCGTCATAGGAAAGACACAGTTTGGCTTTTGGGAAGAATTAGAAACCAGAGAGGCACTAACTGCGACCCAAATGCTGGTACAAAATTGCTACGACTAACAAAAATCAGTATGCATTTGTTTTGTGGATTACGCAAATGCGTTTGATAAAGTGCGACACGACAAACAGCTAGAGTAATAGTAGATAGAGAACTAACAGATATCAAAATATGCCGAAAAGTACGACAAAGGTGCATACTACTATCTTCTTTACTATTTAACCTTTACTCGGAAGCAATTTTCCAAGAGACACTGGAAAACGTTGACAAAGGCATAAAAGTAAACGAAAAATGGATCAACATCATTTGCTTTGCTCACGACTCAGCAATTATAGTTGACTATATTGAAAACTTCCAATACTTAGTCAACAAAATAAATATCCATAGCAAAGAGATAGGACTAATGGGACTAAATTCATAGTAATAACAAGAAATCCAGAAACATTTATAAATAGCAGAATAACAATTGACAACACTGCTATAGAACGGATTACTATTATATTATGTTATTAAATTCAAATACCTAGGATTATGGTTGCACGATAAATGAGACTCTGATAAAGAAATAAAATGCCGAATAGAAACAACGCGGAGCGCTTTTATGAAATACAAACAGGTGCTGACCAACAGTGAATTTGACCTAAACCTGAGAATACGTTTTATACAATGGTCAGTCTTATTGTATGACATGGAGGCGTGGACGGTAAAAGTTACAACTATGAACAAGCTAGAGGCATTTAAAATAAGGACCTTTTGCCGCTTACTGAAAATTTGTGGATGAATGGAATAACGAACGAGGAGGTTTTAGTTTGAATACATAAAGACCGTAAACTGCTAAAAAATATAAAACAAAGAATGACAACATACTTTGGACACATTATTCGCAAACCTAAGTACAGCATTTTACAATTAATTGTTCAGGGCAAGATTAAAGGCAAACTAGGGTTAAGTCAAAAACAAAAATAGTGGCTGCGTAATATTAGAGATTGGACTGGTTTAATGACAGTTCAAGAACTTTTTCACACAGCAAAAAACCGGGACGAAATGAAATATGTGATTGCAAACATTCATTAGTGAATATGCACCGGAAGAAGAAGTTTTTACTCTCACTTCAAAATCTTTACTTCACACTACACGGACAAGCAACGTCATTTTTGGAGCGTTTTATTTGAATCAGATGACCAAAACAAATTTATTGTTTAAAATTAATAAATGATGTATTTTATGTAAATTGCATTTTTATCCAGTAAGAGATACATACACTTGTGTTTTAGGGTATGCACACATTATCAGTGTGACTTACATTTAACTTGTGGCAAAACGCATCTTTAAGCTTTGCTCTAAAAGATGTTGTTTTTATTAAAAAATTTAATATTAACCTAAGAAAACAATGATACCGCTATTACATACTTTGAGTATAACCAAAATAGTATGGCATTTTTTGGATAAAAGACCAGATATATTATTTAAGAATTTGATTTGTAATGTTACTGAAATATCTAAATTATAAAACAAAACTAATTTTATTATTATTTTACACAATTGCTATTGTGTAATGTTATTTATTACTATAAATAACATTTTAAAAATATATTGAGTCAGGTTCGTCGTTTAACCGTGTATCGAATACACATACAACTGGAATTCAAAATATTGCATCACAGTTATTACATATTAGGTTTGTTCCAAGTGTTGTTTTGCACCGCTTCTAGATAGTGCAAATCAATCTTGCAAATTATATAATAAATATTATTTTTTTGGGAAAATGAATTTGCAACGTTCTATCTAGAACCGTACCGACCGTACAACATAAAAGATAAATAAATTTTATTTACTTTTAAGCAGATTTGTGCAATCAAATAAGTGACCAGTTGCAATGGTCTAGTGCAAAGATTGTTGAGCAGGCAGCCCGGGTTTGATTCTTGACAGTAGCAATATCTAATTTATCTAATATATTTTGATGCGGTCGCGTCCTTTGCATGGCAATGGCAAACTAGCAAAGTATCTGCTTAGAAAACCTCTTTAGTGATGTGGTTCGGAATCTACGTTAAATTGTAGTTAAATTCCACGTTTGTATAGAACTATTATTACACTACAATCGTACAATAATAAGTATTTATTTATTAAAAAATTTGATTGTTATTCCAAAACTGGACTTAATTTGTTTAAAAATTTAGATGTTTTAATAAAAATATTGCTAGATAAGATTTTCTTAACAACATTTATTGTTCAAACTACTAATTTAAGCAGATGTTGTTTTACTAACTAATAAAGGTTAAAAACTACATATAAACAAGTTAATATATTTTTAACCAATTCAGCACTAGGTTAAGTTATCAACAAATAAACAAACTCTGGTTACCTAAATTTAAATAACTTAGTTTTTGTTTAATGATTTTTAGATCAATATACATATTCAACAAACATTATTACATACTTTTTTTTAGTGTTTAGACAACTATTAATAAGCAATCATAATAAATCTCATGAAAAAAAAAGACAATCTAGAAACAAAATCCAAGAAATGTATAAAAAACTGCACAAGAAAAGACAGTTAAAGAAGCTATAGAGCAATAGTTACAAGAAAAATGTGCCGAAATCAAAATACTACAAGCAAAACACGACAGCTTCAATTTCCATAAGAAAATAAAAGAAACAATAGGAACCAAGCAACAAAGAGAAGGGGGCATAACCCTAGACTCAGACAATAACATCATCACAGAAACTGACAAAACACTAACAAGATGGAAACAATATATGAAAGAGCTTTTTGGAGACATAAATGTGGACAACAATATGACCACTACATCAGGTGACAAAGGGCCAGTTGTTACTCAACAAAAAGTAGAAACAGCAATCAACCGATTAAAAAACAACAGGGCTCCGGGACCAGATCAGATACACGGGAAAATACTTAACCAGAACAAGTGAAATTTGTAACTACGCTTCTCAACAAAATCTACACAGTAGGTCAAATACCAAAAGATTGGTTAATACCCACATTTATACCTCTCTCAAAGAAAGCGAACGCAACAAAATGCTTAAAACACAAAATAATTAGTCTGACGAATCACGTTCTAAAAGTATTCCTCAATATCATCTAAACTTGTATACAGGGTGTCCGGAAAATACGTGTACAACGTTTGACGACAGACTCCTGACGTCAAAATAGGTTGATCTAAGCCGACTTAGTTATATCCAAAATTGTCTCGTTTAGCCGGTAGAGGGCGTCAAAAAAAACAAAAGTATAACAAAGTTGAAAGTATCTATTGTAAGAAACTAAGTAAAACAAAAACATTACTTAAGCAAATGTGTAAAATGACCGCCATCTTGCTGAATACACTTATTAACACTCTTTAAAAAATGATATTGGACCCTATCTAATGTCTCGGTATTATTAAAATGGTTGCCTGCATTTAAAATCCGCTGCAATAAATCATCGCGTGTGTTTACCGGAGTCTTGTAAACTTCTGTTTTAATAGCGCCGCACACAAAAAGAAGTCACACATATTTAACTCAGGAGAATGTGGTGGCCATTTTACTGGTGCATCATTGCCTCTTCCAATCCATCGGTTGGGATATTGATGATGTAAGTATTGCCGAACGGCAACGGAAAAATGGGGCGGGGCACCATCATGCATATACCACATTTCCCTCCGAAGTAAAAGGGGCAAATTCTCCAGAAGAATTGGTAATGTGTCTTGCAAAAAATTTAAATAAATATTTCCATCTAACCTGTCTGGAATAACAATGGGACCAATAAGGTAGTGATCAATAATACCTGCCCAAATATTAATTTTAAATTGATGCTGATGATGTGCAACTTTAATGGCATGTGGATTTTCATCGGAATAAATATGTTTGTTGTGCAGATTGGTTACCCCAGATCTTGTAAAGCATGCCTCGTCAGTAAACATAATTTTTCTACAAAAATTTGGAACAAGGATTCTTTTGTTTCTAATAAATTGACAAAATGTAAGCCGCATGGGGGGATCAGTCGGTAAAAGTTCCTGGACTTTTTGTATGTGGTAAGGATGTAACAACTGTTCTCTTAAAACCTCATTGACAATTGTTTTAGGAACATTTAACTCACGTTCTAAAAGACGGGTACTGGTACTTGGTTCTTCTTCAACTCTTTCCAGAATCATCTCTTCTGTTTCTACAGTCTGCCTTCAAACTTTTTCTCAAAACTGCCCGTTTCCCGAAGATGACGCTCAATATTGGCAAATGTTTGGTGGTTTGGTATTCGACTGTTAGGAAACCTCTCCATGTAATCCCTAACACTCTGACGCCCATTTCGTTGACAAAACCCGTATACCAGGAGCATGTCAACTTTCTGAGAGTTTGTATAATTTTCCATTTTTAATGGTAAAATGAACTTGTAATTCAAGAATGTTGATCGTATACTTGAGTAAATTTCATAGACTGGTGACAATTTGTCAATAATTGTCAAATTATTAAACGCCATAGCAACAAGGTCACTTAAAAAATTATTGTTACAGGTAATTTCTTTTTAATATTTACAAATTTTTGACGCGTTTTTTTTTTAAGAGTTTTTCAGCATTTTGGAATTAAGATTTTCGTTTTCTTTTGCCACGATCTATAAAGTTACCTGGTGTTTATCCGCCAATTAATCTACACCCTGTATATATATATATATATATATATATATATATATATATATATATATATATATATTGAGATTATTTTTTAAGTTAGTGCCATGGTAGTTGAAATGTCTACCTACTACTTCATTTACACCAAGGTCACTCATCTACATGTGTTTATCATATGATTGATATGTTTAATGTTTATGTGCATTATACATGTTTGTTGTGACTGACATTTGAAGTAAATAAATTTATTATTAATCAATTATATTCATGACACTTAGTAGAAATTTTATAAATTTACTTATTACAGGCTTTCTACAGGACAGTATCTTTAGCAGACTGACTAAACATACTCTTTTTCAGTAACATATATTTTTTATGAAGTTAGAATAATCTTTTAATTCAAAATAATAGAAAATATACTCTTATTATTGGTAAAGCCTTAATAATTTCAATTGTTTGAATAAAGACTATTTCTTTTTCTATTTATATAATAAAAAACTAACATAAAACCGTTTGCCCCCGGCATTTTTTCGTATTCCCCGTTACCTTCGGGACAAGCGGCCTACGATTTGCAACAAAAACAATCGTAAAAATGCTTCAGTCCCTTGCCATTCCTCTGTGAAGCTTAGATATCTTAAAAAAATGAAAAGGTATCTGTGGTGCCTGGCTACGCGCAGTAATCCCATGGCTTGCGGACACCGGGTTGGATTGCGATTTGGAACTCTAATTTTGGCTTTGCCTTCTTTCCTGTTGTTGGTCGGAATAGTGTAAGTCGTGTCAGTTGACGGTACGGTATTCAGATTTTAAGTCAAGTGTTTTTCGATATAGGGTTGCAATAACAATGTACATGATGAACATTTTTAGCTGAATTATCCCAACCAAGAGTTGATATAATGCAAACTAACCAATCTTCTTACCTGATAGGCATATATATAATCTAAACATCTTTTTTTTTTAATATTTGATTAATCTTAATCATGGTAGTTGATATAATATAGTATGTTTAATTGAACGTTTTTTGTATGAGTCAGAATCTATGTCTCTCAAAATTAATAACATGTGTGTTGCAAGTAATTTTTTTAGGAATAGTCATATTCATGGACGAGTTATGACACTAACTGAAAATGATTGTCACACTAACTCTTTATGATGTCACAAAGGAATCACTTGAAATAGTTGTGAGATTACTGGAATATTTTTGTGATGATAATTAATAAATTTTATTATTGTTCTCCTTCTGGAAACTTATAATTTTATAAATATTTTGGTCAAATTTTTTTTTTTTTTTTTTAATATTCTAATATTTATGACAGGGTTTTGGTAATTTTGACTTTTTATTAATAGAATACTTTATGACCTTATTTTTGATAGAATTTTACACTTTTTGACAATTTGTCAGAAATTTTGCAGAGCTTTAAAAAGACAGTTTTTCTTAAAAAAAGATTACGGGTATTTTTTTTTTCAAATATGATAAAAACGTGCTTTTATATGTGCAAAAGATGAAAATTTTAGGAAGCTGTGTGCGACGCTTTGAATTATCTTATAATGTATCCACAGAAATACTTAAAAATAGCAAAGAAGGCTTAAATTTTAAATTTACATTTTTTGATTGTTTGTAACTTCTCAGGATTGCATTTTTAGGTAAAAATTATAACGAGTTTTATTCTTCAAAATTGTCTAAAGAATAAGTTTTTACATAAATTTGTTTTCTTTGAATTTTGAAAACTTATTCTTTAGACAAATTTGAAAAAAAAAGTTTGTTATAATTTTTTCCTAAAAATGTAAATTGTGTATGCTCTCAATATTTTGCGGTGAGCAAAAAATCATAGCTACGCCACTGATTGGATCCAATATTCAATAGTTTGTTTGCTAGATAAAAAAATAGTTGGAACGGTATAGGGGTTGTGTTGTATATAGTGTCAATAGTTAAGATGGCATTTAGATTACCTTAACATTTTTTTAAACTAAAAAATTAGTAATCTTTGGAAGAGGTCATAAAACTGGTTGTAAGCAAAAACTTAAAAATATTGCTCCTATTTTCTTTTTTTGGATGAGACTATATTTAAATCTCTATTTTGAAAACTGTAGGAGTAGGCTTTTCCTTACCACTACTTTTAACAAAAATCGCGTTTTTTTAACTTTTTACGGCTCGTCATTATTATCAGCGCAGCGTTATACTTAACCAGTCGGCGTACTCTTAACCCTCCAGCCCACGGGTGAGGCCTGTGAGTCCAAGCAACATATAAAAGTTAAAATAACTTTATATAATATAATTGTAACGCTTTCAACTTATGTACCTCTCAGAGTTGTAAAAAGACATTTTTTATGCAATTCTAATATAAATATTTTTTTTTTTTGTGTAAAAGCACAATATGTCTTGATAGGCCTCACCCGTGCGTTGGTGTTACTATCTATGAAAATCGGTTTTTGCCTGTAGGTTGTTCTAACTAACTTTAAAATTTGATAATTCACAACATATATATAATAACAAAACATACTTCAATTTTACTAAAAACTGCAGGTTGTTTCTGAAATAATTTGGTATTAATTTGGTCTCGGAAAATTGCAATTTGCCGATATTTGCCTAGAGTTATACATGAATTGGCTAGATGCTTATTTGGAATTCCAATATCTGAAGACGAACCCAAACCCACTCCAAATAAAAGGAATTACTGCAAATATTGCAAAAGAAGAAAAACAGGCTTGTAAATTTTGTAAAAGTTATGTATGGAACACATCTTAGCACGGAGTGTACCGACAGAAATTAGAACCAACTTATAACTATATAATTATAATATGACGTAAATAAAAATTGTAATAAAACAGCTTTTTAGTTTTATGAGTCGTAAAATTAGTAATTTTTTTTTTACAATTCCAATTATGCACAAAAACATAAATAGATGTACTTGAAATCATCGAAAGTAATTCACTTAAATATTTAAACAAATATTTTTTACAGCCAATTATAAAATGTTCCTGATAGGTCTCACTTGTGCGCTGGTGAGACACCAAAGTCACCCATTGACTGGAGGGTTAAAAAGTATTTAAATCAGCTTTTGCTAAGCGTAGCATCGGTATAAGATCTTGGGAGCGGATTTAAGTTGTTTTTAAAATTAAAACTTGAAATAATTTACCAGCCAAGGGGGCAAAGAGAATGGTGAAAGTATCTACGACTCTCGTATCTGGCATGATGACATAATTAAAAAATGTCTTTAATTTTTAGTGATTTTATTTACAGATCAATTGTGGGGAAAAAATATTTAACTTGCACATTATGATCAGATTAATGAAAAATATTGCAAATTGTCCATTAGATAACTACGGAGGATTGTTTTGCGTTTTGTAGTTTAAAAATAATGTCTATTTTACTGGCCACAAATCTGCACTTGTATCCGCACTTGAATGGTGCATGTCTCTTTAAAATCGATTTGGTGGTAAAAATTTGCCATTGAAAAAATTAATGCAAAAAAAAATATTTTGGGAAAATGGTTCTATCTCCGAAATGAAATCGATGAATCAAATGTTATAAATTTTGAAATTTCACGAAAATCTAGTGTCAGTTTTGAGATCCTTTTAATCCAATTTAGTATTTCTTAAATAATGGCGGTAAAGATGCGGGTGTGGGACCAAAAAGTGCAACTTTTCGAACTTTATATGTACATATAGTTTTTGGTTATAAGAGTAAAATGATATTGCGGGTGATTTGTAATTTTGCATTTTTTAATTTTTGACTTTGAGTTTAAAACATAGGGGAACGTCACTGCACAAAAAAATGGGTACCAGATACAAGATACGTTTCTACGGTGCAGTTTTTGGTTTGCCTCGCGCATGACGTCACAGGGTTTGATTATTGTCTAATAGTAATTCAACGTAAATACCAACTACTGCAATATGCAATTGTCACATTTGAGAATAGATTATTACATTTAGCCCTATTCTGTATGCATATTGCTAGCTAACAATATTGTTATCAAGGAAGGTTGCTAAGCAATGTTGTGTATTTATTACGATTTTTACTAAATTGCTAAGCAACCTTCGCTCGATAATGATATTGTTAGCTAGCAATATGCATACAGAATAGGGCAAATTACCAAGATTTGTTTAAATATTATTTAAGTACTTTTGATACTAATAAATAAAACAATTGCGGTTTTATATAACTATGTATTAATTTAGATAAAATGTGCACCCAAGGACATAGTGACAATTTTTTTTTTTACACTTAATTCTGGGATTGAGTTATACTATTTGATTGCGATGCGATCAGAATAGCGGAGTGTTAGCCCTGGTCTTATCTCCAGTTCCATTTCTATAGAAGAAGTCTATCTTGGAATAAAGTAGTTAAATGTTTTTTGTCAATTTGTCATCTACAGTTTTTGTTTGAGACTGAGAAGCTTGGAAATCCATCATGTCGATACTTTGCTAATTTTAAAAACTTGTTTCTGATATTTCTATTTCTCTAACAATAACTGAAACTTTTACTCGGCGGTCATTCAACACCAAATCTTCAGCTTTGTAGTTGATTTTGTTAGTGTTTCTACACTTTGAGTTATTATGAATGGGTTTCTTGCCCCATTTGAACTGCTTGCCCCAGTATTTGAATAAAAATTACAAACTTTAAGCAATTGGAACCAAAGTTGGAGATTACACTATAAAATGGCACAGAAACTAGACATAAGAAATTTTTTATAGTTTGATAGATATTGTAGATAACATAAAAACATCTTTTCTTTTATAATGCAAATGTTGATAATTGGAGGCTACGGTGCCCCTGACGTATTTCAGTTTGAAAATAATGGGACGCCCTCACGCGAATGAATAAATAGACCCAAAGTTTATCCATGCATGTAGAATGAATGGCAACTGTGGCATTCAAAATTACTTTTTATTGAAGCATTTACCAAAAATGTGATGCGACAAGTGCTATTCACTTACATAATGCTTGTAAAATGTCAGTTGACTAGCATAATGCAACGATTTGTCAAAAAAAATTCCTGGACTTTGGTGCTTTAGTACATTTGCCAATTTGATATCAAGATTTAATCAAGAATTGATGTGATTCAATAATGTCAATTGCATTGCTACAGATAATATGTTTTTAGGTTATGTATTGCTAAACTACAGTGGACAGTGTCATTGACTGCAAAAATGTTCTACAAGTGTCAATTGTAGTGGGAACTTAACACTGTCACTGAACGATTAAAGTTTTATTAATTTAATATTAACTGGCAGGGCACAAACTATTTTAAAATAAATTATTTATTGTTATCACATTATTACATATCAGGTTCATGTATAAGTTGTTTTGCTCGTATTTATACCTCTTATAAACATTTAACTCGCTATATTATTTATGTTTAAGTATCTAAGCTTTTTTTATAACTATTAAGACTTGTTAGTAGTCTTTTGGTCTCTACCTATTTTACAGTTGCATTATGAAATGTACTCTTAACTAAAATTTGAGCCTCTGTGAATTGAAATTTGATTTATATCAGCAATGGCCACAAACAAAAATTTGTATAAACTATTTTTTTTTTAATCTAAAAGGAAACTTTATTTCTCTTTTAGGTTACATCCTATATATTAGAGCAGCAATTTGAAAAAGCTTTTAATAAAATTGCGCATTGGTGGCAAATTCAACTAGACTGTGTGAATTTGACTTGCACTGCAGTGGAGCAATGTCATGTGATTTCTTTTTTTTTTTTCATATAACTACCTCAAATTGTATTTTAATCTAAAAAGTGTTTTTGAGGTATCTGTTCAGATAGACTGAACGTAGTTTCTGAGAAGTTCAAATTTAAATAAGTTTAGAAGATATTAATACTGTGAGATGCTATTGTTATTAAATTATGTTTTAAATTATTTTTGCAGAGGTGTCTGGTCCAGACATATTTGGAAGATTGGTTCCAATGGAAGCTCATGAAGCATCTTCATTATACAGTGAACAAAAAGCACAGCCAAATAGGCGAACGAGTTGAAAAACGTGATCAAGAATTGAGTGAATTCATGTCAAAACATCATTTAGATGTCCTTGTCCATATGAAAACAGCCAAAGGTCTAACACAAGATTTGGTAGATCGTGCAGCCGAGATGGTAGCAAAGCCAAATGCAACAAAAGAGTTGACAGATGCAATGGGAAAGCTATCAAACTCCTACCAAGAAGTCGAAGCGATGCTTAAAGAAATACAAGAATTACTTAAAGAAGAGGAGCATGCTGAAAAAGAATATCAAGCAATAATGGGTAAAAGACCTCCTAGTATAATTGCTACTGATTTATTAAGAGAAGCTGCTAAATATTAAGAAGCTCATAGCAGAGCATCAGAATCAAATCAAAACCTTCATAAAGCAATGACAACACATGTTGCAAATCTAAAAATATTAGCCCAACCAATTAACCAATTGAGATTGCATATACCAAGCTTACAATTGCTTGATCCTAATGTTGATGAAAACATTGTGGATGAAATGGACATACTTGTTGCTAAAATTGATGAAATGAAGAAACAGCGTGTGAGTCTTTGGACGAAAATACGTGATGCGATACATGAAGATGATATTACAGGTTCTTTAGTAACACGACATCCTGATCAACCTCTTGAAGAATTTTTTAACATTGAACTTGATAAGCATAAGAAAATAACAATGCTAATTGATAAAAATATGGAGGCTCAGGATAATATTTGTAAAGCTCTTGTAGAAAAATATGCGCTGTTTACTCCTAGTAGAAAATATCTACAAGATATTATTCATAAAAGAAACAACACAATAACAGCATTGATTGCATCTTATGATACTTACGACGATTTATTGGCTAAAGCAAATAAAGGAATTGAATTTTATGCTAAATTAGAAACAAATGTTTCAAAATTGCAACAACGAATTAAAAGTGCTTGCAAAGTACAACAAGAAGAGCGTGAAGGGATTTTACTGAAAAATGGACATGTTAGTGTTCCTAAACATATTGAACCTGAATTACAAAATAATAAGCCAAATTGAAAGATTATTTAGATTCGATGAAGGAAAAACGTGATGGTGGTGTTATTGGTCCTACAATGCAATGCCCGACTTCATCTATGTATTCTACACAACCGGAAACTAGTGATAATACTCATTATACACCTTCTCAAATGGGTTATACACAAAATACGCAAAATTATAACAATTCGGTTAATTCTTGTAATTATGGAAGTCATGGATATACTCAGGTGAATTATTCAGATAAAAATATGGATCAAATGCTTGATAGAATGAATGCTATTAAGATACCGAGCAGTCAATACGATTATACTAATTCACAAGCGTATAATTATCCAGTGAGTTATACTCCAACTACAAGTTATACGTTAACTAGCAGTAACTTGCCTATGTGTGTTTCATCACAAGTCAATGCTTCTAGTTATTCAAATCCTCCAAGTTCATATCAAACTGTTTCGAGTACTAATTATCCTTATATAACATCTACTGAACAATATAATGCACCAGATAAATCGCAGAAAGTTAATGATACTAGTGCTCCTGCTGCCTATGGTACTTACACTACTACTACGACTACACCTACAGTAGCCAGTGGGAATTATAATCAAGGGCAATATTACAATTACGGGTCTGCTACTGCAAGTCAAGCATATCCTTATCAATATTACGGAAGTGATTATAATCAATATCCGGGTGGAACTCAAACAACACAGGCTAATATGCAGTATCCTCAAAATAATACAACTCAGGTATCAAAAACGCAATACCCACAAAGCAATACTAATCTACAGTAGTTTGCAAAGATAGTAATATTTTTGAAACAAAAACGACGATTCAAGATTTTGTACATCTTTAGCGATTGATTTTGTGTTTTGTATGCTGTGTAAGAATTTGAAATGGATCTTATTTGTAACTGCAAGATAATAAAGATTTGTTTTTTGAATGGTAGTGGCCGTTACTACGTGATAGTTTATTTTAGAAAATAAATAAAACAAATTTACTAAGAAGTATATCACAAATATATTTAAACCAATACAAGTATACTTGATTGTATTACCGTCAGATGATGGATTTGTAAAATGTTGAAACTAGTCACGGTTTAAATATATTTGTACTATAGTAAGTTTAGTAAGTTTGTTTTATTTATTTATTTTTTTACATTATATTATTTTTTTTGTTTTTTAAAATAAGTTCTGCCAGGAGATAATATAAAATCTAAGTTTATATCTACGTGTATTTTTGTAAGCACGCCTTAAGTCTGAGATTGAATTTTGTCTATAAATACTACTTTGAATCTATCTCCATTGCTTAAAAAAAATATTCAACATTTTTAAATGTTGTTAAATAAAAAAAATAAAGAGATTTTTGCTTATAGATAATGAATACACAAGAGTGAGTCTTGTAATAAACAAAAAATAGAGTTTTTGCAAAATAAGTGATAGAATTAAAACAATTAAGTTACACAAAAATAGTGCAACGGTACTTATCAACAAAAAAAGACAATGACAAAAAATAGAATATATTTATAATAAAACAGAAACAAGAACTAAGCATTTAGTAATTTAAAAGAAAAAAAAAGATAAAACTGTTAACGTCATGTTTGTAAAAACAAAATGATAAAGAAAATAAAATGCTCGAGTTTTGTATAAAAAAATAATTTAATTATTATAAACACTTTTTAAATCATAAACGTAAATATATAGAAAATATACATACATATATTACCGAAAGAAAAATTTAGAAAACAGGTTACACATTTAAAAGCTACCCTAAAGCAGACAAGATTCAGGAAACTCAAACTAAACAAAACAAACAAAAATGGATAATAAAACTATATATGCAGAAATCATATCATCAAGAACGAATTAAAAATGCAAGAACTAATGGTTATAAAAAAAGAAACAAACACAAATTAAATTAAATTAAAACAACATTAATTATTAGGTATATGTAAATAAGAATGAAGGGAAAGGAGATAATTAACTTGATACATAACAAAACAAATTTTAAAAATATATATTTATTTAAATTAATAGAGTAGATAAGGTAGATTACTAGAAAAATAAATAAACGGTAAAGAAATTGAGTATAAAATAGATGAATAGAATATAATAAACTGTAAAAAAATTCAAATCAATTTTGGCAAAGCAAAAACAAAAAGCAACATAATAGATAAACACGAAAGAGTAAATACAAATCAAGATAGACAAAACAACTAGAAAAGAAGTGATGAATGAGTTAGAAAATTAAAATCTTTTAACACTATGAAAATAACTAAAAAAATTACAACACAATTTAAAAGAAATGATTTAAAATCAAAGCTTAATTATATCAAGGACAGGTGATACAATAACCAAACAATTTTTATAGTCCGGTCCATGCATATGATTACAGTAGCACTCAAAGCAACACCGCGCATCAATCGCGTGCTCGGGACAAAAATAAAAGCCTTTTTAACGCCGTAATATGTTAATATTATAAGGTAAAAGTTGTGTGTATGTAAATATTATTGAATTACAAAGTTGACAAAGTCTGACGTTACAGACGTATTTATATAGATGTACACATATTATCCATCAGCATGAATTGCTAATTCAAATTTTAAATATATTTTACAAAGTTGGCGAACTGGGACGTTGCCGCGGTGTGTGTTCTAATGTGATGAATATTTAGAACTTTATAAATTATTAATAAATACAGTTGCATCGATATTTACCGGAATAAGAATAACTTATGTCCATCAAGAATTTTATAATAAAATGTTTTGTAAATTAGATTGATTGTAAAACGATGTTACAAAAGGTCGTATACAGAAACGGTACCCGATGCCGTCCGTCGTTTTCTGATTAGAATTCAATTGAGATTTTTTCGGGACGAGTTCACATTTCAGGCACCACCACCAACATCGATATATAAAAGAAAAAGACGAGCTGAACATTTATACTAAACCGACAGTAAGCAAGAACAATTGTTCTCGAGATGCTACTGTTCTGGCCACGATTTATGGTAGACTATTGGTTCGGGATTGCAGTCCTGCTTGTGAATTGGCATGAATTTGCACGCAGACGATTGTCTTAAGGTGCATTGAGCC
This sequence comes from Tachinus rufipes, assembly GCA_963932245.1. Taxonomy (NCBI): domain Eukaryota; kingdom Metazoa; phylum Arthropoda; class Insecta; order Coleoptera; family Staphylinidae; genus Tachinus; species Tachinus rufipes. The sequence continues at coordinate 22,411,603 of OZ010741.1, forward strand.
GATGGTCCGCTGCATGCGCTGACCAACGACTTAGATCTATAGGCAAAACCGTGCACTTGGCATTGTTACCTCTTCTTATTTATTGATGGCCAATAGCTACCGTGCTTTGTGTTCAGCTTTACGGCGTGTAGAAATTTCTGAAACACTAGAAACATATATTTTCAATATTTGTATACGTGTACGTGCAACATCGGTGATCTTAATTTATCGCCACCGTATTCTTGAAACTAATATAATGGGTAACACTTTCAACACACTTTTATTTGCAATTTGTCACTGAATATTGCAAGCAAACTCGACTTAACTCGCCCGACGGATGAATGTCTTGTATATCAAGTGTTCTCATCTGGAATTGTTATCAGGCAGCGGCTATCTTCATGTGTATCGCGGGAGTTTAAGAAAGTATAAAGAGATGTATGATGCGAGGGCGACCCCGGTGGATGCCACAGACAATGGGTGCCGAGCCGCCAAAGAACCAAATACGAAACCATCATAATAAACTGTTTGTATAAGACTAGCAACCAGACGAAAATAACTTATTTATTATACCTCAACTACAACAAAAAATGTTTTCCTAAACCAACACTAATAGCATATATTATTTCTTGAAAAAATCATTCGTTGATACTCACTTAAAATCATTAGTAAAATAGAAATTTAAAATTTTAGACATAGATGAGATGATTTATTTTAAAAATATTAATCAAATATTTAAGAATAATTTCTATTTTAAAGAATGGACTTGGAATGGAATTATATAGCATCAAGCTTTCCAACTATTGTAAAATTTTAGTAACTCTGCAGTATCAGCAGTGGATTTAAACATTTGTGAATTTTGAACAAAATTTTAGATATATTAGTACAATAATGAAGAAAACGATATATAAAGCTTGAAAACAATTGCAAAAGATTGAATAAAATTGTATAACGTTAAAGTATGTAATCATAAATTTAGAAATTATTATATTGCCTTGAAGAATAATAAAATTGTTGAAATGAAGCATTTATTGTAGTATGTTAAAATCAATTATAAACTTTTTATAAGCGTTCTACATTTAGATTTATAGATTTATGTACAATTTAAGAGTTTTCTTAGAAGTGTGTGTAATAAAATAAATAAAGCAAATGCATTCAAATCAAAAACTAAGGGCTAGATATTTTAAGTGTCATAAATCTTTGAACTTAACTTGCGCAATTGAATTTTTAATTTTAAATTGTTTTTTTGCAATGTGTAGAGAATGAAGTTTCTAGTAACATGAAATGTATATAAAAATTTAAAATTTTCAATTATTTATTACATTTTAAAGTTAAATTATATTTTTTAGTAAACAGTCTGATTTAAAAACAAATCTGTCAACTGTCGATGTAGTTGTTGACCTGGTTTAACATATTATTTGTTTATTTAAAAACAAGAACTAAATATCAACCATTTTTTTAGATCTTAGCACTTACAAAGCTATATCTGCTAAATCAAACAAATAAGCCGTACAACAGTGGCGTAGTTATTTGTAAGCAAAAGTCTGCAATGCGAGCGAAAGAGCCTACAAGCATAAATGACATTCACGAAGTCTATTTTTTTACAGTTTATGGCCAAATTTTGTTTTTTTTTGACAATATTTTCTATTTTTAAGATTTTCTAAAGGTTTTTGCACTTTTAAATTGTTTATAGTATCTTCTGACAGTTATTTAAAATTTTAGGTTTGGATTTTGTACTTTGCAACAGTTTATGCCAAATTTTAGTTTTTTTAAAAATCTATTTGATATTTTAAAACTGGATTTTGTCATTTTTAAGATATTATAAAAAAAACTTATTAAAAGTTAAGGCCGGATTTTAATGCTTTCTGTTTAAAACTTTAAAGCAGGATTTTACTGTTTTGACATTTTATAAACAAAATTTTAAAGTTTAGTTGTTTTTGGACAAGATATTGTTTTTTTTTTAATAATATAGTATTTTATTACCAGATTTTGCTATTTTAACATACAATGAAAAAAAAAAACTTACTTTTTTAAGAAATAATAGCCGTATTTTGCTATTTTTAACAAAATTTTGATAATTTATTTTGGTATTATTTGGAGTTTGTAATTTTTTTACATTTTGCAACAATTTATAGGCAGATTTTAGTGTTTCCTGATTTTATTTTGATGTTTCAGAGCCAGATTTTGCTACTTTTTATTTTATATTATGAAAATATTTTTGCATTTGATTAGTTTATGACCAATAATAATGCTATTTTACAATATTTTACCGTATTTTGCTGTTTTTAACATTTTATAAATAAATGATGGCCGGATTTTGCTATTTTTAACTTTTAAATATTAGAATTTTGCACTTTTCAACAGTTTTTGGCCTAATTTTGACTTTTCTAATATAAGTTTAATATTTTATAACCAGATTTTGTTAATTTTGACAATTTTATAAATCAAATTTTGCAATTTTAAACTGTTTTCAACCAAACTTTGATTCTATCTGAAAATATTTAAAGTTTTATGACCGGATTTGATTATTTTTGACTTTTTATAAATATTTTATATAATAACATAACGGATGTCATCTCAAACAACAAAAATATAAATGTCTTTAAATAAAAAAAAGTATCCTTTGCACGGGTAAAGATAAAACAAATAAAGAACAAAAAAGGTCAGTAGTAAAGAAGAAATCAAAACAACAATTTAGGAGTTTTAAAAGAACATATAGCCCAAAAGAAGTTGCAGAAGTAAACCGACATAAACTAACACTAACTCTAAACCAGATAGATAACAACAAATGCACTGATAAAAGATCTAATAAAATGTTTGCGGGGTTTGTTAAATCTAGACAAAGAGGGAACGTAGTTTTACAGTCATTGGGATGATAAAGTGGAAGAAGACTTTGCGGCATGCGTAAATGGAATAAAGGGGTTTTTCTAGAAGTGTGGAGAAGAAGATACAGAGTAAATTAAGTTATATTATTGGGCGATTGGAGCGTTTGAGAAACAATGACCCAGAGGAGAAGGTTTCTCTGCCAAGGACAGGTATGCCGTATTATGGGGATCTTCTGAACAAAATTGATGTGGCACAATCAAACAAACAAAAGGTACGGTTGGGCAGAAAAATATTTTTAAACGGATGACATGTGCAATATCTTAAGAAATGCGTTTGTCTGTTATTAAACAAAACTTTCATCTAAAGTACCTTGAAAAACTACATCGATATCGTCACAGAAAGTCAATTTTAATCATGTATGGTTTAGTATTGACATGATTACACCTAACCAGATTATGCAAGTTCAAAAGATTTTTTTTTTATATTTACAGACACTCAAAAACTCTCACAGACACCTTCAGACACATACAGACACTTACAGACACACACTTACATTTTTGAAGATATATAAAAATAGACATCCAGAAACTTACAGACACTCACATACACTTGCAGACATTTACAGACACCACCCACAGGCATTTACAGACAGCTTCAGACATCCACAGACAGCCACAGACACTCGCAGACACCCACAAACACTCACTTATAATGTAAAAATATATAAAACCAACCATCCAGGTACCCAAAGACGCTTAGAGACACCAACAGACACCAACAGACACTCACAAACACCTACAAACACCTACAAACACCCACAGACACCTACTCACAGATACTCACAGATACTTACAGACTCGCACAGACACTAACACTCACTCACACAGCGCGGGGAATGTATAAATTAAACGTAGAGCACATTCTTTCTTATTCATTTAAGTTTGGAAAAGAAATAAATAGCATATAAAGGCGTAATAGTTATTTTAGTCATAGTAATAATGAGAGACCTGGCAATGCCAATTATAATAAATGATTTTGATAACTGACGAGATATGAGAAACAAGCGTGGAGAACGAAATCGACCTAAAAATGTTAACGTTAGTGTAGTAATTATAGTAACTCAGAGAAAATTAAAATTGATTCAGGCTCAGAGTACTGAAGTAGCATGTAGCAACATAAACGCCAATATTGGAAACTGTGAATACTAAAACAAATAAAATTGTTTTAGTTGTGGTTTGGATGGTTACATTAAAACAAAGTGTCAAAATTGTCAGCTTAAAGTTCAGGAAAATGGTCGTCGGAGCCAATAAATGGCCACAATTTGACACCGCTAGATTGCTTGGCCGCCACATCCAAAAAGAAATTGATTTTTGACTTTATTTTGAGTAAATTTGCCAAAAATGAGTGCCTTTACGTATTTGTAGAATTGTACAGTATTCAGATTCCGGTGCGATTGGAATATTTATGAGATTATCAGAATGCCAAAACTTACAGATGATGGGTGCACAATCTGGTAGATGCACAAACTGTGTCGTGTCCAAAACTTATTGATACATAAGCCTGCTATCACACTTATGTAAATTCTTTACAAGCATAATAACAAATTGGTTAACTCAAAAACTAGACTTCTTCCAACTAGTCAAACAGATGGGTTTTAAGGAAAGAATTTGGTACTTTTGATCATCTACAGACACTGAAGACTCTTATAGAGAAAACAAACGAATGTAGTATACCACTGCAAATTGTTTTTCTTAAACCTCTTAAGAAATAATTAATATAACAAAGAGACGACAAGACGGAGCAAATGCCGATAAAAAGGGATGTACGTCAAAGGAACCAAACAGTTAACAGCAGCACTGAAAGAAGCGATCAAGAACGTAAATTGAGAAAAAAAAGGAATTAAAATTGATAGAGTATACCTTGGTCACTTAAGGTTTGCTAGCAATAAAGTTGACATCAACAATTTAATTTAATTTAAAAAAACTAAAGACTATTCCACCTGGCATCAATAAAAACCGGACTACAGATGAACATTAATAAAACAAAAATAACAACATTGGAAAACATTGGAGAACATTTACGTAATTATTAACAAGGAAAAACTAGAAAATAAAAGCAAAAAACCTTAAATTATAAAAATAAACGAAATTTTATTGTTATTTTTTTAGATTAACTGAGTGACATTACATATTATTATAAAAATCAGTTAATAATTTTTTCATTTAAATCAAAATATGCCCGAGTTGGTCAGCGTAGCGTTTTTCAACAGTTAAGCAATTTCAAACGCGGTAATGTAATTGGGCTTAGAGAAAGAAGTTTGTCAATTTGTGATATTACTCAACAATTGGCAGAAGTGTTAATGTACTGACTCATGTTGGCGTAGATGGATTGCCGTAGAAACACTACAGAACGTGAACATCAAACTTTTTGGTTTTTGCTTTTCAAGATTGATTTTTAACAACAAGATGTCTGAAAACACATAGTTAACTAAGGAATTTGTTTGGGATACAATTGATAGAAGACTTGGTCATCTTCAGTTCTTATTCAATTCAATGTTCAGTAAGCTTGTAATCTTTTATGCTGAAATTGATAATTTGATTTTTATCATGCCTAGGCAAGTAGAAATAAAAGAAAAACTTATTATGTTGTTTTATTTTTCAAATTTTAAACGTTTTAGTGCAAATAATTTACATATAACCTGAAATTTTAAAAGAAATGAGTTACAGATTTTTGGTGTTCTTTTACTTTTGGCGGCCAATCTGTCATACACATATTATTGACTTAATTTTTTGTAATTTTTTTCAGTATTAAGCATGTAGTGTATAGTTAGCGTACTTGATTGCAAACACCAGGGGTCTCAAATTTGAGTAATCTATCTGAAAAGTCGAGTTTTCTGGTTATGAAAAAATATGTTGTGATAAAGAAAAAAAGCTTTAGTAGGGCTTGTGTACTGCCTCGATGTTGCGTGCACGTTAAAGCAAAATTTTCAAATGTAATATTCTTAACCTCTGACGTTGGTGATTAGCCTTGGCTGGAAAAATAGACCGTCGTCAAATAAATAAATAAACTAATTAATGCATTTTTAAGAACATTATGCATAATTGTACAAACACAACTGTATATACGTTTGTATTTCTACATTTATTCCTATACACTTATCTCTAGACGTTTATTTATATACACTTTCGTCTACACTTTTATTTATGTACACTTATTTCTCTGCGTTTATTTCTATACATTTGTTTCTATAGACTTGTTAACGTTTAGAAAAAATTTAATTGGGTAGTGGCGGACACATAATGCAACAGCGCTTCAGTTAAAACCACTTATCTGCAAGCATGACCGAACAACGTTGTCAAACTCAAACTAAGGAAACACGTATTGAATTCTGTTTGATGTTGGAAAAATTCTCAAATATTGTTATTTTTTGTATGGTACTCAGGATTAATAGCCAATAAAATGTCATGGGAATAGAAGGTATTACCATAGATGACAAATACTTAAAGCACTTACAATTTGCTGATGACATTATCCTAACTACCTTAGATCTCCAAGAACGCAAAAGAATGCTAGAAAAACTAAACACGACATTACAATGAGTCGGTTTCAAAATAAACCTAGGAAAAGCCAAGATTATGAACCAAAAAACAAAAAATTAACCACATTAAATGGACGGCTACAAAATCGAACAAGTAGACAAACACATATATTTTGGGAAAAGAAAGCCAAGCAGCGGAGATAACTAAAAGAGTAAGACCTTGTTTAGACAACTTTATCTTTAAAAACCATGACGTACCGCATTGCATAACCCGTTACCAGATACGGCCTTGACGGCCTTGAAACGATGTTATGGATAGCAAAAAGCAAAATCAAACTAAAAACCTGCAAACAAGCAATAGATTTTGCACTACTTAACATTAGCTTAAAAAAATACAAATTAAGAATGCACACGACAAATCAAATTTAATGATGTTATTGAACAATTTGCAGAACTTAAGTGGAGCTGGGTGGAACAAATGGACTCACCGAGTTACACATTGAAGGCCAAAAACTACTAAATAAAGAATTAAAAGACCGCAAAAACAATGGCTTGATGACATTAAACAAAAGATGAAATAGTAGGTCTACGTCTAAGAGAAAGAAAAAAAATATATAGTTCTAATATAAAAAATAATTTCTTTTTTTATTGGTTTTATTAAATCATTCATAAAAAAATTACTTGTCCAAATAGAGTTAATTTCGTCCAAGTTGATATCTACTTAGTCTTTTTAACAAATTACATTCACGATTGTATTTAGCTCTTGTGGCAATAATATCAGGTACATACTGACGTAGATGCGCTCAAAGATTGAAAGAGTTCAATTATTGTTGCGTTTATCAAAGTATTACGCAGCATTTTTTTGCTTGATTTTTTTTATAGTAAATAAATTATTTTTTGTTAAGATCACAGTTGTCTCTTTGACCAGTGAGATGCTAGGCACACTGATGATGGGTGCATATCCTGAAACACGTGTAAGTGTCTCTTACTGGATAAAAAGGCAATTTAAATAAAATACATCATTTATTAATTTTAAATACTTTTTGTTAGTTTATTGGTAATTTAAGTTGATTGATAATTACTTTTTTTACAAAAGAAGGCAAACTACGTTAGTTTATTGTAGCACACACTGTAAACACTCACTAACTTTACAACAGTTTTTAAGATATGTTGATGTTTTTTACATTTTCTTTTTACGTTTGTCTCTATAAAAATTTTCAAACGTTACAAAAAGATGTTCTGCAACAAAATAGTTATTTGTTTTACTAGGCATAAAAGCACAAGATTTAATGCCGCGGCTGGTGTTTCATAGCCGAGCGTAGCGAGGCTATAAAACCAGCCAAGGCATTAAATCTGCTTTTCTGCCGTGTGAAACATATAATTTTTTCTTCAAATTTGTTCCAATTTGACGCATAATCGACTTTTTCATATTTAAATTGCGTTTTATTATCAATTATTTATTATTTCTTAATGTCATTGTCAATTTTAATAAGCAGTTTGATTTAAATTATTACTTGGAAGGTTGCCTAGCAACAAACTTTTTCTGCCTACTTTTTCTGCCTAGGCAGTAAAAGTGGACTTTTTCTGCCTAGGCATTAAAAGTACAACTTCTAAGCCTGCCAAGTGTCATTAAAAGGCCGCTTTTATTGTCATTTGGAGAAAAAGAACTTTTTTTACCTAAACTTTTGAATTTCCAGAGAACTTTTTTTTTTTTGAAGATAGCAAAGAAAGCTTATAACAAACTGTGGTTGACAACTTGAGGTTAGCTTTTCTACAATACACTATATAAAAAAATTGAATCCATTTGAATTTATTTGCGTATTTTTTTAACATAATGAGTAAAGTAGTTTTTGCACAAGCAAGGAAAAACTTGCAAAGATTATTATTTGCTGTTGACTGGCAAAAAATGATCTAAAACTCTCAAAACACAAAACGGAAGCGTCGTATCTAGCTACAAAAAAGTAGCAAAGATGATTTTAATCATCAAACTATTAAGATTACTGCAACCACAAGCAACGTTGCAAAAACTAATAAAGCAATGTTGAGAATTATTTCCAACGTTGACGCACCATGTCATAGTGAGCAATTGTAGATTAACGTTGCAAAGTTGCAACTGCTCTACGTTCTTTCAACAAGAAGACTAAACAAGAAAATATTGCGTTGTTTGGCCGTAAGAGTAGCTTGCGCAGTTGCACATATGCTGTATAAAGATACTGCAGAGGCAAGACAAGCAGCGTACCGACTACAGATAAATAAACACTTTATAAATTTTGAAATGTACAGACTGAAAATAATAAAGGTTTTACATGAAGAAAGAACCGTTTAGTATACAGACCAAAACTAAAATATAACTAATAGGTCTATTCTGAACATTTTTTAACATCGATGTTAGCTAACATCGCTGTAGAAATTGATTTTTAACCAATCAGGTAACGAGTTTTTTAAATATTGCCTAGCAACGTTCAAAATGTTAATTAACATCGCTGTAAAAAATGTTCAGAATACGGCTATAAACTTGCAACGGAACTTAGCAATCAAAACATTTAATTTTATACACTTTTTTCTATACACATACGACAAATGTATAGAAGTATGTGTAATAAGACGGTTTAAAGATTACATTTTTTGGTTACCATAACGCATCTTCCTGCCGTACAATTGTCTATTTAATTAAAAAAATTAAGGCAATTAGGTCAGTTCAAACTTAATAAAGACCTGTCCGTGTTTGTGCAGTAACCAGATTTCTTCCATCTCATATTGCCATTGTTCTTAGGAATTGAGATTTTTACGAAGCTGTTTACAGCAAATTTTGACAAAAATCTGCATTTATTTGCATGCTTACAAGATTCATTTGATTTAACTTTTGAAACTAGAAAAGCACGAGCAGCGCCGAACGTTCACAGAATGGATGTTAGAGCAACAACAAGTGAATGATGGTTCTTGTAAGAAGTTATCTTTTTGGATGGGGCGCATTTTGAACTTAATAGCTATGCCAACAAACAGAATTGTTGAATTTGGGAAGCTGATAATTCAAAAATGATCTTTCAACGTCTTATTTATTTACGGTTTGCTGCGCATTTTGGGCTAGCGGAGTAATTGGGTCGTTTTTCTTTGAGAATGCGTATGGCATTGCGGTAATTGTCAACGGCGTTTATTACTGTAAAATGATAAACAACTTTTTTTAGCTACAAATTACTAAAATAAATTTCAAAAATTTGTAGTTTCAACAACCAACCTGCCACACAGCAAACAAAACAATGGAATTGTTGCAGACAAAATTTGAAGGAAGAGTCATTTTGCGCTGCAGCGATGTGAGTTTGCCACCAAAATAGTGCAATTTGACGCTATTGGATATCTTGTTTTGCGGTGTTTTGAAGCAAATGGTGTATAGCAATACCCCAAGAACAATAACAAAATTGAAAAACATTATATGACGCGTTTTTGATCAAACTGAGCTGGCACTATACCAAAATGTTATCAAAAACTTTATCAAAAGAGCCAACGAGTGCTAGCAGTTACGAGGCAGCCATTTAAATGCTTCGATACATAACCTCTATGTCTACACTTTTTATTACAAAAAAACACTGCGTTTTTTTCAAATTTTAATATAGGCAGTTTTAATGGGATATCCATTACATACAAATTTACAATAAACTACATAATCATCTGGACTTATGTGTTTATTCCTACACACTTCTTATATAATTATTCTTATACATGTATTTGTATAGTTTGGAAACTTCTTTGCATAAAGCGCTGTAAATAGCCTCTAAAAACAAAGATGATATGGTAAAAGAAGTGTATAGCAAAGTGTAAAAAGAAAAAACAAAGAATGCAATATTGTGATAAAAGACTGAAGCCAAAAATAATGAAAAATTAATTTAAGAAAATTTTAATAATAAAATAAATTGAAATTTAATAAATAACAAACATACTGATAACAAAGTTTTTCTAAAAAACGATAAATATTTATGAAAAAATAAATGCCCCACAATGCAGAATGTAATGTATTCAAACTATTATACATAATATGTGTGGTATGTCCTTCAGTATTAGTTAAGATAATACAGCGCAGTAGGCAATAGTATCTACGCAGTTCGTGCTTAGGGGTACAGAAAATGACTATTTTTTGTAGAGAAATAAATTTTAATTGTGTATCTATTAACTAAACTAAAAATTTCAAAAGAAAATTTAAAATAATTATTGATTAATCAAATTTATTTTAAACATTAATGAATCATTGATTGATAAAGTAGATTATATAAAAATGTTAAAAGTAACTGAGTAAAATATAAAAAGTAATAAAACATTGCAAATTATTTCAACTATTATGTAATGTTTAAAAGTTTTTCAAGAATACATTATAGAATTGTATGAAAAGTGCATGGACAAGCTAAAATAAAATTGTCAAAATACAGACTTTAGCAAGTGCAATTACTTGACCAACAATAATAACTTTTTAGGTTTCACGCAAAATTTCCAAATAATCTAATTTCTACACTTACTTATTTGTTTAAATTACAAAAAGTACATTCTAATATAGTTCCACATCATATTTTAATATTCATTCAAACTAAATGTATAGACACCCACCCCTTTCATCCATTTGACTCGAAATAATTGATTGATACAAATTGTACCCCCAATCTGTTAAACGGATTGTTTAATCGCTGTTATTTGAATATATCAGAGTTTCCTTTTTCGATTGTTTTGTTGTTTGTCTGTGTGTATGTGTGTGCCCCATGACGTACGGTTATGGTAATGTGCGGGGCATACAACAATGGGATGACAATGGTGATTGTTTGGTGTCTCACCTCAAGTGTTGTGATAGCTGTTTGCTAATTCACCCTGCTCTCTATACCGCTGGCTGGGTCACGGGGTATTAATATATAAATAGAGCTGCTATTCCCTATACAAATTATGCTAATGATGAAATATGTAATATCATATGCAAAGTTATGAATGAATGCAATTTATTTCAATGATGGTTTATTTTGTTAAAATATTTTTATGCTTGGCGAAGCTAGCATGTCTTCTACTGGCTATTAGTGGTGGATACTTAAAAATTACTTCCAAGAGATTGCCGAAAAAACTAGCTCCGAGCTATATCGTTTCGAAGTGAAGAAGAGAAGAAATAAAAAAATTGAATCGAGTACGGGTAAAGATCGAAATCTTTATAATTGGGTTATATGCACGTATAGAAAAACAGGTAGCCCGTTGAATATTAAAACTACTTTGAGCCTCCCATATTATTTTTTCTTCATACACACATGGGTATTTTATGATGATGGCACGGTGAGTGTAGTGGTGTATAAAGATAGCGATAACGGTAAGATAGCGCGGAATCTGGCGGTTGAGAAGAGGAGCGCGCCCCGAGGTACCGGGGTGAAGAAGGTCCGAACATTGTCTGGGACCCGCACACACATGCTTATTACCGCGGCAGACGGACTCCGCCGCGGGACATGATCCACCGAACGAACGGATAAAGTAATATCGGCTACGGGTATTGATTGATTTGCTTGCTGCCTCTTGAAAAAAGCGCCGTATCGCGATCATGAACCATCATTACGCATTATGTATTTCATATATGGAGGAGGAGGAGATTGTCCCGTTTATATGCGTGAAGAAGTATTACAAGAAGTTACAAGCAGAATGTAATACCACATTTCATTTACAGACAACATAAAATGTCTAAATATCATTATTCAAACACCATCCGCTTTTCAATTACCGTTTACTAAGAATCCTATTAATATTCAATATTTTTTTGGTTAATTATTTGTATTTATTTTAAATATATCATATATAATAATAAATTATATCTTACAGTACTTTCTTTAACGCTTAAATGCAATAGTTCAAGTATTTGTGTTTTATAATCTTTATGAGATGATTTTATTCAAATCGTACAAACATTTTACGGCAATTTTGTCAATAAGGTAAAGTACAAAATTGTTACTACATATTTTTAAAGTTTTAGAGTTTAGTTTTTTAAATATTTTTTAACAGATTTAAAGGTATTCAAAAGCTTTGAACTTTTCTAGAATTCAAATTTATTGTCCGTTGACCATATTATCATCCAAGTTTAGAATGCAGCGCATATTTTAATATGGGTTTATTCGTTTCTAACGCTCACAAAACATTGCGCCGCATTCAAAACTTATCATAATTATTCATAGATGTGGACGCAACTTAATATATTAAACTTGTACATATCAGTGCTTTGTTGAATAATATTATTTACTATTGATAGGTGTTGATTACTTCTTTTTATAATTTTAAAGTTTTTATGTATACTTTTTTGGTACGCTGCTAAAGTTATGTTTTACTATTTGGCAATAAAAGTCTTGTACGTATCAGTCGTTGAAGGCATGCTGTGCACTGGCATTTGATGCTTTCAGGTTGTGCAACAACTGCAAACGATTGTCAAATGTACACTGGCTGGTAAAGCTTTAAAATTATCAAATCAATTAAGTAATTGTAAACAAAGTTTTTATAAATATTTTGGTGTTATGGTTTATCATTTGTTTTGATGAAGATTTTGGCATTACACTTATCAATTTTATGCTAGAGAATATTACTATAATAAGCAATTAAACAGTATTTTATAATTAAGTGGATACAAATTGGTAAAAATCATAGAGCAAACATGGTTAATACCCAAAATAAACTGTTTTTTAATAAGTTTGGGTATTTTAGACAAATTTTAGGCATTTTAAAAATAATTGGAGATTTGTTTGAGACATTTAAAAAATACTGAGAAACACATTTTAGTAGATAAAAATAGACTCTACAAACAATTGAAAGAATTTAATGACAATTATAGTATAGTTATACAGAGTGAGTCATTAGTCTGACTTACAATAGATAAAAAATATATTATACTTTAACGTAGTCTCCTTTGAGCTTTATACACTTTGTCCAACGTTTTTCTAATTTTTTTATCCTTTTCAAAAAATAAAATTTGTTGAGGTCATCAAAATGGGTATTTGTTTGTGAAATAATTTTATTGTTGTAGTCAAATCTCTTCCTGTTAAGCCATTTTTTCGGGTTTGGAAACAAGAAATAATTACATGGAGCTAAATCTAAAGAATAATTCGGATTAGGGAGCAATTTGTAGCTTAATTCATGAGTTTTTGCTATGGAAACTGCACATGTGTGCACCCTTGCATTGTTCTGGTTGTTTTTTTTTCAAATTTTTATTAAATCGACCCAATAAGTTGGCATAATCTTTGCTATTGATTGTTTAACTCATTTGAAGGTAGTCAATGTGGATTATATCGCGTGCATCTTAAAAACAGTTCCTATGACTTTATTGGCTGACAAACCCACCTTGGTTTTTTTTGGCTGCGTTTCACTCCAAGAAACCCACTGTTTTGACTGCTGTTTGGTCTCTGGTGTGTTTTGGTGTATCTACGTTTTGTCCACAGTTACAAAACAGCTTAAAAACTTGTCTATATTGCGGTTTAACAACGCCAAACACTCCTGCAAAGTTGTCACACAATTGCGTTTGTGGTCGATTGTAAACAAAAGCGGCACCCACCTTGCGGAAAATTTTCTCATACCTAAGTGATCATTCAAAATTGAAACCACTAAACCATGTGAGATGCTTATGGCTTCCACAATCTCTTACATTTTTAATCTTTGATTGGCCAACACTGTATCATGATTTTTTTTAACTGTTTCTGGTGTAGAGACCTCAACTGGGCATCAAAAACGTTCGGCATCTTCCGTGCATGTACGGCCACAACGAAAATCAGTAAACCACTTGTTTACTATTGAAATTGATAATGCAGAGTTCTCATAATATTTATCAAGCTTTGCCTTTGTTTAAGTGATGTTTTTTTTTTTGCAAAAAAATAATGCTTAATGATCATACAAAATTCACTTTTTTGCATTTTTTCCTTAAATCACAAACTAAATAACGCAGTTTATAAAAATTTTCACAGGAGTCAGCTGACAGATGTTTCTTGAAAGGAGCAGTGTTGTCCTTTCAGTTAAAAGGCGGGGAATATAAAAAGTTACGGACAAATTGACCCGCCCTTATACTATCTTTCTCTAATTTTGTTTGAGTAGTTCAGTAACTACCACTGCTCCGATAAAGCGAGGGTTAGTTAAACAGGTTAGCAGCTCACGCACAGTATATATATTTATTGGTTTTAAAGCGTCTGTCATCGCTTTCCGATTTCTCTTTGCCATTGCCTCCTATCCACAGTTTTTCTTGGATATTTCTTTCACTTAGTGATCTTTGAATATCGGTGATCCATGTTTTTTTTTTCTTCTACCTTATGGTGTCCAGTAAAGCAGCATCCTTGGAATACGTTTGTCGTGCATCCTGTTGACATGTCCGAACTACACAAGCTGTTTACGCTTGATGACTTCTTGTATAATTTCTTTTTCTAGAACTTTCATACGGTTTAGAATCTTTATGTTTGTGATATGTTCAAGGCGGGATACTCTAGCAGATCTTCTTAGTGCATCCATTTCAATCGCAGATACTTTTTTTTATCTGCAGATGACATATTCCATAGGTCCGATAGGTTAGTGAGGGAGCTCTTAATTATTACATCATATATGCTTTGTTTTCTTTTCTTTGTGATGTTAGTTGACCATTTAGTGCGCCAATTCGTTTTCTGGCTTGCGTTGTGCGGATCTAGATTTTGCGCGTGTCCCTTCCGTCCCTCTGAAAGGTCATTCCAAGATATTTGTATTCTTTGCAACTGAGGATTATGTCGCCGGCATTGAGTACAAGGTCAGTACTCTCCCCTCCTATACACATATATCTGGTCTTGCTGATGTTCATAGTTAATCCCACAAGTCATATTCTTCCATTAGTTTCCTAGACATATATTTTAGGTCAACTTTGCTTTGGGAGATGACCACTTGATTGTCGACGAACTGCAGCGTGTAGAGAGTTTTGTCATCATTAAGTTTGAAGCTCATGCCTTTACATTTGTTTTTCCAAGTCTGTAGTGCTTTCTCCATGTATAACTTGAATTAAGTTGGGGAGATGCAACAACCCTGGCGTAGTCCTTTAGTAACTATTAAACCGTTCAAAACTTTATTGCCTATTTTTACTCGTGAAACGGACCCTTTGTATAAGTCCTGAACCGCTTTGATTAAGTTATAACTGATGTTAGTTTTTAACATGGCTTTTCAAAGCATACGACAACTTTTCTGTGGAGGTCGATGAAAAGAAGATAAACTTTCTGTTTTATAGCTAGTTGTTTTTCGGATATTTTGACGCAGGCAGAATACATTATCAGCGCATGACCTTTCTAGCGTTATACTCCTCTTCTATTAAATCTCGCAGTACTCTTCCATATAATCTGCTCAATGTGCTAGTTACCGTTATGCCTGTGTAGTTATTGCATTGTTTTTGATCTCCTTTTTGAAATATAAAAATCTTCCAATCGGTTGAGATGCTGTGGCCTTTTATGCACATAGAGAACATGTGTGCTATTAGCCTTGTCAGTTTATGGGTACCGTATAGGAGTTCTGCGCTTATATTTCTTATACCTGGTGCTCTTTTGTTCTTCAGGCTTTTTATAGCTTTTTCTGCCTGTACAAGATTTATTATTATTTCTTTGCTTTCTATAATTATTATTTGCGGATATTTTACTGGTGGCTGTTTATATGCTGGTCTATTTTCTGTTAGGAGCTCTTCATAGTATTTATCGAACGTATCTAGTTGGATCATTTGGAGCGTAAATCTATCTCTGCTTTTGTGTTTCTTATGAGTTTTCATGCCTCCGTACACCTTCTTTCTCCAATCATATTTTCTATTTCTTGACATTTTTGGAGTCACATTCTGGTCTTTTCAGTTGCTACCAATCGCTTGACTTTAATTTGGGCATCCTTAAGCTTTCTATGATCTTCTTGGTTTCTCGTGCTTAGCCATTTGTTTGACGAATAATGCAGTAATTAATGACTGATTGTAGTCCTAGCGTTGGTTGTGTCTAGGTAAATTTGTAGATATTAGGATGTTCATAGAAGCCGTTTCTAATGCTCAAATTGTTTTGTTCACAGAGATCTATTAGTCTTCCACCGTTATTGTTAATGTGGTTTTCACCATAGTTTTTGATCACTATATTGCCTTGTCGTCTTGCGTTTATATCCCCTAACATTATTGTTTTTTGTTCTTTGCCTATGTCCGAAACTATTTGCTGTAGACTTTCATAAAACTGATCTTTAACTGCTACCAGTTCGTCTTTGTTAAGGCCATATACTACAAGAAATGTTATTCTTGTTTCCCATATATTCATGTTAACAGAAATTATTCTCTCTCATATGTTTTTCCATTCTGTTATGTGCTGTTTGTATTTCTTATTTATATAAATAGAGACGCCTCGTTTAGCTCTGTCGCTTTTTGGTACTCCGCTGAATATATGGATTACGTTTCCTGTTTCCTCCAATCTCGTTTTCTTTTTTTTTTTTTTCTGTGCTTATATAGAAATGTTCCGTTGTTCCATTTCTTCATAGATTTCTTTCATCTTTCCATTGATGCCGCGGATGTTTCATGTTTTGAACATCGAACCAACCATCTTGTACGTGACCCCCAAAAAAGCCAAACTTTTACACCGACGCGGAAACAATGAAAGGGTACCACATAGATACTTTTATCACCACCGACTCCACCCCTCGTTATTATGGTGGAATGCAGCCGGTGACAATCAACGTGGGGCGATTAAAAAGCATAGTACCTTTACGGCCTTGGCACGACCGCATAAAGCGTACATTCAGATTGAACTAAAAGAATTAACAGCGAGAGACCTTGCGACAGAAAACAGGTCAATCAACAAATTAAACAAGTACCAAATGCCGCACTCATTCAACAAAACCAGGTCCATGATGCAATGTTGGAAAGCTTTCGGAACTAAACGGCGGTTTTGCAAGCAACCGCACAAACGCTTTCGACCTAGCAGCCGTAGCCAAAGCTCTCTCACTTTTAACACAACCCGTTAAAAACTATAGAAAGTTTTCTACACCGTCAAACCGCGCTATATCAGCAAATATATCCACATCACACAGAAAAAACTTTGGCAAATGTCCTAGCTACCATGGTCAAACTTAAGATCCAACAATTGTTAGATGTATTATATTTCTAAACATTTGACCAGCTGCTCATTATGGCGTTTAAGGTCTAAACCAATATTGCCCGCCAACGACCAAGAGCTGGCAATAAAAACAAAACACTTGGATCCATCTGCAACAATCCGAGTTTGAGAAACGAACTATGGGCCGGTCAGGAAACAAACGTACAATCTACCCGGTTTGTCAAAAAACAACCTAAGCACGACCGACTTTCAATAAGTGTAGAAGAAGTGTACAAACATTACCTGCCCCGAGTTATAACCGCCATCAATAGAAAGAAGGTAAAAATCTGGGTAGGCTCGGGAGGCAGAAATAACTTTACAAAATTCCAACTGCCATAGACAACGCTCTTGACAATGGCTATCTTGCAAACAAACCCTACAGCTGTACTAATCTCAACATAAGAAGTAAAAGCCAACGTAAACGTCAAAGACCAAACTCACAAATCACTTTACTAGTCACGCCAATCTTAGGTGAAGAAGTAATCCTTAACAACCCGTGGCTAATTAACTATCACGCCACCATAGATTATCTCCGACAGTGCATCCAATACATCAAAACTCGACGCTTACACTAACCGCTGCAAGTTATGGGCTTACTTCATATACTTGCCAGGCGTCCTTGACCCCTAAAAAACGTCTTTACCAAGATGAGGTAGAGCACCAAGTGGCCGCCAAAAAGCAGCATTAAACCAACCATCTGTTACGTGACCTCCAAAGAGGCCAAGCCTCTACACCGACAAGGAAACAATAAAAGGGTAAAACATAGACACATTCACCTTCACCGATTCTACTTTTTGTTATTATGGTGGAATGCAGCCAGTGACAATTAACGTGGGGCGATTGAATAGCATAGTGCCTTCACGGCACCAACACTACCGCACAAAATATGCATTCAGTTTAAACCGGAAAAACTAACAGCGAGAGACACTGCGCCAAAAAGCAAGCCAACTAACAAATGGAAGTGGAACAACTGACCCGTTCCCGAGTAGAATCGAGTACCAAATGCCGCACTCGTTTAACAAAACCAGGTCTATAAAGCAATGTTGGAAAACATCCGTAACTAAACGGCGGTTTTGCAAGCAACCGCACAAACGCTGATTTACATATTTTTCCACGAGTTGAAACAGCATTTTTACTAAAACCAAGTCCTTTACATGGCTCACTACCGCTTTTTGATGCAGAACCTGTAAGGGAAAGCTCATAGATTTGAGCAACGCTACAAACGGGAATCTTTTCATTTCAATGCAAATCCAAAGAACAGGATACTGATGCAATACGCTGACCCGGCAGTTGTAGCCAGATTTATTGGCACTTTCACTTCCCAATAACAAACAGTGGAAAGTTTTCTACGCCGTCAAGCCGCTTTATATCAACAAATATGTCCACATCACACAGAAAAAACTAAACCTAAAATCTAACAGTCGTTAGATGTGGTACATTTCCAAACATTTGACCAGCTGCTTGCAATGGCTTTAAAGGTCTAAACCAATATCGCTCGTCGACAAGCAAGAGCTAACAATAAAAACAAAACACCTGGATCCACTTGCAAGAATCCAAGTTTGGAAAACGGTCTAAAAACGCCTGGGTTGTTTTTGGCCCGTTTTCTAAATTTGACTCTCAAGGAATGTAAGCGCAGTAGGCAAACATTACCTGTCCCAAGTCATAACCACTATCAATAGGAAGAAAGTGAAAGTTTTGGTAGATTTGGGAGCTACCCACAACTTTACAAAATTGCAACTGCCGAAAACAACGCCACTACCGCAAAGCCCAACGTTCAACAATATATTGGGAACACCTGTCAAGCTGCCACCTCATGCTTTTCCAAAACCGGCGGGATTTATACAACTAGTTCGTGAATTCACGACCGTTTTTTGCAAAAACGTTTCTTCCACAACAACGCCGTCCATAAAACACTGCATCAAACTGACTGCCATCACCCCGGTTTGATTGGCGAAGTACGCAAATAACGCGCAGAAAAAGGCGATAATATTTGGACAAGTCCGCGAGCTATTTGCTACCGGCATTATTGAGAAGAGCATCAGTAGCTACTGCGCCCTAGTAGTAATAGTGAAGAAGAACGACTGCTTAAGATACAGAAAACCCTGATGGACTTGGGGGATGCCAGGGTTTTCAGTAAAATTGATTTCAAAACCGGTTACTGGGAAATTTTCATGGAAGAGAGCTATTGAAATCTGATTGTCTTTGCCGTCCCCGATAGAAACACTTACTGTTTTAAAGTGATGCCTTTTAGGTTAAATGATGCCCTTTAGGTTAAGGAACGCACCAGATTATTAAAAAGCATTGCGTTGGTATACCTGAACAATATCTTGGTTTATTTGAAGAATTACAATGACAAAGATTTTAAAGATTTTTATAATTGATTGAAAGAATATTTTTAAAACTGTTGAATCTCTTCTCTTACTTTGTTCAGTATTGGTATGAAAGAAGAACATTAAAATGTTTTGGTTTTTCTAAGTGGTTCTAGCTGACTCTACATCACTCTTATTGCTTTCAAAATATTTACCGCAGTTATAGAAAGTGTCTTCAAACAACTAAATTGGAACAAAAAACCAAAAACAACAAAATCTACTTAAATTATTTGAGTTTTACAAATAAATAATTTTGATAAGCACTAACATCAAAGTGTTTGAAATTAAAATAGAAGAAGTATAACAAGCTGAGTAGTAAGTAAAATAAATAGCATGACAAACAGTCTGCAATAATTGTCATAATAGAAAAATAGAGCAATATACGTATATAAGCTATACAATAAATTTCGGCAAAAAAATTTCACCGCTGAAACTAAACGCAGGACCTAATTAGTGACAGCTTTCAGGAAGCTCAAAACTATAATAAAGATAATTATGTTTCGTAATACATAAAAGGTCTACAATAACTGTATTCTTCTAGATGTTACATACAACTTATAAATTATGACGATAATTAAAAAAATAGTATCAATACTCAGAGCTACTCAAAAAAGCTCTAAAAGTTACTATAAAAAGTAGAATGCGTAATCCGAGCAAAGAAAGAAGTAATAAAGATCATAAAGCAAACAACGGCCCACAAATGGCAATAAGGGAGGCACATGAGTAGGAACAATCCAGAACAATGAACTTATAGAATTACCTTCTGGAAACTCCAAAGAACTACAAAGAGTACAGAAAAACTCTAGATAATATGAGTTGATGACATCAAGACTCTAGCCAGATAACAATAGATGACAATAAAAAACAATAAAAAAACATGAAAGAATATAAAATAGGCTTATATTTAATAATAAAACTATAAAGACTAATAAAAAGAAAAATAACACTATCGTACATAACAAGAATGTAGAAAAAGAAGAATTCATATTCAACATGAACAACAAAGTACTTGGGGCACATTACCCGGGGAGCAAAAAACTCAACTTTTTATTATTGTACAAGGAATAATACAGGAAAAGAGGTCCGTAAAACGGCGCAAAACATCATGGCTGAGAAACCTCCAAAAATAGTCTGGAAAAACATCAACGGAACTATTTAGAGCTGCAGTTTTAAAAGTTTAGATTGCTTGATAATAGGAAACGGCACCATAAAAAGGAAATCTACAAAGAATCACCGTTGGGTGCAAATTTTGGACTAAAAGTTGTACTTCTGTAAATAACGCTGTCAATGTTAATAACAGAATTTTGCATTAATTGGTATAGATTTAGACAAGATATGGTTATAGCAGAACGGGTCAACCTGCCACACTGCTTAAGAGATAGATATCTTACGCATTTTGGTAACAAGAATTGGTCAGCAAAATTGCGCGGTTTAACGCCGAGAAACAATTTCTAACCTAACCTAACTTTACCTTTTTTTGAAAAAAAAAAATTATAAGACACCCCGAAGGGTAGTGTCAGATATTTACTGACTAAAAACACTTCCTCCTCTTCTTGCGGGAATAACGATCTTTCTCTACCTCCCAATTGCGTTTAAGTATTACGTTGAGGTGGAGGTTTTCGCGCGCCAATCTTTAGGATATCTTTTTTTTTTCTAAAATTGCGGTTTGGTTTGTTTTTTTTTGTGGTTCTTGTTGTTTGCCCAACTTTGGGCGCGCACATTTTTGACAAATTTTTGACAAATCAGTTTACAAAACATACATAAGAACTGAATTTACATTTACAAAATACAATAACGAGTAGCTACGGCCCCGCCTACCTTCACGCTTCATTTACACTACACCATGGAGCTAATTCCCTCTCTTCTTTTTTATTCATACGTAGCATGGACTCTATCATGGTGGCCAAAATATTTTAATTGTACACCAAAGACAGCATTACTACCACCATGTTATCCGGGTTCAAGCTCTCTCCCATCAGTTTTACTCTTGCTCTTTTACGCGTTTCCAACCATCTCTCGCAATGGAACACGGTGTGCTCAGCCGTATCTTTTTGCCCACAGTACAGACATTCATCACTTTCAATTAATTCTATCCAATGCAGGTACTCCCGGAAACAACTATGTCCCGTTAGTACCTGCGTGAGATAGTAGTTTATCTCACCATGGCCCCGACTTACCCAACGCCTCACGTCTGCGATGAGCCGTCTGGATCATGCCGGTTTGCTTCCACCTCTACTCAACACGCATTCTTCCCAACTCTTTTGCCATTTCCCCCATATCCATTCTTCCGCTTCACACTTAGTAAAGCAACCCTCCCGTTGGCGCTGTTCTCTATGCGCTGCAAACCCTCTGGCAATACCTCCTCGGAGTCCGCAGAATTAATTCCCTGTGCCTTTTGTTGTTGCACACGGTATTCCCCCATATGTTGGCCCCATAGAACACTATGGAGGAGACTACCAAGCACATCAGGCGCCTGGTGGAAGATTTTGCTACCCCAAGTTTGGCATTAGCCCTGCTAAGGACCTAGCCGCCTTCTCCGCTTTCTCACACACTTCTCTTACATGCACACCCCACTCTAAGTTTGCGCTTAATGTAACCCCCAAGTATTTAACGCGCTTTTTGAACCTGACGGTAATCTCAGAGACGGTCATTTCCACTTGCGGTACTCTTCTTGGGCAGGAAAGCAAGTTCCGTCTTTTCTAGGGCAAATTCTAACCTCAGCTCCGTGATTTATCTATGAAGGCAAGAACGCGGTTTTCCGTCTCTTCCAGTTTCCTTTTAGAGCGTTTTATAACGATGACCTTCAGGTCGTCGGCATAAGCCACCCTTTCCACCCTTAGAGGCAGCTCTAGGCTTACCACGTCGTCGTACAAAACGTTCCACAACGTGGAGACCAAAATTGATCCCTGTGGTACCCCCCAGTTAAAATTACCTTTTCCTTTTCCCCACCATCCGCTACTAACAAAACCCTGTCCCACAAATAATATTCAGCAGGTATTTGGGAACACCTCTGTCCTCTAAAACCCTTAAAACCCCTCCCCAATTGGCAGTGTTAAATGCGTTTTTAACGTTAAGGGTAACCAAGACGCATGCCTTACGGTGTGAGTAGCTGTACTTCTTGGCAGCTACCACCGCCGCTTTCACCTCTGCAAACGCGCTCAGAGTCGAACGGCCTTTTCTAAATCCGGGCTTGCTGAGAGCTTGATTACCCTGAAGTGCCTTCAGCAGCCTTCTTACTATCAGGTGCTCAAAAAGCTTTCCAGCTACATTCCTTTCTCTTGTCTAAGAAAACAAAGCTTGCTTTTTTCCATACTTCTGGAAAGTCTCCATCCTCTAGGCATTTGTTAGCTGCAGCTAACCACACTTTAAGGCATTGTTCTACCAGGGCTTTTACAACTTCTGCGGGAATTCCGTCAGACCCTGGTGCCTTCCCAAAACGTATTCTTTTTGAGGCTTTCCGGAGCTCACTTTCCGAAAAAGGACAAGGACGAGCCTTGCCCGCCCTCACGGGCCACTTCTTACAAACCCTTTTTTTCTGATTTGGAAAGAGTTTCCCTACGACTGCTTTCTGCATCTTTGCCTATACCTTTGGTGGCGTTCTCCCGACTTTCCCCATTACAATTTTGTACCCCCTTCCCCATATATCACCGTCTACCTCCTCCACCAAAAGGTTCCACTTACTCTTCTTGGCGGATTTGATTAGACCTCCCAGCTTTTTTCTTAACTCCTTGTACTCTAGTGCCGCTTCTACGTTTTCCTTCCAAATGGCGTTGCCCTGGTGACCGCTCTTTGAGCTTGGTTGCACAGCGCCCGCGTCTCTGCAATTTTGTCATTCCACCAGTACTTTGCGCGCGGGCTTGTATACGTCCTTTTCCACAGTGCTACCGGACTGTCTCCCGCCTCTATTGCCATAGCTTCAAAATCTTTTACTATGTTTTTTTAACCCTTTCCTTGAAACCACCCACCCTTTTTTGTTGACCGCTGGCGCTGCCGTAATCGTGGCTCCAACCTGGAAGTTGATGGGACCGTGGTAACCTAACCTAACCTAACCTAATCTAACCAAACCTAACCAAACCAACCACAACTTCTGAGCTGAAAAAAAAAATGTTACATTTTTTTGTGAAGTTGAAGAGCAAATATACAAAAATGTAGCCAGAATATGCTACTGAAGTTGTGGCGGCCAATCAAACTAACTAATTTAAAACAATATTGCTAGATGATCACTTTGCACCGTATTTAACTGCTAAACTACATAAATGACTACTTTTTCTAAAGAACAATAGAACCGGACAATGTAATAAATAAAATTATGATAATTAACACAAAATATATTACCCAATTTTGTTGTCTAGTCAGCTTTAGAGTTAAATATTAAAAAAGTGACTTAATTAGTATTTGATAATGCTTACACTACTCTTTAATCACATTATAAACTTTTTTTACATCATATTTTGTGTTGTGTTGGTCATACAAAGCACACTGACAAGGTTTGTAAAACCGAAACAATTTTCTGTGCTTGTGATCGCTAAATTGAGTTTGAATGAATTACTAATTCACGCAAAATTAAGATTTAAGGTTTTTTTCAATTTTAAATTTTACAATCTTTTTAATATTGTAACATTATTATGCTTATTTATATTAATAATTTAGGTATGAAACACAAAATAAATTTTAAGATTTTTTTTTTTTATTTTAAGAATTTATTTTTTGCTAATTGTTTATCAAATATAATTTTTATAATTGATGATTAGCTTTTAGTTTTTATATTGATTAAATAAATTATGTCAATCGTTCCATCATCAATAGATTTATAAAACAATCCAATATTTATCATAGACTTCCACAATGTAAATTTCTCTCTCTATAAAAACCATTTTCATTCATGACAATCCAGCAGATAGCGGATACACAAAATTGAAGCCACCTTAAGTGACAACAAACATTCCACACCGAATTATGCTAAGGGCCTGCATATAGTTAGTTGGCTTCCTCTCTTCTTAGAGAGGAGAAGAATCTGTTGCTTGGCTTTGCTCTCGTGCCGAAAATTTAAAATGCAAAACAGACCGCGCCGGTCGATTTATGAAAATGAGGGCACCCTTACTACCACTAATTTGAATTTTAAAACAATCACCCGATCCTAATTCTCACACACACACACACAATACCAATTGAGCCCTTAAGACTGATATAGGGCAGGTGAAATGGGAATTTTCTATACACACCTGCATTACCTATAATAAAAATCAGGAAACTATATAGGGGATTGTTGAGCTGCTTCTGTAGAGATGGCGCTAGGGGTGTTATTTTAGCAATATTATTTAAATTTGATTGATTTGTTTGTTTTTTTTTACAACTACTTAATAGGATTACTTATCTCACAAGTAAATACTTTACTAAAACTCTCAACAGCATAAATTTTTTACATTTACATTTTTATCGCATTCTGGGTCCATAACAAGAAAATTAATTCGAATACTGTGCGCTTGTAATTCCTCGAGATTTGTCCTTTATGGCTCTATCAAAGCCGGTCCTCGCTTAGAGAAGAATATCCATTCCATATTGATTCATAATTGCCCATACACAGTCAAAACGGAAATTGTACATTAAATACAAGAATCGGATGATTTAATTGCGGCTATAAATTTGGGGTGGAGATGGAATGTTATTGAGCTACAAATTTTTCAATCCGTACACGATATAGAAAAGCATTTTATTTATTGGTGGTTTTTTTATAGCGATTTGTTGGACTGATTGCTCTTATTTGATAGTAAATTTTTATTTTGCAGATAACTCAATACAACTAGTTTTCTAAGATTTAAGTGCGGATATCTGTGCCAAAGAAGATTAATAGGTCAATTTTAATATAGACATTTTAATAGAATAGCTTTGTATAATATACAACAATATTAATCTATTGAATATTCTATACACACAATAACACGCTTATTCACAAAGAAAAACATCTATTTAGAACCATACTGTCATACTTGCAGTTTGTTTACAATAGATATTATTATCTTTTTAAATAATTAAATTTAAGAGTAAATTAAGTCTTTCTACAATCAACTCTGGAACAACTGAAATTATTAAGATTATAATAAAATTACTGTAGAATATTTATTTTACAAATGAATTTCTTTAAAAAATATTGTAGCGGAAATACTCTCTCTAGATATATTTCATGCTTGTTGTGATGGGGTTGAATTATATGATTTAAGTATAGGGGTTTGCGTTAAATTTATAGATGATAAAAAAAACGTACTTTGGCCATCTGTTTCTCAACTCAGGTGTTGAAAGTTGAGGATGTATGGTGTCCTGTGACAGGATCACCCATCAAAAAGACTTGTTCCGTTCCGCCCACGTAACAAACCTATTCAGGTAACATCCCTTACTTCCAGGAAATAAAACACTTGCTTTTTACAACCGTCTCCACTACTAATAAAATTTTAACATGTGTTGATATTACTAGTGGAAAATCCAAACAGATTTTTCTTAAACTTAATAAATTGTAATAAAATACCTGTCCGACTAGCAGGCACCGACTGCAAATCGCTTCAAAGTAAAATGTAATTAGTCCCTTGTAAATACTGGACTTAAGCCAAGTAAATCTGCACGTTCTGCGCACCCCCGATGAGATAATCTTAATGGGATTGCAGAAGACTTACACCTTTAGTTCAATTTACTAAGAATGGTGATTAGAAGGGATTTTTTTGTTAAATTTTAAAAACCAATGTAATAGACCTTAATCTATCTCTCTAGAATGTTCTTAAAATTAGATACGTAAATAAACGTAAAATCAAATAATTTGATTTAAAAAATATGAGAATGATTCAATTTAAGTTTAACTAGTTAATAATTTGACAATTTAACAATATTTTTTGAAACTTTTCGTAATTGAAAATAATATTAAAAAATTTAAAATACATAATTTAACAAAATTATTACTTTTTAGTATAAGATTACAAAAAAATTATGCTCATTTAAGATTAAGAATGAGCGTAAATTGCTAGTTTTTCAAATAATTCTTATATAAAGTTTGAAATAAAAATAATTTATTACTTAAATCAATCTTCTTTTAACAAAATACATTTATTATATTTACTACGAAATATCACCAGAAAAGCGTTAGAAAACTAGGTGATACTGCAGTACAAAAAGTAAAAAACAGCAATTTACGTTAACACTTTACAATGCTGTATGAAATAATAAAACAATTTTCTATGTCTTTTATCACAAGTTTAGTTTTACAAATACATTACTAGTTTTGGCTCTACATCTGTAGAAAGCTCTAATGAAGCCTAAACTTAGTAAAAATTAAATTATTTGTTTTATTATTTTATAAACATGAATGACCGCATAGCAAAAGTTACTACCATCAATTAGCTTAAAATATCTTCAGTAAACTTCTTCCACATTTTGGATCTTAACATTAAAAATTGATAAAAGTTAAATCAAAAACACACTACAGTTGCTAGAATATGATATGCACGGACTAAAGATTAGAGTATACAGCAAAATTGTCCAGCTGAAAGGCTTCTTAAAAGCAGCAATACTTGTTTTATTTTTTTTAGTCTTTATTTTATTTGTGTTCTAAAGTACCGGAGGACTGAGAAAACGCCGCAAGGTCTTTAGTCTGATCTGCAACTTTTACGTGGTAGAGCATAGAAACACCAGAATGGTAGCCAATGCAGAGTGGGACCGAAGCTTTACCGAGATAAGTAGCAAACTACTTTTTTTGGAACAAATAAGTGCACCAAGAAATCATTCCTAAATGCGGATAAACCAAGCAAGTACTAACCAATGGCATGAACGGAAAACCTGCTTAAAAAAATTGCGGAAATGAAAAAAAATGAATATAGAAATCCTAGGTATTAGCGACGTACAATAGAAACCTCTAAAATAGTCTTATACTGCTACAGCTCAATTCCTCTACTGACAAGCTAAACATTATATAAATGTATGCGCCTCCAGCTGACAAGGACAAACATAAAATAAAAGAATTTTATGGCCAACTAAATTCAATCTTAATTAATAACTCAAAAGCCACAATTATACTAGGCGATTTTAACGCAAAAGTCGGGGAAGGTGAAGAGAGGAATGATAGAGGAGAATTACTTATTGAGTTTGCTCAAGAAAAGAAAATGATTGTAGCTAATACATAGTTCAAATTATCAGGTCACACAGAAGACAACATAATAAGAAATTAAATTGATTTTAAAAAAATCTAGAGAAAAAAATTAAGAAATGAATTTAATACAATTTTGTTCAAAAATGACAAGATACGTCAAAAGGTAAAAGAGACAGTTAATAAAAGAAATTGGTTGAGCAATACTAAGTGAAAAAGATGGGACCGAGGTTAATGCGGCATGGGATAATATAAAGATAATAATATGAAGCAAGCAAAGATGATCTGAAAAGCAATATCCAATCCCCCAAGCAATCATGGGTAACAGAAGAAGTTCTAACACGTATGCCAAAAATAAGACATTATAAAAGACAAACAAATGGTGAATACAAAGAAATCCAACAAAAAATAAGGCAAAAGGTTAGAGAGGCCAAAGAAACATTCAGGCGAAAGAAATGTAGGGAGATAAAAGACATACAACAAAAACACAACAATGAAAACATTATTTTAAAACTTGAGATAAAGATTAAAAGATGAGAACAATACTTAAGACAACTATTTGATGGCACTAGAAACAATACGGTCGTAAATAGAACAATAAAGATTAAGAATTCCAAAATTAGAAAAGCGGTAAGGCCTGATGAGATGCTTGTAGACATTATAAAACTAATTGAAGACAACATAATACATATTCTGGTAAACCTTTTTATCACTATCTATACTACCGGGAACATACCACAGGAATGGATAAAGTCAACATTTATTCCAATATCCAAAAAGAATAACGCAAAAGATTTAAGAACAATTATCCTAACAAGTCACACTTTAAAAGTATTCCTAAAAATCATCTACCATCGCATATACCAAAAACTAGAAACTGATATTGGAGAAACACAGTTTGGTTTTTACAACAACCTAAGCACAAGAGAAGCATTATTTAGTATAAACGTTTTAATACAACGATGCCTAGATATGAATATAGATCAATATATTTACTTTATCGATTACGAAAAGAATTTTGACAGGATCAAACACAAACAGTTAATAAAAATAGAACAACAAAAAGATTTTGATTATAACGACATCTAAATTATAAAAAGCTTACTAGAATAAAAAAACAATTATAAGCACTAAAGAAAATAATTCTAAAAAATATTCAATTCAATATGTATTCAGAGCGCATTTTTAAAGAAGCAATCAAGAAACGTTCAGAAGAAGTAATTATATACGGGCAAACCATAAACAACATTTGATATGCAGACAATACTGCGATAATAACAATAAACATTTAAGATAAAATTATAAAGGAAATCAATTTGGTTAGTAAAAGCTATGGTTTGAAACCAAACCTGAAAAAAACAAAATACATGTTCCAGCTCTAACCGTACATAATACTATAAAAGGAAGAGTAAGAAACTATCAATACCTGAGCACTAAAATTGAAAATAATAATAATTAAACGTGAAAAATGAAGAAAGTGTTAACATGTAAGACTTAACTATGGTATTACAAATTCGGTTAGTGCGTTGTTATGTTTTTTCAATATTACTGTAGGGTATGGAATCATAGACTCTTAAAAAGAAAAACATAAAAAAGTTTGAGGCTTTTGGAATATAGGTCTACCGCCGTATGCTAAAGATTTCTTATATAGATCACGTAACTAATGAAAACATCATCTAAATAATAGAAAAGGATAAAGAAATACTCACAACAATAAAGAAACGTAAATTAAAATACTTAGAACACATTATCCGAGGGTAAGGTATTTATTACTTTAACTTAAAATTTAGGGGAAAATACAAAAAAAGAGGTTGCAGTGTTGCCGTAGAACATCGCATTTGAAGAACCTACGGGAATGATTTAAAAAGACTTCAAATAAACTACATATTCCGAGCTGTGGCCTCTAATGTTTGAATTGCTATGATGATTGCTAACCTTCAATCGGAGAATGCACTTTTTTTTACTTAAATTGACCGAATTGAAAACTTTTATTAGCCCTGCAGTTAATGCTGGTTTATTATTTTATTCTTCTTTACAGTTTTATCATGCTCATATTTCCTTCTACCATTAGGTTTTTTTTTTTTTTAAACTATTAATTTTTTTCGGATCAAATATAATGAGTATCATCTTGTCGACGTATTCTTTTTCTATTTTCTGCTACGGGATTGAGTTTTGTACATAATGTTACCATAGTGCTGCATTTTTTGTTGGAATTTTTTTTTTCATTGCTGTATTAAACGTGTTGCGTCAATAGTTGATCTTATTTTCTTCTTTTGATGCACTCTTTTATTCTTGCACTCAATAACTTTTTTCTTTTTCTTAACTGACTGCTCATTATACAGAAAAAAAACTTTTATTAGAGACAACAAATAAATAATCAGTCAATGAAAAAAATATCCAAAAACATTTAAAAGCCCTTACAAAATAACAAAATATAAATATTACCGGCCGCATGTTCTATTGGACAAGGCCATATATATAATGTAATATATTAAAAATGTACTTTGTGCACAGAAAAATTTGCATTAATATATTTTTTTTCCGTTTGTATAACTTATTAATAGTCATTTGATTAATTCATGAGAGTATGAAACCCTTAAAATAAAATTTTAAATTTTTTTTTAGTTTTTTTGACTTTAAAAAACTGCATTTTTTGTTTAATTGCAAAATTTATTTGTTTAATTCAAATTTGCTGCCATTTCAAGTTTATACCCTGTCTATACGCCGCAAAAGCCATAAAACCAATTTTTTGTTCTCAGTGGGCCGAGCAAAAAGGAGCAAATTTTTAGATTTTGAAGTTGACGTATTTTGATGTAAATTAGTTGAAAAATATAAATTTGTTTTGTGTATTTGGGTTTTATTTTTAATAATAATTGGTGTATTGTTCTTCTGAGCGCGGCTAAACGTGTATTTGTAAGAAAATTTAAAGAATATGCCTACTTTTATAGATTTTTTTAATTTTAGACTCTTAAAATCCAAATACACAAAACAAATTAATATTTTTTAACTAATTTACATCAAAATACGTCAACTTTGTCGCTAGAATTAGATTGTACAAAAACATTCAGATCGAATTCACTGTAAAAAAAATTTTGCGTTAAAATTGTGATTTTTAATCAAAAAATTCAATTTTTTAAAGTCAAAGTTAAAAAAACGACAAAAAACTTGACCTAGATTTTTGAAAAAAAAAATTTTTTTATAACAGTTTAGTAACTTTATACAGAATTATGGAAACGCGTTGCTCATTGCTACTACTATCTTTGCTATTATTCCATCTGAGCTGGGAGTTATTTTTGTTTTTATTTTGCCTACTGTATCTTTGAGTTTCTCTTCTATGAAGGGTAATGGATCATTTCTTTGCTTTATTTGTGTTATTTTTCCATTTTATGATTGGGTGTTTTGAGAACAGTTTGTTTGCCTGGCTTAGCGTTTTTTATTGGTTAACATGATTGTTGGTTGTGTGTTGAGTTTTTTCTTTACTATTTTATACCTAAGTCTTAATAAATCAGTTGGAAACACTTTGTTACTGGAATGTAGACAAGCCAGTTTTGAAAGAAAAAGATTATTTTTTAATTTAAAAAGTTGCATAGAACATAAAATTTATGTGTCCTTTGAAAACCAGAGTGGTGGTTTTTGTGACTTACAAAAATGTTACCTGTATTTTTACCTATGTGGTAAAATTGCAAAAAATGAATAATTAATTTTTATAAAAATTTAAGTTAGTCCTATTTAAAAACAAATATTGCAAGAAAATGTTGACATTTTATTTCACGATTTTTCGGTAACGTTTGAGTTTTAGGATTTTGTATTTCAAACACAGTTTTTTGACTTAGACTCTGGTTTTCAAGGGCTCATTTATACTTTATCTAGGTATCTTTTTAATATTGTTACGATTTGGGCAGATAATATAACAAACTTTTACTAGTACAAATGCTGTTAAATTATTTAAATTGTTTTTTTTTGTTAAAATACAAAAAAAAATTTTTAAGATATAACAACTAAACCACTTTTGGGAAACTAGTGTTGGCTCATTTGTACGGTTTTGAAATGAAAAACTTATAAAATCTTAAATCTTAGAATGTATTCAAAAACCACAAAAAAGATTGTTACAAAAAACGTGACTTAAAGCATAAATATATAGGCCAAACTACACCAATAGTTACGTTTTTTAAATTTTGATTGATTGGCAAACTAATTGACATGTGATCAAACTTTATTTTTAGAATTTTTAGCATTTTGATTGAGATGACCATAAAAATAACACTATTCATCTTTTTTCTACAATATTTGCAATTTCAATTACGATAAGTGGTACTATAAAACGACAAACCTTATAATTAACCTACAAAGTTATCTTTAATTGTATTAAAGCAGTCATATTAGATTATCTAGCTATTAATTATATAAAAAAATTTCTATCGGAAGATTTTATTGTAGGGCGCCAATACATCTTTAAATAAACATTAGAGCAAATGTCCCTTTCCATCTTTCAATGTATACAAATCAGTATTACTATCCGGAAAAAGGCAAGTAACCAATTAAAAATTGTACTTAACGATCCGGATTCTGAGTTTTAACAAACGCAATGCTGGTATTACTAATAGTAAAAATTTTAGAAAAATTATTTTGCAAGCTCTACGCGTTTTAATAAAAATTAAAAATAATTTGACTGGTATTGTGCTTTCTAATGGACGAGAGAAAGATGAATTTATTAAAGGAAAAGAAAAACAACTGTTAATGATAAAAACATTTGCGTTAATTTATTATTATTATTTTTTTTTACTCCAGTTCAATCACCCACCCAAATGATGGTTATCAAGAGATTAAATTTATTATCTTCAGACAAAAGGTCTTAGTACAGTCTAATTCCAAAATTAAAAAAAAATCTTGTTAACAAACACTCAGACAGATAAGTTAGCACTCTAGTTCAAAAAGTTAAGTAGAAGACCAGCCTTAAGCAAAACTTTGCCATTTTTATGTAATAAATACAGAAAAATAAAGACAATATTATTATTATTATTATTATTATTATTAAATTACTCGTTAGTAATTAAGATCTGGAGTAACTTACCTAAACAAGTCTTGATCATTAAGATATTGAATTTAATATGCCTTTCTTTTAGCATAAAGACTTTCAATGCTTGTAAAGAGTAAACACTTTTATGCGAATGGGTGAGCACTTTAGTTGAAACTACTGACTAGTAATTATAATCTCTGAATTAATCCACTTACACGCCCAAGTGTTATCAAAAATCATTGTCATAAAAAAAAAATTGTCGCAAATACTATAGCAAACAGGATAATATTAGTTTTTTGATTAGTGGATGCTGGAAAAAGAAATTTTTTTAGACCATAAAAATATAACTTTTAAGATTAGATTAATGCAAAGTCCAGGAACAACAGTGAGCAAAGCAATAAAGCAAAAAAAATGATAACTGCCTAACAAAAAAATAAATGTTATCAAAAAAAGGCCAAAGCAGAGAGGTTGGGAATGCAGTGTATAGCCTAAAACACCACAAGCATTTTTAAAACTTATAAGTGACACTTGCGATGAGCTTAGCACAATGAAAGTCAAAGTACGCAAAAATAAAAATTCAACAAATTGGTGAACATTACAAATTCCAAAAATTCGGTTAGAACTTTTAGTCAAAGAAAAAAATTAAAAGAAAGACAAACAAACAAACGCGCTAATAAACAAAAAAAAATGCAGATGAACAATACAGACAACAGAAGACGCAGCTGAAAAAAGCGATTAACATCGCAAATCAAAAAGCCTGGTTTAAAGTCACAAAAGAAGTAGTAGATGATTTTTTTGAAAAATGTTACCGAATTGCAACCAGTTTATTCCGCACAAAACCAGAAAGTAATATCTCTTATGTTTTTTTCTAGAAGACAGCAAAATTAACTAGATTTGTAGCACAGTAAACATCCAGAAGTTTTTTCTCTTTACAAAAAAGAGATAACCAATGCGCGGATAAAATTAAGCCAAAAAAACACCTGAAAAGTGAAAGCGCAAAATAAGCCAATTTATCGACTACTTTGTCTCTTAGACTGTATGGGAAAACAACTAGATGCTAAAAACAAGATAATGGAAGAGCTGAAAGAAACTAGAGGTTTAGCTAAATCACAGTATGGCTTTGTAAAGAGCAAGTTGATGCTCGATACAATAGAAAGAGTGTTAAAAAAAGTAGACAAAGCAAAAAATGAAGAGTGACGACAAAGCAAGCTCTGTCTAATGATCATAATAGATGTTAAAAATGCCTTCAACTCGGTGTCTGGGAAGAGTATTGTCAAATCTCTAAGAGAAAACAACATCTCACTATACCTGCTGCAAAAGTTACTTTTTGCAAAGAATATTGCTAGTAGCGGAGCAGATAGTTTAAAAAGTCACATGCAAAGTCCCGTTGGGTCTATTTTGGGACTATTATGAAACGTGTGCTACGACGGAGTTCTGCGACTGAAAATACTAGGAAAATGAAAAATGTTACTGTTAAGCAAAAATATCACTACCTAATAATTACAAAATAAAATAATTAAGCGTGGCTTTTGATTTTGGAGCAAAAATAAAGAAACACATAATAAACACCAACAAGAAAGCAAAATTATTTCTCAAAATGCTTGCTTGTCTCATGCCAAATATACAAGGTCCTACAGCAAGAAAAAATAATGTGTTATGCGCATTAACAAGTTTAATAACTTTATATGCCGCTCCTATCTGAGCAAGAAGCCTTACACCTAGAAGTACAAGGATATGCTACCAAAAAGAAAGCAAATGATGGCTATACGCGTATGCAGCTCATCTTCACTGACAAAATTTTTGAAGTTGCAGACATGCCATCCATAGACTTTCTGGTGAAAGAAAAAAAGAGCAGGTATAAGAAGAATCTAGCAGAAACACTAAGAAGCAATACTTCAAAGAACTGGCCGTATTGGTAAGAAAAAACAAAAAAAAATTGGCTAGATATAGGACATAGTAGTAGACAAGTATATTGATGTATGTTGATTGAAAAAAGTCATTGGCAGTTTTTTTAAGCCTCAATTCAATACATTTGTCTTTAGTAACAATTAATGTTTATTGCTTAGGTTAGATGAGTAATTTTAAATTAAGGTCTTAGTATACATAAAAAAAGTTAAAATTGCAAAAAAAGTATTGTGTGATACATTTTTTTGTTTGAAAAATTGAATACAACTTTTAAAATTAAAAAAAAGATGAAATAATAAAAAGCCATTAAAAATTTATTTTATTATTTAAATTTTGAATTTTTAGTGTTTGAAGTTTCAAAACTTTGTGTGCATTTAGATTTAATAAATTTATTTTTGAAAAACATAATTATGTAGATTATCATTAAAGTATACAAGTAATGGGTTTTTAACAAATTTTAAAATTTTGTTTTTAAAATATAGGTTTTATAAGTTTATAAGAAATTCGAATTTTTGTTTTGCTTTTTACTTGGATATTTGAATAGCAATATTGGTTGAAAATATAATTTTAAATTTTGATTTATACACAGATGAAAGTAGATTTTCAATTTATACAAAATTTAAAGATTTTATTCTAAACGGTTAATAAAATGTTTTTAAAAACAAAATACTTTTTTAATTGTTTTCTTGTAGTTGTCACTATACAATTATTTACATTAAAAAGGGACGTCTACTAAATATTAAATATAATTTTAAGTTTTTGTGTCTAATTTTTGATATTTGAGTTTTATATAGTATTGTTTAGAGAGTTGTAAGTATTTGTTTACACAATTTTATACAGCAATAAAAATCAACTTGATGATTAAATAATATATAATTTAAATATTTTATTTTTAAAATTGATGTGAAAATATGACCTACAAAAAATTATAAATAATCAAACGAAAGACTGGTTTGCCATCTAGTTATTTATTCAAAATTGTCTTCGCTATCATGCGATGCCGTGGTCGTACAAGGCATACTGACGAGGTTTGTAGAACCGAAACAATTGTCTATGCTTGACCCTTGGCCGCTGTGATTCGATTGACTGATTTTGAATAAATTATTAATTCATTTCTACAAAAAATTTTCAATGCGCTTGTTAATTAAGCCATATTTGTACGCTACAAGAAACAACAATACAAATTACGTCAAAAATAGGTCACCATAACTCTTTTTTTTAAAACATTTTTTTCTAAGATCATCCTGAGATTATTACCACCAGGCGACAATGCAATATTATTTTTTTCCTGTAACGAGTGCATGAGAGAATAAAAAAAGTGTCGAACAATAAGATTCTGTTGACAAAGAGACAAATCAGTTTACGGAATATAGAGGAAAGGTTATCTATCTATTCACTGGGCTCTCTCTATGAAGAGGCCTCGTCGGTAGATAAGGGGGTAAAGGGTCACGGCACGGTAGGGGTGTGTAGTCACATTGTAAGGAGCGACACAGGAGACACTATGTCCTGGATGAGCAACGGCAATAAATCTATAGGGGTGAGAAAAAATGAGAAAACAATTTGTTATTATTAAATTTAATTTTGTTTATTTCTAGTTATGGTATAAATATTAATGAAATAAAATTACAATATCGTTTGTAAATCGGCATTATTCCTCCTCCTGTGTGGAATATTCATAAGAACCACACACACACTCGCACACGCGTTCAACAAATTCGTGTTAATTTAATTAAGACATATATCATTAAAAATATTCATCATCGGCCAGGGGGAAATATTATTCAGAGCACAAATTAAAGGCTGTATTATTAGCCAATTAGTTGCGATTAACATAAATGAATGGTCATTACAATTTTGAATCGCATCGTAGACTATAATTTAATTTAAATTTGTATAAAATTGATGCATAATATATTAAAATCAAATAAATTTGTTTGCAATAAACAGTTTTAATATTACTTAATACTTTAAATTAAATTTTAAATTATTTTTGTATTGTACTGTTCATCGATGGTCTCCGAGATGGCGCAAGCGTCTAGTTTTCACAGTTTTGCTTCGCCGGCTGCACTCGCATGCGGTTTCCAGGTCTTTTATGAACTTGTTGGATATTGCATTCAATAAATCCGGCATTTTATGTACTGACACGATAAACTGGATGTAAATTATGCTTATTCGTTGTATATTTATAGATAATTATTGACATTTTAAATTTTAATGCTGTTTTATTGAGTAATTCTTATTAATTGGTATAATTTATTATTTAATATTACAAAATGTTCTATTAAATCAATCTTCATAATGTACTGTTAAATATTATAATAATGCTAATTAACAACTAAGTTTATTTAGATATTTTTAATTTTTGGAAATTATTGATAAATTTATGTAATAAGTTTTAAATTTTCTATTAAGTTCTTTGATTACACATTTAATGCTAAAGATTTTAAATAAGTTTAGCACATTTTTTAAATTACATATGTATTGTTTTTAGTTTTTACTAGAATGTTGCAAAGAATTGTTTGGCAAAAATTAGATAACAAGCTAATTTGCTGGTTGCTAGTCCTAGCTAAAATAATCGAGAAAGTAGTAGAATATTAAACTTCTGTAGGTTCTGTAGATGATAGAATTATTGACTGCTGAAGTAAACATAATTTACAAATTAGCATTAATTTTTGCATTTTATAAAAGATACTTATTTAAAAAAATATTCAATAATATTATGGGGTACCACAAAGATCAATACTTAGAACGTTAGTATACAAACTGTTATTTAATATTTATTTTAACTAACGCCAACTTTAAATGTTACTTGATATTTAGTTATTAGATTAAATATATATTATATGTTAGCGTGAGGCCAAACGAAGAGTTTTTTAGCATTTTGAAATTAAGATTTTTGTTTTCTCTTTGTACGGCCTACAAAGTTACTTGCCGTTTGTCCGCCAATTAATCTGCACCCTGAATAATGATATTTAAATCATTAAACTTAATTCGAATCAATTAAATTAACTAATTTTTGTTTTTTTAAATAATTTAGAAAAATAATGACTATTTAGTGGTGACTAATAAATTAGTATTAATCAATAGTTTTGGCTAAAATGCTGAAGATTAAAGGAGAGATCTTGGAAAAGTCAATCCTGATACTCTTAAACAAATGACTTGAAGAAGGCAAAACTCCTGACTCATGACAAAACGCAGAGGTAATTCTCCGTTTTAAGAAAGGAGATAATACAAATTTAGAAAACTACAGACTACTTAGTCTATTGACCATCTTTTATAAATTACTAACCAACATAATAACAAATCAACTAACTCAAAAATTTGACTTTTATCAACTGGCTGAACAAGCAGGTTTCAGGCAAGGCTACAGCACGACCGACTACATTCAAACATTGCGTATATTGATCGAGAAATGTACATAGTACAATATTTATATCCACATGGCATTTGTAGACTAACAGAAAGCCTTTGACTTCATCAAAACATGGGCAGTACTCCAGTTAATAGACAATGCCCGAATTGAATCCAGGTACACAAACTTGCTTAAATACATCTACAAATACGCAACCTAATCTAATCTTTTTTTCATTTTGACGTGTACAAAATGAAAAAAAAATTAGACAACGAGGAAGGTACTTATAAAAAAAGCGGGTAGAGCGACATCAACTTGCCAAAATTATTTACTTTAGCGCTAGAAGACGTGTTTAAAATTTATCGTGGGAAAGAAAGGAAGTAAGCATCGATGGTAACCGCTTAAATCACTTTTTTTTGCCGATGATATTGTCTTCATTGTTCTCATTAGCCATGACCAGTGCCGTAAATAGGGCAGTGCCTTTGGTGCCCCCGCACCGGGCGCAGCTTGTTTGGAGCGCGGAAAACTACCTAAACTTCATAATTTTAGAGGACGCAAAATGACATTCTTGCATCGGCCGCATCAGAAGCTAGATAAGGCACTGGCCATGACCCAGAAAAACTAAAAAAAAATTTGCGCAAACTTGACAAACCTTTACAAACTGTGGGCCAGCAAATGAACATGCACCAAACAAAAATCAGGAGTCCAAGTAACAAAGTAGTCATCATCAAAAATATCAAGAATCACACTCAAGAAAAAGTCGAAGAGTATTGATACTTGGAGCATAGTATCAAATTAGAAAATGCCAATCAAACAGCAGAAATCACCAGGCGCATCGGATTGACATGAGCAGCTTTTGGCAAATTAAGATACATCTTACGAGAACTTAAAATTTCAATAAACCTACCTGTTACTACGGCTAGAAACTATGGCCATCACAAGGAGCAGCGCAAATTGATTTTTTGTCTGCTAACGATCAATAGAACTTGCAATGTTAGGTTAGCTTACAAGATAAAATCCCGAACGAGGCAATAAGACAAAGAACTGGAATCACAGATGTCATAAAGCAAATGGCACATCTTAAATAGCAATAGGCGAGACACGTGGCAACAGAAAATGGCAAATGGTCCAAATCAATATTACAGTGAAGACTTCAAGTATCTAAGATAAGAGTTGGCCGCTCCTAAATAAGTTGGAAAGACAATATACAGAGGCACGCGGACATGAACTGGATACAGACTGCTCAGCAAAGATTGACTTCGAAACATATGGAAGAAGCCTATGTTCAAGAGTGGTCAAAATTAGGCTAAAGAAAAATAGTTTTAGATCCGACAATAACTAAAAATGTTACATACTACAGATCACATTTAAGAATTTTTTTTATTATTAGGTGCTTCTTAAGTTCCAGATCAGCTACTTTATATTTGTAGTTCATAATTCAAATGCTTCTAATCTTCTAATGTATGCTGTTTTTGTTGTTTTTTGCGGTTTTTGTTATCATTATAAATTTGAGTTCTTGATCTTGGTTATTTTGTTAACAATTCTTTAAAGGTTTATTACAATTATAATTGTGTTATTTGCATATCTAATGTTGTTGATAGGTATATCATTGACTTTTACTCGTATTCTTTTGTTTTTTAGTGTTTTTTTTTAATGATTTTATAAATTAGCAAAGATTCTGACCTTAAATGCTTTGTTGTAGTCAATGAAACATATGTATAGGTCAATGTTCATGCTTAGGCATCTCTGCATCAAGACGTTTAGAGCAAAAAAAGCTTTTCTAGTGGTGAGACCATTTTTGAACTCAAACTGTGTTTTGCTGATGTCTATGTATGTATTTTGTATCACTTTTAAGAATGCCTTTAGAGTATGACTTTGTGTTTGATTGTTTGGAAAGTCAATGTTAGCCATTCTTGTTGAGTATATTTTTTATTTGTAACGCAAAATAGCTGCTATTAAATGTTGTGTTGGAAATATAATCAAGTTGGAAGAACAGACCGATAACCAACATGTCGGACAGCCAAGCGTCAGTAAGAAAATCTAATCTGGTAATTAACTGCATAACCAGTGTGAAGCATAAGCCACAAACAACAAAGTGCGAATTATTAGAAAATAAAGAACACAAGAATACTGCAGATGAACAAAACAAAACTGTAAAAATTATAACAAACATTTGTGCGTGTGAGTCAAAGCGTATTAACAAACCAATAGTTTGAATAAAGTGGCTCACCTACTTACCTCACCTAAGTTTAGTTATCAAAAGGTTAAATGACGACTTTCTCTAGTGACAAAATGACTTTTGACGTCCTCATAGAAAAGAAACTAAATTTTTTTTTGATATCGAACAATTGGGCGGGTGGGATATCGAACATTGTAACAAACCAGTAAATCACGATTTTCTTGATAACAAACATTGAGCGGGTGGGTGGAACACTCTCGAGCATGTTAACGAGCCAGTAGTTTGAAATCAAGTGACCCACCTACCCACCCAAGTGTTCAAAAGGTTTTGACAAAATGACTTTTGACGTCTGCATAGAAAACAAACTTTAGTTTTATTGATAACGAACACATGGGCGGGTGGGTGGGACACTTCAAAACATGATTATGGGCCAATAGTTTAAAATGGAGTGGCCCACCCACTCACCCAAGTGTTAATTATTAAAAGGTTAAATTGCAACTTTCTCTTCTGACAAAATGACTTTCAATGTCTGCATATAAAACAAACTTTAATTTTTTAATATTGAACATTTGGGCCTGCTAGGTGGGACACTCCAAATCATGATGTTAGACAAATCGTTTAAAATGGAGTGGCCAACTCACCCACCCAAGTGTTTAGTTATCAAAAGATTTAATCACAACTTTCTCTTGTGACAAAATGACTTTTGACGTCCGCATAGAAAACAAACTTAATTTTTTTTGATAACGAACAATTGGGCGGAGAGGTGGGACATTCTAAAACATGGTAACAAACCAGTAATTTGGAATGGAGTGGCCTACCTACCCACCCAAGTGTTAGTTATCAAAACGTTAAATCACGATTTTCTCTTCTCTTGTGACAAAATGACTTTTGACGTCCGCGTAGAAAACAAACTTTGATTTTTTTAATAATAAACATTTGAGCGGGTGGGTGAGACTTTAAAGCATAGTAATGAGAAAATTGTTTAGAATGGAGTGGCTCACCCACCCAAGTGTTTAGTTATCAATAGGTTAAATCACGACTTTCTTTTGTAACAAAATGACTTTTGACGTCCGCGTAGAAAACAAACTTTGAATTTTTGATAACAAACAATTGGGCGGGTGGGTGAGATACTCTACAGCATGGTAACGAGCTAAACAAAATAACTTTTTACGTGCATACTCCAAAGCATGGCAACAGGCCAATAGTTTGGAATGGAGTAGCCCACCCACTTACCAAAGTGTTTAGTTATCAAAAGGTTAAATCACAACTTTCTTTTGTGACAAAATGACTTTTGACGTTTGCATAGAAAACAAACTTTAAGTTTTTTGATAACGAACGTTTGGGCGGGTAGGTGGGAATAGTTTAAAATTAAGTGTCCTACCTCCCACCTACCTACCCAAGTGTAGGTTATTAAGAAATTGAATGACGGCTTCTTTTTATGATAATATTACTTCTAAAATCTGCTTAAAAAAAAACTTTAATTTTCTTGACGACAAACACTTGGATGGATGGGTGGGACACTCCAGAAAATGATAACGTGCCAATAGTTTAAAATAAAGAATCCCACCCGCCAGGGGCGACGCTACCTATTATGATCACCCCCTCTCTCCCGCAAGTTTTAAATGTGTTGGCCCCGTCTTCTAAAGTGTCAAAAACATAAATATTACTAAAAAAATATTACATTTTTAAACTTATTTTACAATAGTAAAAAAAATGCCAATCAACAAGGTAGAAATTTATCCGGACTTCTATAAAAGGAAGATTTTTTACTAATCGTTACAGTCATTTGCTGACAACCTCAAACTTGCTCCTTTCAAGACCGAGAATACTGACCCAAAGTACGTCAAAAGAATACACCAATAAGTCAATGACTTCTTAAAGAACACTGACGACGACAAAACGTTACATAGCGTAGTACCTTTTCAAATAAAAAAAAAAAAGATCTCAAAATTCAAAACTTGATTTATTCCTGGTCTTGACAAAATTTTAAACAAAGCAGTCAAGTCTTTTTTGCATACAGCAATAACGGCTCTCACTAGCATTTCAAAAACAATTCTTTGCACCGAGCACTTTCCAAAAGCTTCAAAAGACTCACACGTCATAAACCTAGAAAGAACCGACAGTTTTTTTCAAAACTATTAAGCAATCAGTCTTCTATGCACCTTAAGTAAGGTCATAGAGAAAATGATCTTAAACATAATCCAAAATCACAGAAAATCTAACAATCTTTTCCTGCCTACCAATATGAGTTTCAACAAGATTACTCAGTAATTTACCAAATAAGATGAGTGACTGATCACATTGTCAAAAGTTTTAGACTGAGAAAAAAAAATGGTCTTTATCGACGTTGAAAAATTCTTTGACAAGATATGGCAGAAAGGTCTACTTGCCAAGCCAAACAAAGATAAATACTTTTATAAGAGACTAATCATATCATCAATTTCTAAAGTGAATTACCCCACAATCTCTATATTAGTTTAGTTTTGATCTCAAGCTTCAGCAATAATCTGGAAAATGTTTAGTCTGTAAGCACTCTTCTTTAGAAAGTGAGTTAGACAGTCTTTAAAAGAATTTTCTTCTAAATCAGAAAAAAAATCAGTCGAGGCAGACCATCAGCCAAGGTAACAACAACACCAAACATACAACAACCAAACCAGAGAGAAGAGCAGATAATATTTGGGTCCAGCATCGGCAAGCAAACTTTATGGTAGCTATTTTACCTGCTAGCGTGCAAACAAGCATGACATGGCCTAGCGACAAATTACTAGTCAGTGACAATTATGGAAGCAGCTCCGCTAAAGAAATTCTAAGCAAAGTTCCAATTATAGATCAAAACTTGTAAAACAATGGACCAAGTCCGTAACACAGCAATGTTTGGTTTACTACCACTACGTAACTCACACGCGCTTGACGGCATTGCACATATCGTTTTTGGAGTTGTAATTCAGGCAATAACTTAAACGAACCTATTGCCGCTACAAAGCCGATTCACTAAGCAATACGGCCTTCTCTTCTGACAAAATGATTTCTGATGTTTGGTTAGAAGACAAACATTAAAGTTCTTGATGAAGAAACTTAAGTGGGAGAGTGGGACACTCCAGAAAATGATAACATACTAATAGCTTAAAATTGAGTGTTCCGCCCACCCACCTAAGTGTGATGATTTCTGATGGAGAAGATAAACATAAAATTCTTTGATGACAAACACTTGGGTGGGTAGGAACGTTCCAGAAAATGGTATCGTGCCAATAGTTTAAGTATAAGTGAACACTGTGGCCTAAACAAACACATGCATAGAATAGAAATCTAGACAAATTCCCTATGCTGAGTAAATGTAATCTTATCCAAAAAAGAATTCAAGGCAGTTTAAAAAAAAAGTTTCTGGATTTAATTTAAAAAAAACAATTAGAGTAGTAACAACATAAGTGCACATTAAAATTAAAAAATTGCACCTTTAACTTACTGCAATCCAAACTCGGTAGAGAACAACTAAATGCTAATATTTTAAATACAGTAAAAGTTTTTAAAAGAATGCTAACATAACAAGAAAAATCTAGAAGTTAAAATATCTGTCAGTTTTTAGTTTCTACATACTTGCTTGCAAACTACAAAGCTTGCAAGCAAGTATGTTTTATAAACGTTGTATAAAGTTCTGAAAATACATATCTAGGAGTGTTTAGGTAGTTTTTAGTCTAATTTAAGTACTATTATTGCAGACTGAAATATTTAAATCAAGTTTAAAGCTTTTAAAAACATTTGAGAAATTTGAAAACTTATGAGCCAACAAATGAAGTAAATAAAATGGCAAATGATTGTTGTTCTATTTAGTCATACAAGGCATACTGCTATGGTTTGTAAAGTCAAAATAAGTTGATGCTTGATTTTCAATTTCAGCAATTTTTTGTTTGCGTTTGATTAAATTATTTAATTGTTTC
The DNA here is from genome assembly GCA_963932245.1 of Tachinus rufipes. Taxonomy (NCBI): domain Eukaryota; kingdom Metazoa; phylum Arthropoda; class Insecta; order Coleoptera; family Staphylinidae; genus Tachinus; species Tachinus rufipes. The sequence goes on from OZ010741.1 coordinate 22,455,921, forward strand.
ATAAATCAATAGAAACTATTTTAGACCAGAAGATTTAATGACATTATATATATTGTGTAAGCTAATCAGAAGTTTTAACCATTTTTTTTTAAATTAAGATGTTAATAAAAATCAATTATCTTTAATAAAAAACTATAAACTAATTTTTTTTATAGATTAAGGTCATTTTTTCTAAATTGATTGATTGATTGAACATGCCTTTTTAATACATTTCATTATACAAAACATAACACCTTCAATATTGCCTACATATAGTTAACTCAGTTTTATTAAGTGTATATTAAATCATCAATATTAAAATGTTTACAATTACAATTAATTACAATTCTCATCAATAAATTACAATCAGTAATTTCTTTCATTCACACAGATACCAACAATCAATCAACAATTTAACAAAATATTCCACAATGAATTATTACAACAATTAAACCGATGGTAATTGCTGCCACATTGCGATTTATTTTACGTCCGCATTTACTTTGCAATTAATTTACATTCTACACTAAATAAAAGCGCTTTTATGCGCATTCTGTTTACATGTAGAGCGCTACTTAGTTCATCCATGTAGCCACAGATGGCGCAAGCGTGATGTCCCAGTAGAAAATATTTAATTTAAGGAATGTTGTGATAAATATTATGATTTACATAATTATATTAATTATTTAAATAGTTAATTGATTTGTTATTAATGATTTTTGTTGTTGTTTTGTGTAAATAATTGGATTACAAGTAATGTTTTTATATTTATTAATTATTATTGGAGAACATGTTTTTTTGGGGGGAAACCTAACAGAATGTTATATTCAGAGCGAAAACAACCGTTTCAAATAATAATAACGTAAAAATTCCTTTGATTATCAAACTGGAAGCGAATCCACTTTATAAAAGTATATATAAAAGCAGTTTACTAATTACCTAAGCTTACATGGTGTGGCTTTTTTGTTTAATTGCCATAAAATCTACCACGAAATAAGTAATTAGATACATTTCTTTCGGTTTCGGTAATTAAATAGAATAGAAATAATTGGCCATAATGATATTAATTAGCAAAATCAGAACCGGAAAATAATTTAGCATAAAAATATTAAGGGGGGTTTAATCGTTTCAAATATAAATCTACCCCCAATGGAATGTTTAGGACTGCATACATATGTATTAGTCTGCAAGTGCTAATGCCCCATTGTATTGCAAATTCCATGTTAATTTCGTGTGGCACTAGCCGTATGATTTGTTCATCTCTCTGCAACAGGTGACTCCAGATTTAAATTAGTTTTTTTTACATCGAAGCACCGTGCTGGTGTTATTATCCCTTTTTTTATATATAGTATAATGCGCGCATCTTCTTCTGGTTCTGACGTAAGACCTTTCCCGAGAACACGTGCATAGTATCTGAATATGTTGCATACATTAGCTACCTGAATTGCGCATTTAATAGTTTTGCAATTTATATTATAAATTGTTGTAAATTATGGTTTTAAAATAAACATATCATAGATAGAGGTTTGTGTTTATTTTGAGTCGTTCAGGTAGTTAAAATTGTTTGTTTAGAAAATTTTCACACACAGTGAGGGATTATCGGAGTTTTAAGAAGGTAAAAGGAGAGGCGACACGGGACACGGGACCGACCACTGTTTTGACACTTGTACAGATTGACTTTTCTTGGAATTTTATAAATTTGGGAAATTACACGCAATATCATCGATGACTTAACAGATTTCTTTTTATTGGCTATGTTTAGTGTTCCATAATTTATCGTAAAAAATACTTCTGGATTGATTCTTTAATCTTAGTAACGTTTTTTTTATATAGCTTTTAAATTTATAGAACAATCACTTTATTTCTAATGCTTCACTTTTGTAAACTTTAGGGGTAAATAATGATTCCGATCATGTATTATAATTTGTGGTTGCTTGACAAAGTTGTGAACAAATATAGATTTGTATATATATATATATATATATATATATACATTGATGACATTGTTTCTTGCTCAACAACATGATGATTCTCTGTAGGGTATATTAAATATTAAATATTAAAGAAGGTATTTTCTTTTAGTTGCAAAATTCAAAGAAATGTTTTGTTAAACAGTTGCACATTGAATTTTGTGTTTATTTAATTAAATATAATTAAAAAAATTGTTGTTGTTAAAAAAAATAGGTTTTGTTCTAGACAAAATAATATTGTTTAAATTATATTCTTTTTGAGTTGAAAACAAAATAAACACTGATTTTAAATCTTGCAGTATTACTGGCATTGGTTGCTATTTGATATTTTCTAACGCTTTTACTAAAACTGATGAGATTGCATTATTTATTATTTTAAAAACTTATTATAGCTTAAGATTTAATAATATTTACGTAGTGCGTCTTTTATAAATAGTTTTTTTAATAGCACGCGTCAAATGTGAGAATTTTCTTCATCAAGCGACCAAGCACGTTTGAAATTTTATTCATATGCACAAGAAAAATGATGTATGTAAATGATTTTCTTTGCAAATGTTGACCGGTTTTATGTTTGAATAGAAAACATTTAATAACTTATATATAAGTAATATTAAACTCCAATTTGAACTATGTGAGACAGAATCTCACACGTGACTAACGGCGTAAGTTTTTGCTTAGCGACTTGGCATCAACTAGAAATAACTGAAAACTGTAATACTTATTAAATGAACTAATAATTTATTCAAACACAATCTAACGACAACAGCGGCAAGCACAGACAATTGTTTCAGTTTTAAAAACCTCGTCAGTGTGCCTTATGTTATCATCAAACATTATTAACTGCTATTTTGTATTATAATGTATCAGATTATTAATAAACAAAATGAAGATGAGTGATTTCAGTACAGATAATCTCATTTAGCTCAGATTTCTGCAAAAAAAAATGATTTAATAAATAATTTAGTTTTACTAAGCTTTACAGAATTTTAGAAGCTTCTTACAACATCATAATATGTTACATTTTTCTCAAAAAGATTGATCAAACTTTCAAGTATCCTACAATATTACCCACATTTTTAACAATTAACAAAATTTATTTAACAACAAAAATAATAATTAATACTAAATTCTACAAATTATAAACATTTTTATTAAAATTACATATATTTAACAAAAACTTTCACTTGTTTAGTATCCTTAGTTGTTTATATTTTTTTATAAAATACTCTACATAATGCACAGCTTAGTGAATGTCAAATTAATTAGATTTAAGATAGGATAATTAAGATAAAACTTACAGTTATAAGCTAATTTTTATCTTAATTATCCTATCTCTAAATTAATTAATTTGACAACAATTAAAAAAGCTATAACAACAAAACAAAATTATATTCTATATTTTTCTTGATAATTCTATAAAAATAAAGTTATATTATTCTTTCTAATTTGTAAAATTTTGAATATGTATAAAAGTTTGAATACATTTTACTTTTTTTTTGTTTAAAATAAAAAAATAAATGACACAATTATAAACAAAGTGAAATTTGAAACTATTTATATTAATTAACAAAATTCAACAATTTGCCATAAATAAAATTAATAATATTATTACATTTTCTTGTGAAATATAAAATATTATATGCAATAATGCTTATTGGCGACTTCAATCCTTTGGACCATAGGCCCTTGTGCTGAAACATGTTGCAATCTGGGCATTAAAACTATTGTAATCCACTGCAGTGCATAAATAACTATTAGTAACTGTGTGTATAGTTTTAAATTTGTATCTGACAACTAAATTGAAATGTGGAAAATAAAAGAATAAAATCTCAAAGATAATTATCATTTTTTAGTTTTTTACTGCTTAAACATCTATTCTATTATTTGTTTAATTTGATTAACCATTATATTTTTTTTTTGTGTGTAATCTAAGTTATATTTTTTTTTTGTATACAGTTATTTACAGCACATGTTCGGTAAGTTATCATTATTCTCTTAAATACACACTGTATTTGTTGTTAAATATAAAATTTTATTAAAATTAATTTACTTTTATTATTAATAACGTATGTATATAACATAAAAAACATAATTGTAAAGAAGTATTGAGCCGAGCCGGAGCAACTTTCTTCTTCAAATTTTTTTAGGTAAATTTAAAGAGTATTTAAAATAAAAGTAAAATTTGGTTAGGACATTTAAAATTAATTATAAAGGGTGTCCTAAACTTAACGCAAGATTTGAATTAAATATAAAACACAGTTTTTAGTCTTTTTGAAATAACAGATCGGGCAAATGGCACATACGCACTTTTTAGCTAAAATTTTCCATGACCATTCTGCATCAATTTGGTTTAATTTTGTTGGTGCAGCGTTTTATTTCCTCCTGTAATGCACTGGTGGTTGTAGGCTTGTTGACATAGACCTCTAACTTCAAATAACCCCATAAAAAGAAATCTGATGGTGTTAAATCACCAAAACGAGAGAGTACAAGACCAATGTCTCATGGAGTAATTGCACCGTCTTGTTGAAACTATATAAGTTTTGGCAGAAAAACTGTGCTTATGGCTAGACCAGTCTCATTTTTAAATTTTTAAAAAAGTAAGGTCCAATGATGCCTCCATCCCAAAATCCGCACCGAACAGTGATACGTTGTAGATGCATTTGCATTTGATAATCACATGTGGGTTTTTTAAACTCCAAACACAATAATTTTGGCGATTAACAAAGCCATCAAGATAAAAATGTGCTTCATTGCTTAAAATGATTTTGCTCAAAAAATCAGCATCCACTTGTTGATGTTTAGTAATCCATTCATAAAACTTTCTTTGCTGTAAAATAGTCATTAGGCTTCAGTTGTTGTGTAAATTGAATTTTGTATGCATGGAAGCACAGATCTTTTGTGAGTATATATTTTTTGCTGCTTAAATTATAAAGTAATTAGAGTGTAATAAATGTAAGATTAAACTATTTATTGGAATGGAATACATAAAAAGAGATAGAAGAAAAAAAAGTTTGTAGCGTAGTCAATTTAAACCAAAATATTTATTGTAAAAATTTACAAGGTTAAGTGGGAGATCAGACCCAGTCTGAACTTCGCCTTTTTCTATTGTATAGTTTGTATGTAATAGAAATAAAGTTTATTATTAATATTATTATTATTATTATTATTATTATTATTATTCGCTGTAGAAAACTTTTTGAAATTTGCAATTCTTGTCCACGGCGCCGAATTGTTATTCTGGGATTTGAACGGCTTGTTTTTGGACGACCAGTTTGTTTCTAATTCATTCTCTCTAAGTTTTTCAATTAATTTCTTTACAGTTGACAATGTTAAAACACTATTTCGACCATATTTTATATAAATTTTTTGAATTGTGGCGGCCAAACTTTTATTATTTTTAAGATATTGATCAATAATGAACATACGTAGTTGTATTGTGTACGGCTCTATTTTTATTAACCTTAAACTCTCAGCTGTTAAGAGAATACCGACCGCTACCTTGATTTGTATTTTAACTAAAACGGCAACTTTGGCTTCATCGCTGTTTCTACAAATAATTTGATAATCGATTAATTTTTTACCAGTACATTTAGAAAAGATTAAACTATGATATGTCGAAGTCTTTTAAACAAATAATAGTTAGAAAATAGCCGAAAAAACCATCAAATATAAAAATAAAAAATCCTTTCTAAATGTACTGGTAAAAAAATAAATCGATTATCAAGTTATTTGTAGAAAAAGCAATCAAGCCAGAGTTGCCGTTTTTGTTAAAATACTACAAATCAAAGTAGCGGTCGGTATGCTTATAAATTGTTTTTTTTTTTTAGGGTTGCCAACAATTTACTGCACAAATGGCGGCAAATTCAATTCTTGCGTTTTTGGAACTTCTTTTATTTGTGAAATAATAAAGTATTAGGTATTAGCATAATTATTGTTTTTAGATTTTTCTTAATTCTTTAAACAAATCGTTAAAAATATGGCTTTGTGGTTGTTTGTAAACTTATAAGAGAAACATTTGGACAATTTTTCAAACCTTGCCAAGTTTTGAGATGACAAACAATTGTAGACTGATCTGAGTTGAAGTTTTCAGTCAACGTTCTGGTGGTGCAACTTTCGTCTTTTTTCAGAGCCTTCAGAAAGGGTTTTTCATCAAAATTCAAAATTGCTGTTTGACTATGACTTTTTTGCTGATCTGTTCTTTGCCAATAAGAGTGTTGAGATTGCAAAATGACTAGGCAAAGTAAGTTTTTTTTTTTTTTATTTAATTAAATTTAATTTTTGGATTTAGGATTTGATTAAAAGAGTAAAAATAATTATATAGAACTTAGGCTTTGTTGATATTATTGTAGGGTTTTGCTAGTCCCCCATTGAGCGCCTACTCAGATGGCGGATAGAATAATGCCTACCAGACATGGTTGGTAACTGGGAAATAAAATACCAAGGGCGGACTAAAACTAGCACTAGAGGAGGGCAGCAATAACCTCCAGTACTAAGATGAGGCAAAAGAAAATGATCCTGAGCCGGCTTATCACACGGACATCAACAAACATGACTGTATCAGTTTTAATGATTGTATTATGCAGAAACAAACACAAATTACGGCCCTCAGTAACGGGCAGGCCGGAAGATACTAAGAATCTCCCGGTTCCAGCTAAAAAGAAATATCCAAAAAATTGCAACCTGAAACGTTAACAGCCTCTATGAACAAGGAAAAATTGACAATCTAACGCAAGAAATACAAAGATTACAAGTCAATATTATAGGCATCAGTGAAGTGAAATGGTCCAAGCACAGGATACATACAATGTCTAACAACACTATGTATTACTCAAGCAGCGACAAAACAGATAAACATCATAGACACGGAGTGGCGGCTGTTGTGTTGGACAACAACACTACAAAATCTGTAATCAATTTCCTGTCAATCTTAAAAAGAATTATGCTCTTACAACTTAACACTGAGCCAGTAAAACTAAACATAATTCAAGTGTACGATCCCACGGCAGAAAAACCGGACTCAGAGTGCAAAGAATTCTACAGGTGCTTAGATACATAATAATCGGCGATTTTATTGCGAAAGTTGGAGAAGGTAGATACGAAGACATAGTTGGGAAATTTGGACTAGGTATTAAAAATAATAATTAATAAAAGATTTTGCAACTACATCAAACAAGTAGCCGCATATCCGAGAGCAGACGTCGCTTCGGATTACAACATTCCTCCTCCTCATACTTCTTTTTTAATACATTGTCCAGTTTCTTTACGCATCTCTCGTCTCTTGCGACTTTGTGTTCCATGACTCGTTTCATCGCTTCGGTGGTCTTCCCATGGGTCGTTTTGTGTTGGGTTTTGCTACTTTGGCCCATTTTGCCAGTCGTTCTGGGCCCATCCGGTCGACGTGTCTGTCCCACTCTCTTTGTCTGGCTCTGGTCCATTGCACCACGTCCTGTACGTTCAGATTTTTGCTGATTTCTTTACATTTTTTTCGATGAAGAAGAGTTACGCCTGATATTGCACGTAGTGTTTTCATTTTGGTGGTGCGCATTTGTTGTTTAGTTGGGTTGGTTTTGGCCCTCGTTTTGGCCGCGTATGTTAGAATGGGACAAAAACATGTTTTGTAAATTCTGACTTTGCTGTTTGAGGACATATATTTGTTCCTCCAAATGATGTTATGTAGTGCTCCGGATAATTGTGCTGCTTTAGTTGTTGATCTTTTGACCTTTTCTTTAAGTTTTTTGCTGTTCGTTATGTCTACCTCAAAATTCTTAAATGTGTTTACTTGTTCTATAATGCTGTTTGCGGACTGCAGCTTGCATCTTACTGGTGTTTGCTGATGACCATGCATTTTGTTTTTTTGGATGAAATCGGCAAGTTATACTTTGCTGTTGATAGGAAGAACTTATATAGTAGACGCTGGAGATTGTCCTTGTTGTCCGCTAAGAGCACGCCCATGCTATAGCCGATGTTTAGTGCTTTGATGGTTTTAATAATTTTGTCCATAACTAAGTTGAATAATGTCGGGCTTAGGCTATCGCCTTGGCGTGTTGTACTAAGTGCCGTCTTAATCTGCGACTGATTGTTTGTGTTCAAATTTTTAATAACTTGGCTAATTTTGTGTGAAATTCCTCTTCTTTGCAGCGTGAGGATGACATCTTGGATTCTAATCATATCGATTACAACCCAATTATAGCAAATACACACCTTCGTTTAGTAAAACACTAAACATCTAAAGGTAAAAAAGAATTAACATTTGTAAACTAACAGAAGAACCTATAGTAAGAACCGCATATTACAACCACATAAACACAAAAATAAAAAATGGGGAACAACTGGAAACAGTCGAAGACACATGGCAAAACGTACTAACATCGGAAGCACATAAAATTATGGGGTATGACACAAGAACTCATGCTGCTGATGGAACAACGCAGAAAGCAAAAAACTCAGCAAAAACACGCCGAGTATAAAATGATACATAAGGAAATACGTAGGGCAATCAGAAAAGCCAAGGAGTCTTGGATGTTGCAAAGATGTAAAGAAGTAGAGAAATTACAAGAAAAAGGCGATGTATTTAACCTACACAGAAAAATCAAAGAAATAACAGGATCACGCAAAAGGGGAAATTCGACCCACATCACAAATGACCAAAACGAAGCAATAACTAATGACATGGATGAATGTAATCTATGGCAGGAATATGTCAAAAAGCTTTTTGACGATGACAGGCCGGATGCACCAACCAGATCAACGCCACATGACCTTGCAGGGCCCAGCATTCTGAAAACCGAATTAGTACACGCTATTAGGGTTGCAAAGAACAACAAAATACCAGGTCTATACGATATTTACGCAGATACAAGAAGAAAACATAAACCTAATCTTAAAACTATACAAGAAGATCTATGACACTGGACAACTTCCAAAAAAATTTCTAAAGTCCACGTTCATACTGCTTCCCAAAAAGCAAACAGCAACTAAATGCAAAAATCACAGGCCCATCTCGTTAATAAGTCACGTATTAAAAATATTCTTAGTTTGGATTCAAGAATGGCACCGGTACACAAGAAGTAACATTCTGCTACTATGAAAAGGTGTTCGATAGTATCAAACACAAACGTGTCTTCAAATATCTAAAAAAAGCTGGTATGGATAAAAAAGACGTAAGAATAATCTGTACTGGCAACCATCGGCTAATGTTAGAATCAACAACCAATTAACAACTAAAAAAATTAAGATAAAAACAAGGGTATTTCAAGGATGCATAATGCCACCAATGCTATTTATCCTCTATGTCGAACAGATATTCTCAGAAACCTTTGATGATATAGAAATTGGAATAAAGGTGAACGGTAATACAATAAACAATATAAGATACGCAGACGACACAGTGATCATAGCAAGCAACCAACAAGACCTACAATTTTTAATGAACAACATAAACAGAAAGGGGACAAAAGCCGAACTAAGAATCAACAGATCAAAAACAAAATGCATGGTTATAAGCCGTAATAAACAGGGCGTTCATCACAGTAGAGGAGGAAACGATAGAAAGAACAACGAGCTCAAAATACCTAGGCACACTAGTAAACGACAAATAAGACCTACTATAAGAGATCAAAAGTAGAGTAGAACAAGCCAGACAGGCATTCAACAAACTACGATCTTGACTTAGAAATCCGCCACAAAATCCATAAATGCTACGTTTGGCCAGTACTACTGTATGGAGCATGAACCTGGACAAAAAAAACAGCATCCTTTAACAAGATCAAAGGGTTTGAAAAGTGGACATTTAGAAGAATGCTTTGTATCCCATAGGTATACCACATTACCAACGAGAAAGTGCTGAAAACGGCAGGAATGGACAGATTACTATTCAACACTATAAAACAGCGCAAGATAGGATTTTCCCAACTCATACTCAAAGGAAAGATAGAAAGCTGAAGGGCCCTCGGACGTAAACAGCTTAGGAATAAGATAGTGCTTCGACAAAACTGTTACTGTACAGGTTTGGTTATCTTGTTAGTTATTTTACATTGATTACATACTAAGCTATATGTCTACTGTATCAGTGGCGGAGCTAAGATTTTTAGGTTCCACCACAAAATAATAAAAAAAGTTAGTTTTAGAAAATAAAAGTGTTAGTTTGTAATTTTTTTACCCAAGTTTTGAAATGTATGTCAAAGCTAGTAAGTCTTTCCGCATTGCAAACCTTTGCTTACAAACGCTGCCCTTACTTGAAACAAGAAAATATTGTCAAAAAGCACCAAAATCCGTCTATAAACTGTTGAAAAGTGCAACATTTATTAAAATATTAAAATACTATTAGAAAGCACAAAAATTCAGTCATAATCTGTTCAAAAAATGTAATTTATTTTATCAAATTCTAAAAATTGAAAGATTGGAAATCTAGTTATAAACTGTAAAAAAATGAAAATTTTATTCATGAAATGTAAAAAATAACAAAATCAGGTTATAAAGTAATATATATATTGTCAGAAAGTACCAAAATGCCTCTGCTTAAAACATAAAAATATGATTAATAAATACCTAAATTTAGCCATAAACAGTTGAAAACTGCAAAATTATTTTATATTTTATATTTCTAATATTTATTTATAAAATAGCAAATTATGGTCATATAACATTAAAATATTTTCAGATAGCATCAACATTTGGCCAAAAACGGATGAAAACTCCAAAATTGATTTAAAAATAGCAAATTACGATCATAAAACATTAAAATATTTTTAGATAGAATCAAAATTTGGCCACAAACGTATAAACGTTTAAAATTTATCAATAAAATATCAAAAATATCAAATTTTGCTTATAAAATAATAAAATATTTTCAGATAACATTAAAGTTTGGCCAAAACCGGATGAAAAGTCTAAAATTTATTCATAAAAGGTTAATAATAGCAAATTCCAGCTCAAAAAATATAAAAATACTATTTAAAAGCACAAAAATTGAGCTATAAACTGTTAAAAATGTAATTTATTTTATAGAATTCTAAAAATAGCAAAATTTGGCCAGGAAATATTAAAATATTGCTAGAAAGATTGAAAATCTAGTCATAAACTGTTAAAAAGTGCAACATTTTATTCATAAAATGTCAAAAATAACAAAATCTGGTCATAAAGTATGAAAATATTATCAGTAAAAACCAAAACTCACCATAAACTGTTAAAAAATAAAATATTTTATTTATGAAAAATCAAAAATAGCAAAATTTTGTTATGAAATATTGTTAAAAAAAACGTAAACCCGTTCAAAATTGCAAAATCTGGTAAAAATCTGTTGAAAAGTGTACAAAAATTTAGCCATGAGCAATAAACGAAAATCTGTTGGAGAATGCAAATTATTTTTTATAAAATATCAAATAAAAGCAAAAGTTGGCTTAGGTTTTGAAGTCCATTCAAGAGCCCACAAGCATACAGAGCCCGCTTGTGAGCCCTTTTGCATTGCTTACAGATAGCTGCTCGTTATTTTTATTTCAAATATTTTCTGGATCATTATTTTTATTTATTTATAGTTTTTTAGCCTGAAAGATGGTGAAATGAATGAAAAAATAATTTAATATAAAATATTATTTGTCTAAAAATATTTGAATTTGAATGAAATGTCAATCATTTGTTTGTCATTCTTTATGTAATAATGACTTTTTTTCACAAGTGTTAAACTAGATTTTAAAAGTATTGGTTTTTAAGTAAAAAATATCATTTGTACTCTTTTTCAGGACTAGGGAATTAAAATATGTATTTTGAGTAAAAGAAAGTACTTTTTTATACATTTCAACATTAGTAAATTATTACTTTAATCAAATTAATAATTTTTCAATTTGGTTTTTTTTCTTAGAAATCAAAAATCTTGTAAGCAATTTGTTCCACAACAAATGTTTTATTTTGAAAAATATAAATATTGTAACTATTTTAGTTTGGTAACTTTCCAGACAATGTCTGAACGATGTTTAGTAAATAGCTTAAACTGATTATTGTGTCAAATTTAAACAAAATATTTGTTACTAAACATCTAATAATGTATGATATTTAATAAACAAAATAATTTATATTCAATGCTTTTTTTATTAACTCTATGAAATTTATTTATATTTATTTATTTATTTATAAATCTATCAAAAAAATTTTAATATATTATATACTTACTTAAAAATGTTATTAAAAATAACGAAACATGTTGTATAAAATAATACATTAATTAATAAATAATAAAAATATATAAAATAATATGAATATAATAATAAATAAAATAATTTATATTATATAAATTAAATTTTGAAATCATCAAGAAAATATTCAAAGTTAAATAACTATTAAGTTTCCAGCTTATTCATAGATTAATACAGTACAATATCTTAGATACTACATGATTTACTTAAACTTAAAACAGAATGCTTATTATTTTACAAGTTTTTTTCTATAAAAACTAAAAATATAAAAAAAACGATGTAGAACATAAATAAAAATTTTCAAACATTAATTTCTAAATTTGTAAAAAGCAAAAAGAAACATTTCTTTAATAATTTGCAAGTAAATGAATATTTAAAAACGTTTAGTATTAGTATGTTAATATTATAAAAGTATTATTTGTTTATTTGAAAAATGTCAACTTATTCTATAAAGTTATTTATATTTACATATGTTGTCAGTAAAGGCGCCATGCATTGACAATTTTTTATTTTATTGTTTTATAACTTCTACTTTAAATTATCTTTTTTATTTTAATTATCTTTAATTGCCATCTATAATACAATTATTTTTTTGTAAACTTTTATAAATTATTTATTTGTTTTAAAATTGTCTAAATATCATATAATTAATAGCTATTAATTTAAATTTTACTATCCTAAACAATACCAATAAAATTAGAAACAATCCTCTCCCAATTCAACCGAATCGCAATAGATGGCGCAACGTGTACAATCGACACGCTAAAATATTTCAACTCTGAAACGTTTAAAGAAATAACAATCCAATTACAAGCAATTGCGATTCATTTTAATAATCGCTTAATTATACAAAACCAAGTGAACAAAAATTTGAATGAACCGGAATGTATTTAACATTTAGTAACGTGAAGAATGCAGTCGCGAAATATTTGCAATGCTACTATCATTGCGCATGTAATATTATGCAGAGATAAGTCCAACAACAATTATTGAAACAACTAAACGTTTAAAGCAATGACAACTATATACAATTAGAAATCCTTTTATAGAAAGTGCGGAGATAATTATTAGAAAATGTTTGTAGACCAGTAAGATTATTTTTATGTAATAGTAAAAAGGGTGCAACTATTTTTCCAACAAGATTTCTGTTCCCATTAAGGACGAGATGAACCGGTGAGTCCTGTAAGAATCATCTCTATAGACGAGATACAGATTTGTACCTGTACGTGATGCACGTTATGGGGTTACAATAAGGGACCGGAATTTTTTAAAGGGTCGCATCATGCAATGGGGTGAATTGTTACAGTTGGAAACTGATAAGTGCATCAGCATCTCAAGTTTTAAAACAAATTTTATTTTTCATTATTTGGAAACTCAATGGGTGGGAAATTACTAAGCAATTGTCATAATGAGCTTAAGCGGATTTTAAGAAGTTGCATTTTAAGAAGTTTTAATCAGATTATTTGTTAATACTGCGTCGGTTGTTTATTACCTAGTTCTATTAGCGGAGGGGATTACCAGAACAAGAACGTTTAAACTTCAAATACTTAACAGTTATGGTTAAATGTTATTATATTATATAATTAGGAATTATATTGTAGCAAAATTTTAAATTTAAAAAATATTACATATAGTAATTAATACAAAAGTTATCAAAAATCGATACTTTTATTTTTATTGATAAACATATTCTTTAGTGAATACATTTACATCAATAAATTATTTGTGGTAAAAACTTAATCACACTGAGTTTAGAATTTTATAACAAATAAGTATGTTTTGTTAAATTTATTAAATTTAAATTAAGCGGCATTTCTATGAAATAATTTACTGTATTTTCTATAAATATTTGTTAATGCTATAACTTTTAATTATATCTGTTACAATGTAAGTGCTATTTTTTATGAGTATTATTCATGAAATTTTTAGTTGCAATTGAACATTAATTGACAAAGTTATACCAGAATGAAGAAAGTTACAAATTCTATAATTTGTACTAAACTATGCACTCAGATATGATTATTATTGTGCACTTACGTAAGTTTTAAGTGTACTACGTGCTAATTTAAGCCTAAAATCAGTTAGCAGAAGTTTATTACGCAGCAATGCAATAAAATAAACAACTTTTATGTTAAATGTTATTAAATAACTTTTATATTTTTAACTATTTTAACACTTAATTAAGTTCTAAGTGCATTTGAAAAAAGATTTAACTTTAATGTAAATAGACTGTTTCTAATCATTTATTTGTTTTACTTTGTTAAAAATTTTGATGCTACACTTATTTAGTTGTCTTCAAATTCAATTCAAATAGTATTTTTTATTATTATTCTATTATTCAAATTATTTATTCTAGATTAAATACATTAATTTAAGAAATTTAATTTAATTTAAGATTTATATGCATTTGTTAGGTTTTATTTAAAGCAAATAAAGTGTTTTTTGCCTATTCACTAAAAACTGTTTTTCTTTTGTATCGTAGGTCGGAAAGTGATGTGTTACGGTCCTAGGTTGGAAAGATTATTTGCAGCGGCCCTAAGGCGGTAAAATCTTTTGCAGCTCTGTTACGCATTTGCATTTGATTGGAAACATATTTAAGTATATTTAAAGCTAATAATTTTTTTTGCCTACTCACTTTGAAAAAAATATTTTGTTTGTGTTATGTGGATCGGAAAGTAATGCATTGCGGTGGTCTTAATGCGGTAAAATCCTATGCAACTTGCTACAAATAAGATATTAAAAAAAATGCTTGATTTAAAAAAAAAATAATAATTTAATACAAAAGCTAAATAAGTTTTTTTCATTTTTCTTATTTATTTACGAGACAGGCTGCCGCACTTTGATGTTTGTAATATATTATTATGTTAAATGTTTGTTAGATTTCAATATAAGTGAATTTAAAGAAAAAAATTGATACATTTTTTGTGCAAACTAAATACTCTAAAGATAAACAATTTTATAATTATTTACAAACTTTAAGTTTAAAAATGTGCACTTAATACGTTAAGTTAATTTAAATCAGATATTTTTTAAATTATATGTGGCTTATGAAGTCAAGTTACCAAACTCTATGTACCAAACTTTATAAATTAAAAGCATTTTGAAATATTTTAGTTAGGTTAGGTTAGGTTAGGTTAGGCCAGGTTAGGTTAGGTTAGGTTCCAACTTAACCCAATAATTTAGATTAACATTCCTGAATTTGCGGCAAAAACTTCAGATGTAGTAGTTTTAATTTCAGGCGTCGATGATTAGCTTAAGCCACAAACATAGACTAACGTTAAATAAATAGATTTGAAAAAAATAAAAAGGTTAGGTAAGGTTAAGTTGGGTTAGGTTAGGTTAGGTTTAAAGACAAATATGCGGAAACATCAATTTTGTATTGGGATATAACACCATAAAGCCAAAAAATAATCTTAATTAGCTAAAAAAGTAGTTATGAACAAACAAATAAATGTTTAGGGAACACGTCAAATTAATAGTAGCATAAGCAATTAAGACAGTCGCCTTTGTTTGAAGGATGTTATTTAAGATATGGGAATGAACAGGTTTTTGTCATCAGCAGCCGCGTCAATTATGCTATACGCTGGTCTCAAATTTGACAAAATCGTAAAAACGTTGAAAAGTCTGCAAAACAGTTTAGAACAAACGCAATAGTCCTAGCACTCATAGTTTCTTTTACTCTTGTTAGCTGAAGAAAGGAAAAGCACAATAAGAAGAAGAAAACAAGCCATCTATGAACGAGACATTAAACTTAAATTAATTGGCAAAAGATGTAAGTAAAAGATTAAAAGAACAGTGGACTAGCAAATACCTACATAAAGAAGGAAGAAAATGAATTATTACTTAGTAGCATCTAAATCTATATAAAGAATGCTTCCAAAGTTGATACTGCACAACATACGCTGCTAGCATGTATTGAATGAGAAAAATTTAGAGAAGAAGTCTTTTAAATAAAATTGACAGCAAAAAATATTGTGGAGTTAATGCTTAATAAACGGCCATTCCGATTATTAGGGTCAAATTATGGCAAAAAAAAAACATTAAGAAAAAAAAAATAATTAAGAAAACTTTACTAAAAAAAAATGCAAAAGTGATCTAAGAAAAGTTGCATTAAATGAAAAAAAAAATAATTAAGAAAACTTTACTGAAGAAAAATGCAAAAGTGATCCAGGAAAAGTTGCATTAAATGGAAAAAAAATAATTAAGAAAACTTTACTGAAAAAAAATGCAAAAGTGATCTGGGAAAAGTTGCATTAAATAAACAAAAATAATTAAAAAAACTTTACTGAAGAAAAATGCAAAAGTGATCCAGGAAAAGTTGCATTAAATGGAAAAAAAATAATTAAGAAAACTTTACTGGAAAAAAATGCAAAAGTGATCCATGAAAAGTTGCATTAAATGGAAAAAATATTAAGAATAGAATTAATGGTTGCAAAAAAAAAATTAGAAAGTGATAAACAGCCATTCCGTTTACCAAGGTCAAATTACGCTCAAAAAAGAAGAAACATTAAGAAAAAAAAAGATAATTAACAAAACTTTACTAGAAAAACAATGTAAAATTAATACTAACCAGGCGCAAAGTTACAGGAAGAAAGTGGGTTTAGTAAGTAGGATTCTTTTTAAAGAAAGAAAGAAATTTTACAAGTTTTAGGTAGACGTGCAAAAACGCATTTTTTTATAAAAAAAATAGGTTAGGTTTGGTAAAGGTAGGTAAAGTTAGGTTTGGTTAAGTTAGGTTAAGTTAGGTTAAGTTAGGTTAAGTTAGGTTAAGTTAGGTTAAGTTAGGTTAAGTTAGCTTAGGTTAGGTTAGGTTAGGATATAAAAAACTTTTTTATAAAAAAAATACTAACAAACTAAAATAAAAGATGATTACTGGAATTACGGAAAAGTAATCTAATTAATGGCAAAGGTCTCAGAAGGATTGGTACTAAGCCAGCTTTTTTGAAACGTACTGTAAGACGGAATACTATAGATTAATGTAGGAAAAAATGTCACTTTGATTGCTTGCACGGACAACTTTAAGTTAGAAGAAAACCTGATTAAGACGGTGAACAATGTGTTCTAAAAAATTACTATCTGAATAATTAAACACAATGAAATAGAACCCAAACAAACTAAAGCAGTCTTACTAATTGGGAAAAAAAGACTTAAGGAAAACATTGAGTTTTTAATAAACAATGTAAAAATAAACCCAAAAATGTCAATAAAATACTTAAGATTAAAGCTGGATAAAAACTTTACATTTGTACAGCATATACACAAAGTGACCGCAAAAACTGCAAAAATATTTACACAATTGAGAAAATTTTACCAAAAA
Organism: Tachinus rufipes; assembly: GCA_963932245.1. Classification (NCBI taxonomy): domain Eukaryota; kingdom Metazoa; phylum Arthropoda; class Insecta; order Coleoptera; family Staphylinidae; genus Tachinus; species Tachinus rufipes. Next base: position 22,473,374 of record OZ010741.1, read on the forward strand.
TAGAAAAACATACCCAATCTTTATGTAGGCTTTATCTATATAGAAAGATGGTAAAAGAACATTGTCTAAAAAAAATAAGTATAAATCAGCAATTAGCAATCTGGTGCTAGCTAGAGCGGTGCCACTTAGATTGTTGATTGAAGAAAGAAAAAAGAATTAAAGAAGCCATAGTAACATGGCCTAAAAAATGAAAACAAGACAAAAAAGTGTTTGGCTGAGTAAGAAACTGGTATAACAAGAAGCATAGTGACATTAGTTTTCACTACTCACAAGCGCCAATTGAACATGTGTGTTTTAACCAATATTTAAAGCAGTTCTATCTCTAATATGACGCCAACAGCTACAATCCATTAGACTCGACGGAACACATGCTATTTGAATCTTTAAAATAGAAATTAATAAGGAAAGAGACGGAAAACATATTAAAAAGCAAAGTAATGCCAGAAAAAATGATTGCAGAGATGATTGATAGCAAAGAGCAAAAAAGCCATAACTCTTTAGTAACTAAAACCATGAAAAATAAAAAAAGATTAAAAAAATGAAGAAGACAAGCCCAAGACAAGTTAAGTTAGGTTAGGTTAGGTTAAGTAAGGTTGGGTCATTATGTAATGTTTTAGTAAGGTGCGTTTGAAGTTAACTATAACTGCGTTTTAAAATAATTAATTATAATTTAGGTCTTTTAGTTCCAAGTTATTATATATAGCCATGTCAAGTGTACGGAACAAAAATTTGATTTTGATCAAACCATTAAAAATGCCTTTCTCTACATGAGTCCCGACCTTCTGAATTTTTTTTGATTGTTTGTAACTTTTTTTTTCTTAAATTTTGAAAATTTTGCAAACATTTTATCTTAAATAAAATGACGGGCATTTTTTTTTAATTATTTATAAAATCGTGCTTTAACATGTGCAAAAAATACCCTGAAAATTTCAGAAAGTGCTGTGCATTACGTTTCTAGATATCTTATAATGTATTGACAGATATACTTAAAAATAGCGAAAAAAGCTTAAATTTTAAATTTACATTTTTTGATCGTTTGTAACTTCTCAGGATTACATTTTTAAGAAAAAAATAAAACGAACTTTTTTTTTCAAATTTGTGTAAAGAATAAGTTTCCACAAACATTTTTTTTTTCTTTAAATTTCGAAAATTTTGCTAATCTTTAAATGACAATTAAAAAAAAAAAGATTTTATTTTCAAATATGGATAAAAACGTGCTTTTATATGTGAAACAATTTTTAAGAAAAAATTATAACAAACTTTTTTTTTCAAATTTGTCTAAAAAATAAGTTTTTACAAACAGTTCTTTTTTATCTTAAAATTTTGAAAATTTTGCTAAACTTTAAATGACAATTTTTCTTAAAAAAAAAGATTTTATTTTTCAAATATGGTTAAAAACGTGTTTTTATAAGTAAAACACGTTTTCATTCATATTTGAAAAAAAATGAAAATATTTATCATCTTTTTTTTAAGAAAAACTGTCACTTAAAGTTTTGCAAATTTTCAAAATTTAAAAAAAAAAATGTTTATCTGTATCAACTTATTCTTTGGACAATTTTGAAAAAAAAAATTATTATATTTTTTTCCTAAAAATGCAATCCTAAGAAGTTACAAACGATCAAAAAGTATTTCTGTGAATACATTGTAAGATATCTCGGAGCGTAGCGCACGGCATTTCCTGAAATTTCTAGGGTATTTTTGTACATATAAAAGCAAAATTAAAAAAATACCCGTCATTTTTTTGTAAGAAAAAATGTTTTTTAAAACAAATTTTTACAAAATTTAAGAAAAAAAATTTTGGCTGTAAAAAATGATTTTTTGAACAATTTTGAAAAAAAAGTTTATTACAGTTTTTTCGTAAAAATGCAACCTTGAAAAGTTACAAACAATCAAAAAATTCAAAAAATTGTTTATTTTAATTTTAATTGCTTATTATACGAATATGGCTTATTAAAAAAATTCATGTAGAGAAAGGCGTTTTCAGTGGTTTGAGCAAAATCAAATTTTTGCTTCGTAGACTTGACTCAGACATGGCCATATACAAAAACAAAATTTGTTTTCAAATATATTTTATTTCAACTTTTGTTAAGAAATAAATTAATATTTTATTCAAACCCAATATAGCAATCGCAGCGGCTAAAAGTTTAAATAAATTATTAATCCATTTCATAATTAATACATTGACAATTTAAAAATTGTTTAAAACCAGCAAAATGACTGCTAAATGATTCCGATTTATGAGTACATTTAGTATTAAATTAACATAGTTTTTTGTTTTATTGTTTAAACTTTTGTCTTTAAGTTAAATGAAATCAAAAATACAAAATTAATAAGTGTTTTTAGTGCTAAGCATACTACTTAAGTGTAATTAAAGATAACTAAAAATTAAAAAAAGCAAACTAAATGCTTTAAAATTGTAAATTTAAACCAAATACAATTTATTTACAATAATTTGAATTCAAGTTATGTGAATTTGAGTTTAAATTAAAAACTTACAGTTAAAATTAAATGCAATTAAGTAAAATAAAAATTAAATTAATATTTAAAAAAATGAACTGATAAAGATTCATTAAGTGCACTTATTAAGTGTTTTAGAAAAAACAAAACTGATGATAATAATAAAAATAAAGTCTAAATTTTTAAAAGGTTAAATGCAGCACTTGTGAAATGCATAGATTTAGTATTACTTATTTGCTTGTTAAGAGCATTCCGACCGTTTGCGCTGTCATAGTTTCTAGTATTTTAATGAAAATAGCAAATTTGGTACCGTTCTTATTTCTACATATAATTTGATAAACGCGTTTAAATGCGAACAGAATAAATTAATTATCAAATTATTAAATAAAAAAATATGAATACCAAAGTTGCGGTTTTTGTTATTATATTTTAAATAAAAGTCTTGATCAAAATGGTCTTAAGTAAATATGAATTCAAACTAAATGCTTTAAACTTAAAAAAATTTAATTAATATTATTTGGTAAACTAGCTTATGTTAAAAATTTAATGCCGACGTTTTGATAACTTTGTTTCTTCCTCAGGGCTAAAAAGAATTAAAAATTACATTGTTGATAAAACAAAAATATATAAAATAAGTGAAAATAAATAACATAAAAAATACATGTAAAATTAAAACAATTTCTTAATCCTACTTAACTAAAATAGCAAATAGCAAATAAATATATTAAATGAATGCACTTAGTTATTTATAAATGCACTAAAATGCTTCAAATTTAAAATTATATATTTTAATTAAACGTATTATTTACATTGATTGGAGTTATATGCATTTACTTAACCAAATGCTAACTATTTGAAGCAAGTAAACATATTTTATTCTAGACGATTTAATAAGTGCTAAATATAAAACTTTTAATTTTTATCATACATTTATTAAGTGCTAATTAAATATACATCAAAATACATTTAATTACGTATTAGTAAAAATTAAAAACAGTTGTATTTGACAAATGTTGATATGAAATAAATAAAAAAATTAATAGTTATTTAGAATCATTAGCACTTATTAAGTTTTAATAAAAATGATTAGTAATCATGTAATACTAATACTTAAAAAAAATTAATTATATCTACTATTAAGTGCTAATAAAATTAATAAATGTATTAAGTGCTACTACTTAAAACACATGGGATGTTGTAAGTCGTACTAATAATAACAAATTAATTTTTAAAAAGTTCAAAGTTTTATAAACCATTTATTAATTTATTATTAATTGGCGTTAACATATTTTATATAAGTTTGTAACAAATTAATCATTTTTTTTTAAATATAAATACAAATTTTTAAATTCTAAACTATTTCAGTCCGAATCGAGCGACCTCTTACCTGCTGTTAAGTGCAGGTGATGATATGGGTTTAATATTATTGGGTGAATTACAAAAAACAGTTTATGATTTGTAGAATAAGAAAGATATTATAAAGTTGGGATTAATTAAACTAAGTAGTACTTAAATAAATGTTAAAATCACACTTAATATTTAATAACATATTAAATTAAAAAAACCTAATTATTTACATAACTTATATTACAAAAATTAGAATCACTTATACTTATTTAAAATAAGATTTGTTTATTTTAGTTACTTACACAATAAAATCTAAGATTATTAACATTATATTCTTAAAATATCTCAGTTAAAATTAATTAGAACTAATTAAAGTGCACGTAATTTAAATTATTTAAAATAATGCACCAATTTATATAAAACTAAAACATTTAGTTATTAAGTATTTAATAAATACATATTTAAAAGCGCCAACTGAATGCAATCAAACACTTAATCAAATAAATAATAAATATATTGCATAAATTGTTAAGCACATGCATAGATAGATATCTAATATATTTGCTACACCTAAGTGTTGACAACATTATATTACAAAACATATTTGAGTTAAATGTTGCTATAATTGCTATTAATTGTTTTTATTTGAATCTTATTATTAAAAAAAATGATAAGAATTAAGGCGCTTAATATTGAATTATTATTAAAATTTATTAATTTAGCAAAAATGAAATTTGTTACTAATATTCTTATAAAATTGTTTAAGTTGATTATTAAATAATATCTACCTTGGTTTCTAGTAGTCTAATGAAAACAGCAACATCGCCGACATTCTTAGTAGTAGTAAACAAATTTATTTCATATACACACATATAAAGTTTTATAAAGAAAATAAACATATTTAAAAGTAAAGTAGAAATTTACATATAATTGATTTGTTATAATACATTCAAAAAAGATCCAACTATGTTTTGTCAAAGTATTTTACTCAAAATATAGATGGAAATATCTGAAAAATATATCCAAATATTTGCAAATGTAATTTGACTAAACGACTTTGACAAAATAGGATCAAATTATTTTTAGATCTAACTAAAGTAACAGTTTTCATTATTGTACTACTTCAAATTAAGGTAGCGGTTGGAATGGTTTTAAGAAAATACGCGAATTCATTATTCTATACAAACCAATTATTATTAAATTGATTGCTGATATTTGTCAACATTCTAAACTATTGATAAAATAAATATTTGCTTTAAAACTTTTAAGCGCGCGAATATAATTGATTGGAATAAATTATAAAAATTATATATCATTAGCAGTTAGTAAGTTCATTAGCTTATTACACTTAATAAGTGCTAAATAAATAATAATTTTTCCCTATTTTGCTTATTAAGTGCTAATTAATTATTTTATTAGAAGTTGGCGACATTTCATACATTTTTAAACTAATATTTAGAATTTTTGCCAGTATAGGGCAACTTTTTAACTGCCAAATGCAGGTGATGTATGGATTTTAAGAATTTATAATTATTTATTACAAATTGATGATTTTTTATTGATATTGAATTGTTTAAAAATTTTGAATTTATATATTGAGTTGAGTGTTGGTTAGTATATTTGCTATAAAGTGCGTTTGTGTATGGTGGCGGAGGCGCCCGGATCCTCCGTCGGCGGCGACGGCTATATGTGAGCTCGGCACGCTCTGTTGCCTAGCTACCGTGCTCTTCAGAGTGTAAACACTTCCCCGCCGATGGTGGGGACGGTGCGCACCAGGCGGGCATCCCTGCTATCGAGCCACTGGCGAGGCCCTGCGCGTGACGTCACGCGACGCCAGCGAGTGAGACGCGTCCAATGGCGCGCGCACGTCACTGGTGGGGTCCGGATGGTGGGGTCGCCGGTGAGTGGTGGCAAAGGAGTTGGCAGCTCCGGTGAGCAACCGCATCGCACTAGTAGTATATTCAGAGTCGTCGTGCGTGCCACAGATATGCATAACGCATGAGCGTGCTAAAGAGACAATAAGACATATAGTAAAAGTCGCTGGTTAGTGTCGGTGCGAGAGATTCTTCTTGTTAAAATAGAATAAAAGATATTAAGATAGCGGTGTCAGTGCGAAATCCTGGTGCCCTGTTCGGGGGCTATATGGCGGCTACCACGTATTTACCGGCGAGTAGTGCGGTCACGGCATCCGATCTAGACGGTGGTGTAGGAGTTATGAATATTGTTGGAGGATATCACGCCAGCGCCTCCCCGAGGTCCGCTGCAGACGCTAGTGAAATGAAGTACCTGCCACAGCATCACCACCATCACCATCATCAGATGGCAAGTTCACCCTCGCCCAGTGGTCACGCGGCCGTATCGTTATCCGCCGCGAATCCATGGGTCAGTTTACAACCCGGAGCGGATCCGTGGGCCGCTTCTATGGCCGGAATGCACCATGCACATCATCACCACCCGCATCAAGACGTGAAACCCTTAAGCCAACAAGCGGATATGATGCACCACAGACAGCAACAGCAGCAAAGCATGGGATCACCGCACGCATGGCATGCACCAGTGTCTTCAGCGCATTATAATCCCGGCGGTGCAGGATCTCCACTACAACAATACCATGCGGCTATGAACGGGATGCTGGCGCACCACCAAGCCGCACCTCAATTACACCATCCCTTACATAGAGATATGCAAAGTCCGCACCATCCGCAACACCCAGACAGAGATGTTGTAAGTGGAGGCGAAGACGAAACGCCCACAAGTGATGATCTGGAAGCCTTCGCCAAACAGTTTAAGCAACGAAGGATTAAATTAGGCTTTACACAAGCTGATGTTGGTTTAGCATTGGGTACCCTGTATGGAAACGTGTTTTCGCAGACGACGATCTGCAGGTTCGAAGCATTGCAGTTGAGTTTTAAAAATATGTGCAAGTTGAAACCGTTGCTGCAGAAATGGCTAGAGGAGGCGGATTCAACGACGGGATCACCGACGTCGATCGATAAGATCGCCGCACAGGGTAGAAAAAGGAAAAAGCGCACTAGCATAGAAGTATCCGTGAAAGGAGCTTTGGAACAGCATTTTCATAAGCAACCAAAGCCGTCGGCACAAGAAATTACATCACTAGCTGATAGTCTCCAATTGGAAAAGGAAGTAGTGCGAGTGTGGTTCTGTAATAGGAGACAGAAAGAGAAGAGGATGACGCCGCCGAATACGCTGGGTGGTGATATGATGGATGGAATGCCACCCAGCCATATGCACCCTGGATACGGCCACCACCCTGACATGCATGGCTCCCCCATGGGTCAACACTCACACTCCCACAGTCCTCCGATGTTATCTCCACAAGGTATGGGTCACCAGCTGACGGCCCACTAGCATCCAGCCCATTGGGCCTCCTTACTCCATCACAGCGACAATGGTTAGCGTTCCATCGCAACGTTCATCTCTCCAAAATAAATCCTTCAAAGTGAAACATTTTGCGACGGCAAAATCACCAACCAAATAGACTATTTTATTAAAAAACTACCTCACTATGCAAGGATTCATTGATGACAAGGCGGCCCAAAGTGACTATATATATAAAGCGCCCAAGCGCCAGTGTACCTTAATTCATTTTGCATTGATAAGAAACAGACACTTGTATATTTGTAAATAAGAAGAGTGATATTGACGCTACCCAAAGCGTAATGTGTAATATAAAATTTAATTTAGCAGAAAAAAGAGAAATGCCACACGTTTGTAAATATACTGTTGCAGTAGCAATGTCGTGATTTATACATTAAAAACTAAACTATAAACAACAACCGGGACGGAAGGAAATTAAAAAAAATCTAAATTACCAAAAGTAAGTTTATAATGTATGGTCGTAATATTATATATATAAACAACTCAAAAAAAAGGGAGAAGAAAAGACAATTTTTTTTTTCGTTGTTGAGATTTAATATAAAATTTTATTTTCTGTTAAATATTATTATTATTATTATTATTAAGGAAAAACGTGTCGTGCATACAGAGAAGACTTTTCAAAACACTTTTTTTTAAGTTGGGATTTATATATTTTTTTTCCTTTCTTGGATAAATCCGTACTGTTGTTTCCTGGTTCATTCACCACAAAAAAAATAAAATAAAAAAATTGAAACGTTTTTTGGTCATAGAAAACAATTGAAGATATGTGTATATATTTATTATTATATTAATATTAATTATATATCGTTGTACGGTGTGACAAAAAATTAAATCGAAAATGTTTTTAAAATAACCAACCGTCTTATTATTTCTCTCTCTTTCACTTACACAAACAACCCCAAAATATACGAGCAAAGCCCTATTAGAATAGTTCTGTGTTTAGTTGTGCTAAAGGTGAGGAACGTGCGATATTACTTTATACTGGTGAGTCTTATTTTATTATTATTATCATCTAAGTGTTTGACTAAGTTTTTTTGGCTAAGAAAAATTGCAACAAATTAAAATTGATTAAATATTTAAAAGTTAATTTTTGCTGGAAAGATATTTTTATATTAAGTTAAACTTATTTCATATGAGTAAGTTATTAGCAAAGCGTAGAATAATACTAAATTAATGAATTTTGATACATTTTGTTAGAAAATTTAGGTTTTTTATTTTTTATGAAGATTTTTGAAGTTAAACTTATTTTAATTTTTTTTAAACCTAAGCGCAGAATAAGTTATTTTAATCATTTTTGTTGAAAATTACATTTAATATAAAAACTTTGTTGACAATGTAATTTTAATTTTTGCGTAAACATAAATTAGAATAGATTAATTTTTATTTTATTTTTTAAATCTAATTTTTTTTAAGAAGAAAAATTAAATAAGTTTGATATAACTAAGCAAATTAGAATTAATGTTCTTTTTAATAAATTTGATAAACAAAATGATTAATAAGCGTTGCCAGCGATTTATATTTTTTTAAAGTTATTTATATGAATTTAATTTAAAAAAATTGACTAAGTGTATTCTTATTTGACTAAGATTAACAAAAAAAAACTTATTTCATTACAGTTTTCCACAAAATGTTTTATTACATGTTCAAAATTATTTTGTTTAAGTTTGCTTATATACCTATTTATAAAGCGCGACCTAAATGATTATTTTTTTTTGTATATCATTAGTTTCAAATATAATATATTATTTGGCTGAGCTAATGATGATGATTTTTTTAAAAAATATATTTCATTATTTTTTTGAAAAAAAAATAGCAATATTTAAAAAATATTGTGACCTAAAAATTATTTTAATAAAATAACAAAATTATTTCATTTTTGATGTGACTAAAATGTCGATAGAATTTTGTAATATACATTTTTCAAATACAACTTTTTTTATTCATTCTTATTTGACTTACAGAATTATTAGTAATATTTATAAAATAATAATTTTAAATATCTTTCCAACTAAGTTAGGAACATATTTGATTGCAAAATTGACAATTAATAAAAAAAAATTAAAAACAATATTTTTTTTATAAAAATTAATTCAATATTTTATTTTTGACTAAGTGTTAATATTAAAACATTATTAGTTACTGAATAGTGTAATAATTCTTGTAAGCGCTTTATTATTTGACTAAGTACTAACTAATAATATTTTTATGATAAATCACAAAACTATTGTTTAAGAAAACATTATTTGTATATAATTTAAGAGTAATTTGATTTAGTGCTCATACATTATTTAAAATTAGATCGAATTAATATGGCTAAGAAGCATATTTGATAAATTATGCATACAAATGCTTTAAGCTAGACTAAAAATATTGCCATATTTTTCGATTAGACTAAAATATTTTTATAAATTTATACTATGTTACTATTTGGTTGATTAATTTAGTTTTAATTTTAGTTTTTACAAGCATATTATTACTTAGTTACAATTTTGCAATAGTTTTTGATGTATTTTTTTTAATAAATTGATAATTTCATATCGAGGAGCAAAAATATTTGTATATATACCAAAATCTCAACTTTATTGTTTATTAGAGTAACTTTGACTATATATAATATGCGACATATTTTCTTCATTGTCTAAAGCTATAAAATTATGTGGCAAAGTATTTAGGCAAAATTGTATAAAATATTTTTTTAAGTAAAATTAATTACATATTTTTAGCTAAAATACTTAAAAAGTTTTTTTAACAAATTTAATATTTTGTTGTTCACATTTTGCCCGTTAAGTGTCGTCATGGTCATGCTTATTACTGTTCTTATATTTTCTATCTAAACTGATGTACATTTTATAAATATTAAAAAATGTATTACAGATTTTGTAAATTAAAATAATTTGTTTTCTTAAGACTTATCATGTTGCCGATTTTTTCTGAGCTAACAATCTAGGTTTTGCAGTTTAATTCCTAGATTTGTAGAATTACATTTGAAAAATCTTGTAATATTTACACTAAAATCACATTATTATTTTTTAAATTAAAGTTTTTTTTTAATTCACAATTTATTTTTGTTGAAAATACTATTATTTCCTCGGCATAAATTCATGTAATTTATGGTTAATATTTAAAGAAATTATAAAAAAAATAATTAATTTTTAGAATACATTTTGAGCAAATGTTATTTTTTATTAACAATTGAGTTTTCTAATATTTTTCCTTTATATCTTTAGCATAAATCTGTGCAAAATGTTATACAAAATCATTAAAAAAAATATTTTGAAATTGTATTTTTATTAAAATAGCTATCAGGAAATATTTGAAATGAGTTAGGTACAAAAAAATTAATTGAGTTAATTTAAATGATAGTTTTTTTATTAAAAAATAAGTTTACTAATATTTTAAATTATTATTCTAACTATAATGTTCTCAGTATAAATACATGCAAAATGATTTATGTTTAAGTTCAAAATATTATATAAAATCATTATTTTTTTTTAAATAGAATTTTTATCAGGAATGATTTGAAATAAGTTAGACAAAAAAAAATTGTTGGGTTAATATAAAAATGATCTTTAAACTTATAAAAAATAATTTTTATTTAAGTAACTAATTTTGTAACATTTTAGGTAAAAGTACTATTTAGTTCAAAACATGAATCTATTAAAATTAACTCAAATTTTATATTAATAAACTATTTTACAATATAATTTCTTATTTATATTGACAAAGAATATAACAAAATTTAGATGGTCGTAAATTATTTTGCTTGATTAATCATTTTTTTCTTATATTCACAAAATTAGTTTAAAAAAAAAAACTATTTCTATTACTACAAATAGATAAAAGCAAAGTTCAACTAGATCTTGGATCCCACTTAGGGTTTATGTTTAAACTGCGTTTATTTTACATTTTGATCTCAGATTAAAATAATTTATTTTATGTTGGTAGTAAAAACCTCTGATTTTTTTTTAAATATCAAATTTTATTTTATTATTACTACGTTTTTAAAATATTGTTAATTAAAAACATGCAACACACATTTTTAAGCAACAAAACTTTATATCATAGTTTTACCAAAGTTTGTTCTTGTCTTCCGAGCATGATTTTATTACTAATAATGTATTATTATAGATTACATTGGTAAAATCAGTCAGTTTTGTAACTAACATACACAAAACTCATTTGAACCAAGCTTGAGCTTTAATTTTTATGATAATAGTTTTGGTCTAAATTGGTTTCTTTTTCTTGTATTGGTTATTCTGTACTGTATTAAATACTTGGTTTAATGTAACAATTGCTAATTATTACTAAAAATTGTCAACTTGGCATTATTTATGGGATTAGGTAATCAGTAAAAAGCATTTCTATTGTTTTGGTTAAAAGCTTTTCAAAAAATCTGCAATAGATTACAATTATATTTTTGGATGTATTATTCAAAGAAAAACTTAATGACATAATAAATTTTAGACTAAAAGTTTTGGACTCATTTTTAGATCAAATTTACCAACAAGACTAACATTTTGTAACGAGTTCAAATTATTTTACATTTAAATAGGTTATGTGCCCAAAACTCTGACTACAAGGTTTTATATTTTGCTAGAATTTTTAAAAGCTGATTTTTTCTTTATGTCCGTTAAATTGACAACATAAACTGTCAAAACTGTAAAATTATGCTTTTTTATGTTGCGTTGTTACTAAATTTAATAATTATTTATTACACTAAATATGTTTTTTGGTTTGTAATATCATAAATAGTTTTGCGGTTGTCAATTCATTACGCTAAATCTATTTTTCTGTTTGTAATATCATAAATAGTTTTGCGGTTTTTAGATTTAACGAGTCGTTACTTTAATTGTCTCATGAATTCCAGCTTTAATGTACATATTTAAAGTAAATTGGTTATATTATTGTTTATTTTTATTATTATAAGTGTTGCTAAAGAATGTAATCTGCTCAATTCTCTATGCATATTGCTAAATAGTATAAATATAGTTAGCAACTTTTATGTAGCAAAATGCTTGGTTTGAATATTTGTAAAGAATTGTCAGCATTACTATGCTTCCTGATATGATGATAGTTCTTATTGTTAGCAAGCAATCAGTCAATAGCAAAATACATTTTGCTTATTTTTAGCAACGTAGTAAAAAATGTAAATAATAATTTTGCTAAGTAACTCAAAAATCTTTAGCTAGCATGTTTTGCTTACCTGTAGCAATGTGCATAGAGACTTTGTCTAAGTAAATTTTGTCTACAATTTTTGTTTCTTGTATTTGAAACATTTGCTAAACGTGATCAATAAAGTTTACCATTATAGATTTAAATAAGAAACAATATTTTTATAATTTTGTAAGTATTAAAATATTGATTATTTTGGTCTCTAGATGTATAACTTGAAAACAAAATTATGAAGAGGTTTAGTTATTTTATTTTAATTTATTTGATTTTACTTTTTGTGAAATTGCTGCAATTAATTATTTTTTTAAATTTAAATTACTGTAAAATTATGGGTTAGACTAATGACAAAGCTGTCTGATTCTAACAAAAACATATCTAATACAACATTGATTAGCAATAAGTACTTGAAAGTACATTTTTTTACAGCTTTTATTCATTTTATGCAGTTTCTGGTAGAATCCGAATTATATTTTGATTTTTGAGCAATCCAACATTAAAATTTTTATTTTTTAAAATTATTTTACAAACAAAAAAAACTTTTAAGTTTGTATTGTTGTCAATTATTTGAATGGGTTGATATTTTTGCTATTTGCTGCTTACTGATCATTTAATTTTGTCTATTGTCATGACATAACATTTGAGATATTTTTTGGGAATAGTTTGTAGTCATTTGATGTAGAACATATGCGAGGGGTGTAGTTTCAAAAGGTACAATTTCTACTTTTTGAAATTATTGAGTTAGTGATGCCATTTTGGAGCAAATTACGCACTCTACAACGTGATACTAAAATTTTGTTTTATACAATACAATAAAATTAAGCTTTGTTTATTAATTTTTTAATTTAGTTTTACTTAAGAAAAGATTTTGGCAAGATTCAGTTTAAAAAAGGACATCAATCTGTAATTTTGATTTATTTTGATAATTTATTGATCAAATTAGTTTAAATTTATAACAATGTTAAAAAATGTTTTGTAAATAACTCAAAACGCACAGAAATCAGTTTTAAGAATTACTTTAGTTGAGAAATTGACGGTGAAAATTGTACCTTTTGAAACTACTCGCCTATGCAGTCTCTAATAGAATTTGATTTATATTTTGATTTTAGAACAACCCAACACTAAAATTACATTATTTGAACATTATTACCAATAAAAAATACTTTATACATTTTTGCAATGTTTAGATTTGTATTGTTCTGAATTATTTAAATAAGCTGATATTTTTGCCGTTTGTTGCTTAATGATCAATTTTTTTGGACAATTTGAAGGATTATTTTGGTTTTCAATTCATTACTAATGCTCATATTTATCAACGTCTGAGACGAACAATGATAAGACGTTGTGAGTCATATATTATTGTCTAAGGTGGTTATTTTGAACATTAATTATAAACAACACTTCACCTTTTTTTTTTCAATTTGTATATTTTACAAAGCTTTAAGTTTTATTTTTATATATTTATTGTTAGTTTAATTTGTAGTAATAATGAGGTTTGAAGTATGATTTTTGGATACGTGTAAAGGGATGAGTTAGAAATCAGTTTTTGATTAAAATATTTAAAATTAACCATCTGCTTGATGATGCTTTTGTGAGGCGAATCAGATTATCAAATAAATTTTTGAATGTAAGCGCGAGAAAAAGGATGCTAAAATAGGCGAAGGCATGAGTACACTAGAACAAACAACCTTTTGTGTAGATTCAGTTGCTTATTGGAATTAATATATTTAATTTGTTGTTAAGTACAAATAATGCAATTATTGTTTGGAACAAAATAGAGACAAAAGATTTGCTAGAAAAGTTTTGCTCTTTGATGAAATTTAAGATAACCGTTACATTATTGTTGATTTTAGCAATAACACGTTAGATTGTTGCTTAAAGAATTATTGGCAAACATTTTGCTTCATAACTCTAAACAAAGAAGTTGCATGAGCAGACGATCTGGTTATTGCAAGTTTATAAAACAAATTTTGGGAAAATGATGAAAAAAACGTTTTTGTTGTCAGTTTTGAAATACTTTTGAACAAAATGCTGATTGACTAAGTGTTGTGTTGCCAAAAGTTAGACATTTGCTAGGACTACAAGATTTTGCAGATCCGTAGTGACTAAGATCTAAGTTATTAACTTAACCGATATACTGATTCAAATAATTCTAAACAAAGAAGTTGCATACACAGAAAATGCTAACAAGTTTTTAAAAAACATTTTGGGGAGATGATTATATTTACGGAACAAAAACGTAATAACGTTAGATTTCTGCTTTAAGGAATTGTGTGAGCAAACATTCTGCTTCAAACAATTCTCAACAAAGAAGTTGGATGCACAGACAATCTTTGCTGGTCATTAGCAAGTTTGTTAAAACAAAAAACATTTTTGGAAAGATGTTTATATCAACAAGTATCTATAGTAAAAGTTTCAAACAAATTGTACCAATGTTGAAATCAGAAAATTATTTTGAATCAGATACTGATTGACTCTGTTATTAAAAGGTACGAAGATATAGGTGATGTGTTGCTAAAAATAAGATTTTTACTAGAACTACAAGTTTTTTCGAAGTGAGTAGAGTTATTGATTCGATATTACCAAAAATGTGATTTACATCTAATCAAATATCGCAAAAATCTGTTTGGTCTTTGGGCCTCTAAATTGTTGTTTTGACCTGCATTTTAGTGAAGCAGAAGAAAATGATTTTATATTTATATTTCTTTTGTTAATTTTTTTAAATTTATGTCAGATATTTGTAATTATTTATTAAAACTAGTTGAAAGTAGTAGAAAAATATAAGATAAAATATGAATAATATAGCAAGAGTTTTTCAGCAGAGTTGTATTTGTCTAATACTTGGATTGATACATAATTGCAATATTTGTATTTTACAAAAAACTAAAAATATTACCAAATTTTTAAATAAATAATATGTTAAATGAAAATTAAAATTTTGAGTTCTTTTAGGGCCCTTTTTACATATTTATAGTTTTTATTTGAGCCAATAATTTATTTGTACTTTTAAATTACATTTTTAATTGCTTTTACTTAGTCACTTTTAAACAAAATTATTTGCATTACAATTTATAAGCATTATTAGTTGATAATAGTCAATGGAGAGTATAACCTATATTTAAGAGCATTCCGACCTTACTTCGATTTCTAGTATTGTAACGAAAACAGCAACTTTGGTACCTTAATACTTAATAATTTATTAATTTGTTAAGCAGTACATTTGGAAAAATTAAACCATTTTTTGTTAAAGTATGTGTAGCTGAAAAACATATCCAAATATTGAAATAAATGCGTTTTTAGGTTATTTTAAAAACATTTAATGCTATTTTCAAATATAATTTGACTAAATAACTCACTAAAAATAGTTAGATCTTTTCTAATTGTATATTATGTATAAATATTATTAAATTATTTGTAGAACTAGCAATATAACCAAAGTCGCTGTTTTCGAAATAATACCACAAATCAAGGTAGCGGTCTAAATGGTCTTAAGAGCATTCCGACCTCTCCTTGATTTCTAGTGTTGTAACGAAACCAGCTACTTTGGCGTTATTCCTGTTTCTACATATACTTACTTTACTATATTTTTTCAGAGTATTTTGGTTGAAAATTTTTAGGTACTTTTGAATGCATTTGAATGCTATTTGCAAATATAATTTGGTTTTAAAGAAATATAGTTTGACTTTTCCAAAATGAAATGGCAAAAAAAATTAATTGATTATCAATTATCAATAGAGCTAGCAATGTTACCAAAAATTTTAGTATTGTTACGAAACAGCAACTTTGGTGTTGTTACTATTTCTATATATAATTTTTTATAATCAATTAATTTTTTAGTACATTCAGAAAGGATCAAATTATATTTTCTCAAAGTATTTTAGTGAAATTATAGCAGAAAATAGCCAAAAAAATATCCAAATTTAGAAATAAATGCGATTTGGATGCATTTTTTAATCAAATCAATTGAGCAAAATATTAATATTCATTTTTTGATATAAATTTACTTTGTATAGTAACAATTACTTTTAAATTATATTTTTAAATGCTTTTACTTAAATTTAAACAAAACAATCTACAAAAGAATTTATAAACATTATTATTTGCTGTCAATAGAGTACAATTTATATTTAATATTAACAAATAATCAAAAACAAATTCAAATTAGAAACTATAATGTTCCAATAGGAATTTATTAATTTTTTTAAAGTAATATATAAAAAGTTTAATTATTTACCGTCGGCAAATGCAAAAAATGTTAACTGAATTAGAATACAACTTTTAATTAATTGTGGTTTTAAAAACCATTATTAAATTCTCAATAATAATACTTAAGTATGCTTTAGGAATAAGGTCACAAATTTGTTGAATTTTTTTAAATATTTTATATTGGTCTTAGCCATAATATGAAAACCTAGTCAAATACTTTATTTTGATAATAACAAGTAAAATAAAAATATTTATTTAATTTAATATTAGTATAGATTAAAATAATCAAAAATATTATTTGTATAATTTTTATTTAAATTTTATTAAAATATACTTTTTTAATTTTAAAATTTGAAGTTATATTACTTAATTTTTTAAAGTTTGGAAGCATTTTTTTAATTTATATATTTATTTTGGTTTATATTGTCCTATAACTCAAGATTATTTTTGAATGTTTGAAAGCAATTTTTCTTAAAATTTATATTTTTTTTTAGTAAAGTTTAATTAATTTATTTTGTTCTATTACTAAAGATTATTTTTGAAAGTTTGAAAGCATTTTTTTTTAATGTAATTAAATTTTTTGAGTGTAGTAGGTATTGTTATATTATTCAAGATTATTTTTGAAAGTTTGAATTTTTTTTAATTTATATTTTTGTGAAGTTTTTGGTCAAATTATATTGTTATATTATTCAGGATTATTTTTAATTTTTTTAAACTTTTTTTTTTTAAATTTATATCATTTTTTGTTTAATCAATTTATATTGCTTATTACTCAAGATTATTTTTGAAACTTAAAATTTTTTTAAATTTATATTGCTTTTTGAGTAAAGTTATTGCGTTTAATAATTGTTATGTGTATTTAAATGTATGAGAAGCATATGCAAATTACCAACAGGTGTGTTACTACAAATACTAATGTAGGGTGCATATCTTGAAATAGTGTATGCGTCATTAACCAGATAATTTACAATGAATTTCAATCATTTATATGAGTTAATTGATTAATGGTTTTGCTTGCAATTTAAATAAACATGCTAAACACTGGTCTGCTTGTCTTATAGATTAATTGATTGTATCAAGTTCTTTAGTAACCAATAGTTCACAGCTTCCGAGTGAGGCCATTTTAACAAATAATATTTGAGCTCTAGCAGAATATTTTTGAGAAATTATGGCATTTATTTATTCAGGACATTATTTTAATGCATGGTTAGTGCCCATGTAACCATAATTATTGTAATGTAAGCAGATACTAGGCCTTGTCAGTATCTACAGCGCCTTCATTCTTTTAATTAACGGGTTCGGTAGTTTAAATTAATTTACAGGTATATATTTAACGGCAGCTTGTGAGGTAGTAGCATAAGAATAAGCCCTAAAATATCGGTTCTTGTACTTGTAAGAAATGGTTAAAGAGTTATACCGTATATATACTCTGATATATTTGTTCTAACGTAGTAGCGTTGAGTGAATGAATATTAAAAAGATGTGTATGCCGCTGCTAAAGATGTATCTGTCTTCCTGGCCTACTAGCTATTAGCTATCTGTTATAGGCTTGAAGAATGCGGATTGTTGATAGTCTTTATGTAAGAAGAACAGATTCATCTATAAGGTTTTTCAATAAGAAGTTCCATTTAAAGTTTTGCGTCATTGTTGATATGTTGAACTTATTTTGAATCCTTAACATTTGTCATTAAAAACAATTTGATTTAAGATGGCGCTACGAGCTACACAAGCCGTAAAATTATTGCAGTGCCACACAAGAAATTTTCTGGGTATTTTTCGAAACTCTGACATAAATTGGCTTTCCAGATCGTGCAATTTAACTTTGCTACATTTGTTTTCTTTGGGGCTTTACGATGGAAAGAGTCTACGCTAATGCTCCGCAAACAATTCCAGCCCGCTAAGACAATATTTGCCAGATAGAGCATCAGTTGTGCAAAAATGTTTTGCAAAATTTTTTTAAAAGAATGATCTTGCAGACATACTCAAAGTGGGCGTTTACTGAATATTATTTTCCACAAATAATTGCAAAGTTAGTACTAATAAATGTTTCTTTTATAATTAAAATGGAATTTCTTTTTGGAAAACCTTATATATAAGCTACTTACATGAGTACGAACAAAGGAATTAGCCTTGCGCCTTTTTTTTAATATTCTTTTCCTCAACGCTGATAGTCATTTTAACTTTTTGGCCAAAGTTGGTTATTTACCTCTTTGGACCTGGTACTTTTTGAACTACTTAAAACTTAAATTAAAGATTCAATTATGTAAATTTTTTGTACTAAACTTTCAAGTTAAATTTTAACTATGACATTAGTGTAGATCAGCCGGCATTTTTTTTACTATAGAGCAGTTTTTGAAATTATAAAAGTTACTAAAACATTTGGGGAGCCGCACAAATATTGTGTTTTTGCTCTCAATTCTTGGCAATATAATTTCATTTGCTTTAAATTAGGATGTTTTTGAAAAGTCATTTTTTTAATTTTTTTTGCTTTATAGTGGTTCTTTGAAGTAGGTTTTACAAATTTACATTACAAATTAGTAGTTTAAGCTAATTTTTAAAAGCAATTGTTGTCCACATAAGACAGAAATATAGTTCTTTAATGACAAACACTTGGGTCTGTGGGTGGGACTCCGCAGAGCATAAAAACGAGCCAATAGTTTGGAATGGAGTGTCCCACCCACTCACCCAAGTGTTAGTTATTAAGAGGTTAGATTACAACTTTCTTTTGTGACAAAATGACATCTGACGTCCGCACAGAAGAAAGAATTTTAATTCCTTGATGACGAACACTTGGGTGGGTGGGTGGGACACTCCTGAGCATAAAATAGATTGTTTCACTCACCCACCCAAGTATTAGTTATCAAGAAATTAGATCACGACCTTTTCTTGTGACAAAGTGACTTCTGATGTTCGCACAGAAGAAACGGCGGGTGGGAAGAGCAAGAAAATAAGCCAATAGTTTGAAATAGAGTGTCCACTTACCCACCCAAATGTTAGTTATTAAGAGGTTAGATCACAACTTTTTTTAGTAATAAAAATGATTTCTAACGTCAGAAATTTAGTGGGTGGGCGGGACACTTAAACTTATTAAATTATTAAAAGGTTAGAATCCTTTGACGCCTGAAAAAAAGACAGAAATTTAATTCCTGAGCATGATAACGAGCCAATAGTTTAAAATTGACTATTTCTTGTCATAAAACTGTTAAAAAAACTAAAATTTGGCATAAGCTGTTGAAAAATGTAATTTTTTCTTTGAAATCATAAAACTAGCAAAATCCAAGTTTAAATTATGAGCAAGTAGCTTTCTCTACTGTGGTCCATCTACCCGCCCAAGTATTGGTGATTAAAGGATTTATTATTTTACCCACCGTTTGTGTTTCTGATGCTATTATAAATAAGAAAATAAATGTTATTTGTTAGTAGTGTAACAGACGATTAGTTTACAATAAGTTTTTGATGACAAACGCTTGGGTGGGTGGTCGGGAAACAAGTTTAAATTGTGGGCGAGTAGCTTTTTCTACTGTTGCCCACCCACCCGCTCAAGTGTTGGTGATTTAGGAATTTAGTATTTCACCCACCGTTTGTGTTTCTGCTGTTATTATTAATAAGAGAATAAGTGTCACTTGTTAGCTATGTAACAGACAATTTGTATACAATAAGTTTTTTAATGACAAACGCTTGGGTGGGTAGGCAGAAACCAAGTTTAAATTGTGGGCGAGTAGCTTCTTCTACTGTGGCCCACCAACTCGCCCAAGTGTTGGTGATTAAAGGATTGAAGTGTTACTTGTTTGCAATGTAACAGATGATTTGTTTACAATAAGTTTCTTGATGACAAACGCTTGGGTCGGTGGGTGTCAACAAAGTTTAAATTGTGAGCGGGTAGCTTCTTCTACTGTGGCCCAACCACCCACCCAATTGTTTGTGATCAAAGGATTTAGTATTTCACCCACCGTTTGTGTTTTTGCTGCTGAGAATAAGTGTCACTTGTTTTCAATTAGTTTCTTGATGATTAATGCTTGTGTGGGTATGCGGAAACCAAGTTTAAAACGGGTAGCTTCTTCTACTGTGGCCCACCCACCCACCCACCCACCCAAGTGTTGGTGATCAAAAGATTTATTATTTCACCAATCGTTTGGGTTTCTGCTGCTGAGAATAAGTGTCACTTGTTTACAATAAATTTCTTGATAACTTACGCTTGGAACCGGTTAGGACTTTTGGGTTATACCGTAAAATAATGAAAAATACTTTTCAGAGAAGATATTGTAATTTTTTACACTTCATTTTATAATAAAATTGGAGTCAAATGTTTGTAGACTCTTTTCGCATTGCAAGAACTAGCTACGTCACTTCTATCTAACCTAACAATGCCATGTGGTTTAACTTTAGAGATTTTAATTCAACGCAATCTATAATGAAAGTTCATTTGGCACTTGGGAAAACACTAAAAACATCTTCAAGACTGGGTAGTAACACTAAAACTTTCAACAATATTTTGAACTCTAAATCACTTTGGAAACGCTTGACCCATTTTTTTTGTAAATATATAGCCTAAAAGTGGAGTCCGCTAAACTTAAAAAAAATCTAAAATACTCTAAAAGAGAAAACAATAAAAACTTTTGATGGGTTTTGTTTCCTTGTGGTCTAAGTTGATAATATTAGCAAAAATTTAACATTTTTGTAAAGTCTCGGAAGAATTATACATTTAAAAACATCTCAAGCTTACCAAAATTTAAGATAAGACTAACCTAACCTAATAGAGCCATGTGAATTATGCTTAGAATTAAAATCTGCATAACTTAAAAGTAGAGTGCACAATATGACTTGGGACAGAAGGTACTTGAGTTTTTTAAAACTCTTTGCAAAATTTGTAACTCTAAAACCTTCTGTAAACGCTTGTTGATCTATTTTTTTTATAATTACATTTGGGTTTGCTCATTGCAGACAAATTGGCTAAGTAAACAATCTATTTCTCCGTCAAAAACACACTCAACCTCAAGATTTATAGATTTTTGTTTCAAAAGTAAAACTCAAAATTGTCGAAAACAGAATAAGTTGGCACACGTGCAATACCTGTAACCCTGTAGGCCAAGACAACTTTTTAAGATTTTGGACTAAATCTTCTGATGAGGAAACAAAACAATTTGTTTTGATAAACTGCTCATTAAAGACTAACATAGTAAACAAACTATCTGTGTTTGAAGCCAGAAACCTACCCAACAGCAAAGTGTGAAGTTCTTCTCTAAATATAAAACGCAAAGTCATAAAAAACACATTAAAGTGGCACACATACAATCAGAAACGCTGTAGATCTTCAATAAAATCTACTGACAAAGAACTAAAGGCATCAAAGTTGATCGGTAGTTACCAGTAATAAATTAAACAATCTAACCCCAATTTCTGCTGATCTGTTTACTCAAAGCAACTTTACAGACAAAAATTGGTTTACCACCATCGGATATCTGCATAATATTGTGCAGAGCGTTTAAAAAAAAAGCATTGAAACCGGAGCCATAACCAATCTGTGCAGTGATTAATCCAAATTAGGATTCATCATAGCCCAAGACATCCTTGGTGCCTGAATACGCATCTAAGAGCACAGAGCTAGTAGACATTAAATGGAAAAAAACAAAAAAAAGCAAAAACGCACTTCTGGCTTGTTTCCACCAGAGAATACTGTCACCTAAGTCTTTGGGTCAGACTAGGTCTTTTCATAACTCCAGGTCTCATGTCACGTGTCATAAGATTGTAGAAATAGCAAAATTTGGTCTTAAAATGTTGAAAAGTGCAAATTTCTGTTTATAAAAATCAAAATACGGCTATGAAATTTATAAATATTGTTATTTAGAACCAAAATCCGGCATAAATGTCAACAATAGCAAAATCGGGCTATGAAATATGACTTAAATAACACAAAATTTAATTTATAAAAAAATAAAAATAGTAAAATGTGGTCATAAAATATTTTAAAAAGAACAAAATTCCGGTTAAAAACGGTAGAGTAGAGTTTTGTTTCATGCGTCTTTTGAAGTTATTTCTGATGTTCTTAAGATTTCTTAGCCAAATTAAAGTTTAATTATTAATTACTTATTAAAATTTGATTAAAAATATTATGCATTTATAATAGTTTTAAAAATGCTTCAAATTGATTTAGATATTTTATATTTGCTTAATTTATTTTGTAAAATACAAAACAAGCCACACTTAATATAAACATTATTAAAATTTCATTAATTGCATGTTAACCTAGTATACTTAGCATATTTTAATAAATTTATAAAATTATGTTTTAAAACTAATAGTCATTTAATACAAACTGTTGGAAATTTAGAACTACTTAGAACAGTTTTAAAATTCTAATAAACATATCTGCAATTCTTAATATTAAGTTTTTAAATAATATTTTGATTATTTTTAAATAATCTTAATGAATTATCATTGTCACTACTATGTTTCGATATTAACATTTGAAATTCTACTAAAGTTTATAAATTATAATTTTGAAAATAAGCACAGAACTATTTATAATTTATTTTGTCTTATTACCAAATATTTCAAATTTAAAATCTTATTTATAAATAAAGTTCTAATTATTTTATTTTCAACAAAGCCAACTGATACTACTAATTAAAACCTTTAAATAACTATTTCTTCATAATATATTAAAATATATTTTGCATCTTAATTCTAGCAATATATTTCGAATTTAATTTGAAAATTATGACCTCTAACAAGAAAGTCTTTAAGCATTTAAATAACTATCAACTTTCATGTCTTGGTTATAACTAAATATAAATGGTTGGGTGAGTCCCATCGGATGGCACCTGTCCGTGTAAATACCTCCGATCAGATTACACCAAGAAAATCATACCCCGAATTAAAAAAAAAAAAAAACAAAATACACAAAACACGACGCAAAGGGAAATGTATGTAATTTGTCTCCGCAGCCATCAACACGCAAGAAGTTATCTTTTTTTAAAGGTGTCGCAAGTTAAAAGAGCATGAAATTTCTTGATTCAAATCATTACTATTTAAGAAGGAATATGAATTATTTTAATTTAATTCGATGTGGATTAAATAATTTAGTTCAATTTAAGATCATGTTACTTTCAATTGAAAGAGAAACAGGTAATATTTTAAGCATGGGACGCAGTAGTATCGCATCCCTTATATTGTAAGAATCCTTTGTCCGATTTACTCTTACTTTTTTTCTGACTTCAACAAGATTTATGGATGGATTTTACAATAATAGTTTGCTGATCAAATAGATTTCTATTCAAATAATAATAACAAAATTTTAAAATAAATTGTAGATAATAAGTACAAATTTATACAAATAAAAACAATAAGATTGTGTCAACAAGACCCAGTTTAATGTGAAACGATTTGATGACAACATTGCAGGTATGCGACGATTACCGGTCGCACATGTAAAAAATAGTTGTGGAATATTTTCTATGGAAAACAATTCAATCATATTGCGACTACAATTATGTTATGTTTTTATCAATAACACAATATACCAATACATTTTAAAAGCAAAAATTTCATTTTATCTAAAATAATTAAAATATATTTCTAAATTGATTCTTTCTGCTTTTCTATTGTATTATTTGTTTGGTGTGTTGAGAGTGAATATCATACGAAAAAAATGGTGAGCGCATGAAACTCGCCAGGGCAAATTGTGACGAGTATAGATTTGTATATGAAACATTTTCCCCTGAAAATGCAAATGAGACGCCGCGCCACCCGCCCGCCCACACAACCCGAAGGGCGTTTTTGTTAGGGGGATGCAGCTTCGGCTGCCCTGTGTGTCGACGATTTTCGTTGCCGACGTCGTACACAGATGGCCGCCCGCCCTCAATTCTAGCAGAAAATAATTGTAATAATAGTTAATCAGACTGAAACAATATTTCAAAGAAAAATATGAAATTGAATTGTTGCTATTTTTTTGGTTTTTGATATCTTACTAGTTTCGACTTTGCTAGTTTTTATGGACGTATTGTAAAACAACAATTTTCTTTTATATCGCTATTTAGTTTCATTTATTTTGTGAAGAATTTTCTTTTATTAATACCAAATTAAATTCTTCTAAGCCAAAATTAGTATTTTTGCATGTCACAAACATTTCGAATTTAATTTTTGAAAAAAATTGTTTACTCAGCAATATCAATAAACTTGACTACATTTAAATTATATTTTGTTAAATTTGTAAAAAAATATTATCTCAATTGAAAATATATTTTTTTTAATAAAAACGTTTTTGTAAGAATAAATTTGACTTGTATGTTTCTGTTTTCTGATTTGATTTGAAAAATTTGAAGTAAAACATAATTACAAATTTACATAACATGTTTTTTTTTATTTATTGATTGAAATGAATTATGTTGTATAAAATGTTTAAAACCGTTTTATATTGTAACCAAACTTATAAATGTGGTTAATCTAAAAAAAAAAAAAACTAAAAAGTTATAAATTTAAAAAATTATTATTATCTTTTAAAATATTTTTCAAACTCGTAACTGTCATCAATCATAAATAAGGACAAGCTAAATTTTTACAAATATGTCAGTGACATTAGTTTCATAGCACATTTGGTTATTTCTTGTTTGCCATAAAACGTTCTACAAATCAATTGAATAGTCACATTGGTGTTAGAAGTTTAAAACAAAATAGACATTAAAGTATTTTCAATAAATATTCATCATTTTTTAATTATTATTGTCTTAGATTATTTTGATTTTTTTTCAAATATTACAGTGTCATCTGCGTAGCGGATTTTATTAATCTTTTTTTTTACTTAACTGGACCTTTATTTCTATGTTTTTCTTAAAAATTTATTCTAAATATATACAGGGTGAGTCGGGAGGAACGGACCAAACTTCAGGAGTGTATTGTACACGTGAAAATAATGTAAAAAACTCAAATGTTGTTATCCGATTTTTATTTGTTTTTAAGTTATAGCGTAATGAAATAATAATGAAAGTTTATGATGATGCTTTCTGGTAATTGATGAAACAAAAATAAATGTCACAATTTATCATTGAAATAGCACCTGGATGCTAAATATGGATTTTCGTGTGCTTACTGCATTTCTAAACTCAAACTGTGTAAGTGATACTTCTTTTTTATATAGTTTATTTATTTTATGGTGTATAATTTTGAGGAATAATTTTAATGGTGGCTTTTGAAACTTATTGTCCTGTAATCACTGGACAACTTAGCTCCGGTTTTTGTAGATAAGATGACTCATTCAGATTGTAGCCATTCTTTAAGAATTGCATCTGAGATGTAGATATTTTTAAACACGTTTTCCTCATTAAGAAGCTTTAGAACATTGGCTGCATAATGTTGGGGCTTGCGGCTTTGCTGTGTTTGATTCCAGTTAAAATGTATTTTATCATAATACTCTAATCAGTTTCATTTTTATCTGTGGTGAGTTTGATCTGTCTGTGGAGTTGTTATCAATTATGAATTTGGCAAACTGAACCCCAATTTTAAGTATAATCAAATCAACGTTTGGAAGACTGTTTATTCGAAAGACATTTGCAAACTTGCCTATGATTGTAAATTAAGCAAAAAAGAATTAACAAATTTTTATGTTACGTTACATAGGAGTACAGATAATAAGAAATTGTTAGGCTAAATCTTATCTATACAGAGTCCGACTTCTAACAACTGCTTTAAACTTTCAAAAGAATAACTTTAGAGGACAACACTAAACGTGTCTGAAATTGTCACAATTTGCAGTCACTTAAATAGGATGACAACCCAAAAACGTCGAGTATTTTTTTAGTTGCATAGTCCAATATTTGCTTGTGTACTACTTTAAATATATGTCTGTAAATTAATTACATAATTTATACTACTGAACTTATTATCTGGTTTACCCACACTTTTATGTTAAATGTAATTATAAATAAGACTAATATCTTGAATTAATAAATGCTATAATTTCTTAAAATTCTTTGGCGGACATGAGGCTCAAACCTGCAACCTGAATTTTACTCAACTAGGCCATTCTTTGTAAAAAAGTTTGCTTTTATTTGGAAAATGCACTGCAGAACCTTGGCAAAATTATTCACTACCTATTGACTACTTGATACAAACAATTACTGTCGATATTTTATGCGGTAGAAAAGAAGTTTTTTTGCTTGACAACAATATTTAAAAAATCTACATTAAGTGCTAAATTTTAAGTTTTTAAGAAAATTGAAACAGAAGTTTTTAATCACATTAGTATTACGGTGCAATTTGAATTCTAAAAGAAAGAACGTTTTTTACGTTTCCGCTTACAATCTTTAACCAGAAGACTAGTTGTTGGCTCAGATCTAGCAAACATCTAGACACATACATATAATAACTATAAAACTAGAACACGCAAACTGTTTACTGTCAATTTTAAAGCAGTTGTCAACTTAACAATATTACAAGAAGAAAAATAAAAGCAGTATTTTTGTTGCTACTACCAACTTACAACAAGCGTTGAACAAATGATAGACAACAAGTTTGCAAATCTACGTTTTGCTTAAGCATCTGAGCAACTTTTAAGCATGGTATCTTCATATTTGGGTAACATTTTTGGATCTGGAATAGTTGTTATTATACTACGACAGCTTTAACATAATACATTTATTGGTTGATTTGCATCTTGGCAACCCCAACAAAAACTTAACTAGATCTTTTCTAACTGCAACTCTATAAATCTAAATTTTATTAAAATACATATCTTTAATAGTTGTTTAGATCGTATTTATTGACGTATATCTCTATTAATGTGGAATAAAATAACATGCATAGTTTCTAAGTAGTCCAGTCAAATATACTCAAATATTGATCTCACCTCTAAAAAATCTAAATGGTTTGAAACTTTGTACACTGATTTGTAGGTACTTAATGAAGAATATACTAAAAGTCCTGACAAATATCACACGAGCTTTAGCGGCAATGACCGAAAACAGGGCATTTTTTTTTGTTTTTTTGTTAATATCACTTTAGGTAGGAAATAAAAGTTAACAATATACACAATGAAAGCTGATAAAATTTGCAATAGAAACGATTTTATAAATTTTTTTGTATGTTTAGCGGTTACAGAGTTATAGGGCGCTAAAAAATAAAAAAAGTTTTTGACGGTCCTCTCTTTTTCCCCTAACTACCTGTTCTTTCTTCCACATAGCGTTCACGATACGCGTGAGATACGCGTCAATCTGTAGTATTACTGCGATCTCTCTTTTACCTTTTTTGTTCATGGAGAAAGGTGGTAAACAACCATTTATCGATGTTTCCAAAGATAGCTATCAACAAGCAGAGTGATGAGGACAACTACTTATAGCATAAGCTTGCTCCTTACTCTATATCTGTATTTGAGAAAACTGGAATGCGGAAAACAAACAAATTTGCTTTATACAATACTTTTCTGTACTACAAGAAGGAGCCAATTTTTTTCGATTTTGGCATCATATTGATCTTATTGTCTTTCTCATGGCTTTAACCCTATCTGAAAGACAGATATTATTTGTTAAACTAAGCCACGGCAGAGTAGAAAAGAAAGTATATTCTAGTCAGCAATTGCAAAGTATTGGAATAAAAAATTGCATGCTTCTTGTGCATGCATTTGGCGGATATGATACGACTTCCGTTGCATATCAAAAAAGAAAACTTGTCTGTTTCAATTTGTTCAAGAAGCAAGATACACTGCAAAGTATTACTGATGTAATAAAGCTGAAGCTGGAAACAAAATATTCATGGCATAGTACACACCCCACCCCACAAGCAAAGTTCTCTTAACATGCATTGTTACAATGCTTTTACCAAATCGGTTTTGAATGCTAAACCAACCCTCTCTGCCCTGTTGCCCACAGAAAGAGCAGCAATACAGCATGCTTTTTGTGTAAACCACCAAATGCAAGTTTGGCTAGGAAATGAACTTTCTCCAAAACAGTGGGGTTGGAAGTTTGAGCCAGCCGTTGATCTCAGTAACTACAGATCACGCAGCAGAACCCGAGAAAGTCTTCAATCTCATTTCTTGCAAATGTATAATAGATGGTTGCCAAAAAATAATGTGCACAAACATTTGCCACAACTGCTATAAAGAATGCTTGAATGACTTTCAACCCGAAGAAAATTTTGATGATTTTGATTATCTGGATTTCTTTATACATCTAGAAGATACACAACAGTCGCTAAAAAGACTTGTAAATGAGGATCAAAAAGTTTGTCTTAACAATGATCCAACTTATCCAAAAGTGTAGGCAAAACATTGTCAAATATTAATTTACAAGTATCTAAAAAATGATGGTAAAAAGTACAGTTTCAAAACTTTTGAATTTTTCTAGAGGTGAAAAGCTACTTTGATTGGACTAATATATTTTGGAGAGCTTTTGTTTTGGTTTTGGCATACATATTTTTTAATTTGCTTTATTTATTCAAATCCTCTAGGAGCAAATTAGACATTTGCTACATCATCATTGGTGTTTTGCTTTTTGCAGGTTCTACGTGCGTTTTTTTAGTTTTTTTTTAGTTTTTTTTTTTAGAACATCAGTCATTTTGCATTTTTTTTCTTTTTATTTGGATTTGCAATCACCATTCTTTTTTCATAATTTTTTTAATGATTGTACCTGTTAGCGCTTTTTTCTCTCTTACTTTTCTTAACTTTTTTTTATTTTGGATTTTGTCTGACCACTTAATGCCCGTTAATCTGCTCCAGAGTTACAAGCGCATTGTATCTTTGTACCGCCTTTGTTGGCCACTAACATATTGTTCAAATTACACATGTTTAGGCTCTGTTTTTTTGTTGTAAATATGCAAAAACCCGTAGAAAACACGCCGTATTTCCACACACATACACACATCATGCTTTAGTAACGGACCTATGAGCGCAGATAAAAAAGATTGTTTCTTAGATAAATAGATATTTATATTTACTCTGTTAACTATACAAAATGCACAGTATGTAAAAGGTTTATACATTTATTCTTTAGAATATTATAGGTGCGTTTAGTTTTTTTTCTAAATAAAAAGGCGGGCCATCTTTAAGTTAAAATTTTAATCATATGGGATAAAGAAAGAACGTTTTATTTTTTGATTATTTTAATTTTATTTTAGAGAGTATATATTCCGATTAAGTATGGAATATGATTTTATTTAGATGGCCGCAGGCCGCGGCAAGCTCGGCAGTAGGCCATTATCGAAGACCAATTATCGAGTATTTGCGCTACTGTTTTAAGGGTATTTTGGCAATATTCTGCTTCAATTAATCAATTGTCTGTGGATTGTCAGCTGCGAAGTGGCCAGTTCACATCGCCAAAACGGCTGATAACGCGGTTGTTAAACTTGGTGCGCAGAAGATTGATCGTATCATATGCAGTATGGGATGATCAAGTCCTTCTTTTGAACCAAAAAAAATCAATGATCATGCCTCTGAAACGATCTCCGGTAACAGTAACGTTGGCTCCATCATCGTTTTCAAAGAATAAGACAATTTTGGCAGAACGCCTCGAATGAGTACGCTTGATGCGCGCATTTTGTATTTCTTTATATTATGGCGTACGTTTACCGTACAAATTTGAATCTTGAATTTTGAGACACACTTTAGATAAAACAACTTTAAAATTTATTTATCTAAAACGGTCTTTGAGAACTTTAACAGTTTTAAATTTTAGTATTGTCAGGATTTTAGTGATTAAAACTCTTCCTTCTTTGTTCAAGCACTAATGGAATTATATCTTTAATTATGAAACGATCTGAAAAATAATGCTCTAAAATGGTTACAAATGTAAAATCAGAGGATATGCCAGACGTTGACCAAAAAATTAGACAAATTTTTAAACAAACGGCAGAACACCGGAATTGTATCATAAGTGACATGCTAATTAAACAACTACTTGATGCTTTAAAAACCTTTCTGAATAAATGTTTACATAGCGGCAAAATTCTCATGTTATCATAATGCACAAAACTACTGATCAATAAGCCTAGTATCACACTATATAAGTTGTTTGCTAAGCTTGTAAACAACCGATCAACACACATATTTCTACCAGCTACTAGAAAATTATGTACGATGCGATTTGTATGTTGATTGAAAAAAGTGCCGAGTACAACATTCCACTTTATATGGCAATTATTCACTACAAAAAGGCGTTTGATTTATTAGAAGTGTGGGCAGTTTTGGAGGCAATGGACAATTAAATCTAGAGGGTTAAATGTTGGAACGTATTTCAATTGTCGACGATATTTAGATAAGCAGCAAACTAGACCATCCAAACATTACTGACCATCACAATGAACTAAAGAAAAATTGGAAGAGTCAAGGAATACATTTACCTTGGATACACCATAAAACTTGGCAAAGACAATCAAACAGCAGAGATTGCTTGACAGTTACGCATGATCTGGGTAGCTTTTGCTAAACTAAACTTTATTTTGAAAGATTTAGGCATACTTTTAGTATTGAAGAGAGTAATTAATATGCATTTTTTTGGTCAAAACGTATGGTCTATTAACATTAGCTATGACTATAAAACTTGCAAACCAACTACATACAACATAGCGAGCAATCGAACGGCCAATACTGGGAGTAAGCTTAAAAGATCGGATTAAGAACGATGATACTAAAACAGAACTGTGTCCAGGATGTTATGATGCACGGCTAAAATGGAGCTGAAGCAAGACAAAATAAATGTGGAATCAGCAAATAGCAGAAACTAAATAGCACTTGGCTTCAAAAGACCGAGAAAACTGACAAAAAATGGAAGAGGTTCACGTTCAGAAGTGTACAATACAGGGTTGAAGAAGAAGACTGGAGTTATTTAAAAATGAAATTAATTTTTTTTTTAATCTATCGACCTCACCAACTTGGTTCTAGCAGGCACTAGGTTCTTATTAGTATGAATTATGAAAACGAGGCAAGATGATTATTGTTTGTTGCTGAAGCTATGAATGCCGACAAGGTTAAAGCAGTGAACAAATTCACAAATAATATACGGCAGAGTACGATTTGAACTCAGTACCGTAGCATGAGAGGTAAGCATCTAAGCGTAGTTGCAATAATGCTTTAATGTATTTGTTATTTACCGATTTATTACCATCAATATTGTGCAGGAGACGCCGCCATACTACTAAATACTTAGTTGTTTCTATATGCCAGTGTTTTTAGTGTTTATCTGTAAAAGTTGAACAAAACCACTATATGTATATTAATTTTAAAACATCATTCAACATAAGGTTAATTGCAAAAATTAATTAATTGGTTTTTAAATACTATGTAAACTTTGAAAAATGTATCAGCTTTTATCACGATACTGACAACAAATTTAAAATAGATAAAACTAAAAATAGGTTTTTTTTATGGTGTTAACAATACTCTAATATTGATCTGAACATTATATTTATAAGTCTAAAACTAATAATAATAATTAAAATTATCTGTGCAAAGTTTGAAAGTTTGCAATTTTTTTATAGAAGTTTTGACATTTATTTTAACATACATCCGAATAACATCTAAATAACAGATATTTGTAAATATTATATATTATCTTAGAATGAAACAATTATTTTATTATAATTATTTAGTTTAAACTTGAGGGTTGGATATTACACAATCTTCAAAGATATCATCAAAAATTGCCCAAACCAAATTCCACTGACGTAAACTAGGTTAAAGCAAGGCCAAACAGAAAATAATAATAAAAATCCTTTGATCGAAAAAACTGATGGTTTAGCTGCGCCATATTCTTGCAGAAACACAATTTTATTATTACCATGGTGCGAACAATGGCCGAGGACAATTAATTACAGTAATAACTAATTAGAGTCAAGCGAGAAGGGGACCCATTACATACCTTCATGGTCGCAGTAAAAATTACACGCACACAATGTGATGTTATAGAATGGAAAGAAAGAAAAAAAAATAGAACTGGATCATTAGCGTACCCTTATGCTGCGGCAATAAAATGATTCGATTATTAAAGATTGGAGGAAATCAGTTAATGCCCTTATAATAAAACCCACATGCAACAAAGTGTAACAATTTAATGATACAATAAAAGAAACTATTAAGATGGAAGAAATAATAAAATAGTGGAGCAGTAATGCTGTGTGAAGTTAATGGAGCCATCAGCGGTGCATAATTACCAATAAAATCATCAATAGATTATTTTGTTATTGAATTAGAATTAAGATTTAAAATATAGAAAATATTTGCAATTAATAAAATTACTTTCCATTTACAACTTACAAGTCTGAGGCTTGAAGACATGATATTTGGCAATAAAACATGTCATTTTTAAATTTATAGTTGTATTAGCACCTCTTGCTTACATAACAGCGACGAAATAATAATAAAATGTTTTATGGTTAATATCAAGTTTTACCATTTAATTTTCTTTTATTATTGAAAACTTCCTTAATTGATAATGTTTAATTAGTAAATTTTTATATGTTAACATTAACGTTCTGAGAGTTTTATTTCCGCATGTAAGCAATTAATTGAGGAAGCTTAAAGGGCATCGTTAAAATGATAATAAACATTTTTAATTTGTATAAAAACAATTGCATCATTTCAGTATAAATAATTAATTGGGTTTATAAGTATTTTGCATGGAATGTTAATATTTGCGGGTTTCACAGTAAAAACTCGAAGATGGTCATTAATTCGACAAGAAACGTTTAATCTGCGGATGGATCGTGGCATCGAAGAATTTAATGCAATATAATAAAGAATTGAATTGGATATTGGCCGTCCCGTTCGTGGCCCCCATATAATATAAAGTCCAGCATGGCATGGTAGCAGGTCGTGAAGATGTTAAACACAATGCAGTAGCCGATGGCGGCTCATGGCGGCCGACTATCGCGACTCGAATCAGAGCTACCGATCCCATCTTAAGCCTCCTTATTCAATACAATGTAATAGCATTATGATGACTTATGGGCTCCCACAGATCGCTCTCTAAACAGAGATCTCACAAAACCCATTGTCACACCAAATAATTGTTTTATTTTTTGTAGAAATAATAATAATAATAATATAAATAATAAAAACAAATATCACTTTCATTTGTTTACATTTACATTATATTATAAAATATTTTAATTATTAAATTTAAATATTTTAATATTAAATATTTTCATTCATTCAGGTTTTACGAGCGCGCCAATAATAACAATCATCATCGTAAAAAATAACTATGTTAATCGTGCCATTACTATATTTTAATTGATTTGTTTATTATGCAATTATTTACATTTCTTTTTGATTGATGGGCGGACGCGTATATGATGGCAGCTTTACGAATCTGTTTACGCTCGTAATTTTTGTTTTTTTACTTTACCATACTCACTAATTAATAATCATCATCTCACGCACATTTTATTATTTTAATTTCATTTTATTACAGATACTTTAATAACTCATTAACGTGTGTGCTTGTAATTAATGTCCAATGTTGTACACTTTTTTTTATTATAAATGTTAATTATGATAATTTCAGTTTTATGTCGATGAAATTTGTTCATAGAAGTAATTTCTATTTATCTTGTTAATTATATAAATGACAATTAAAACACACATATAATTATATCATAGTCAAACTTCTAAAAAGATGCGTTTGGCTTACTAACATAAATTTGAATTTATTTGCCTTCAATGATTTGATGAATTGCATTATTTCCCACTACTGGCTAAAACTACACAGAACGACAGTTGGTTTGAATGCTATTGACAAAATCCGGCTTAAAAATGTTAAAAATCCGACTTTCACATTATTATTTAATAATATAACTAAATAACTTAAAACACGAACAACAGAGAATAACGGCCATGGTCAAACGCCTTACTGGTCTTTCAAACAATGGATAATACACCCGAAGTATTACTAAGGGTATGTTTTTGGAATGCAAATAGCATTTACGAAAAGATGGGCGATGTGGAAGATTTCTTCTTCGACCACGATATTGACATCATGCTGGTTAGTGAGTCAAATCACACGTTTTGGCAGGCGTTGAGGCTCCCAAATACGTGAACATCGGGGGTGGACAGGAGGCGTGGGACAGTGATCTTTGCAAGGAGATCGCTGGATCATTCCGAAGTGAACACTCCAGACACTGTATCGTTAGAATCAAATGCGATAGTGGTGAAGGTGCTGGGGTTGGGCACTTTCAAAATTGCATCTGGGTACGTCAACCCAACCAACCAAATCGAAATGGCAGATTTCGACGCGGTTTTATCTTCTCCGTTTCCTACTACCTTAGCAGGAGACTTTAACTCAAAACACCTGGCTTGGAACAGTCGGGTAACCAACGCGAAAGGCCGAGTATTGCAGGGTCATGTTGAGTCTAAAGGGTATCAAGTACTGAGTACAAACAATCCCACACACTATAGCTTTGCAGGTTACCGAGGGGACTTTCTGGATATAGCAATCCTGAAGAACGTCAACTTGCAAATTGAAGTTAGGACTGCCTTAAACTAAGACCACATTTTGCTAGTTCTGAAACTCTATGAACAGGGATCTGACAAGAAAGGAGGACGATTTGTTACCCATACAAATTGGCCTCTTTTCTCGAGATATCTGGAAGATAGCATAAAAAGGATTGTTCCAATAAGAACGATTGCTGACATCAAAGGAGCTTTGAAAAGCTCACAAAACTTATTTAGAAGGCCAAAAAACTGGCATCTAAAACCCATCAGGTTCGGGCAAATAATCCTCTTGGATTATCCCGCAAAATAAAGGCATTGATTCGTAGGAGAAATGCCACCAGACATCAATGGCAAAGGCATTGCGACCCCGTAGATCGTGAAATTTATAAGGAAGTTAGATTGTCTATAAGGCTGCACAAAAATCAGTGCTAGCAGGAAAAGATGGAATCAACCACAGAGGATAATAATTTGATATGAAAGATTGCCAAAGTCTTACGAAACAGAAAAGTCCCGATACCAGTTATCTATGGTGAGACCGAGCTCCAATATTCTATAGAGGGAAAGGCCGAAGCATTTGCCTGGAATTCCAATGCTCCCCCTCAAGAGAGGAAGATGATACGGAGCACGTCGAAAGGGTTGAAAGAGCGGTGGAACGCTTTTTGGATAGCCCTGACGACGACACCCCGTTAAACTACGTTTGACCGTCACGGATCAAAGAAATTCTATCTAAACTTAAAGCTTGATCTGCGCCAGTTCCTGACGGTATTTCGAACAAAGCTCTTAAAGCATTTTTGCACAAAGCAGTAATAGTTCTGACCAATATTGTCAATGCAATCTTACGTACAGGGCACTTTTCTTCAGCTCACACGTAATTAATATCCCAAAACCTGGAAAGGACCGACTGTTTCTTCAAAACTATCGGCCAATCAGTTTTCTATACAGCTTGAGAAATCTTGGATAACTTCCAAGAACACGCAAAAGTAAATTCTCTTCTACCCTCTTATCAGCATGAGTTTAGGCGTAAATACTCTGTAGTACACCAATTAAACCGCGTGACAGA
The DNA here is from genome assembly GCA_963932245.1 of Tachinus rufipes. NCBI lineage: Eukaryota > Metazoa > Arthropoda > Insecta > Coleoptera > Staphylinidae > Tachinus > Tachinus rufipes. The sequence continues at coordinate 22,509,424 of OZ010741.1, forward strand.
TCACATTACCGAGGGCTTTAGACTTAGAAAAACTACAGGGGTGGTATTTTTCGACGTCAAAAAGGCCTTTGATAAGATATGGCACGACGGATTAATTCTAAAGCTACATAGACTTAAATTTCAACTGCGTCTTATAAAGCTGATAGCAGAACTTTATTAGTAAAACTTCAAAATTATGTCTTGACCTTACGGCCAATTACGGCAGGGGTACCTCAAGGCTTTCTTCTCTCGCCTTTGCTGTTCAACTTTTTCGTTGCCGACATGCTATCGCGCTGGAAGCACGGGGTAAAAATGACACAATACGCTGACGATACGGCGCTTCTCTACAGCTCAAGGTTGCCTATGGTGGTCACCACAAGACTTCAAAAATCAACCGACAATCTTCACAAATTGATTGGTCAATCAAGGTCAATCCTGAAAAGAGCGTAGCCAAAGTATTTGGAAATTACATTTAATAAAGGTCTAACGAACGAATTGCACGTTTAGGCCGTTCTTGATAAAGCTAAAATGGCAAAAAACCTGCTGGTGCCAATGCTACGCAGGGACAGCGGGCTATCGCTTCGGAACAAACTCCAAATGTATACGTCTATCATTAGACCGCAAATGACGTTTGGTTACCCAATCTGGGGAACGGCGGCAAACAATCATATAAGGCGTCTCGACGCATTTCAAAATCTAACTCTTTATTGGATTGTATGAGCGCCATAGTACGTTAGGAATGCAGACATTCACAACGACCTAGGCATCACTCCGCTACGACAACATTTCGAGGCACTTGCCGAGAAATACTTCGCAAATTTAGCGATTTAATTGAACACCGATCTAGCCAGATTGGCAGAGCCGGACAAACAGGGCCACTTCTACCGAAGACCGGTCAACCTTATCTAACCAAGTGGGTTCACTCCATATCCTACAACCTCACCCCACAGTCTATACGGCTTCTTATCTCTATTTATCCTATTATCTCCTAATGGAAGGTTTATGAGCTTAGGTCTCAAACTTTTTGGTACTCAAAATGGGGCGGTTTTTAGTCGGTAACCAAAAATACACAAATTTTGAAGAAGCAATTATAATAATTGTTGAACAGCTTGTTCTCGTGAGAAAAACTTACAATCTGAATCCACTAACAAGGCAAAACATTCTACAGAAAGTACTAAGTTTAAAGACTCTGTGCAGAACAACTACAAAAAGTGCTGCTTAATCCATAAGCTGCAAAGCATCGTAATAAAAAAAAATTGAACTGAAATTTTATGTTTATTTTGAAAAGATTAGCTCCAAACACTTTTGTTTTTAGATAACTCTATAAAAGAAAGCAGAAGTTAAATTGGAAGAGAAAGTTGCTAAGGTACTTCTTTGTGTCAAAAAATTACGCGTCTCAGAAACAACACATTTATTAAGGTTGTTTAGTGTGGCTTGTTGACGCGTCTTGTCGTTTAAATTTACTAAAAAAACCACATCAGAATTATTAATCACTGTATTTCCAGTAATTAATCTACAAAAATTAGGCCGACGATCCTATTTATCAAAATTGGGTATCATATTTATTTCTTTTTGAGCATGCAGATTTTATGAAGTTAACAGCAAACCCTTTGCTGTTGCCTAGTATCTCAAAAACAAATCTAAATATGTGGAAGTGTGTCTCCTTGCTTATACGTTGTTTACTTGGATTGTTAAAATTTTCTGAGCACATTCTCATTACATTTTGAGCATAATGATGGTTTTATGAAACTACCAACGGTTTGTTGTTGTTTAGTATCCAAAGAAGAAAACTAAAAAAATAGAAGTTTTGGTTTCTTTAAGTTTTTTGATTTTTTTTTAAATAAAATAGGGTTTGTTGTTGATAACTTTTGGATTTTCAAGTTGCAAAAAACCCCAATTTAGGTATAGTTGATAAACATTTTTCTTTACTAATGCAGTTTTTTTGTTTTGTTTTTTTTTTAGGCAGTTTGTTCAGCGTCTCTGCACTGCAATCTTTTGGTCTTATTGTGCAACTCTGGTAATTACTTCTCTAGTAGTTCCATTTCTTTGACAAAACCCATAAACTTTTTTTATGGGATTGTTTTGACCGTTTCTTTAGTTAGGTTGTGTTTAAAAAAAACATTTGTTTCTCATTGACGCACGCGCTTAGCTATTAAAGTTTTTTTATCCTTTAGACATTTGCAGCATAGAAGATCCTTTTTGATTCTTATTCTATGCAAGTGCATTATTTACAATATTGTTTGATTTATTTGCATTTCATAGTTTGGTTAATGTATGATAATCTTGTTTGGAAATAGCTTTGTGTGTTTCATTTTTGATAGTATTGCTACAGGTTGCTGTGTTTTGTTTCAAGTTTTTTACTGAATAATTGTTTAGGAATCTCGAATGCAGGTTTTGGACATAAGCGTCTTTATGGTTTCTTTTTTAGCAAACTTATCCGCTTTTAAGTTTTTTTTTATGTTTTGATTTTTTGTATTGTATACTTGACCTTACTGTTTTTAGATCATGTTTTCAGATGGTTATGCAATGTGTCTTCAGTTTGGATTTCAAGACTGGCAAGCGTGTCTGTAGTGCCACTTGGTTGTCGGGTGTTAATTTCCATATTTCTTGAAAAAGCACCGATATGGTCTTTTTTAGTCACATTTTTTAGATGAGTATAAAAGGTTAGTTTGGTGCCTAGTGTGAGCAAAAGGGACTATTGCCGTTTTTGGTTTGATTCACTGCATTACTTTTTGACAGTGTTTAGTGCATTCTAAATTATTATATTTGATACTTCCGCTAAAAAGATGTCTATTAAAGTAACAATCTTTTCAAACTCTTTATCCATAAGTTTTGGCGTATTCCGACAAAAATCTTTTTTTGTATTTCTTTTTTGATGATAAATCATGGAATTTTTATTGTTTTTCCTCTATAATATGCTTTAAATATCTTTATCTTTTTAACTGCAAGCAAAAGTTCTGTTCTCATTTCAATGCGATTGAGGATTTCTATATTAGTGATCTTTTGTAACAATAATATTTGCAGCATACGTTAATATAAATAGATTTTAAATAATTTGTTTTTCTATGGACAACTCTATAGTTAGTTTTTGCAACCATATACGAGGAACACTGCCAAAGTTTGCGGAAATGTAAAGCAAAACACAAATTACGATATGTAAATCGCTTTATTGCTTCTCAAAATATTCCTTTAAAATCTATACACTTTTGCATCCGATAAAACCAATCTTCAAAACAATTTTGCCACTCTGAGCGAGGTACCTCCAAAACAAGTGATTTAAATGCTTCAACGGCCTCTTCAGACAATGAAAAACGCTCGCCACGCATTTTATTTTTGATATGTCAAAATAGGAAGAAGTCATTGGGCGATAAATCAGGCGAATATGAGCAATGAGTGCTGTGTGAGCGCTTGCATTGTCATGATGAACAATGATTTGCCGATATATGTGGTTTTTTCTGATTTTAGCTTTAACTTTCGCCAAACAAATTGAAGTATACCGCATTAACTGTCCTATGATCCTTTAATGCATCAGTTACAACATGACCCGTTTTTCCGAATAAACAAGCAATTAATCTTTTTGAAAAGGTTTGTGAACGCACCACTTTTGTGTGTTAAGGTTCATTTTGAAACACCCATACAGTCGATTGCTGTTTAGTTTCAGGCTGATATGAATATATCTAAAATTCGTCACCTGTTACGATGTTATATACCGAATTTGAACGACCCCTTTCAAATTTGTTTAGCATTTCACTTGACACGTGCCTGTTTTTGTTCTTCTTTCAAATTGTGTGGGATCCAACGACTGCAAAGCTTCCTGACATGCAAATAATTGTGCAAAATCGTATGTATTTGTTTTGCTGCAATGCCTAAAGGTGCCTCTATCTCACTATAGGTCACATGCCAATCTGACAAAATCATTTCACTCACAGCATCAATGTTTTTTTGCGACAACAAAGGTGCATGGACAATTTTCGCAAAGATTGTCAACAATTGTTGGTCTTCCACGCTTAAATTCTGCGAACCATTTGTAAACCATAGTTTTGAATAGTGCTTTATTCCCAAATAACGAACTAAGTTTTTTCACACATTGCTGCGGTGTTAAACCGTATTGAAAATCATAAAAAATCATCACCAGAAGTCACGATTCAAAATTTCCATTTTTCACACAATTATCATTCTCGTTAAATTTTGTTGAAACAAAACCGAGCAGTTTGAAACTGTCAACTGAATTATAGGTAAAAACGTAAAATGTTACGAATATGACAATCTCAGAATGCTGGCAATACAGGCAGTACTTGATTCTGCAAACTTTATCAGTGCCTTTCGTAAAACTACCGGAAACACATAGCACTTTAGCATTCTTATTATTAGACATAAACTTACTCGAGCTTGACAAAGAGATTTTTTATCTATAAAAGTTTTTTTGGCATGTTAAATTTCTGAATTAGTTTTTTTTTGACACATTGTAGCTTACAGTGCAAAATCACTTGTTTGAAAATGTGATTTGGTCTTAGATATTTTCATGTATAGACTAAATTTCTCACTGTATTCCACAATACTGTCGATCATTTGCTGTTATTTGGAAAGACTATTTCCTATGATCACAGTGTCATCTGTATATCTTAAGCTGGTAATTGTTTTTTCATTTATTTTGATACTATTAGTTATTTTATTGAGGGCTTTTTTGAATATGGTTTTTGAGTAAATGTTGAATAGAAGCAGTGATAAAACCCAGTCTTGGGCAAAACTACCTTCTTGATGTTTATTGCTTTTTATGTTGCTTTTTTTATTTTAACTTTAACCGTCTGATTTCAGTAAATATTGCCAATAATATTCAAGTTTTTTCTGTCTAAGCGTTTTATGTCCCGATCTTATTACGAAAGCCAAATTGTGTGTGGAATGTTTTTATGTGGATTATTATGAGAAATACTTTTAACACATGAGATATAAGGTTTGTTATCTTATAGTCTATAATAGCTTAATGAGTCTTTTTTTTAACAAATAATACAAGCAACCAGCTACATGCACAGATAGGATCAGACTGAAGCAACGATACGCTTTTAGGATAAGACTTTTGCCGTTTACAAAAGAGTAGTACTTTTATTCACGTCGGATATTGTGCGCATTGATACGCTTTGACGTAAAAAACGCCTTCAATAGTGCATTTTGGCAAAAGACACTAGAAGAACTTAGAGAGAATGGAATGGAAAAGTTTTATAAACATTACAGTTGTTTACTTGTCAAAAAGTGATATAGTTCTTAAAACAAAATGTTTTGCAAGAGTCAGTATTAGTGCTTGTAGAACATCCTGTACGATGGGTTTTTAAGCCAAAGGAGTGACATTCATACACGTTATTTGCTAATTATGTACTAATGGTGTTCTTTCAAAGAAGACGGGAGTTACCTTTCTTACAAAAAAGAGGAAGATCAACCACAATCGGTAAACTAATAATTTTGTTAAGAGCCATAAAATACTTAAAACTTACATTTCACAATATTATAACTGATTAGCCAAATATTGAAGGACAGAAAACTTAGAAATGAAGATTAATGGCATGCACGATATACTCTTAGATCTTATATGGCGCACCTGATTGGCATACGGTAACAAAAAAACATAAGTTTTTTTGTTAATCCCTGTTTAACTCAAAATAATTGTAAGTGTGTTGCGCCTATAGGTCAATTCTGCAGAGTCGGCAGAAATTATAGCATTCCGTCGTATAATGTAAAAAAAAGGAAAAAAGAGAGAAGTACGTAGAAGTGCACAACCAGAAGAATAAAAAGAAACAAAGGACATTTGGACGGTGGATGCACTAACTAGTTTTTAAATTTAGTGGTTTTTTAGGCACAGTTGTTTTAGAAAATAGTAGTACAATTGTCAGAGGGCAGAATCAGACAAAGTGCAAATACTGTGGGGCACATGATAACGTCAAACACACTATGTTTGTATGTTTAAGGTAAGGTTTAACAGTACTCTTTTAACATTGATAAATATTTAACACAATAAACATGAAAACTGATATTGAAGCATTTGAGGAAAAATTACTGTGCATGTATAAAATAGTAAAAACTATTTTTTCTTAATTTCTAATTATCTACTCCAAGACGTAAGTCTTTTCTAAATTCTTTTATGACCTTTAGTTAAGCAATTTTTAGCCACATGTTCTACGTCGTTCAGTCATCTTTTCTGTGGTTTTCCTAGCCTTTTCTTAGTTTTTTTGTACTAAAGTATTAGTTTTATTAGTATTTTTTGTGCTGCCTAGCAACAAGGCCTGTTCATTGCTATTTTAGATTGGCTATACGCTCAATGATATTGGATACTTTAGTTGTTTTTCTTATTATGTTGTTTTGTATTTTTTGACGTAAAGTAACTCTTAACATTGCTTTTTCTATTGTTTTTTGGGTAGATTTAAACTTATTCCAAAAGGTAAACGAATGCTCACAGAATTATTCATTTGAGATGTTGAACACACCGAGCCACAAAGAAGACTTTTATATATTTTGATGCTCATATAATTTGGAAAGAACGCTACGCTCTGCATCACTTGTTAGTTATTCTAGTCCTGGTCGCCAGCGGCTTAACTTTTGATATCGTTGGTAATCATTGATGTTTTTTTTGCCGTATTGCCGACGTAGGAGGAAACTTTGTACATTATAAGGCGCTTTAACATATGGTAACCTTTGCTTGTTTGGACTATTACCTTGAAAGATTATTTAAATTACTAGTTGGTCCACAAATTAGCTTTATTAAACTACGCTCAAAGTTTTTTTAAGTGCGGTTTACGTTTTATTCTGATATATATTTGTGGTTGATCTGAGCTTCTACTTTTAAGCGGAGAGTCAGTTTTATCAGATAGTGCATGCTGCATTGGAATCAAAAATTTACTTCTTCTAAAGACACAAATGCATTGACGCCTAGAAGTTTGGCATCTAATAGATGCAAGTTTTTTCCGTTCTAATTAAAGTTTAAATGCGCCAAATTTAGGTGTTATACCTAGTGTATTTGCCATATAAACGTTGCCTATTTTATGGAAAACTTGTATAATGTCAATGTCTGGGATTTAAACTGTTGAACCAGTAGTTAGCGGGCTAGAAGTTTGAAGCAAGATAATTTTTTTTTCTTCAGCCATTTTTTATCCACTCTTGAACATCTTAAATTCTTTTATGATTCTCTGTTTTGTGTCACTTTGGACCAGTTTTTGCCTGCAATTTGTTTAATGTCATCTAGCCATTGTTTTTGTGGCTTTCATATACTTTTCTTAGTCATCCTTGGTCTCCATGTTGTTATTATACGCATTCCTACCCTGTCTCTAATGCTAATTCCCAGCATTGCTTTCTCAATTGCCTTTTGCATGACTCCTAATCTTTGGGCACTACTTTTTATTAGTGTTTTTTGTTTTGAGGTTATAAGTGGTTACAGGCAGTATGCATTCTTTTGTATACTTTTCTTTTGAAGTTGATTGTTATATTTCGGTTTTTAAGTATGTAACTTAGTTTTTTAAATGCTGTTCAAGTTAGACCTACTTGTCTGTTTACCTTTTCTGTTTGATTGGCTTTGCCTAGTTTAATATTGTGGTCGAGATATACATAGTTGTCTATTTGTACTTCTACTTCACTGTCACTTATAATTTTGGTCTTGTCCAGATTAAGTTTTTCTAGCATATTTTTAAATTTATTAACATCACTAAAGGTCATAACGACATTGTTTGCAAAACCTAGGTGGTTCAGATAAGACCCGTTTTTATTGATGCTTTTCTTTTTTATGCTAGGTGTTTAAAGACAATCTACAGTGCTAGGGTATACAGTTTTGGTTAAATAAATTCCCTCTGTCTAACTTCTCGTTGGATTAGAATTTGCTCTATTTCAAGATCTTTGTTAAATTTTACGTGAAAAGATGCGTTATTATATATATGTTGCAGAATCTTAAAGTATTAAGAGTTTATTTTAGGCACATAGGCTCTTAAAAAGGATAATGGAGAACAGTAAGCTAATTGGGCAATAATTTTCAACTTTTATGATATTGCCTTTTTTGAATAGTATTATAACTTTTGCATTATATGTTTTCTTTGTTCAAGCATTTGTTTAATACTACTTTGATGGCTCTTTTTATTGCTTTCCCACCTATCTCCAACATTTTAGACGTTATTTTATCTTTTCAGGATTTTTTTTTTTATTTGTCTTAATGCTGTTTGTATTTTTGACAATATTATTTTTGAAACGACTTCTAAGCCTACATTTTGAACGTTCTCTCTAGTATTTACATTTGAAAGATAAATAAATTTCCTTAAGCTGGTCAGCAGGGGTTTAAGCCAATCAGAGTAATAACTAATTTTTACTAAAAGGTTTGCGTTTTCTGCTTTTTTGTTGCTTTGGCGTAAGATTTTTTTTTGCTGGCGTAGAATGTGCAAAAATTTGCTTTTGAGAAGCAAGTACATTGCGTATTAAAAGGTTGGTTTGCTTTTAGCTTGAGATGAAACATTTATAACTAGCAGTCTGCAACACATGTTGTTACATGCCTTGACTTTTTACATTTATTGCAGGTAAAACTTGAATTAGCTTTGGCGCATTTGACGCCAATATAAGTTAAATTGTACTTAGTTACAGTGTGATCGTAAGACTAAAAACAATGGCATTAAATTGGATAATAAGACTGCATAGCTCTATGAAAAAATAGTTTTTTTTTTTTTAATTCTTCTACCTTTTCATGAATTTGACAGAAAAGAATTTATACCACAGGGCCGTAAGCTCTGCCTGTTTCTAACCACATACAATATTTTTTTATTGGACAAAAACAACGGCGGTGATAATAATTTGGATGCCCCAGAAACACTACAGAACGTTAAATTTGGGCTTTTTAGTTCAACGCTTTCCAAATCAATTTTTAACAACAAGAGCAATTACTTCTTATGATAAGAAGTTAATAGCAAACAAAGCAAAAAGCGGCACTACTTAAGACCAAATTATTGAGTACTCCGATAAACTGAACAAACGGAGATTCTTAATTAGTCGTATCTTTAGAAATAATTTCAAATCTTGTTTGTACGCCCACGATGCAATGGTTATAGGATAATTAGACAAAAAATTAGCAAAAAAGAACAAAATAACTTACAGTTTGTTGTGGAACGACATACACTTCTTACACTCGCGATGTTGGTATAGGAATCATAAGTAAACCAACTCTAGTGTTTATTCAAGGAACATTAAACTCAAATAACTGCATTAACATCTTTAGAAATCTCTATTTTCCAACAGAATACTACAAAGCCGCAGTTAGGGTTACTATGTACTTTCTGGAACTAGTTAAAATTAATTTACTTCAATGGTTTTCTTGTTTTTAAAACTTATCACCGATTGAACACGTGTTGGATACAATCGGTATGGAGCATCTTTAGCCACCCTCATTCAATTTACTTGTTATTTGGATGCGTATTTAAGAAAAAAATAGGGTAGATGGCCCCAAAAATACATTTTTGTTGCATATTGAAACAAGATTAGGATCTGTTTGGTTTGTTTGGCCGGGTTGAAGGCCCAGTGGCATTGGAGGCTGAAAACCTAGCTGGCGCCTGAGGTAAAGACACATGATGGATGATGGATTATTGTTGAAATTAAGCAAATTAAGGAAAACTTACTTAAATGTTTTGTTTTTTTCTTTTTCTGTCTTGAATTCTACTTTGGTCTACTAAGATAAATGTTTTTGTTGGAGTTGGATTTTGAATTGGGCAATGACGATGAGATTTAGTTAGAGATTGTTAACTTTCTCAGGTTTTTAGCTGGTAACTTTGATGTTTGGGCTGATATATCTGATATTGTAGTGATTGGCAAAAGTCAGCTTGCAACTAAGAGACGCCTTTAGTATCAATTTTGTCTTGTTGCTTTGGAATTTGTTTTTTTCTCTATTTGTCTTGTATCTTACTTTCTATCTTCTTCTTAGTACCAACTTGATATAAATTTGCATTTTAATTTGTAATCCATCCTTTACAACCTCACCATATTACCTTAAAATATAATTTTTTCTTACTAAATATTTAAAAACGTAATTTAAATAAAAATTGATCTGTAATTGTCAAAATTCAATCTTTACAACTTTATGTATACATTAAAATAGTTTAATCTTATAAATTCAAATCTTAGCATATTTTTTTTAAAACAAAATTTGGCAATTAGTTAAATAGGTAATATTTGACATCAAAAATTAAAATCTATCATATATTTTAATTTTTTTTTTATAAAATTGAAATTATTTTGAAATGAATATTACCTTGACAATACACGAGTATTATTGTACTTTATATAATTTTAATCAATTTTGATAATAAAATTATTTATTATTGTTTGGAATACAATTGAATATTATAATAAATATTTTTGTTTAGTTACATATTTCAACATATATAACATTATTTTTTTACAGTAAAAGCATTGAGAGAAAATAAAATTCAACCCAAAACAAACAGTACACAACAAATGCTCGTCTACGCAATATTTCGACTGTCTCTCTTCAACCCCGTCGATTCGGTGCATTGTGTTCATTATTTTTAAATTTTAATATTTACATATGCAAACGTCAAAGTGAATTTTAATCATGTACACCAAAATCAATATTGACACAAAGTTTGTGTCGTTTTTTTATGTTGTGTTTGTGTATTGCAAGCGCCTGTTTGCATCCAGTGGAAAAATCAACTTGTAACCAACATGATTTTTTATAAATGCATACAAATATACAATACAATTATGTAAAAAAGATTAATGTTTGTATTAATATTACATATTATAAATAGTATTTTAATTAATAATTCTAGGTGTCCATTAAAGGAATATCTATTTTTATTGCGAAATGAATCACAATATTGACTCATCACTCTAAATATTTATATTAACTGAAATAAATGCGCATAGCATATTTAATAAAAGAATTATGGATAAGTGCATAGCAATAAACTTTAACAGCTTCTCAAGACACGTTTAAAACTGAAAAAGATTACTCCGATTATAGCCATTTAAATAACACTAAAAATTTTTATTATTCTAGAGACATCTCGTTAAAATTGCTTTGTGATAAGTAGTATTTTTATTTGATGTAATATTTGTCAAATAGAATTAGACAACATATTTTTTTTTAATTTATAAAAATATGTTAAATAAACTTTTAAATCTAAAATAATAATAATAATAAAAAAAGTAATGTAGAAAAGATCGAAGCAACACACACGATTAACCTTCTAGGAAAGCATTTTTAAAATATTTTTTCTTCTTGTTTTGGTCTCTCCGAATTACTACGGATCGGTGTTTTGCGCCGAGGGCGCTTCTTGTGCCTCTCCGGTTCTGGCTGGAGCACCTACGTCGAAATAACGGCCGTATAAAAATACCACAAAAGGATTTAAATAAGTTTTTAAAATAGCTGACCGCTGGTTACGTACGAAAAAAATTAAGAAAAAAAAAGTGCAGATTGATATCTGGCCGCACGGAATCGGGATAATATTCTTGTGGAAACGAGCAATGCTCATGCACGAAATGTTTCAACTTGTATTTGATATCTTAATGTCATGATTTAATTTTTTGTAATGTGTGCTTAAGAATATTCAATAACTTGGGTAGGTTTTGATTTCTACTAAGAAACATTATTTTGTAAGTAAATATTTATATTTCATTGTTTCAATAGATTAAAAAAATATTTATTGAAATTTGGTATTTGTAATGTAAGCCACAAGATTGTAATGTATAAATAAGTGCCCTAAATAATATTTCTTACTTAATTTGCAGATTGTGCAAAGCACATAGTGTTGCTGCGGTCCTACTTCTGTAGATTTTTTACAACTAAGACGTGAAACCGTGTCATAGGTCTAGGGGGCGCTAAGAATTGCTTTTGCGTTGTTGGTTAGCGGCAAAAATAATAGATTAACTTTCGTTTTCTTAAACAATTGTGCTTGTTTTTAGATTTATTTGAAAAGATTAACTCAACGAAGCGACCTAAGAAGGTACAAAATCTGGAAGTTGAAATTTGCCTATGCAATTAAACAGAAAATCTTGCTTGTGTTTGTCTGTAAGTCTGGGCTTTTTGGTTGTTGTGGCGTATTGAGCTGTTATTGACATAGTCGGGCTTGTCGCTTTCTAAAGTTTACAATCACATTTGACTTGATTAGAGTTTGTTTTCAGTGTAGGTGATGCGTTCTTAGGTGTTAAAGACTTGTTTAACACAGTTTTTTTTGACTAGATAACGTCAGAAATTCAGATTATTATCTTTTAAGAAGCAGCGGCAGTTATATTATGTAAACAAAATAATATAGGAGTAAAGATCCGATCTTAAACATATTTTGTTCCTTAATAAAATTGAGAAGAAAACTTAAAAAAGCGAGTAGTTTGAACTGGAGTGTCCAGCCAATTGCGCAAGTATTTGTTATCTATAAGATAGATAGATAGATAGATGTTTATTAATCCAATATGCAACTACATAAGTCGATAGGACATGTCATTAAAATAAAGTTCAATACAAGAATTACAAATAAACATTACAAAACATTTTAAAAATATAAACAGTAAAAGCACAAGGTATATAAAACTTAAAAATATAATAAATAAATATAAAAACACACGCATACATTTATTTATAAAAACACTGTTCAATTAAGAAGTTTTTTAAGTTATTTTTAAATATTTTTATGTTAGTGCAGCTTTTAGTGGGTTGTTTAATAAATTATAAAAATGTGCCCCTGCATACTTTGACGACATTTTAAAACATGTGGTTCGAGTTTTGTCAGTTCGTAGCTTACTGCAATACCTCGTATCATAATGATGTACATCCTTGGCTGACATAAATGTATTCCTATTAGTAAAAACGTAACACAGAAGTTTGAACAAATAAATTGAAGTAACAGTTAAAAGGCGGTTGGTTTTAAATGTG